>JAKMXF010000177.1:0-632962 GCA_024704765.1 Oopsacas minuta | reverse complement strand
GATCTCAGTCAGACAACAGCTGCAGGAATAGACTTAGTACACATAACAATAGAACAAAAATCCCAGAAGTTATTCAATCGATTAATCCACGTCGAAACTAATATCATCTGGCCATGTAGAGCCCAATCTCCATCTCCTCCTATACCTTACTACACAGTACCAGAGGTGTATCAACCCCCTGTCATTTATTTGTAGCTACCAAATGTCACAATGAATATGCAATGGATTATCTCAGTAAACAGCCTGAATGTACTCTGGAATGTGAAGTTGATATGTGGTTAGTCAGAGGGATAGAGAGATTCGGTGATCATAGAGCCCAATCTCCATCTCCTCCTATACCTTACTACACAGTACCAGAGGTGTATCAACCCCCTGTCATTTATTTGTAGCTACCAAATGTCACAATGAATATGCAATGGATTATCTCAAGCTAAACAGCCTGAATGTACTCTGGAATGTGAAGTTGATATGTGGTTAGTCAAAGGGATAGAGAGATTCGGGGATTATCCTTCTTCTAAAGTAACTGAAGCTTGAGGATAGTGCTTGAATTGAGAGAAATACACAATTTAGGTTATCCCGGGAAACCAGCTATAGATTTATACGTGGGTGTACAGGAAGTTAGAGCATTAAGTGATTTTTATAATATTTCACAGAAAAACTACCTCATTCAGTGTGTGCTAATAAGCGAGAGAGTATTCGGGCCATTATACTATACATCTTGTGATGTTAAGAATAGATTAACCACCCATTTGTATAGTGAAGGTTTTGTGTATTATTGGAGATGTTGTAAGCTATTGTATCAGCTATTACAAGCTGTCGTAAAGACAAATTGGATGCCAACACAAGCATCTGTCAATGAATTTGAAGTGCTCTTGCATCAGGTAGATACACTATTGCCAGCGTTCAATACTGATGTTATGACAATGGAAAGGTTTGCTGCATATTTCAAGTGTATATACACAAGGTATAATGTTTTGCTGAAAGGCATAGAAACTAATATGAACGTTTCGTATCATAAGTGTTTGAAGGGGGTATTAACTTTTCTTGATATTTGGTTGGAGAAATTTCCATCTTTCACTACTTTCGAGTCTGTCGTTTATAGAAATCCTGTGATGTTAGAAGCACTGCAGCTATTATTTCATCCATTAACAAGAGATGAACCTATTTTCCATTCTATTATGAAATCAAAGTATTTTCTTAAAAATGAAAATGTACTGAACACATTCATTGCTGTATCTACCCCAGCTTTAAGACTAGCTTGTCTGTCCGTAAGGATTATTGTAGAGTACCAACTATCTGCAGAAACACTACCTGCGTTTTTTCACACCTTTATTGACTTTCATCGCACAGCACCTTCAAAAGGTGACGAATACGTTTCTATTTCTCTCTCCTCCAGTTAAACCTGCTCCTTTGTGCATATTTACTAAAGAACTTGTGTGTATTGTTTACTAGAGAACTTGTTTGTAATATTTATCATGCTGTACTATATTTTGCATGTATTATTTTTTGTATTTAAAGGAAATATCCTGCTATTTGATTGAATTAACTATTACTAGGCATGCAGCGCACTTACAATTTCTGGAAGTATATCAGCTGATATACTTCGAGGTGTACTGAAAATTGTTTTCAGATCTCCATAATTATGCCGGTTTTTATAACTAGTGTTCTTATATTAGTTGATTTTTGTTTGACTCAAAACATCAGACTCGTTTTGAAGTATTTTCTTATACTTTTACTATCCATCACATGTCTACAAGCATCAGCTGAATGTGATTTCCCAGATGATTCTATGAAAGAGGGTTTTTCAATTGGGTTAGTATTAGGAGGCTCCCCTACAATGGTAGATTCCTATCACAGCTGTTCAGTAAGAGACCAGAATGATACATCTAAGTATACCTACATTTTCCTAACCTTGGTAATAGAAGATGACGCGAACTACTATGCACGATTGTCTTTGATTTGTAACGTGGGGATATGGATAGTTGATAATACCACTGGTACTATTTCTGTACCTAATAACCCCCCTGTATTTCTAAATTCTTCTTATTTGCGTGTAGATTGTTATGAATGTAATCTTAACTTCTCTCCATTCTCTAGTGATATGTACGGTTGTATGGAATGCCATGATGATTGTCTTAGAGCTGGTGTTAATACCTCATTAGGCTATTGCTACAGACAGTCTGCATCAGAGTGTTGCTCATATAGTCTCGATGGAATGTGTGTGCCATGTGTCCTTTGAACTGTGTGTATAATATTGAGTCTACTTGTGTTATGTGCTCCGAATAGATCAGGTCCTGACTGCTCAAACTGTGATTTAATCGGCCAGAATGGAACAACTTGGACAGATTGTAGTGCTTGTATTTGTGCTGTTGATTATTTGGGTACTGTATGCGAGAGCCAATACCTTCCTTGCTTGGGTACTCCTTGCCAAGATGGGGGATTATGTATTGATGGTATAGGAGATAATGTGTATACATATGACTGTAATAACATGTGGGAGGGTACCGATTGTACTACTTGTCCTATTGTATGTAAAAACGGTGGATAAGTAAATTCAACTTGTAATGGATGTGATTGTGTAGGGAATTGGTGTGGTGATGAGTGCGATACTTGTGGGTTTACGAGCTGTTTGAATGGTGGATCACCAAATTCAACTTGTGATGGCTGTAATTGTGTGGAGAGATGGACTGGTATCGACTGCAGTACTTGTGAATTTTCCAGCTGTTTGAATGCTGGAACGGCTAATTCAACTTGTCATGGCTGTACTTGTATTACCTCATGGGGAGGATTTGATTGCTCAGTTTGTGGCATAACCTGTGGAAACGAAGGCTTTCACAACACCATTTGTACTGGATGTGATTGTGTAGAGAGTATTGGGAGGATTCTAGTTGTACTACCTGTGGGCTGGACTGCAAACATTGTACTAGTCCATATTCAAATTGCACTGGGTGTCAATGTCCTCGTACACTGACAGTTGACTTATGCGATCAGGAAGCAGACTTATGTTCTTGTGATCCGTGTGGAATTAGTAGCAATTGTACTGACCTTACCCACCCAAATACATACGATTGTGACTGTGATACAGCGTACATATTTATTGACCAAATATACCCTGTGTGTGTGTTGTTGATGATGCATGCGACCCTAATCCTTGTGACCCTGAATTTTCCATAGATTGTCTTAATGTACCTCCACATGATTATATGTATATTTGTGTACCTGATATCACTGCTAAGAACTGCAGTGAGGTGATTGACAATTGTATACCTGATCCTTGTGTGAATGGACTATGTATGGACGGTAACGCTATATACATATGTGAATGTACAAGCTCATTTCAAGGTATGGATTGTGACGTATGCAACTTGACATGTGGTGTAGGAAGCGTATTGAATAGTGATACATGCGAGTATGATTTACGAGGATTCCATGTGGAAATACTTCGTGCGACCTGATCACTGAAGTTTGTGACGTAGATCACTGTATTGGTAACAGACCTGCTTTCGCTGAAGGAATTGAACCTGGGCCTTGTTTTGATAACGATGAATGTCTTGGGTTTCCATGTCACGTGGATACAATCTGTACCAATGCATATGGCAGCTATACTTGTGTGTGTAAACAAGGTTTCATGGGTGATGGCTTTGCCTGTACAGACATAAATGAGTGTAGTTTCTATTACCCAGCATGTGGACAGTATCCAGCTGTTTGTATGAATATTGTAGGTGGGTTTAATTGTGTTTGTCCTACTGGATATTCCTCGAACAATCTCACACAACCTTCTTACTACTATACTGAGGATTGTAAGGAGAAAATGTGTGTGGATATCAATGAGTGTGCTACACTTGATTTATGCGGATCGACCCAAAAGTGTGAAAACATTCTAGGTGGATTTCTGCGAATGTTTACAGGGGTTCTTTCCAACTGGATCAGATTGTACACCGTCTATAGATGGGCTGAAATGTCCTAGTATTCTTGATAGTACTGGGACTGTATATCCAGATACACCCATTGGTATAACCATTCGTAAGCAATGCCCAAATACTTTGTATGAGGTAATTTCAGGTACTTGTATTCCACCATATGAATGCACAGCTGATCAGCCAGTATGGGAATACAGCAATGTAGATGAGTGTGTTAGCCTAAACTTATTTGAAGAAATGAACCAATTGCGGAGGCTGAGTATTAGGGAATTGACGGATGAAAATATCTTAGTGATGCTATTAATGAAGTTTGGAGGTTAGCTGATTATTCATTTCTATAGGGGAAAGATTTGGAAATTGCTACAATATTTATTCATGAAGTGGAACTTGTTATTCGTGATTGGTCCACTTCTATGTACAAAATATGAATGACGTCACTGCAGATGGTGTGGTTATCTTCGAAGATTTTCGTCGATTATTTTCCTCGCATTTCGGTGTTTTGCCTTTACCAGTTTTCTATGAAACCTTCAATTCCACTAACGTATGCCATCTCTCTATCAGAGTTGAGTTATCAGACATACAACACTCTCCTTACACACAATTCGATACAGTTAAAGTATATTTGGGATTATTCAGTATGGCTGATCTATCTGATTATACTAATTGGGAATTGTGTATAGGTTCATTCGTATCTCAAACTTATACTGGTGGAATCAGCTTAATTGTATTTGAAGCGAGTCCTGAATCAAATCCATCCCTCTATACCGTCAGTACTGATCTATTTCTCCCGATTTCTATCACTACACAAGTATTTATCTACTTACATTCCTCACGGTCTCTTCCTCCTATTTCCAGCTTATTTTCTATACAAGATCATAGTAGTTATTCAGAACCTATATTTACTGATGGTATTACTTTATTGACACCAGATGGTGATCTATTGTCTCTTCCATCTAAGCTACACTGTTTACACACTATATCTGATGAGTGTAGTAGTGATCCTACTGTATTACCTATAGGAAGGATACTTCTAATTGTAGGGACACCTTCATTAGCCTTCATTATCATTATTCTTATTATCGTATTTACGATATTATTTATCGTTTGTTTGGTTTATAAGAAGAAGAATGTGGCTAAAGTGAAGATACAAAATATAGAGGATGCGGAGAAAGAGACCTTCCGTGAGTCGGTTGATTCTGAACATCAATTGTACCGTGGTTTGACCTACTACCCTGATCCGTCAGAAGCACACACTCTCTCTCGTTCACCTTCTCCTTTTAAGAACACTACATACGAGAATCCTATTGGTATATCCGGGCATTTCCTGTCTGATCCTGATGATACTGCTTCTGGTGAGTATATAGGCGGTAGTCCGAATATATCTCATAAAGTTAGCTCTACTTCTGGAGTATCCTCTGATTCAGGAATCTCTACTTGGTACACCCAAAAAGGACTAATAAATAGCAAAATACCAGGCTTGCCGTCGATGAGAAAAATCCCATCCATATCTATATCCATATCCATGGATATTTCAAAGACCTAGAACATCTTGTCTATAACGGCCATTCAAGCCTAGTAGTGACTGTTATGTACAGGTAACCGCTATGTAGATGTAGATTACTAATGAAAATCTATTCAGGGTTTCTTCCAGCTTTTATATGTAGCGCGCCTAAATGAGTTCTCGATTTTAATTACGCGCCTAGACTATTTGAATTTTCGAAGCATCAAACTTAAATTTTAAGCAGACCTTACATCCACTACATATTATACGGTTAATACTACATTCCAGAGGTGTCATCTAGAATCTTTCACTTTAAATAAGTAACTATTGACCTAACATTGTATATTCTTATTTATTCATTGTCTCTCTGACCTTTATGATTCTTACGTAACCCATTAAATTACTCATCGGAATTAGGCGTATACAGCACGCCTAGCATAGGAGCGTGACACGCGTCGAACTCTCAAAATTTTCTTGCGCCTAACTATACAAATTTTTTGTAAATACACGCCTGTAGGCGCGCGTGGCGCTCCTGGATGGAAGCCTGGACGTAACCCATTGAATTATTTGTCGATATTAACCTAGGCGCGTCCATGCGCCTAGCTGTTAAAATTTTCACGCGCTTAACTATAATATCTTTTTAAAATACGCGCCTGGATGAAACCCTGAATCTATTCATATACTAAACGTTATACTGAAGCTCTAGATATTATGTAAACTGTCATTCATAAACTCTTCGATATCACTATCGTCTTCAAATGACAGGGACATGGGCTCATTGTCGATGACCATCGCAACTTCCTTTGGCTCGATTACAATTCCCAGTTTGATTATTGTGATATACATTTTCTGGTATCTGATGTGTACTAATTTCTTCATGACCGCCCGGTGACATTCTCTTTCTCATTTTTGAAAGTAGATTGCCGGTCTGGCTGAACAACCTCTCCGCGGCTGCAGAAGATATTGGTGCCGAGAAAATTATCTTTGCACAGGAGTGCAGACGTGTTAAGACACTGTACCGCCAAAACTGAGTTGGATCCTTCATTGGTACCCGGGTGTCTCTGAATTCTTGGAGTTCTATACCAAGAGTAGTAGCCTTTGGCCTTTTGGCTAGCAATACCAGAATTCACGAGTGAAAGGGATGAATAGCAGTAGCAATAATTGCATCATAATTGCATAGTAATTGGTTACCTTTCACCAACATAGATCTTGAAAGAATTCAAAACTTTACATGAAATCTGGCACTATTCGTGACACAACAATTGCTGACATTACAATAATTGGCTACCTACACGACTCCACCGATCTTACCGATAATAACTAATTTTCCATCATAATCGATTCTCAATTGGGAAATCAAATAATTTGATAATTTGATATTCATACAGTATTAAATAATAATTGTGTGGTGCTGGTTAGTTACATGTAATACACCAGCTTAACTGAAGAGGCTAATTGATGGGGCCGACAAAAATTTAGATGGGGCGCTAGCCCCATCTAACTCCATGCTAGAGCCGCCACTGAACAACACTAGTAAGTGTACTTAGTAATATTGTTAATTTAATTATAACAGCATCCCTATTATTGAATATCCATGGATATATCCATGGGGATATCCATGGATGTCCATATCCACGGCAAGCCTGCTTAGTTTATTACTGTAGTATGTAGCACATTGTTTTTATACATGAAACAAGTCAAAGATGAAATTTATAACCAACTACGTACTTGTGAGTAAAAATGGAAGTACGACACTTGCGTACAAAGACATTTATATACAAGACAAGTGCGACATTTGTGTACAGATTTTCTGTGTGTACACCAGTAGAATCTTTAATTTGTGATAATAAATAGAATTTCTCTTCTTGTACATATATACAGTCAACATCCGTTATCTCCAACCGTCAGAGGAAATCAAATTCTGTTCGAAATAACAAATGTTCGACTTAACGGGCATTCGAGATGTTCATTGTAGTACAACTATTTTCTTTGTTTTAATAAAAATTATACTTGTATATTTTAAAAAGAAAATTCAAGAAAGAACCACTATTAATTGAACCCTGAGTTCAAATTTAGAAGATTCCAGATCTACTCAATTTCCTCTAAAATATATGTTTTGTTGATATTTTATTAAATTAAGTAAATAAATTGAGTAAATTAAGTAACTAGTAGCAGGTTTTGTATTTTAAGGAAAATATGTTCTTACAATATTATGGGTTAATAATATTTATCCCATAAATGTCCTTTTGAGTCCATTTCATTAAAGTTCCATAGATGTTTCTAATGTAAATATAATCTTTCAAAGACTAGAATTAAATAATTGAATTTAAAAAATTACGCTCGAAGTTCGAAATGATCAACTTCTAACCAGAACCCGACCCGAGAAACCCGACCCGATTCCAACTCTGCTGTACACAAATGTCGCACTTGTCTTGTGCACAAATGTCTCTGTACACAAGTGTCTCTCTCCGAGTAAAATATATCTGATAATTATGTTCGAAATTCACCCATTTAATGACTTAAGCAATTCATCAGTAATAGGATAGCTAAGTATTGAAATATACCCATAATATATATAAAATGAGGCCAATATAATAAGTAGTTGATTGAATTTGTAGTTCAATTTGATCATTTGATTATACCGCGAGAAACACACAACTCTAATTCAAAACAACAACAACAACAACAACAACAAACACCTCCAATTTATTTGTTACCTTTATCGTATTTGGTAAGTACGACAATGACTTAATAAGATAATTTGATTATTGTGTGTTTTTTATTGTTTGATCTACTTTACAATTAGTATTCGGTAAATGACCTTCAATTATACTACAGTAGACTCCGCTTTACCAGTTAATCGTGTCACTTGGCAAGAAACAGCACCATACAAGTAGTGTTATATTTCTCCTGTGAATCTTGCCCAATCCTTTATTGCAATTAATTAATACTTTGAGTCGGCACAGCAGCACAGAAAATAAAATTGGATAGAGTTTTGTGCGTTTCGCTCACGGATATTCTCCACAAACGTTGCCCCCAATAAATATTAGCATTAGAATAATCTAATTAGCATAGTTAACCGAAGGCTACTATTAGTAAGATAGAATAGTGCCACTGGAAAAGCTGTAGGCAACACACCCATTTCATAAACATTGTTGCACGATACACGTTGTAACTTTGCTGCAAGCAACTGCAACAAAGTAGCATCATGTATACTAAACTAGAATTGCATTCAATTTCTGTATATTGTTATAGTTATGGCTGAAGTAATAGAGGAGTTTAATTCCGAACAAAAAATGGAAGCTCTCAAAATGGAAATTATCCGAAATTTTGATGAACTTTTCGCATTTCTCTCGGAACACAGGGATAGCCTACTGACTAGACTTGCCAAAGTGAAAGAGGGGTATGAGAAAAATCTAAATTTGGACGAAGCAATCAAAGAACTGAAATTTACCAAAGAAAATGCTCAAAAAACAATGAAGAGCAATTTGTTAGACCCGATGAGAAAATTATTCGATGACCAGTTGGTAGGATTAGAAAATTCAAAAGTAGCAGTAGATAACTTGGAGATGGTTGAGTTTCGTTGCTATCCTCAAAAAATTAGATCTGCTGTGAAGGAAATTGATTTGTTTGAAGTTAGTCCCGAATATGTAAAGAGAGAAAATCCCATCAAAAAGGTTTGTAAGCGTGGTAGGGGAAGTGGAGAATTGAGTAATCCCACAGGAATAGCTGTAGATAGAGCAATGAATGTACTTTACATTTGTGACATAGGCAACAGACGGATTCAAGTGTTGAATGCTGAAGGAAAGTATTTACGTTCTTTTGGGACTGACGATTTGAAGGAGCCGCACTATATATGTCTGTCACAAGAAGAAGTATTCGTTACTGATAGAGCTAAAGAGTCTATTGTGAAGTTTAGCCTAGCAGGACAATTCCTAAAGGAAACAGGCTCAAGAGGCACTACAGAAGGGCGATTTACTGGTATCGCAGGATTGTGTCATGAAGCTGGGTTAATATATGTCTGTGATGGTAGTATGCAAAGAATTCAAATATTTGATTCTAATTTTAAATTCATTAAACAGTTCGGCAACGGAGAACTCAATTATCCAATAGACATTACAGTAATCTCTGACAGAATCTACATCCTATCTCTAGACCACAACTCCATCCACTGCTACAACAGAGGCTGTATTCTCCAGAATATTATACAGCTAACTGGACAGGATCAGCCAATGATAGAAGCTTTCTTCTTCACGATTGATAAGAAGGGGAACTTCTTAATTACAGACAATTCTGCTGACGAAATCCGTATCTTCTCACCTCAAGGAGTGATGAAGCATATTCTGGGTAGAGGACATCTCTATTTCTTATGCGGTATTGTATTAGATAAGTCAGATAATATTATCTGTGTAAATCATGGCATTGAAGGCAAAGGCTGCTTGCAGAGATATTAATTACCATATCGTCATAAATATCCATATTTACTGTATACCAGTTGTTTATTATTGATTACCCCTCTTAACTTTTATAAGTTTATATCCTATTTTATTTGTATATTGTTTAGTATCAATTATATATCAATAACGTTAATTCAAATCTTAAAGTGAGCGATTTACTGAACAGTTTTACACCACTCAAGTTATTAGTGCTATTGAGAAACACTACCTAGAGCGCAGGCCTAAAAGTAGAGCCACGGAATACAGCTGTTGCAAGATAATGCATCCAGTCATAAAGTCAAAGTGGTTATCGAGTATGTCGAAAGGATTGGAAGGAAATACTTGAGCATCCTTCTTACTCTACAGACCTAAGTCCTTGTGACTTTTGGCTCTTTACCGAGATGAAGAGTCACCTCTGAGGGAGAGATTTTAAAGTAGGATAGAGATAGGGTCGGCCATTTATAAGTACCTAAAATCGATCCCCCAAGATGAGTATAAAAAGATATTTAAACATTGGATCCTGCGCCTTAAACAGTGTATAGAGGTCAAGGGTGATTACTTCGAAAATATGTAACACATACTATTTTATTCGAATATATATTCGTTCAAATAATAGTAGAAATCAGAACTTTTGGAATGCTCTATAACACTCCATATAGATTGCTTATTGACCCAAATTCTCTACTGTATTGGCTATCAGGCCACCCTCGCGTAGTGACGTGCTTACACCAGTCGCAGAATATTTCACGTACTAGAAATAAGATCCCGGGATAGTAGGGATAGTACAGAACACGTAAAGCATACAATTATACTATTCGGGGATTTATTGAATTTGGGAGGTTACCTCCCAGAAATTTGGCACACTCAAAGTTGGGTGCCGTTGCTGGCACTCTAGACATAACATTATAAATATAAGTTCTATTAGGCTTTAGAATGACTCAGAGATACATATTTACCTGACACTGTATATTAGTTAGTGTTCATTTCCTACAGAACTTCATGAATTCCCAATAACTTAAATTTACTACACATTCTGATTCTAGTTTCCTTTGTATTTCATACCATTTGAAAAGAAAGCAACACGTGCCAAATGTAACCAGTATTTCAGTGAAATTCCACTGAATATACGGAGGAGGTTGTATGAAATATTCCGTAATGATTTCATATTATTCAACCATAAATATGAGAGTAAGGAGTTTCTCTGTGAAGAGAATACCTATAATTAGGCATAATTGTACAACAATTATATCACTTATGTAAGTTATTTATTACGTATATAATTATAATTTTCACTTTTATGTCTACGAGTGCGGTTCGCTTGCTCGTGCTGCGGCCAGAGACTTCGCCAGGATTTTTCACCTAGAGGGCACGAAATTTTGTTCATGTCTAGGTGTCAGTTTTCACAAAGCATCTCGGATGTTAGGATTTGCTTGAATCTGGAGCGCCTATACTTCGTTTTTCAACAAAACACCACTGCCTGTTAACCTAATCTGTGTGTTGAAGTTAGTACATAGTTGTCAACTTATGACTATTTCTTTCCGTGATATCGTTAAGATTATTTTTATTTTTGCTAGTTTTTTAAAGAAATTAAAATACCTATTAGAAATACGATTTTACGATAATGACCTAATACTGTTCTTTTCTTGTTTAATCACGATTATAACATTAAATTTCAAAGTGAGAATGCAAAAGTTGAAGTGAGACTTGACAACTGCGCGTTTGGCTCAGCCGACCATTAGCTTTAGATGATTGGAGTACATATCTTATAGAAACATTACTCTCATTATTTAAAAATATTACTG
The DNA here is from genome assembly GCA_024704765.1 of Oopsacas minuta. Classification (NCBI taxonomy): domain Eukaryota; kingdom Metazoa; phylum Porifera; class Hexactinellida; order Lyssacinosida; family Leucopsacidae; genus Oopsacas; species Oopsacas minuta. The sequence continues at coordinate 621,303 of JAKMXF010000177.1, read as the reverse complement.
TATCATTGGCAACTGGTATCAAGTCCTTGAAAAAATGCATGTACAATATTGTAACTATGATTGAAACGGATATATATTAACATGTGTGTGGGACGAAATGTCAAAATGCGGTCCTAAAAGAGTGCCGCTAGGGGCACGTTTCCCATTGCCCCGGTTGTTATGCCACGGAGTAGGTAGGTCCAATTTTCCAGTGACAAACCCACTAATAGTTCTTTGTAGTTATTTAGAATTTTAGGTCATACTATTTCTATGGAAGAGTTATTCTCTCAGGAACTTCCTGTCCTAACCAAACTGAATTCTGAGGAGAGATTCGTAAGAATCAGAATATCTGTGTTCTCTAAGAACGCAGCATCATCTGCCTCTCCATTTTCCCAAGAACTCATTCTGAGATTGACAGATGACAGCGATCCATTCTTTCTCCACACTCTAGCTCTGTCAGAGGAGGAGTATTCTGATCTGAAGAGTCAACAGGGCCTGCTCATAGACTTTGCATCTTTCCCTCAGAAACTAATAGAACTGCTGACTCTATGCAGAGCTCAGCACAGTAAAGAACAACCTAAGTTCGTACTACAGCTGATTCAGGCTGGAGAGGGTAGGACGGTATTCGAGGTAGTAGAGACGAATCCTTTCAAACATCTGACACACCTATCACTGCGGGTTCTGCCTGGTACAGACAGGACGGTGAAGGAATATCTAGCTGAGTGCTTGCGGAGCTATAAGACTGAGAATGGTAGATTGTCTGAGGAGCTTGCTGTGTCTAAGGACGAGCTCACTAGACACATGTCAGCTTCCAGAGCAGCTGCAGCACAGCAGGAGGTATTATTTTGTAATGGTGACGCATTGCTTTCTTTGAAAATGTTTGTTACATTATTTACACGAATCCTATCAAATTTCACCAAAAATGGGCAAATTTCAGTTAATATACTTTAGTGTTACTCCATACAGTGTAACCTCCACAAACGGGAACATCTTGAAATGGAGTGATTCGATTGAAGTACAATATATTATACCTTCCTAATCTGAACAGGTCAGAAAAGTTATACAACTTTTGGAAAATGTTCTAAAACAATTAATTGTATCCAGTTCTACTGTGTACTTTTTCGAAAGTTGTACAAAGGATGAAAAGGCTGCCATGCGGCAATATGTGTAATATATATTACTATATTACACATGTTGCCGCATGGCAGGCTTTTCATCCTTTGTACAACTTTCGAAAAAATCTCCACTAGATTCTATAGTATTGTTTCTATGCATTTCACTAATCCGAACGAATTATTTTGCAATTGGAACAGCTGTTCGAATGGACGGGTAGCATTTTTCTCCATCCTACACCCCGTTTGTAAAGGTAGCACTGTATATGTAATAGTCAACTGTGCATACGGATAGAAAAGGCTTGCGCATGCGTACACTCGAGAACCATATGCATCGGAAGCTGTGTAGTAGCCCAGAATATACCCAGATATAATCTTTAGAATACTCCTCGGGTATTATAGTTATCTGGACACATTTTTAATGGTTCAGCGTGAATGCTACACCTCTTGGGAATGTGCTAGTATCATTTACTGGGCTAAGGGGATATATTCTGGGGTATCATTGATTAGACACGGATGTAATCTATAAGCCAGATTATAGTAAATAAACCCGATTATCTTCCTGATGCGGTTTCAGCATGGTGCTCGCAACACACACATGCGCAGTGTTTGCTGCGCAACCTTCTATTGTTTATTTAATATACTTTCTTCTAGTCTGAACTACATCGACTCCAAGAGGAGGTAAGGACACGAGTGAGTGAATTGTCTTTGCATAACGAGCAAGAGCTCCGAGCTGAAAGAGAGGACAGCCACAAGAAGCAGGAGCATCTCCTGGAGAGGGTTGAGACAGAGAAGAGACAGTTACAACTTCGTCTCCAGAAAGAGGGAACTGATCGGGGAGAGGAGAAGAGGGAGTTAGAGAACAGACTAACAGACCTGAGAGAACAAGTATTGAGGCTGGAAACATCTCTAGAACAGAGTAAGAAAGAGAAAGAAACTTTTTCAATAAGGTAGGATTTAAAATACTAAAGACTAAATGCCTTCTCGGTGACCAAAAATGTACATTCGATCTGTATAAACTATACACGTATTCATATTAAGTGAGAGAATTTGCATAGTTATACAGTCAGCATTCATTAACTCGTACAGAATTTCCCCTGAGGGTTCGAGTTATCAAATGTTAACTGTATATGTTGATGAATTTGGATCAGAAATTTAGTTCGTATTAATTTATTAATATGAATTATATCTTACGTACTATCCGATTTCTACTTTACTAATTCTCAATAGTTAATGTTAAATCAATAATATGCTAAGTTTGATATTATTTCAGGTGTCAAGAGTTGCAGGAGTCTCTCAGTCAGACTCGGTTACAGAATATGAGCTCTCACACGCGGGCAGAAGATCAATCAGACGAGTTAAGAAGAATGACTACTAAACTAACCACTTTAGAGCAGAACAGTACAGAGAGAGAACAACAGCTGTTCAGGAGCTCTCAAACTATTGAAGAATTCACAGCTGATCGTACGAGACTTGAAACAGCTGTACAACACAAACAGTTGATGGTAGGGAAGCTGGAGCAAGCTGTTAAGACCGCTTCTCAGGAAGTTAACAAAGGCAATGAAATAATACAGAAATTGCAACAGGAGCTGCATAATACTAAAACACGACTCAGATTAAAAAACACAGTAACTATGGAGCAAGAGAAGGCTATAGCTGAGAGAGAAATATCAATGAAGAGAGTTTCTAATGAGTTAGAGCTTGTGGAAAAGGAGAGCTCTAGACTTAGAGAGGAGAGTAAGACAGCTAGACATGAGCTGGAACAGAGCAAGAAGGAATTATTTGAGTGTCAAGAACAGATTAAAACGAATGAAAATGTGATATCCTGGCTGAATAAGCAACTCAATGACAGAGCTATAACTCGTACACAACCCCTTGCTTCTTCCATGAATCACTCATTGCCAGTTCCATCTCGTATACCACTACGTGTATCTGGTGCTATCTCTCATAGTACTAATTTCAACGGTAACCCTTCTCTCCCTCTCCCTCCACCTCCTCCTCAATACCAGCTGCAGTATAAGAAGAAGATATGCGATCTCCCTAGCACTACTCTTGAAGATTTTAAGCCTTCTCTACCTTTCAACCCTGTCACTGATCCCAACCTAACTCCCCCTCCTGTCAGAGCGGCCTCCTCTAAAGAGGCTAGGACTAATATAGTAGATATCTCCGCAGATCCTAAGTATCTTCTCAAGACGAATCCACAATTCCCTTTCAATCCTATCGCTCCTCTCTCTCTCAACCGACCAACGTTCTGACTAATGGTAGAGTCCTAATCACTTTACAGATGTTCTTACAGAATTCAATTTATTTGTAATGATTATTGTATCTTGCTATGCTCCTATCCTGATACTATATTCTGCCAACCTGCAGTACTCTACTCTGTGACATATTCTATAGCAATACAACTTTTAACTCAGGTATATATTCTGATATTATCAAGTTCCGGTGTGTCTTAAAATATTATTTATTACGAACCTTCTGAACGGTAGTACGTAATTATTCCTTATAATATGTGTGAATTCGATAATTTTCACCACAATTGTGAATTTACCATTTCATGAAAGTAACGAGGTACAGCTGATCTCAAAATGAACTATTTTGCCATTAGTATAGCATATAATACAATAATAGGCTATGATACTATGTATTAATTTGCTTTGATGATATATTATGTGTTTACTGTATTATATTTTGGTTTTCTTCTTGTATATTCTTTAAGCCTCACAAGCGTTACGTAACCTATTAAGATAACAGTAACACATAATTTACTGCACCATACTATACTGAACTTTCGTCCCTCGTATTTTCGAGTTATTAAAATGTACTGGCATGCGTCACTACAAAATAGTGTAAAATATAAATACGACAATTAATAGCAAAATAATTAACCAATTCAAAAAATATCCAACTCATCAACGAGATTTTGCTTCCAAAGACCCAAACCAACAACTAGGAGCTTGTCATACATCCGGGCAACACCCAAGAGCAAACTTACATTATTCCAAGTTTAAAATTCTTCACTACAGTAAGAATAGTAGGAAGCGACCTGCTAAGGGAACCTTGAGGATGCAAGTTTTGCAAGAATGAAAATTTTGAGGCACGAAAATTCCGTTACCACCATACTATACTATCTTAACTAGTTGTGATAGAATAGATACAGTAGACACTCAACATTGCTAATCCGAACAAGACTGACATATTGCGCTGTAGTTCATTCACTTCATTGTGACCAATTCTACTTTGGATTATGATACTATGCTACACAGACATGTTTTTGATTCTTTTCATCGTTTTATAATAGTATCGCATTGTTTCAATGCTATTCACTAATCCAACCAATTTCGCTAATCGGAACATACGTATATTTCATGGGTACAAGTCTGTTCGGATTAGCGGGACCCTAATGTAGAAGAGAACATAACTAAATCTGACAAAATATTATATACTTTATATGATAATTATTTTTTGAATAGCTAATAGATGGCTCTTATTGCCGCTAAACGAGCAGGTATACGTCTCCCTCCTGAAGTTAATCGTATACTCTATATACGTAACCTACCATGGAAGATATCCTCAGAAGAACTCTATGATATTTTCGGTAAGTTCGGCCCGATCCGGCAAATACGTCTAGGAAACGCCCCTGACACTAAAGGAACTGCTTACGTAATATTTGATGATATATTTGATGCTAAAGTTGCTTGTGAGCATCTCTCTGGCTTTAACGTATGTAACAGATATCTCATAGTATTGTATTACCAGCCACATAAAGCATTCAGTAGGATGGACCCTGATAAGCGGAAGGAACATTTGGAAAAGCTCAAAGAGAAATATGGAATTAATATTGATACCCCTAAGAATTAATTATATTTATTTGCAAGTTATATTCACATTATTTGTCTGTGTTGTGAATTGGATTATAATTACAAAGGGCCTTGGTTATACGTATTCTCGGTTGTTACATGTCTAACTCTTTTGGCGGAATTATTTTGTATAATATCTTAAGTATTCGTTATAACGTAATTTCAGATATCAGGATTGAGTACATAAGAAGAGTTCAATTTAATTCCCACAATGGGCGTTCCGGATATAGTGACAATGTTTATAGTGATATTTTTGTTTGTTGATTCCTCTCCACGTCTACAGTATACCCCACACAAAATTTATTGGATATAATGATTATTTGACTCTAATATCAGTGCTCCCAGCGTTATCACTATATATCTTTTATATACTGTATCCGAAAATACCTTTTGTCTCAGGAAATTCTGATTTTCTCTCACCAAATAATATTGAAATTGATATATCATAGATCAGTATAATTTACATTTTATGCTCTCCCATTCAGCTACGGTATAGTTGTTAGAGAATTTCGGGTGTACGCGTACACACGTATTCTCTAATAAACTGCAACAATGCATACAGTTTGTATGCATTGTTGCATTGTACTATTTGATTTCAGTAATCATGTATTACACCCTGTATTGAAATCACTGTCTAAGGTTCTTCTCATTCTGATGATAAATTAAAATACAGCCAATATTGTGCACAACACAGCCTGTTAATTGCGACAGAACTTAAATATGTGCCACGCACAATTCCACTGATTGATCTCTCTATGCTAATAATACTAATAATACTAATAATAATACTAATAATGCTAATAATACTAATAATACATCTCTAATGTTTCCCTTATTAAAATGAAATATAATTGGAGAGAATATTAAAACTATATCGTGTTGTGAAAAGACATTATATAATTATAAAATCTTATACTTCTTCTGAAGTTTAAGGATAATTCAGTTCATTTTTGTGTTTTTATGTATTTTCATGTGAACTTTTTTACTATAAATCAAAGGCTCCAATTGTAATTATCCAGGAAATATAGCTTGGTGAAACCACAACATTAGCACTTTTTATAAACAAATAAATGAAATGATCTAGCACTTAAATATCTGAAACTAGGTTATTCTTGAGTGAGATATCCTCACTAAATTTTCAATGAATCGATACACAAACTTGATTCCATTGAGATTCCAAAACAACCATTAATTGTTACGTTACCTTCTGTTCTGAAACAACAACCGTGAACTGTTAACAAGTTGAGTAAGTTGGTAGAGAATGTGAGAAGTGGGATTGATTATTCAAGAAAATAATACTCAATCCAGTTTTGCATAAGTTTGTGTGTAAAAGTTTTAAAAGGAAATAATACTGAATCACATCCATTTAATCAGTGGTAAAATATTTGAATGTACTGTTAAGTATTTGTTTAAATTTGGAGACAACAAAGTTGAAAGATGATATACCTAAGCGGTTTAGTTATTTGCGGAGATAGAATTCTTATTCTCAATATAACCACTATATCCTGAATATTAATTGCAAACTTGTCTCTAGATTGCATCTGGAAACTGGAAGCTGAGAAATTGTATTAACAATCCTTCAGGTTTAATATTTGACGAATTTAATGAAGATATATATATTTGTAATAGTTCCAACAATCGAATCCAAATACTTTCCAAAGATTTCAAAATACTTTGGTAACGGTACACTCACTCAGACATCCTCATGGCCTTAAGATGTAAACTCTCATACGAAAGTATATTTGTTTTGGATAATAGTAATCCTTGTATTCATCTCTTTAATCATAATCACATATCCCAGAAGAATATCATTTCTCGAGGAAAAGTAAAAGTCATAAATTACTCCTCACTCTTGATTGTCTATTCTATATTCTACGACTTGTCACACATCGTAACTTAACAGTCATGAATAACTCACAAATATTATCAACACTGTTAATAATTTTAAAATTTACCCATCAGTGACTTGAGACATGGATAAGATAATATATATCGTATTAGGTATCTGTATTTTGGGAGATATGCTAAATTGGGCATTTTGCAAATGCCCAATTTCGCATATCTGTTCAACTACAATTTCATTCTACAGAAGAGTGTTACTTCTCTAGGAGTTGATTCCTCATAACATATGCACTACTATAAGTCTATATTATATGATCCTCCTATCCATGTTCCCAATTACTCACAATTGGAACAATCGGGACACTTGGCACTTGGCAGGCATGGTTTATACATTTTGTTGTGTAAATCAACAGTTTTATTCAAACACACCTGGATTTCCATTACAGTCTATTTATACTTTTCTCTTTCCCGAATTAGTATTTTTGTATACGTCAACCATATTTGAGTCTATGTATATTCACGCATACATTGATTCTCTGAACGCGACCGCATGGAGCGAGTAAAGATCTTGTGGGTGTACAGGGTTCTGGCCAATGGAAGAACAAATAAGAGTTCTATACAGGGATAAGACACAAATAGGTTTGCATTTTGCAGGTATGCAATCACTAAATAATATTGAGTATATGCATGAAGGTTTGTATTGATTATAGATAAGCATTTGAAAAATGATCATAGTGTCTGACAAGTATGTATCTGGTAAAGAGAGAGTCATAATTATTGAGTACGGGCCCCAGGATTTGGAAAAGATACAGCACAAATGATTCACCGATGATACTGTCTCCTGGAAGTTTACCTGCATTTTGTAAACTATACATAGATAATTCTGTTTAGTAAATGGTGACATTATTATTGCTATACAAAATTAACCGTTGTTATTAACTATTGAGTAATGTGAATGGGTGACTTTTCCTAAATTTAGAGAATGAGGTGAGAATAACCGTGGGCTAAGTAATTCACTGAATAGCCTTCTATAAGTCCTATTTGTAAGGATTTTGTAGCCTAGTATGGCCGTGTATATCTTTCAATTGATTCATTAACCGATTACGTTTTAAGCTCGTAATGAATGGAACACTAACATTTTATCACTTCGTTTTTGATACCAATTTAATATATTCGCTAATAGTTATAATAGGCTCTAATACACAACCACGTCATCCCGGAATTTAATCTTTCATCCATGACATTCCCATTCTGCATAGCAGCTGTCCTGGTTCTCTTCTACTTTATACGCCATAGATATTATCTGTATGTAGACATAACAGATTTGACCGTAGAACAATAATGGAATCCAAGTTATGTTAATCATATGAAAATTTGAAAATTAAATGTATATGTATGATCACAAATTCCATAATAATAATTTTGTCTGTCGAAATTATAATAATTTTGCCACATTTTTCATTTACGTAAAGACACTTGCACAATATTATAATATGTATAACTTTCATATGACATTGTGCTATGTCTTTTGCCATATTACCATATATATCACGAATTTGCCATGTCCCATTGCTCTGCTTATTATTGAAAGTTAGGCTGGTGTATCATCACTGGCCGTATAAGTACACTATTAAGAGATGGACTGGTTACATTACCAGGAGGCTATGTTATACAAAGTATTTATCCTCTCCAAGCTTACTTCGGTAAGAATGGAATTGATCAGTTTTATATCTAGTCGAGTGTATCTATCATCTTACCTTCTCTCTATGATTATTTACCATTCGCAACAGTTAATTTTCTGTTAGTTTGCTCCGTTATCGCTAGTATCATTCCTCATAGTCAATTGGATCTGAATTTACGTGACATTGGCTTAGGTTCTTCTTCTATTTTTCAAATAATCTATAGAACTTTACAGAGCATAAACTATTTCTATGTGTTTTTCGTAATTTTGTAAAATATTGGAGACAGAAACGCAACCTTTATAAGGTAAACGATAAAGTGTCCACCCAGATTTGACTCCATCGTAATACAAAAAGTATAGGGCGGGTGGGTATGACGTCATATTTGCCCGCCCTGACTCATGAGCCTAGTTGCGCCAATGGTAGGAACTATATTAGGGTTCTCATATATACTGTATTATTTATGCAGATTTTAAAATCATACCGGTAATATGGACCAACTTTACTACTATTCTAAGAGATAAAATTGGAAATAGCTCATAATGTTTTCACATTGTCACACGTAACTACAAATACAAATATTCTATTCCAAACTACTAAAACACACTTATACTAATGACTAGGCAATATCTTTTCTAGAAGATAGCTGCTTTTCACCTCATCAAAATCTTGGTACCCCATTGGATCAATCATTTGTTCTCTGGAGAGCTTAATTCTTCTACATAATCAGCATAATAATCTTCATCACTTTCTACTTTCATATATCCGAAGACGTTAGCTTTTCTAGTTTCTCTTGTTATTCCGAATGGTAGTTGATGGGCTAGTGTATTATGGAATTGGATAATGCTGTTAATAGTGATATCCCAATATATTTTAGAACCGAACCACCTTTGAGATTCAGTTTTAAATAAATGTCTGTTGTTGAATGTGAACCAACGGTTTTCATCGAATGGGAAATTGCTTCTCATTAAAGTTCTCAGCACCTCTGGACGATCACCGTACCCGAATGTAGTGAGAGTGTACATGTTCTTTTCTGCTTCTCTCCCAAATAAGCGTTTCACATTATCAATGATGAGATTTTGTACATCTGTCAGTCTGTTTACGTCTGCCTTTATCACAAAACATATTGCATGAAATTCATCTTCTACACTGAGTAGCTTTTGAATTTGTTGTTCTATCTTTTCATCTATCTTTCTCCCATTTGCAAACTTAAATCCTGGAGTATCCCATATCATGATGGGATATTCGAACAAAGTATCCTCAATGAGATATCCAGATATCTCCCTTGTTTGAAGTTCAATTTCATGATTAACTAACTTGAATCTTAATGGATCTTCTATTTCTATTCCAGCCGCATAATTAACGAATGCATTGATTAGTGTGCTTTTCCCACTTCCAGTTTCTCCCACCATGATTATCTTTTTCAGGTTCTTCCTTGTTACCTTTTGATACTCACTGACTGATATTTTCTTTGCTGGAAAGTAATACATATCCATTTCATTGTTACATTCAATTGTAATTTTCGTACTATTTTCTTTCATAGCTTTCAATATTGATTTTTCCTCTGTTCTATCAGGTATTAAATGTGTTACTCCAGCCATTACAGCTTATTGTTTGCAATCGCTAAGTTGTTACCTAGTAGAAAATATGACGTTGAAAGGGGGACAGTCAATTCATACCAATGACCAACTCGTACCTAATTTAAGTCAACTCATACCAGTTAAAAATTAGTAGAGAGTTGGTAGGACTTGACTTACAAACACTGCCACGAGTTGACTTAAGTACTGGTACGAGTTGACTGGTCCCCACGACGCCACGAGTATAGTACTGCCCAGTATAATTTTATTGACTGGTATGTAATATTATTTACAATATACTGTCATGCTTTCATCCCAGCGCGTGAGGTGAAACATGAAGTCACATATTCTATGTGACTTCATATTTCAGTAGGTGTGCTGGATCCAGATAATTTTCTATGCCACAAAATCATTTGCATGAATACAACCGTTTACATACCTATTTGATGTATATCCATAATTGATATATTCCACGATAGGCCCGACTCGCCTGTAGCGGTTCTAATCGAATTTTTGGTTAATATTCTTACAAATTATGCCTTGTTGTTGACAATGTCTATTTTACGGAAATTTACATTTTATAATACAGAGACAGTAACCTTGATAAAACAAACTTATTTAATTACTGTGTCTGGATAACATATTTGTTGTAATTTGGGAATTAGAGTTTCTATTAGTTTTCTTACTCTTGTCCTATATATTCAAGTTTATTGGAATTCAAGGCATATACAATTATACATTGTCTCTCCTTGTATTTGCTGTAATATGTAGTAATATTTTGCTTATTATTTGCTTTTGCTAATTCTTCTCGCAATTTATTTATTATCACATTATTTGTGGTATCTTTTGCTAACGAAAATTAAAAATTTGAATACTCAAACATTCTAATTTCTTACTTAATTCGTTAATCTGAAAAACGCTTTAAGTTAGCTGAGTTCTTTAAATTCGATTAAAACAATACTTAAATTATTTAGAAATTTCACATGACTCTACTACGTAATACAATCACGGAAATTGGCCATTGAAAAACGAGAAATACGTAGTTACGCGTAGGGCATTAGTATCATGCGATCATTGATGGCATGATCACGATCTACTGAATATGGCCAGGAATATTTTTGAATTTATGACGTCTAAAAGGTGCTAAAATCTCGTTTTAGGTACTGGGATTGGTTAAAACGAAGTGGTAAAAGTTTAGTGTTCCTCTTCATAACGAGCGTAGCACTCATCCCGTAATCTGTTAATGAACGGTTGTGATCGTGGTTGTGATCATTAAGATGGTGATCGACTAATGACCTAGTTATGCGACATGTCGGAATTAAGAAATTCCAATTAAAAATAGCACACAATGAATCCTTTGTTTGACAACAGACAAACAGACTAACAGAGACAGAAGAATATTGCAATTTACTTGGCATAAAATATATCCGTATTAGCCTTAAAAACACAAATTTTATTCAAAATAGAACATACTGACCAATCTACTAAATCTTACTTAGAATATAGCAGCTAGATTAGTCAGTATCTAAGATTCTACTTACATGCACATTTTATCTTCTCTAATCAATGGGTACACTCTTCTCAAGAACTGATGACTTTCCAAGAGTCCCAATAGATCCAATAAAACTAGACTGTAGCATAATATCTCGTCCCATAAATTTTGAAGACCCTAGATACCTCACACATGACCCTTTATCTCGTAGTTTATATATTTCTAATTCCCTCAGTGGAAAGTCTGTCCTGTTACCCAATAACGTTGATTCTGAGTATGTAATTAATTACCCTACTCGTTTTTTGCCTCGTTTGCCTCGTGATCACAGATATCCAAATATTGACAGACACACTTTACACACGGAGTGTCTCTCCTCCTATAACATAATTCTAGTGTCATTGTCTTCTACATTACTTCTCTGTAGTTTGGATGGGCAGTTGATATCTGTCATACAATATGTACATCCTAGAAGGTTTTCTGAAGTTAGTCTGCTGGCTGTCTGTGCAGACTCGTTGGATGTTATCTACTTGCTATATACTGTCAACTACCAGGGTAATGTAAGAGGTGAAATAATAGAGATCAGCTGTACATTTACTAGTCAAGAGAGGTTTGCATTTGGTATCGACCATATTAAAGTGGCACGAGACATTTGCAAACGGAAAAATAAGCTATTTGTACTCCACGAGTCAGATAGGTGTATTCTTGTATTCTCAATCAAGGATGGAATACTGCTCTCAGCTCTTGTATCTGGTTTAGCAAGTGACTTACCAAATGCAGTGCACATTCCAATGAACTTAACGGTGACTTCTAATAATAACATAATCTTATCAAACTGGGGAGATAACACAATATCGTTTATAGATTCTAAAGGAAATGTTATTGCTAATATTAATCTTTCTTCAGGTAAAATTCCCTACTTCAAACCATCAGGCTTGATCTTTGACGAGATTACACGAGTCCTCTATTGCGTGGTTAGAGGGATGCATCCTCAACTACTGTCCATCAAATTACCAGATTACATGAAGAAATTGTAAATTTATGATAATTTCCGTATTGTATGCATATTCATTTGATTAATTTCGCATGTTTTAATTAAGCTTATTTTTGTATAAGTCAAAAACTCAAAATTGAAGTATTGCTGTATTTATTATCAATCCGTATATTATACTACATACTTTATTCTATAGTGACACCCCAGAGGCAGAAGATACAATATGAACCTAAACGAAATCCAATAGGTTGTATTATTTAATCTTAATTCCAGGAATTTCCACTCAAGTTTATGAAAAAATTCCAAATTAGAAAATAAGAATAATCCAAGTATATTTTTTCGAACCTTGATAATTATACAATACTAAACAATAGGCCAAGACATAAATAGATTGGATGATGGTCCAACACGCACATAACACTGATATCCACAGATCAGATGACAATGAAAAATCTCAAATCACCATCTGTGCCGACTTAAATTTACCAAATTAATTTATTAGATTATTGAAATTATGCTATTCTACTAAATATTCATTTTAGCAAATATAAAATTGAATTTTAATAATCTGTTAGACATTCCAAAATGTTAGAATAGAATTATACGTCTCTGTTTACCCCTATCTAACAAGTGGAAGCTAATCTCTAAGATAATTTTGAAATTTCACCAAAAGATGTGAAAATATGATTAATCATATGATAAATCAGTATATATATACTTAATAGAATGTCTTAGTTAATAGAATTGCAGTATACATCATTACAAATACTTCACAGTGCTAATTAAATTACAAACACTCCACCAGAACTAATTGTATGCGTTTATGCCTAATTGTAAATCCCTACCAACTGATTGGGCTAAAATACAGAAGTATCAAAAGGTGTGAAAATATACACATTAGAAATTTTCCAAATATCAGGTGGAAAATTAGAAGTCACTACGAGTATACATGCCGAATTTGGTGTCTTAATCTCTAAAGGTGTGAAAAGCAGAGCGAAAAACATATAAATACTAAGTCAACCATTTTAGAACTGAGCCACTATACTCGGTACAGTAAAATGTTTAGCCGACAGACTGGGAATGCAGCTTAGGATTAGTTGTTTATGTTCTTTCAAGAGGGCCACGCTCCCGCTGACGCCCCCCGTGTATAAGTCTATACCACACTGCACCAGCCCAAATTTAGGGCTCCTTACTCTGAGAAATAATTTCGGTTAAATACTATACAAACTGTGTTAGCTATTATGAATATCAATATATTTAGTCTACATACTCGATTACCCCTTGCTAGCAGTTCAAACGAAATCTTTAGCGTGATTTTGAATAATATCCAAAAGGTGAGAAAATATGATTAATCATCAAAAGGTGTGAAATATTCACTTTAGAAAACATGCATACCTGAGGTGCAAATCTCCGACCCAAAAGGTATATGTATCCCAATTTTTATGTTAATTCGACTGCTACATTTCGCACGGACGGACGGAAGTCGCACATCGTCCATGCTATTAGGGCAGCCTGTAGGAGCTGCACTACAATGATTAAAATAATTTTAGAGCAGCTAAAGACAAATTTATCCAAAATAATCTGCGCCTAAAATATGATTAAATATATCAAAACGACTTAAATCCTTGGAGTCAATTCGGATACAAAATGACTCCAATATATTACATAACCCACAATATCAACCCATAATACAATTATGTCTCGATAAATTCTAACACGTTATAAATTTCAACATCTTATATTTCTTATTGTTAGCGGGAGAATGATATACTGGAATATGATAGCTGACATAACAGTCATCATGGGAGTTATAGTGCAATTTATTAGTAAAACACTTTTAGACAATGTGTACGACTGTAGGTGTATATAATATTACAATTTAATATCTTTTGATTTTCCTGAATGGATAATTATAATATAACAGACCTTTTGTTTATATATTTAATATATTATTTTGAAAGAGAGATTACAATTGATAAATGTTTTCTAATTATCCATAAAGAAAGCGTAGTAACTGGAGATAAAGAAGATATTGCAGTCACTATCATGTACAAGCTATTTACATGATATTTCCATTCATTAGCCTATTAATTTGCACACATTTCTAAACGATTCCAATTTTAAAGTGGCCAGACAAGGCAGATACTCTTGATAATCATACGCCATAAAATCTTATTTATTTTGCTTGTATCATTATGCTGAATACAGACTAATAGAATCAGACAGTTAATAAATCTGTACGAAAAAGCTATTAATGAAAATTAATATTTAATTATTCTCACGAATTAATGATTAGATGAACTTCTAAGTTCTAATGCTGTAATACGTGATATTAATTAACATTAGATACGTCAAAATAATTTTAATGACAATTGGTTAATAGCCTGTAGCAATTAATATGTTATTCCATATGCAATATTCAATTAGACAGTGTTAGAATTAATCACAAAAACGAGAGTCATGGGGAATAATCAAAATTATAGGTTTGGTCGGTAATTAAAATTGCGAATGTATGTATTGTGTATTACTCGTATAAAGTTGCGTCAAAAATATCACTACCAGACAAGTCAGTCATAATTAATTGAATAATTAGAGACAATATGCTCTATTGGGCAGTACATACATATGTCTCATAACGTTGTCCTTACACTATAAATACGATAACAAGTATAGTGAACTCATTTACATATTTACATAATTCCCACGATACAAAAAATGAGTGACTTTACTAAATCCTACATGAATTTCTACACTTATGAATATATAATCATTAGTAAGTTGAATTTCGAAAGGATTGGAGATGAGCTTGTGAATTCAAGTTTGATGTGGGAGGATGAAAGAGAAAAGATAAGCAACATAATTAGCCCTAGGAAACAGAACCTCGCTCTGGTGAAGTATCTACAAGACGAGAGGAGAGGATTTTATCCTTTCTTAGATATTGTAGTACGTGATAGCAGTTATACTCAGCACGCGGAGCTGGCTAGAACGATAATTGCAAGAAGTAGCAGCAAGTCAGAAGAACAGATCGATGATAATGAGATTTATCAGGGAATAAGGAATGATTCTTGTAGCGATTCAGACTCTTCAGCATTTACCTATGAAACTCAGAGATTTTCTGACATCAACTCCCCTGATTGGTATGATAGAAAAACAGAGAGCGAATTTGGAGGCAGTGAGGTGGAGAGACGGTCTGTGACATCACAAGGAAGTTTCAATTTCCCCCAGCCAATCCAAGTTAGCAACAACAAGCAAATTCAGAGAAAGCGTGGATGGTTTTCGATATTACTTTTCCTGTTTTTGATCGCTTTTTCGATCCTGAACATGCCATTAAAATTTGGATACAGATGCTCCAAACTGATATTCATGACTTGAGATTCGAGAAGGAACTTTCCATGTAACACAGCGACAAGCAATTATATTATTTACTTGTGTATACTGAACGTTTGTCATGTGTAGATTTGATAAGTTGACAATATACCAGTTTTATTCGTAAGAGAGATATCAAATTGTATAGATAAATTGGTTTTACCTTCGCTAACTAATATACAGCGCTGCCCTGGAGAGGGATGCCCGCGGGTATGGGCAGGGGAATCGCCAGATACTTCACCTAAGGGGGGGGGGGGCCAAAAAATTATCAGGGTGCACGAAGTTCCAAGGAGCAGGACGGTGGGCAAGGTGTTTAGTGGGTTTAGCAAGAGCATGCCTAGTGGCGGGTCTATAAATTTTTAGTTGAGTACGATAACCATCCAGCTGAGCAGTGGGGTCGTGTGGCTTTGATATCTAGGGTGCACAAATTCAATCTGGTTGTCAACAAGTTCTAGACGTTACCTACCAGATTGAATTTTTGCACTCCCAGATTTCAAAGCCTATGTGTGCTGTAAACAATCAGTAAATCAGTAAGTCCAGGAGCGAAACAATGAAAGAAATAACGTTTGGTCTGCAATTACCCCAAAAACTTGGTTTTACTAGTCCCATGGAGTAATGATATGTAGCTCGGAGAATATTTGAGGGCTCCCAGTTGCATATGCGCGTGGCAACTCTAGCTGGGGGTCTGGGGTGCTGTATGTCTTCCAGTATTATCTGTGTGATCCCTTGGACAATAAGCTATAATAGCTACCACATTAATTACCTTTGTACTGCCATCTTGATTTGAATCTTGAAACAATTTCTCAAAACCGCCTAATACACATTTACTTGGACAATTTTCCTATTTGCTTTGTGCTTTACGTATATGAAAAATGGATACATTTCAGGCTTCTTCCAGGCGTATCGGTTTATGTGCTAATGTGCCTCGGAGGAATTTCACCCAGCTATAGCTCAATGTCAAAGTGATATTTGACTCGGGGCATGTCACCGCCTTCGCTTAAATTGCAAACTGGAAATTTTCGGCTCGCTTTACTCGCATCTTACCCTCGATAGTATTTAATCTTATCTAAAAATCAGTGATATAGCTCGTATGCTCTATCAACCTAGAATTGACCATACAAGTTATAATATTGAGCATTATCGTACGCTTTTCTGGTCGATGCCTCCATTGAAATAATAATTATTGAAAACTTTTCGCTTCTGAATCCCGAATCTCGACGGACTTCATTCGGGATACGAAAATCCGGGTTATTACTCTGCCGATCCAACCATACATATAGTCAGTGCCTCAGTGCTGTGGATATGGATCCGAGGAAGTTAATGTGGCGCCAGAAGTAAATATTAATGCATTCAATTACACGGAAAGTTACGCATAACTGGCGGATGTGGAACTACCGCGCCACTGCCTATAGTATAGTGGTTCAAACTATACGTACTATATTAGTGCTAAAACAACCACCACTGGCACATCTTCCAGATGGATCGCATTCACATAATCCATTAAAATTTGTCCAGACAACATTAATATGTTACAGTGGAGCCTCTGAATAACGGACACGTTGGGGACATAGTATCTGTCCGTTGTAGAGAATTATCCGCTACTCGGAGACTGCTTAAGTATTACATGCTTGGCAAATTCAATCCGTGGCACGAGGTTTCCGTTTTGGGAGACTCCACTGTATTAAGAGTTCAAAATTCAAGCAAAACCAATCATGTTTCATTCATTGGTAGGCATTTGCAAAATAACAGGGGCATAGACTCGGGATGCGGATTGGTAGACCATACACATATGTTTCTATTCGTCTCATTGGAAAGAGTAGGAATTATTCCATTACCTCGCCAACCATGCTGGAGCCTACTCTCTTGTGCTCGACAAATTCCGTGGTTTGGTAGGGATAGTCACCAATTTCCTGAGCCTTGTAACATAGCTAAGCCACCAAACATACACCGTCCATAGATTTTGATACAGGTCGTTACAAGATTTCAATTCCTCAAGTTGGTCTAAATCAGATTATCCAAGTTGGTCCGTTCGACTAATACTATTTGTATTAGCAATCCAAATGTTGGTTCGGTTGAAACCTGACCAATCGACCGTCTCATACTGCCATGTAATAGACAGACGGAGATGAAAATTAGCGATACATCTAATCATCCCTGAATTATACGTTATGCAGTATATTAGATTGCTAACATTAATACATTGAAATATTGTTATTTCTAATTAGATCTCCCAAATCTATTCCTTTTCCTAATTATTAGAATTTAATAGCAAATAATAGATCCGTAGTCTTTACTTCGCTGAGGTTTGTATATCTACTAAGTCTATCTGAAATATGATACACAATGGAATAAATATGTACTTTCAATGAAAGTCTTATATTTATGAGAACTGGTTCTCTATTTTCTAAAACAATGAACAATATCTTTCTTGTCTTCTTCCTAACTTCTCTCTTCTTCGTGAACATTGAATGTCAGGTATTATGTAATGTTAACATCGGATTTCAAGATATAGTACCTTGGATTGACTTAAACGACATGTTTTGCTCTCCAGCTATATTTAATGAATTTATCCCTCATGATTTCAGCAATACAACAGATTCTTTATTAAATAACTATGTCTTAACTTGTATGGAAAAGTCTTTGTTAGTAATTAAAGCTATAAACAGCGTGGATTGTAATTGCAGCTTTGCTAACATTCGGACGGGTGAAGTCACAAAAGATTTGTTCTGTACAGGGTTTTTATTAGTAGACAATACTTTTATTGAAAATAGAAATATAGTTTGGATTATTTTAGCCGTGGCTATCTTCATAATACTGGTCATAATATCGTTGGTAACATTGTCTTGCGTTCCTCTACTGTGGATAGTTGTAAGAAAGAAGAAATCTGATCACCCTTTCGCATGTGTAAATCCCCAAGAGAGTATACCAATACAAAACGTTAATTCTGTAACAATAAATCCATTGGTTCAGTCACAATTACATTTTAATCCAGGAATTGAATCTGTATACGCTGAGGTAAATTTCAAGGATTATGATTATGTTGATATAGAAACAGAGAATCTGTATTCATTTAGGTGCTATACCAATAACAGTGAAGATCTCTATCGTAAAATGAGGGAAACCAAGCCTGTTCGTATTAGTGCTGATTTAGAACAAACTATTGAAAATCAAATTTCACATATTCGCACTAATTCTAATTCCACGAACGTTTCAGGGACTGTCAGTTACGTCGTGGTTCCGACGCTAGAACAAAGGAAATTGAGTAATTCCAATCATAATGCAAAAAAACAGTCACTATATTATACTCGATTCGTAAGTATGGATAAAGCTGAAGATGATTATTTGTCAAAAGCTGAAGCAATATACTGGGAACCTTCTGATAACGTAGAGGATCTGTATATCCAAATGTCGAACGAAAAACTCCTAGAAATCAACAAAGAAACTATATCTATCCAGGAACTGTTAGGATCAGGAGAATTTGGGGAAGTAAATAAGGGTATATGGCAAAGTCCTGTAGGAGATTTGAATGTGGCTGTGAAAGTAATGAACCAGGATATTGATAAGCAATCACAGACTGCTTTGCTACAAGAAGCTGCTATTTTGGGTCAGTTCTCGCATCCTAACATACTGAGGTTAGTTGGGGTGGTGACATTGACAGTACCAAACATGATAGTGACCGAACTCATGCATGAAGAACTGAAACGTTTCCTAATCGATCTACAGACACAACACAATCAAGAACTAGACTATGAGACTATAGCACCTCACTTCCTCTCCGTCAGCAGACAGGTGGCAAGTGGAATGCAGCACCTCGCTGAGAGAGGATGTATCCACAGAGATATCGCTGCAAGGAATATTCTCTTAACAGACAAATTTGTCTGTAAGATTGCAGACTTTGGCATGTCACGACGTTTACAAACTGAATCAGATTATTACAAGGTAAAAGGAAGCAACAAACTTCCAGTCAAGTGGTCTGCTCCCGAGGCAGTTTTCTTCAAGCGCTTCACTCTCAAGAGTGACGTATGGAGCTACGGTATGCTTTTATACGAGATCTGGTCAGTGGGAAGGCAGCCATGGCCATATGAGGACAACAGGAGCACCGTGGAGAAGATGGCACGGGGAGTAAACCTTCCCCCTCCATCTGGCTGTTCTCGTGCTATATATGAACTTATGGTTGACACTTGGCATCCTAGAGCTAATCAGCGTCCTGACATGAAAGATATAGTTACCAGACTAAGTGTACCTAATGAGATGTTGTTAGTCCGTACTCAGCTAGAGAACAGATCTGGTACCTTGCCACCTGCTTTCATGCTGGGTGCTGATCCCATCGCCGCAATGGAGTTGTACAAGGATTTGCAGAACGAGTATTTGAATGTAAATAATTAGACTATCTCGGATTAGGTTGGTGGTGATAAATATTATTATTACTACTTTTGTTAAGTTATTATATTTGTAATACGAGCAATAGTTTGTATATGTGGAAGCATTGTCCTTTGATAATAGCTTTCACATAAGCTCCTATAAATAGCTATTTATAGTAACTACTTGAATGAAATCTATTATAACAAATACATTTTGGGGCATTCAATTGTGAGGTAAGGAATTGTAATTTTTAATACTTTGGTTCAAATTCAAAATGAAAATGATGTAGATTTTCTAAAATTTCCCTGATTTCCAAGTTTCACATCCAATAATACCAATGTTTGGGATTGTGTTTGGTAATTGAATCAGAAAAGCGAATAACAGAATTTCCCTGGATTATAGGGATCAGGACAGTTGACCAGTATTAAATGTGTACTGTTTCCTCATCAGTGTGCTTAATAGGATTTTAGAAAAGAAGGTTTATTATTTCTGGTCCACTTCAAACACATTATACGTTTGTTTTCTATAGATGGTTTCAATAAAATGGGAAATTACATTCCTCGCCTGATATGAAATGCTTTTCGAATAATCATTTGTATATTCCAATATCTCTTAATCTATAAATGCTCGAGATCCAGGAAGTATATTATCATTAGAGCTGGAATAAGCAACTTCAGGGCTACCTACACAATTTAAGCACTCAGATCTTCTTGATTTACCAACACTATAAGGCCAATTTATACTTTTGTATACACTTGATGTATCTACAACTTTTTAGGATACAAGGCAAATCTCGTTATGACGAAGTGATTGGATTGCTTTTTAGCATTTATAGTCTGGAAGATATTGTAATAATTATTCGATATTCGATTTCAAACACCTTGTCTATGTTTATAGGGTGTGTGGAATCGAAAGATTTCAGAGCATGGAATGTATACTCGAATAGTAGCCTGGAAGATTTGTTCTCTAAAGTAATAAATCATGATTCAGTATGATCCTGTAAGATATAAGAATCTAAATCAAAGTATGGAATCATAATGGTGACATAATAATGCTGATTGGGTTGTCCTCGGATCTTACATGGCAAATATACTTCGTCAAGCTACGTTAGAATTTGGATAGCCCAGCGTAGAATAGATGCAAGCCTGAAATTAGTGGCTTAATATGAGAATATAAAGATATTACAATCTGACCAATAAATTAATTAGTAAATATCAAATAAGTAAATAAATAAAAATATTTCATTATACAAGTATATGTACAAAATAAATATTACAAAAGTATAATTGGGAATTAAAGAATTACCAAAACATTTCAAAA
Organism: Oopsacas minuta; assembly: GCA_024704765.1. Lineage (NCBI taxonomy): Eukaryota > Metazoa > Porifera > Hexactinellida > Lyssacinosida > Leucopsacidae > Oopsacas > Oopsacas minuta. Next base: position 599,723 of record JAKMXF010000177.1, on the reverse strand, counting down.
ATAGCAAAAAGAAGCATAAAACAATTCTTATAATATTATATACTAAATTCAGTGTATTACTGAAGAATATATTCATTGTATATTTCATGTTATACGTCAGTAATATAAGAATTAGAAATACTGTGTTCTAATACAGCTAACACAGACCAAGCAGAGGCGCATTGTGATAGTTTGATTCCTTCAGGAAATTTACAGAACCCTTCAGGGAGTTTCCAATCATTCTCTTCAGCATATTCCATTATGCTTTCCCTCAGTCTATAAAAATCAAATTTGAATACAGTAAACTCACTAATTTGTACTGTAGGTATGGCATCTGCGGTAAGGCCCTTAACACATTTTAGAATCTTGTGGGCAACTACCAATAACACATAACATAAGCTATACACATATATTATTGGGTATTCGTTTTAAATACGTATTGGTAACATATATCAGCAAATCCTCCTACACAGCAAATGACTTCGCAAAACGTAATCTTTAAATCTAAGTCCTCATTATTGTACAAACAAATTGTGTTATAATACTTATACAGTTGAAATCTGTTTTCTTTTGCCCCAAACGCAATGAAGGCGTTTATCGAATTAGCCTATGTAGTACAAATAATACAAAATCAATAAGTTAAGTAATAACTACTATACAATAAACAATGGGTTCTATTGGTTAGGATGCAATGTCTAACAATTTTGATATATACTCTAAGCTAAGTAGCTAAGTATGCTAATTAGCATTGAATTAATTAAAGAGGTAGAATATAATTCTATCCAATTAAATTACAGTAGGCAATCGCAAATTGGACACACCTCTCAGATTTAGAGTTTTCCGCAAAGAAATCACTCTCGCAATCGTCCCTCAACTATTTTCCAAGCAACTTAGTTTGCAAGTATCTACTGTACTATAACTCTGTAAGTACTGGCCAGATGAGTTATTACGTAAACTCCCGTCGAACCAAGTCGGATACAACGGAACCTGCATATAACGAAGTGGTCCAATGGTCCGTAGGTCCTTCTATCTAATTACATTATATAAACAGGGGGGAACGCAAAAGCGCTTCTTTATGGAAAATTTGGATTATAGCTAAACTAGGACATCAGAAGGCGCCGATTATACCACATAAGAGACGCAAATTTAATGGAATGGGTAGTGCTTTGAAGCATTCCCTTACTTTTATGCTAGGAATACTCCCTGGTAGTGATAGCGAGAGTTTACTGTACTAAGTTGTTAATTAACACTGCCTGATTTGTTATAAGTATTCTATATCAAATTTGTTAGACATTGCAGCGTTAATTTTGTAAATCCAATAATTTTAATCAATTAAAATTGCAAATCAAATTTTTGATCACTTAACAGTTAACACAGGGCAAAAAACAGGAAGGAAAAATAACCCGAAAAAATGCATTAGAACTGCACTATTTTACACAATAAAGGTAACAAAAATTTAAATAGTATTGTGGAGAAACACCCCATTTCGACTGTACACGATTCGCAATGTTGCAGAGGCTATTGTGCCATCTTAGGGCGTTAAAAATGCTCAAAAAACTGAAGGTTTTTCACTGCAGGTGCTCATACTTTACATCGGTGGCGGATCCAGGATTCTATTAAGGGTGTTTCCATTCCAGACTAGTATGTATAGAAATATTAAAGTGATACCCATTGTACGTATATTGATACGAAAATAAGCCAACAAAGCGAGCCCATGCAATACTTATACAACTTTTATGAATTCTGTGTATATAGAAAGTTTAGAGTTCTTACCCAAAATCCTTCTCTTCAGCATCTCTCACTCGCACAAAGAAGAGAATAAAATCATGAAGAAATACCAGAATTTTCTCTACTGGAAAGTGGGTACAGCTTCGTATTATTTGACGTTTCTCCTTATCACTCACAACTTCCTGAAACTCATCTTTCAGAGAAGAGAAGGGAATCTATATTGGAAAAAGGTTACAATCTGAGCAAGTGATAATTTGACATTTTCAAAATGTCCAATATATGGAGGTAATTGAGACAGTAGAATCGATGTGCCTCAAACTCGTTAATAAATTCTATATTTATTAAGAATTATAATAGGAAATTTTTACGTTAGAATATTATATTCTAAATCTTCACAGTAATTTTGGTGATCTAGTAATACTCTAATCAGTATTCGCAAGATGTGTGCCGGATAAATAGATGTCAACCAAATACACCTGGTACTCACCTGACCATGGAGACAAAGTTTACGAGCTTTCTCTATTGACATAAATTCCCAAAAGCTCAGTATATGTTTCAAACGCAATGCACTCTCTGCCTGTAGAAAGAAAAGAATAAATGGAAATATTAGTAAACAAAACCGTTGTATAATTAATTGTAATAACTGTGAGAACTGAGAAGTGGTGGAAATAGCACATTCTAGACAATAGACAATGGGTACACATCTATATCCCCAAATTAATACAACTAGAACTCAGAAATTCAAATTGCCACGTGGAAGGAAGGAAGTAAGAAGTTGCCAAGTATTTATACCTTCAATAAAATAGGTAAGTATATTAGAACAAATATAAAGACAGACAGTAATCTTCGGTTATATCAAAGTGATTGCTTGAATGTATGTAACTGGGTGTACAACGAAATGAAACAGATGTCCTGGGAGCTTCTTTATAATGAGAGTTTACTATAATTGTATACATATTACAGATAATGTACAATTATACATACTCTTCTGCTCTGTAGAGGACCAGCTCCTTCTGACGTGTAAGAGTATTTTAGAACATCATAAAGATAAGAAGACAATTTCTGTTCTGGATCTCCTCCTGCTGATGATAAGAATCCAATCACTACATCTAGTAGTAGGAGAACATCAGTAACTGCTTCAAGAGAGTCCATATCTTTCCGTATTGCACTCCATACTATTTTCTTCAGTTCAGTCTAATGATGAGATAATATTGATTAATAACCAAATATATTAGTGTTTGACAGAAAGAACACTGAAGATATTCCTTTTAAAGAGTTACTCACCTGTTGAACTTTGTGTCGCACCTGCTCAAACACACCCAAGTTGTAAGCCTCACGAATGTATTCAAAGCGGAGATGTTCTGCTAGAATAAGAGGTTTGTTCTGAATGAATTGTTCCATTAATTGCTGTTCTACTCCCTCAAAATCATAAGTCACCTGACTTCCTTGTCCGAGAGCTAGTGAGTAGTGAGCTTGTGACAGTAGTAGAGGCTGCAGATGTTCTTCGTACTCAATTACATGACTCATATTCAATTCACGGAGTGGTATCTTATTACTACGAGACCTAATACAATAAGAATCATATGACACATGTCTATAGACATATCATTTAATAGAATGATACATACCCCTTCACTCTGTCTCTGTAGGCGTGTACAAATGAGTTGTGTATCAGCACTAGATAGTCAGTGAGTGAGGTGATCAGCAGTCCATCTCCTGTTGAGGAGGGGAGCAGGTAAGATAGAGAAGTAGCAGGAGTTATTTCTTGTTGTTCTAGAGCTTCTTCAATTCTGAGACGTCCATTCTTCTTCACATCTTCTCCAATTATACTCCATGCTGTAGCAAGACTCTTCACTAGTCTAGCTAATTCTTCTGATTCTTGTTTGTTCTCTAAGAATAAAATTCAAAATGGCAAACTCATCTCAAAAGAGAGAATAGAGTATAACTATAAACTATTTACCAGTTTTCATTCTATCTAAGAAATCTTTAATAGAAGTATTAGCAGCTTCTCTCTTTTCCAGTCTGTGTAGGAACTTATCTCCTACTCGTCTCTGTAGCTGTACAATGTCTGGTAAGTAACGAGTCACGAATAATTTGTTTTCTTCTTTCAGGAACTTGTCTACTAACGGACACTTGTTTTTGGTATTTAAATCAGCTGTACTGAAGCTCTGAGAGAAATGCTCCAGGCTCACAATAGTTCTGTAGCGCCAGAAATGAGGTAACGGGTTGTTTGGTTCTGATTCATCTCTCTCGTATACAATTCTAAATATTTGGGACAATTCATAGATAATTCAACTAATATATTAATCTCTGTATTAACCTGAGTAAAGGATTGTTAGCTATCCCCTTCTCACTCAGCACCTGTTCCATCTGTTTCTGTACATCTGTGTTTAGAGAGGTGAGTATAGGTTGAATGAATTTCTTATCAAATTCTCTCTCCCACTGCTCTCTCAACTTGTACTGTCTTAATTCAGTATTAATATCGCCTGTAGAAGAGGAGATATAAATATCTTGGGAGTTTCTAGTGTATAGAACCAAAAAATGTTTGCCTGTAATCCCAATTTATATATTCATGCCTCACATGCCAAAAATCACCCTGGGGGTCTTCCAGTTTCTTCAATCAATTCCAGACGTATAAACATATGTACAGATCATAAAGCGTTTCTCATTATTTGGAGCGCTCTTGCTCCGAGTTCTGGAACCGAAAAAGGAGCGCCGCACCCACCTCCGCTCCTTTTCATACTTTTAGATTTACATTAGATTTGTATCCTAAGTATTCAGGATTGAATTCAACCAAGGTTGAAACCGATCGAACGGAATATCAGTATTCATGAATAGCAACCTAACCAAATACTAAAATATTCGCTTAACCACTGCTCAGCAATATAAATGATAGAAGTTTGAAATTTGAATCACAAGTACCCATGAATATGTCACATGTTCTGATGTCATGATTTAGACTAAAGCTAACTCATCAGGAGATTATCACGTCATCATGACTGTACAAAAATATCAAAATTCTCCCAATTTCTAAAATTTCAGAATTTCTTATTAGCCGAGGCACGAAGTGCCAAGAGTACTAACCACAAGTGACATAGCATCTCCAGTGTCATCACAGAAGGCCATTAAAGGGTGATTCAAAAAAAATGCAACCCAAAATGTTTTACGGGTACCCTATCTTTATTTCTTAACTAATCCTATTTATTCTTTTTGATTATAATTAGTTTGAGTCTAAACGATCAGAAAATGCCAAATTGGATACTGCAACACCGAATTTTCTGCGTGGAACATTATTTTAATATCTCCTCATACGAGACTGTAAAGACGCAATTTCGTACATCATTCCAGACCCAAGTTGCTCCCGATAAATCGATGATCTATCGTTGGGTGGAGAAGTTTAGGAAGTATGGGACAGTTCAAAACCTCAATAGTAAGTGTGATGACAGACTAACGCATTCTGGTCGGAGAAAGAAACGACCAACAAAAGTTATTGAGATGGTCCGAAATTCTGTTGAATTCAGTCCAAAACGGTCAATCAGGCGGAGGAGTCAATCATTGTCATTGGATAGAAAAATATCTGCAAGCACTATCAGGAGGATCCTAATTGATGATCTTAAGAGGTTTCCATATCGTATACAAACAAAACAGATGTTAACAGCTGGTGATAAGTCCAAAAGGCTTAAAATGTCCAAGAATTTGTTAGAAAAAATTGAATGTCAGGACCGATTTCTTTCACTACTTTGGATGTCCGATGAAGCCCACTTTCGCCTAAATGGAAAAATCAACTCCAAGACAAACGTGTTCTGAGGAACCCAGAGACCAATGGAAGTTGCAATGAAACCACTACACTCAGAAAAATGCACAGTATGGGCAGCCATTTCGGCGAAAGGGATCATAGGACCATTCTTTTTTGAAGAAAATGACAGGGCTGTTACAGTTACGAAAGAACATTATGTCCAGGTCCTTGAGCTCTTCTGGGAGCAGCTCAGAGTCTTCTACTCATCACTTCTGAATCACTTTTGGTTCCAACAAGATGGAGCGAGCTCACACACCTCAAATTTCTCCAGGGACTGGCTCAAAGAACACTTTGGAGCAAGAGTCATCAGTCTCAAGACGAATTTTGAGTGGGCCCCCTATAGCCCCGACTTAAACCCTCCTGACTTCTACTTGTGGGGCTATCTTAAAGACCGAGTTTATTCTACTAAGCCTAGAACCATCAGCGAGTTGAAGGAAAACACCAGAGAAGAAATAAGAAAGATTCCGACCACTGTATGCAAAAATGTCATGAACAACTTGGTGGTACGACTCAAGAAATGTACAGAACTCAAAGGAGGTCATTTGGAACATTTGCTCTAATTCATAAAATATTGACTGTAGTACGCTGAATTTTTAATATGTACTAAAAATATAGATATTCTACGTATGTTCTGAGTTTGATTGAGTTTGATTAAGAATTGTCTTCACTGCAAACATTTACTTTTGGGTTGCATTTTTTTGAATTACCCGGTAAATGTAATTTGGATGGATCATGGATAATAAATCTTAAAATTTATCTATTCTGTGAATTCAAGGCACGTAGTTCCGAGTATTTGTTAATACATCTTTCAATGAAGACGTATTACTATAATATGTTATACGTTCAATTTACAATTTTTGGTGACGTAATTTATATTAGGCTGATTTCTGCAATAAGTATTATCCATCATAACAGTAGTTCTATAATTGTTAATGAGAATTCTCAGTATAAGTTGACCAAATTATATAATATTTGATAATAATTTGGCTTATACAAGTAGAACAATGTTAAATCTCATATCTCAGGTTATCCTAGACGGATAAGACGTCAAAATTGATCACGTATTATACAACTTAGCCAATACCACTTTTGAACTATTTAATTAATACTTAAGCAAACCTGGGGCACTAAGCTCTCGCTGCGATCTAGAAAGCGAAGCGCGCTAGTATATATATATATATGTCCAGAATTGATTGGAGAAACTGGAAGGCACCAAGGGCTGATTTTGGGCCTGGTTCGGACAAGATCATTGTCACCTTTTTGGATTTTCGAATAATCAAATTATTAACTACAGCTCAGCTAATATACGTGATAGAAGTTTGGAATTTGAATCACAGGTTCCCCACAATATGCCACCTTTCCTGACCGAATTTTGAATTTTTAGTATTCCCCAGTTCGAAAAGGTTGAGACTGATATAAATATTAAACGAATGGCTATTCCAAACCTGTGATCAAGGACCACTTGTCATTACGGACTTTTTCCTTGGAACCCCTGGTTGTCGTAAAAGACAGGTTTTACTGTAGTAAAGAGATGAGTCAAATCTCAAGATATACATAGAGACTTGCTTGCAAAGGTTAAAATAGTGGTAAAAAGTACGCTGAATCCGAATTTCGTATTTGAAGTTTCTCATATGTAAATTTACTGTTGATTTCGTGATATAATATACTTATATATGTAATATGAATCAATTAGGATATTAATGGTTATATCGAGGCGCAAAGCACCGAATTAATCGCAAAGCGATGAGCCAAAGGCTCGTTAACTAGGATAAAGTATGCTCCATCAAAAACGTCAATCATGAATATTACCCGGTACTTTTAATTAAGCTAATAATTATCGGCCTACCCTATACTGGGGGAACGATAAACCCTTAATTCTAAAACAATTGTTAGAACTCAGAACGCTGGATCAGCTGATATAGAATACTACTACTCACATGTTTGTTCTGATGTCTCCATCAGGGATTTGATTATCAGATGGAGGTAAAATACAACTTCACCAAAGTTCTTGCCAGTTAGCTTTACCAGATCCATAATATCTCTCTCTAGATGCAAATAGAAGAAGTTAGGAAGATCTCTGGGGTCATCTAATCCTTTTGTCACAAGAGAAGGAAGCACATGGCTACTAACTGTTGGGTATTTAGAACATGATGACCAGATGAAAGAGATGTCAATCAATACACGGATTATCTTAACTGATGCAGGGCCAAGTAACCTATAGATGATAATAATAATAATCAATTCCTTGATTTGATTTCAGACACAAATTACCTTTCCCCTGCAAGAACGGTTGTAGCATGGTTCATTTTTCCAATGAAGTATCCTGTTTTAGTTTCATTTTTAGCTACATCGAGGAGTTTATTCTTATCATCTAATTTATGCCTACTCCCACCAACTTGGGAGCCACACTCTCTACATGTAGAAACCACCCAAGGTCTCCCACACTAGATACAAAACATGAATAAATCCAGAATACAATTGATGGATAGGGCAATTGTATAGGAACAGTGGTCAAAATTTGAAATTTGAAAGTGACGTTAGAGTAAAACTATTCGGGAAATTCAGAGATTTATTAGTATTGATTAATATATCTCTTTATTATCCGAATAGTTTACTCTAAACTTACATTTCCAATGAAGTAGGGATGACCATTAGGACATTCATACCATTTCCCACCTTCAGTCATAGCATTCTTTGTAAATAGAAACTGATCATCCATCATAGTAGGAAATAACTTATCATTTAATGTCTCAGGTTTTTCATAAATCAAAGCAATAGGTAGGAACAGCTGGTGATATTTCTTATAAGATAGCATAACAGCTACATGGTAGATTAGTCTGATTAGGAATAATTCATTGTTTCTGCAACGATCATTTAGAATGAGATTGGGCAGAATTCCATCTCCCAAGTTGTTCGTCGCTATTTGATTGGTAAGGTTCTTTAGCTCTTGATTTATCATAGCAAAATCATTATTAACAAAATCAATCAGAGTGCAAAATTTCTAGAAACAAGATGAAATCATTTCCCTACCTACATAGTATTAATGAATCCAATAAATCAGAAATGATAGTTTGTCCCTTGCAATCATCTAATTATTCCCAGAAAAGTCCCTGGCTACATCTTGTATATACAATTAACCAAGGTTGAAACTGATAGAACCGAATATCAGTATTCACGAAAAGCAGCCTGACTGAATACTTAATACTGATATTCAGTTGGAAACCGAATATTGAACAATTCGCCATATATTATTTGGTTGCAACCTTGATTAAAACCCAATGATTTAGTGCAGTTCCTTAGGGAGATGCGCTTATGGCATAGACAATGTGTGACGTGCAAAATCTAGCAGTCGGATTCACATGACAATTGGTACACATATACATTCAAAGACATGCTAGAGTTTAGGTTTCAACGTATCGTCGGGGGTAATTGGGTGCGTAGAGTCCGAATTTGACATTTTCATAGTCTGAAAGTTTAAAATCCACAGATTTCTCATATGATTAATCATTTGTTAAATCTTTCTAACATCAAAATATATTTTGATGTTAGAAACTTCATTTCGACTGTTAGTCAGGGGTAACCAAGTATGTAGATTCCAATTATGATATTTTAACAACTACTTCTACATATTTTATCATATGATTAATCGCATTTTCACTCCATTACGCTCATATTTTAAATGATATTGTTAATTTGTTTCTAATGACTAATCATTATTCATCAGGGGTGAAAACATAACCCAGATGTCCGAGCTGACTCCAGTATGTCAGCTGAACATTTTTTAGTGTAGCTCCTATAGGGAGATGCCTTCGGGTAGGGTGCGGAGTCACAAGTCCGTAGGAGCTGGAATGGCAAGGCGCACCAATAACCTTGCTCCCTACGTCCCTGGTTCAGTCAGTTCGTGTTGAGATTCGGACTCGGGTCGGGATCTATAAAGTAAACACGATTCGGACTCGGGTCGGGATATATATACTCATTATTATATTTAATTTATTGCTCCGCGGCTTGTGCACAAAGTGTGCACAAGCCGAAGCTTGCTTGTTAGCTAATGCAGCTAGAGAAAAGAGTATTTCAAATCTAAACCAAAATGATTCCGAAAATAGGCAAATTTGACGACAAAGGCATTAGTTTTCAGTATTTTCTATTTATACAAGTAAGTACTATTATTAATGAATTAGTCAACTAACATTACCTGCTCAATGCTCATTTCATCGTGAAGTACCATGAAGTATTTGATAACTTCTTGAAATATTGAATATAATACATATTCAAATGATTTCAATGCTTTTTCCTAAAGAAAATGTATTTGATATTAAAGCAGATAATTGAAATAATACAACAAAAACAATATTATATAGCATAGAATGTCCGTGTATATATTTCAAATAACACACGGTTTAGACGTTCAGTTCATTTTTCTGACCTAAAGCTTGAAAGGATAAAAGGGAGGTAATATAACACGAATTATGTATAGTCACACAGCTACTCCCAAATATATATTCTTGCTGCGCTTGGCTTACATATAAGACATCTATTGTGTTACAGTGAATATGAAGAGGATGCTCCACCTTAAAGTTAAGACACTCTTAAATGATAATCTAATCTGGTCAATGTCTTCAATGAGCAGAGGTGTAGTCAGATTTGTCCCATGTCTCTGGCTACATTCCGGTCAATGAGGATTCAGAATACTTGAATAGGTTTTTGCTTTTCCAGTATGTGAAGATAATTTAAATGCAGCAACAGTATAGGTAAACCTTTACATGAAATATCTTTGGATAGTAGGGAATGTGAATAAACAGCTAAAGTCTGAGAACAAATTCGTTAGCAAGAAATTTCTTCACCTATGTGTTGATATTGGCAGGGGCAGCATACCCGGTATGGTTGGTGCGTAGAGCGCCGTACAATTGTAATTATTTCGTTTTTCCGTGTAAAGAAATAGTAAGAAAAAATGTCCAACCGACAAACTGGAAGTGCAGCTCAGGGTTATGTATTTTTGTTCTTTTCAGGGGCACGTGTTGATGCAGCAATGCACCAGATTTCTCAGGGCAGCACAGACGGACTTACGGACGTGGCATATCGTCTATACCATCACGGCATCTCCCTATAGGGGCTGCTTTAAAAACCGGTTTGTACTGTACTGTGAATTTGTCGCCGTAGCACTTTTCGAAGGGACGTACCGCGCCTGAAGAGTGTTCACTAACATGTTTCAATAAGTTTAAATTCAACTCCCATAGGGTACCCGATGACAGTTGCTGAAAGTAGGAATCCACAACCACCAGGAATATTTGAACACGTTAAAATGCATAAACTCCTTTCCTCTTTAAATCGAATCTAATTTCATAGAGTAGGCTATGTTAATGTTTATTGTGATATTTGTAATCACTCAAAAGTGATCAGAACATCTTCAGTCTTAATAGCCTGGTAACTATCCCTTATGAATAATTTCGAGAGAGACACAGGTGACAATTTCCAGTTTATAGAATTTGGTTAGGTTCCCCTACGGGAGTTGCATTCAAATTTTTTGAGATTTAGTAGACACCCTTATAAACACACTGGTGAAGAAATTTCTTGCTAAGGAATCTGTTCCCGGACTTTGAGATATTCCCTGAACACACTAACTAACTAGGAACTATTACAATTACTTACTGGTTCTGTATTGAAGAAAAGGGTAAGAGCATCTTTCTTTTCGACAAGATATAATTGTTCCACTTTATTCGTGATAGTTAGATAATCTTCGCCATAAATAATGAAGTAATCAGGTACAAATGTTGGTAACTACAAATAATCATAGATCAATCGATAAATTAGACAAGAATCAACTACTTAGAAAAGTTAGTTCAATTAGCATTCTCATCTTTAGTATGATAAATAGTTTGTTTCTTTGCCAGTTTAAAGTTACAGTACAGTGAATGTCAGTTATAAGAAAATCGTCGGGAACTGGACATAATTTTCTTATAACCGCTATGTAGTATAGTAGATGCCAGTTATGAGAACACTTCATTTAATCACATTTGGATGTAGAAACCATATTAAAGAAAAGTATTCTCACATCTACTATATAATTAATCCCGACTTCTACAAACATACTGGTAATGAGAACCAATTTTAGTACTACACTAAGAGTGTTCTTATAACCAGCAGAATTTATATAGGGTATATAGTAACCGTTTTCTATTATGATGTTCTTATATCCGGCATAGAATGTTCTTATAACCGGTAAAAAAATCCATGGAATAGAACACAAAAGTATCCGTAATTCAAGTTGGTGTTCTTATATCCGACATCTACTGTATATATGTTACCGTCCAAATTGAGTAAGGCGTGAACTACGTAATATAAGGACGGTAACAACAAAAAATACTGGATCATGGATGAACTACAAGTGCATTCGTTTTTGTGCTATTTATTATTACTTATGAACTTTAAACGATAAATGTGGCTATTTCAATTGGAAATCGACTCTGAAATTGGACCAGGGATGAGATAGAAGTCATTTAAATAAAATATCATTAATAACCCATAACATCTAAACCATAATTGGATTATATCATTAATTTATATTATGAAATGAACACAGGTACTGTTTGGAATATTCTATGCTGTATTTTACCGGAAACTTGTCCCGTGATTGGAATTCCCTGATTTTTCGTCTTTATACATTTCCTCCTTCTTCGTTTTACCTTTTTCTTTTATTCACATGTATTTTAGACACTTCTTAATGCTAAATACATGTTCTGTATTTGGGTGCAAAACTAATTACAGAGGTCACCCTACTGGCACTGTTTTCAGTTTACCGAAAGGATCTAAGACTTGAAAGGGAAGTGGATTAGAGCTCTTCATAGGGATCTAGCCGAAGACCTTCCAGAGGATAAGATATTCATTTGCATACACCATTTTAGGAGGAAGATCTTATCCACGTTGACCGGGCACTCCAAGCTGATGGTTGCTGCTCTGAAATACCACGCATTAGACCAATTTATCGTCCGAATGCAGTGCCTATTATTTTCCAAGCAGGCCCATCATACTTGAATATAACTGGTCAAATAGCAAAGCGTTTAAATCTTGAATCTAAGGAAGAGGAAAACTTTGCTAAAGCTCTTCATGATAGCATTATACAAGATCAACAAGATTCATTACGGTTCGGTTTGGGGAATTTTGAGGATCTTAAAATTAAGTTGCCAGAGTTACACCTTAACCAAGATTGGGCGATCTGGTACTCCTCTAGCAATACCTTAGAGATCATACAGCTGGAATTCGCCAATCAGTCTATACATATTCTATCTACCTTATCAATTCATTCAGATTTAACAGTTTCAGCAGTTTGTTGCCAACACCAAGTTCCTTTGAATCTCAGTTGATTAACAGATATACGGAATTGAAATCTTAATTGGTGATATTCTAAACTACACTAATCCTGAGTTATTTGAATCCAGTTTTTTCTAGAAAAATATCAAAGAGGCCGTCACCAAATTACAATAATCAATCTCAATATTAGAAAATACAGAAATAACTGAGCATGATGTAAAGGGTACTACTTTGTTACCTCTCCTACAGTTCATTACTTGTTAGCTTGGAAACTCATTAGTTTCACCAACCAAAAGGGGATATAACGTAGTTACTCAGGTTAGTGTTTCTACATTTCTTATCTATTTTGTTTCTTTTTTTACCCTTTTTACTCATTCTAGGCAGTCGCCTTGAAAGCACATTTGATCTCACCTGCTTGCTATCGGTTTTTTCAATCATTGGATTGTCTATTTCTTCCAACAACTAGATTACTTCGTGCATTATCGTCTTGCATTGGGTTAGATCAGGGGTGCCCAACTCGATTTAATTGCGGGCCACATTGGCTTCCTCAATAGTTTGGTGGGCCACATGGACCAATTTATAATTTTCAGATTTATTTAGAGAAAATTTGTTGGAATATCCAAGTGGAAATGCTACAGAAAGGGAACACACATATGAAATATTGGCAGACTACAGAAAATGATCAAAAATACTAACTAATAAGAAACCCGAATACTCATTTTACCACCGCTAATACGAGTACAGACAATGATTTACTACTTTGACATGGATGACGATTGATGACGCATATGTCTGACTATATGGTCGATGTTTTGTTCCATATCCGTAGTAGCTATTCTTAATGTATCTTCGAGATGTCTATCAGTAAAACAGTTCTGCATTTGCTTTTACTAGCTTCATTTGGGAGAACAGTTGTTCACATATGTATGTGCTCCCAAATAAACAAGCCATCATCTTACAATGCTTGATAAGATTGGGGTAATCTGATGATGATAAATACTTTTGATAAAAGTCCATAAGTGTGACATCATTGAATTTTGCTTTCAAGTCCTGGTTACATTGCATGTCAACCAATTCTAGCTGGAGATGCTCGGGGAGTTCAATAGGTTCTAAAGAGAAAGGATTTGAGAATATAGCGAAGTTTACAATATTGCTACGAAGATCTTTAAATCTATTCTCGAATTCTTTGTGCAGGGAATTGATTTTGATTGTGTATACACCTGTATCTGGAGGGGAATGTTTTGATAAGGTTTCAAAGTGATAAAGATTTTCTTCTATTAATTGTTTTTCCCATATCTCGAGCTTTCTTTCAAAAGCGCAAATGAAGTCAAACAAATTGTGAATAAGCAGATTTTTTCCTTGTAATTTTGAGTTGAGGTTATTCAAATATTGAGTGATATCGACCAAAAATGCCAAGTCACACAACCATAATGGATCATTGAGATGAAAAACTGGTTTCCCCTTCTCCTCCATAAAATGAAATACTTCTTCTTTGAGTTCATAAAAGCGTCGAAGCATCGCACCCCTACTTAACCATCGTACTTCCGTATAGTAAAGAAGGTCTCCATATTGAGAATCCATTTCGTCTAAAAGTTTTCGAAATTGTCGATGATTGAGTCCTCGAGCACGAATGAAGTTGACAGTTTTCACTACTATTTCCATTACACCCTGCATTCTTAATGGCTTTGAACAGAGATTTTCCTGGTGAATTATACAATGCACTTTGACTAATTTCATAGTACTACTTCCTGAATTGATCCTTTCTTTCTCCAGAAGAGCAACGAAGCCCCTTTCCTTCCCAATCATTGATGGTGCGCCATCTGTCGTTACCTCACATAAATTATTCAACTTAAGTCCGATAGCATCAATTCCATTCATCACCGCTTTATAAATATCAACTCCAGTTGTTTTATCGTGAAGGCTATGTAAGTTCGCCAATTCTTCTGTAAGATTAAACTTTGAATCGATTCTTCTTACAAAAACAGCAAGTTGGACAGTATCAGTGGCATCTGTGCTCTCATCAAGGGCCAGAGAATAGTACTGGAACTCACTCGCACGTTTTTCTAAAGTAAGTTTTAAGTCTGTTGATAAGTTCTCTATCCTACGGCTAATTGTCATTCTTGAAAGGCTAATGTTTTCAAATAACTTGTTTCTCTGGGCACATAATTTGCGCCAAAGTAATAACACACTCCTTGATAAATTCACCATCAGTAAATGGCTTATATTTCTTTGCAATAAGTTTGGAAATGGCAAAGCTTGCACGAACAGCTTTTTCTGACTCAGAATTAGTATTTGTAAAAATATTTTGCTGTACCGAAAGTTCCCTTATTAATGATTGTACTCTATCCTTCCGTATCTGCCCTGAGCATGCTTTGTAATCTTGATGTTTAGCACTATAGTGTCTTTGGATGTTGTACTCTTTCATCACTGCGATGACCTGCTTGCATATTAAGCAAGTTGGTGAAAAAGTATTTCTCGGTCCAGCTGTCGTTGAAAGTTCTACTCTCGATATCAACTTTCCTTTTCTTAGAACAAGGCTCCATTAATATAAATGATATATATATTCTACAGGTAATTTAGGAGATGAGTAAACGCAGTATCTGAATTTCAATTATAAGGTTAGAATTATACTAGTTTATATTTATACACCGCTAAGGATTATTATTACTAAACGCATGCACCTGTCGTGTATTGAAAATGAATAAGAATCCTCAAAATGTCAAATACATTGAAATTCGACACCCAGTATGAATGCTATCGAAATGTGGCTTAGGAATTGTCCATGAAGAAATAGTATATATTACAAAGTGCAAATTTTGCGCGGGCCGGATAAAATTATTACGCGGGCCAGATTTGGCCCGCGGGCCGTATGTTGGGCACCCCTGGGTTAGATAGTGAATATTTCCATATACTTAAGAACTTAACAGTAGATTTTTCTAAGGGGAATCGACATGTTGCCCTCAATATGGACGAGATCCACGTTTCATCTGATATTTCTTATCAAGGTAATACATGGTAATATAATTTCTAATTATGGTGTTCTAACTTTTCATATTATGTTGTTTAGGCGGGAAGGTGGTTGGTGAGATTGATCCTACTACTTCGACTAAAAAGGTTTTGCCTTGATGATCTCTAGTTTATTCAAAACAAAAACAATCCATTAACACATTTTCTCCAACTTTGGATGAATTCACAAATATATCTTGCGATAAGTATACTGAATTGTTACATGATCTAAATTCTATTGACCTCGACCTTCATGTTCTCCAATTAATTGTATTTATTGGTGGTTACGCTGTATACTCTTATCTTAAAACTGCCACTTGCCATCTTTGTAGTCAGCAACTAACTGAGAACCAAGATATTGATATTACAGACACGATTAAATATGACCTTATAAGGTACATTGATCGTGGTTTTCTGAAATGGCCTTCAGAAATAGTAGTTGAATCAATTGTTGTATTATGGAAAATATTTATCAAGGTTGATGAGAATGAAACTCTTAGGAAACACTTCTGTTCCTCGCCATCAAGGAAGGTATTAATTCAGCTGACTGAAAATATGTTGGTTGATAATTTTAGCCCACATTGGAGAGATAATTGTAAGGGCTGTGGTACTTCTGGTTGGACTATCCTTAGGAAGATCCTTAGTGTATGTACTAATTGCATACTAGCTAATAAAGTTCGCAATGTCAACTCTGAAATCACATCTAGTAAGAATGATTCTCGGAAATTGAAGAAATTTAGATCTATTTAGGAGACATGTTAGTTCCAGCTAATAAATTACTTAACAGTTTTGTAATGATTTTGGTTTCCTATTCCTTTATTATATTCATGTTGTTTTAGACCTATTATTATGTTATTATTTCAGTTATAAGCAATGATATGCTATGATAATAATATACTTTATTTAAATGACTTCTATCTCATCCCTGGTCCAATCTCAAAGTCGATTTCCAATTAAAATAGGTACATTTATCGTTTAAAGTTCATAACTAATAATAATAAATAGCAAAAAACGAATGCACTTGTAGTTCATCCATGGTCCAGTTTTTTTTGCTGTTTCCAGTCCTTATATTACGTATTCACGAGTAAGGTTATTTTGAAACAAAATTTGAGATTAAATATTATGGTTTACTAAAAAACAATATTTTATAGTTTCAAAGATATGATTTATGTCAGGGTGGGCAAACTTTTTTATGCGCGGGTCGCATTCTAATTCCATATTTTTATGCGGGCCATATTGACTTACGAGTACGTTCCAGGTTCTAAATTATTAGAGAAATTCTACTAGCTATTTGTAAAACAAACAATAATTAACTATATTAATGAAATTTTCCATGGGGCGAAATTTCCGAATGCGTAAGGAAGAGTAAGACAGTGATCAAATAATTAGAGTACCCAAATACCTTAAGCCAGGCGGGCTGGTTCAAAATCACAAGCGAGTAGTTTGCCCACTCCTGATTTATGGTCTGCTAATAAACATGAAATATCCAATTCTAAAATTGTATATTGTATCTAGATTCAAACTACAAATACTATTTGTATGGTTTAATACAATTAATATCTAAATATACATTCACAATATTTACTATAAAAAATTAAAAATCATGACAGAGTAGGAGATAATGCTGTAAATGTACTTCTAGAAAGTAGAATCTCTATTAGTTTTCAGTGAATTAATTGTCTAGGGTAATTAACCAGTTGATTGAAGTGGTTTTGAAAGAACCCTATTTTATATTACTATCTGTTCTCGCATACGGTAGAGTGCCTGTGACACCTCGAGTTGCATTTAACCTGCTTCCGTTAACACTGGCAAGTCTTCCGACAGCTGTCTTACACTAGCATGAGACGAACGACGTAACCCTGCCTCTACAGGGTTCAATCCAGGATTTTACATTTGTGGGGTAAGTTGTCATAATGGGGAACGCTATATATCCCTGACTATTCTTTCGTTATATCTAGCTTATGCGATATTTTGTGCAATTAAGATACTACTTCATTGTCAATAGTACCACTGAAAGAAGAACAGAGATTAAATAAATAGTAAACAGAACCAGTCTTTAGTTTTTACAGATGATACTCAGCTTGGTGGAAAACACATTGTGATCATGGAAGAGGAAAAAATTCAACTTCTTCAGACAGTGTATCGGCCATAAATACAAAGCGTGATTGACCATATCCGAAATAGGATGGAGTGCACTGATCTAGTCTCTCTATGTTCGTTTTCGACCTTCTCCATCTCCTCTTTTCCATACCATAGTTAGGCGATAGTTGAAGTTCGGTTTAGGGAGATGGCGCGCTTGAACATATGATAGGCATATGCATTGAAGGCCTTAATCACCTAACGAATGATATGTTGGAGGAATTTGTTGATAATTATACAGGGAAAAAGAGCCGTAGAATAGTATTGTGAGGTTCAAGCATAAATATTGTGTATTGTTAATTAAGACAGATTTTCCTAAAATATTCATATTGAAATTATTGTTGTTTGTATTTAGTATAGTAATTGGACAAAATATCTGAATAAGCTAAATAAACGAAAGAATAGTCAGGGATATATAGCGTTCCCCATTATGAGAACTTCCCTCCCAAAAGTAAATCCCGGATTGAAACCTGTATAGGCAGAGTTACGTAGTTCGCCTTATGCTAGTGTAAGACAGCTGTCTGAAGACTTACTAGTGCTAACGAAAGCCGGTTAAATGCAACTATAGGTGTCACAGGCACCGTATGCGAGAACAGATAGTAATGTAAAACAGGGTTTTGTCAAAACCACCGAAATCAACTGGTCAACTAATTATCCTGGACAACTAATTCACTGAAAACTAATAGAGTTCTACTTTCTAGAAGTACATTTACAACATTATCTCCTACTCTGTCATGATTATTAATTTTTTATAGTATATTGTGAATGTATATTTAGATATTAATTGTATTAAACCATACAAATAGTATTAGTATTTGTCAAATACTAAGTCAATTGAAGGAATATAATTGTAGATTGAATCTAGATCCAACATACAATTTCAGAATTGGACATTTCATATTTTTTAGCAGACCATAAATCATATCTTTGAAATTATAAATATTGTTATTTAGTAAACCATAATGTATAATCTCAATTTTTGTGTAAGAATAACCTTACTCAATTTGGACGGTAACATATATATGTGTGTGTGTGTCTATATATGTATGTATAGTACGTCATCAGGACCTGTATAAAAATCAAACTTCCCCGAATTTCGATATTTTTGCGAATTTCATAATACTCGTAGCATGAAGTGCCACATTACAAACCAAAAGCCACGTAGCAGCAACAATATTACTGTTGCAGTGTATCAGAGATATTCATGTGTACGCGTATACACTAAATGTTTCGGGTGTACGCGTACTCACGAATATTTTTTATTGTATTAGAGTTTACCATAGCATATGGGTTGTTTATATACCCTGTGTATTTCCAAGGTTTGTGATAAGAGGTGTTCGAAATGTATAACTTGTCTACCGCAAGATCATGATGTATTCGTGTTTATAGCTTCATTGCTTGATATAGTTATCAGTATTTTCTTTGTTTTTGTAGTTCCATTATATTAGTGTTCATTTTATTTGTTTTGTTTGTTTAGTTCTTTTTCTGGCTCTTGTTTCTTTCTAAGATAATTATGTCACGCATATCTTTCCTATGGATAATATATCTTATGCTGATAACGTGGTATTAATTTAATAATTTGTTCCTGCAACTTCAATAATGATTTGATAAAATTCTGTTTCCTTGAATCCATCAACAGATAAATATTATGTATATTGAATGTACGCTTATATGTATTATTACAGATATATTGTATATCCAAGAAATATCACCCAATTAGTAGTAACGACGACAACAAACGTAATAACATCTGATTGATAACGCTAAAGCTGGTATGTACTAATCCAAACAAATCACATATAAACAACCCATATGCTGAGGTAAACTCTAATACACTAAAAAATATCGTGTGTACGAGTACACCCGAAACATTTAGTGTATACGCGTACACACGAAAATCTCTAATATATTGCAACATAACCACAGAAGGTCATTAAATGAAATATGGATGGACCATGGATAATAAAAATTGGTACCATTTTAGTACAATTTTAGTATTGTACCTATGCTCGATTACCCTGACTAGCCGTTGAAAAGAATTTTTCTGGCATCAAACTGAAATATATGTCAAAAGGTAAAAATAGGATTATCACACTCCAAAATTCAAAATCGGCACCAAATTACACCAAATTGAATCCTCCTAGCCTCTAGCATGCTTTCGAATTTTACATAGAATGATTTGAATATTAACTTTAGAATAATTCATATCGCAGGTGCAAACTCCACCCCAAAATGTATGTGTTTTGTGTACATATTTTCAGCTTAATCGGACTGTTAGATTTCGCACGGCGAGTGGACGGACGTAAAGACACCATGTCATGTCGTTAGCATCTATAGGGCTCACAAAAAACTGTATTCTATGTAGTATAGCTGAGCTATATACAATTATCCGTTAAACATACCTCAGTAATGATATCCATCACATCATCTGGTATAATCCAGGAACATTTATCATTCTTAGTAATCAATTGCAACGTATCACTGCCTAATTGATGATAAATATTCTTGAGGAGGAATAAATGAAGATATTCATTCCCTTCCAGCCTACACATGTCTTTAAAATCTGTGATTAACCTATCTCTCTCTGTGAAATAGTTAGGTGGTTGTGTATCCAATTGTGTTCTTAGTAAGTTATAACAATCAATAATCCAATTAGAAATGTGGACACTAATAAACCTCAGAGTACCAATCTGCTCAAGTAACTCATAAGATACTTTCGTAATATCAGAATTGACTGCTATTTCAGTATCTATTTGACTTTTAACAAGCTGGTGCTGATGTTCCTGAGTATATTCTTTAAACCGTTGATGAAATAAATCCTAAAATTGATCAACATAAAGCATTCTAAGCATATATTAAATTATATAAGGCATTGATGGTTACTTAAGATTTTGGACCAGGGATTGATTGAATAATTATAGTACCAAATCATTTACAAACAATTAGTATATTTCCGACTTCCCATACCCTGATAATACATTTTGATATGAAATCGCTGATGAATATGACGTAATCTTGAAAATGACTATATATGGTATTATTGATGACTGCAAGACCTCACCAGATTTGGAATCGGGTTCGGGTTTTTCTGGTCGGTCGGGTCTGAAAAGTGACGCAATTTCTACTCGGATCCTCACACTTGAAAGAATAATGTGGATTCGAGATAAGTTTTCGGAATGATCAGCAAAGTCCCTGAACCTGGATACGGTAATTGTAATTGCAATATATTACACAGAGGATTAAGCGCTCTTCATCCTTTGGAGCACGCTCATATTCATTTTAGAAAAGTTGGAAATTTTACGCTCTAATAAGACTATAAATTTCCCATTCCTGTATATATAGACAAGTTAGTTACGCTTCCTTGCGGTACACGGTTTCAGACATTTCGTGTCCGCAATAGACGCCCTTCTTGCACCGAGGTTACTCCTAATCAATCGATAATTTGTGTTGTGTTTTGTGTTTGTAGATGAGTTTATTGCAATGTGACCATAAATTTTCACATATTTTCCTTCTCAACCACTTTATTGGTCAATTATTATTAGTTTGTTTGTTTGCTTGTTTGTTCGTTATCAAGAACAGGATTTATAGTATGTTATTCCGAGATGTCCTATAGCTCTATAAAGTGCTCTCTCTCTCTCTAAGAAATTCGGGCCTAACCCTCCTAAAGTGTGTATAAAGATAAATGCCCAATATTATTGCCTGTACCAGATCCCTCGCTACCCGTAAATTAGAGACAGCAAAGTGTTTCTATGTAATCCAAATATTAAAACGAATGAAAAGAAATGTAAGCAATAAGTTTTTAGCTCTAATAATATCTAATTATAAACGGCCTAAACAAACATAATAAATCTAATAATACACAAAATCCTACCTCGATTGATTGAACTATCAGTAGAAATAATTCTCGTTGTTTCAATGTATCTTGAAACTTCCCAACTGTATCTGTT
This sequence comes from Oopsacas minuta, assembly GCA_024704765.1. NCBI lineage: Eukaryota > Metazoa > Porifera > Hexactinellida > Lyssacinosida > Leucopsacidae > Oopsacas > Oopsacas minuta. The sequence continues at coordinate 577,823 of JAKMXF010000177.1, read as the reverse complement.
AAATATTCAGTAATGTGTTGTTTAAAGAAATCGTGCCTAATAATAGATATTGATGATGAATTCTTAGCCCGATAATTGGTCCTGGGTTAGGATTTTCGACTCATTATAATTCAAGTTGTCCCAAAGGGCCCTACCAATCAATATTCTATGTCTACTATATTTATACAAAAAATACCTTAACAACATCATTACATTACTTAGGGTGAAATGAAGAGATAAAACTAGGTATTTCACTTCTTACAGAGCTGCCTGAGATTGATCTACATTTTCATTAAATAATACGTAACTATTCGTTTGAATAATGGATTGAATAACCTAAATACTCTTAGGTTTTATTTGACTGATATTGGCAGTATTTCGGGCCTGGTTCGGAGAATTTAACTTTTACACAGATAATTTTCGAATATTCCCCTCAATCATAGATGTGGTATACGTATATGGACTGTATTTCAGATGATTGATCGATAAACAAATATTGAGGATAAATATTTACCAAAATAATACTTTGCAAATATATAATGGAATGACAAACTCAACATTATTCAATATTTTTGAATAATAAATGGCTAAAATCTGAAATTTGCTTTAGCATCAAAGAGACGAAGTGCTAATGCTAGCATTACGTATATGTATTTAGTTGAGATATTACCTGTGTTTGATCAAAAGTTGAAGTAAGAAAGTTCTGAATGCTGGAGAAGGATCAAGTTCATTCTTAGTGAGTATATTAATATTCGTCTCTTCTGTTAAACTTTGCGAGAAAGTAGTCTCATCTAGTGAAACAAATCCCATCAATAAACGAATAATATCAGTATTGTCATCTTCAATTTCTAAATATTTGAATGATAAATTGGTGAGAATACTGATGAAAAATCTTGTTGCATAGCCTTTGAACCTTTCTCTAAGAGGCGATTGAGTCCTATGAACAAATAACAAAATTAGATCACATTCAATAGAATGACTTCATAACATTCCTTACCCTAATTCTTTGTTCATTTTCTTAAAACAGTTAGAAATAATTGTGAGAATATGATTAACAACTTTTAGTGAAGTAAAATCTGGAGACTCTCCAAGGATCTAAGATACAGAATTAGTAGCGAAATTAAAATAAATGAATTCTCAAATCACAGCCTTTACTGACGGAATTTCACTAAATCTATTTTAGTATATTTTTAGTCTGTAATGTTCTATTAAATAATTCAATTACAAAAAATGTTAATATTTTATGTAAATAATCGTGTTAGACAATTTAAAGTGTTAGAATCGATTCTATTTCCCTGTTTACCCTAATTATCAGACGAAAGCTAACCTCTAGGACCAATTTGAAGTATTGATAAGAGGGTGAAATATGATTAATCATATAATTAATAAGTGTATACGCTAAAGAGTTTAGTGAATAAAATAAACACAGACTAATATCAATACAAATTTATTAACGTGTTAATACAATAACATCCACTCTACAAGAAAAAAATTTTTGACTTTAAGTCTAAGGGTGACCATCTCCTCATTGGTAATAAAAGTACATTTAATGATACAGAATTTTCGTTTATAGTTTATAGTTATACAACTATCGATCGCTCTGGATTTGAAAATCCTGGCCCCAAAACAGAACCCTAACTAGCATTTATCTTCGAATGTGGATAATATTTGGGAGAGATAACAAAACTCCATAATTTTAGAGCTGAAATAGCGAATATAAACAAATATTAACCAGATTGAAAATCTACGAGGATTAGAGCTGATATTCAGAAGATAATGATTTTCCACTTCTGGCATTAGAGGAGCACGGTCCATTTAAGATTCAGGAAATAATTAAATAAATTTAATATTAATTACTTAAAATACAAACCTAATGTAAATCTGAAAGAATGAAAATGAGCGCGCTCCATTTTTGTGGAGTGGGAGCCGGAGTGCACTCCTATTTCTGAATAAGGATCGGGGATGAGAGCGCGCCCAAAAATTAGGAGCGCTTAATTCTCTGGAAATTTCTCAACCCTGTTTTTAGGTGGCCGCTATGTGTTTGACTGTAAAATTAAAAATGTCAAAATCGGACTCTACACGCCCAATTACCCCTGACAGCATATTGAAACCTAATATCTAGCTTGCTTTTGTATTTTACATAGAAGATGTGTAAATAATTAAGTTATTAATAAAGTAGATCTTGGATAATATGTACCCCCTTAGGGGAACAAATTAATTACGTAATATACTAGAGTGTAGGTGTTAACCGAATAGGGATTGTAATACAATGAATTTGTGTCAGAAATTTTCCAACCTAAGATGTCCATTCTACTTACCAAGAATAATCTGTTTATGCTGCTTTCTGTAACATTAAGACCAACTCCTAGCGTGCAATGAGAGATAAATAATTGAACTGCTATAATACGGTTCCACTTCCGCCTATTTGCAAAATAATAATAATGAGAGAAATTCAGAGAAAACAATAAATAAATCTAGTCATAGTAAGTATTCTAAACCCTATAACCTAGAATAGTACTAGCACTCCATTGGAATAATCAGGGAAGACAATAAAATCCTGAATCCAATCTTTGGTTATGGTCTGCATTCATAGTAGTCGGTCCTATCCTACTTTCTAAAGGGGCTATACACTCCCTGGCCAAATGTATTGGAACACCATACCATTAGTAACACACATACGGCATATGACACAATGCGATAATATACGTATTGAATAGTCTGTTGATATATCAGAAAAGGCGATTCTAATGACAAAATTAATGATAGAATTAAGTTCACAAATGTTTGAAATTATCTTCAGCATATGCAGTAAAGTAAATACATATTTGTGCCATGTGTCAATTGTGGCAGAGTGTTTCAATACTTTTGGCCATTGAGTGTATACTCCAATCCAGATCCTATATAAGCGGTATATGATTATTTGTTTTAGAAATTTTCAAATCACCTAATTTCGAGCTGATATTCATTAATATCTTTATTTGAATGAGTACGAGACAATCCCTTCTCAATCAGAGGTTGCCATTTTCTGATCTCAGTAACATATATTTCTGCTAGCTCCATTGAAGAAGTACGATCCTTATTATGAGAACATAATGAAATGATTTCTTCTATCAAAACTAATTCCAAACAATTCAACTTCATATCTTGATCATCCCACATTTGTGGGAGCATATCAGAGATTGTTCTGCCCAAAGTATCTTTCAATCCAAAAGCTTGTTCGAAAAGCTCAATTAGCTGTCTAGAGTCCTGGTAAGCATAATGAATCTTAGGAATAGTGGTTTTGTTAGCAGAATAACGAATATCTTCATATCCTTCGCTCGCATCGATTGAACACAGATTGTGGATACAATTCAGCAAGATACACTCAAATACCTAAGAAGAATAGTTTCAATCAATCAGGCAAAACTTAAAAGTATCTATCATTAATATAGCGAGGTTATGGAAATTTCAGTTGCCAAAATCGGGACTCATATTGTACAAGGTCATGGTGCAGGTTCAGAAAAATGGGCCAGGGCTATGTGAGCAGGCCAACTTGTAGACATGTGACTTATATATCTAGAATGTATAGACTTTTAATTTTTTACTCGATGAATGTACATATTACATTAATGTAGATAAGCAAAAATCTCTAAATGTGTAATTTTATGCTTAGTAAGCATTATTTGGCAAAATTGGTGCATAATAGATTTCATAATTCATAAGAATTAAGAATTGACCAAATGATCCTTTTATTCAATGGGAAGTTGAGTGTATATTATTATATATTGTAAGAATGGGCGCCGAAATAAGTCCGAATTTGAAGTATGAATAAGTTCGTAATATTTCTGGAGTAGCTGAGTAATCAAAAGGTACTGATACAACACCAAGGGTAAGAATAGAGAAAATTCATCAAAAATCTGCCTTAATTGGGCTAGTGAATAACCTGAGCCCTTCTTGTTGCTCCCAGTGCTTTATAAATCCGTTTAAAGATTAAACATTTTCCGCGCAAGAGGTTGGCGATTAAGTATACATGGTTTCGTTTGAAGTGGCTGTACCTGCTTGGATGTTGTTCCAAGTCATTTTGCTTTGTTGGAGTAAGGATTTACCCTGAATTAGTAGCTATACCTGCTGAGAAGTTTCTAGTCATTTCGAGGCACTCCTCTCTAATCGACATGCTCGAAAGTCAATTGATGAATGAATATGCGAAAAGATACTAATTTCGAAATATCAGCAGAATTAGAATATCCTAATAGCTAATACTTACCAAATAATCAGCTTTAGAAGTAGGATACACCTTCATATAAATAAAGTCTCTCAAATAAAGCTCAATATATTTGGCATTTTCCTCATTAGACATTAAATTCTTGTAAATAAGTTTACCAAGAGGTGTTTCATTAAATACAGACTCAAAGTGCATCCAAGGTAGAATTTTCCCTAGAAGATAGAAAGGTTTGTAGGGCACTAAATATGCATTTGTTCAGATTGATTTAGGAGACCTCCCCAAATCAATCTCAAGAAATTCATATGTAGGGAGCCACCAAAGGAACCCCAGCAAGATTAACATAAGGCATTGAAGTATCGAATCCTGAATTTCTTCCAACTCTTCCCAATTTGATTGGTTTTGTATACACTCCCAAATCCAAAATTATTGGAACGCCATACCATTAATGACACATTGCGAGAATATACGTATTGAATAGTCTGTGGATATATCAGAAAAGGCGATTGTAATGATAAAATATATGATAGAATTAAGTTCACAAATGTTTGAAATTATCTTCAGCCTATGCAGCTAAAGTAAAATACATATTTGTGCAATGTGTCAATTGTGGCAGAGTGTTCAAATACTTTTTTTGGCCAGAGAGTGGATAGTATATTCAATACTATAACACAGGGTTTATTAAACTGTGGTCGAGGATCATATGACCAAACTTGGTCACACTGCGGCAGAGATATTTTACGTCATTTTTTGGTAGGTCAAACATTATGGCCATTTTTACCAAAGGTGACCAAACATAACCAATCCTGACAGAACCTGTAGTCGTGAACTAGCAGTTGATCTGGGTGTGGTCATGATACAAATTTCATAAAAAGTTGGCTATAGTACATGTTGAATAGTGCATCTCCGTATAGGTGCTGCAATTTAAATGATTCAAACACGTTATACACGACTCTCATCAAATTTGTGATATTACCTGCTAAATTCTTGGCCTTAGACATTAGTAAAGAACAATTCTCTTGTATTAACCATGAGAATGGGAAATTCGCTCTGAAGAATTTCCCTCCAGCTCCATCACTCAAAACAGGTACTTTCCTTCTAGGAAGGAACGTATTACTAGAAATTGTATCTGCGTATTGAAATACTAACAGCTGTTCATCTTTGAAAATATCACACCATAGATCATAATAACATCTTGATACCTTTTCATCTTGCACTGCCAATTCAAAGTTTGCATTTCTATCTATGAAAGCGATCAACTCTGATAAAAGAGGAGTAATCGTGCTATTAATACGGAGATTAACAGCTTTATGAAAGGTCCCACAAGATTTAATGTCTTCTCCACAGTTAGCAGTTTGTAAGATCCAGTCATAACTACTATCTAATGAAGAATCATACTGGTTCTTCAATAGATTTGTCATTCTTTGACAGAAAGGTTGAATAAATTCATCTAAATTACAAGATTATTTCATAATACAAGTATTAAATTTAAAATAACCAAGAACACATTACGTATATTAGTGAATCTACATTTTGTGTTTCTTTGTAAAAAATTTAGTGCAAGGGGTTTATCTGGGCGCATGGCGGGCACGTAAGTGCCGATTCAGCAGCCATGGAGTACAAAAGTGTCGAACGTGAGGATAAATTTGTACAGAATTAACAGTTACCATTCAAAACATTTCCAGTATCATAGGGATTCCTGTTTCTCCGAGTGTTTCCCCTTGGTGAATATTGTTCCCCTAACACTCAGCTTATTAAAAATTCTTAAAGAGCCCATCAAGATGGGGCCCCGGGATTTGCCCGGCTACAGCCCTCTCAGTGGGGCCTGCTCGAGGCGTAAGGAGCCGAGTTCATCACGAAGCGACAAGCCGAAGGTTGGTATATTAAAATGTCTAAATAAAACTAACTATTGAATAATTATACAAATAGTGGTTAGTATTATTATTATTATTATTGATCTATTTACGGTGTGATGCTAGAGTCCTGAAATTATAACAAATTATTATTATTTGCACATAGATTCATACAACATGTCAGACCCGTATTTGAACTGTCCCGATTATTGTAGTGCAATAGAATGCTAATATGTGACATCCCACGATGTCTAGCTAAATTAGTATCTTCCGTATGGCTTTTCCTCACTCAGGTTGGCAGGTATGAAATGGTACGGGATCCATATATGGAACACGCTACAAAGACCGCTCCTAAGAATTGGTGCATACAGCTAAGCGTGTTATACTCACCAAAATACTTCTCTTCTTTAAACAGTTTAACAAAGTCACCAATACGAGTAAGGGTCCGTTCTTCACTACCATTAGAATCATCCAATCTAGAAGCTGCTGATTGAATACATTCAATAATTTTCATTTTTTGATAATTTATTGAAGGGGAATATGTTTTAGATTCCTAGAAAAAGTAGTTTGTAAAGGAACACATACGTAATTGTCTAACAAGACTAATACACTCACCAAATTATAACCACCGAATACTTGATAGATTTGTTTTCTAATAAGATCAGAGATAGGAAGCATATGTATGCTGTCAAAAGAACGGATATCATCAATGTGTACTGTGTTCCAGTCTCCTCCACAAAAACTGATAAACTTACTCCCATGTGCTTCTCTACTCAGCTGAATCAAGAATACCAAACATACCTCAAACATATATTCTCCTTTCTCTTCTCTCCAATCCTTCAACTCATCTACTGCCTTATGACGAGCACAAGCAATCAGTTTAGCATTGTCTGCCCCTCTCTCACACTGAACAAGCAATATCTTTCTGTGTATACCTTCCTTTGTTTCAATCTCTGTTTCCCCTCTCAAGAACTTCTGAATCTCACAAGTGTATTGTTGCTCTGTCTGGAACTGTTGTAGAGAGATACTTGTTATCTCAATTGTATCAGTGTCTGAGTCTGTGGAGAGACATTCTTTCAACTGATCTACATCTTTTTCTGTCAGGAGTCGGGAATGAGTTGTAGCGAGTGTGAGATGTGCTCCTGTACCATTTGATACTATTTCATTAAGTTCAGCTGTTACATTTCCACATATTTGAGTACATTTGAGTGCTTCCCTCAGGTATCCTTCAAGACTACTTTGACATGATTTAAAATATTTATTAATAATTTCTTCATATTGACAAGACAGAGAACTGTTCTTAACACGAAACACTGCATCAGTAGTTGCCATTCTTAATAATAGTGTTTTACATCTTTCAAACACATCCACAAAATTATCATTTGTATAGGAAGTTGTATTAGCTGGATACATCTCCTTCATTAAGTGGAACACAATGGAAGAAGAAGTATCGTCATGATATCCAATAAAACAGTCACCTATTGTAAAACTGCCCCTCTGTTGAAATCCTAGTGATCGATCCTTATCTAACGTTGAGAAATCGTTAGCCCATTCAGTTAGGGATTTTGATATTATCATTTCATCTTCAGATAAAACCGTGGACATAGTTAGAAAATGTTTCTCAAGTCTATTGATTAGAGGAGTAGGAAATCTCTCCTGTACGGTCTCTGTGTCTGCAACTACAATTAGTTTGAATTCGTTGTGAACACGACACTTCATTCGATGGGTACCTAACCCCAGATCTACATATCTTTGATTGTTCATTTCCATGTAGTACTGATTCAGAGCATCATACAGAGATTCATAGAGGTTCTCAAGATTCAACAAAATTATAGTTTTACCAGATTCCATGCACACCTTTATCCTATTGATGTTACGACAAACTGCAGAGTACTCCTGATCACATGGAAAGCTAGATCCAAATATGACACGGATATTTCTAATATCCTGCAGTTTTGGCCACATGTCTTGTGAACGTAACAAGATGTTAAGAGCAGCATAGTTCTCAGTGAGTAGTAGTAAGTAACGAGTTTCACCGTGGTAAGAGCGAGAAAGATTAGTCAGGTTTGCTCTGATCAATCCAAGTGGAGAAGAATCTGGACATTGGTTAGTGTCTTTTCTAGGGATTTTAACAATATCGTTGAATATCTTGACTGGATCTACACATGTCATACCACCAAAGTTTCTTTTGACAGCATGTTCCAAAATACCAGGTGACAATAAGGTTTTGTATTCATTGCATATGAAAACGAGCATTTTAATGAGACTATAAAAATCTCTCAGTCCGTAATATTCTCGATTTTGAGAAACTCCTACTACCTCAGTTTTGTCGAGGGTAAGCTTATGATAAGCTTGCGACAAGTTTGATATTTGTACTTGTATACTCTTGGATCGTTTACCGCTTTGAGAATCAAACTTACATATTCCTTCAGCACTCGCGATTAATTCATCTACATCAGGATCTCCTCTCGCTACCATAATACCTCTATTCATTTTGGCAGGATCAAGAGACCAGTTAGAAATGCCTATAAATGCTACACGATCTTTCATATCATCAAACTCGACTTTACTCGGCTTTTTTTCCTCACTCACTGGAATATGTATTTCTTTTGTCTTAAGCTCGTCTTGTTCAGACATTTTTTCTATTTCTTCAGACTCATAATCGTTATCTTCAAGGAGAGGATGAAGTACTTTAAGAGGAAGAAGTGGTGAATCTTCTGCTAAACCTACTTCATCCAGGACAACACATGCGGCAAACTTGTTACTTCCTGTCTTGCGTTGCAAGTTCTTACAACTCTTGAACACTCCAATTATTCCCTCTGCAGTAGACAGCTGACTGCATTGATATGACATAATCTGAACTTCTTTGAAATGTCGTAAAATGCTGTAATCTGGACTACGGCTTCCTTGCATAGAGTTTGAAATGATAGATTTTGCAAGAGATTTGGAGCTACCTGGCTTACCAATGACGAAAAGTGGAATCTTAAGTTCAATACACACAAACATCATAAATACATTCTCTTTCAGAGCATTATTCTTAGCGATATTAGCACCTACAGTCATCTCATCTAGTATCAGCTGTTGACATCTGTCAACCTCTTTATGAATAATCAAGTGATCTTTGATTGGCGTGAGAGGATGTTGAAAAAGCCCTACAATTTTAAGATCAAATTCTTCTCTTTCTTGAAGTTTGGCTCTGTAGCAAACAGCTAATGACAGAATAAGACTGTATGTTATGTAGTCAATCTGATTGATTGACTTGGTCTGTAGATTACTTTTTGTGACTATCATAGAAACAGGTAGGATATCATGGATGCGAATAAGATTCTGAATGTCATCGTCAGGTGAACCAAGTTCAAGAGAACCTTCAGAATCAATACTATTATCGTCAGAATTCGCATTGCCTTGGTATTCGTATTCAGACACTGTATCATCAGGTTGAAAAAAGTCTAGTACATCAAAGAACCAAAGCATGACTCGCATAGCTCTCTCTATATCTCGCAAACTCACAAAGCTGCACTCATCCTTCCTCTCTCTCATATAGCACTGAGCACCAGCAAGTACACTACTAATCACATCTACTATGTCATCACGTGCTTGTATTGGACTGTTATGATCTCGGAGGTATTTTACTACTATCTCACGTGTGTAAGTGTTCTCTATGTTGTTACTAAGTTGACCGAAATCCCACACCAACGGACGCAGACTAGCAGGAAGCTCCATAACCCTGTATACTAACTCACGGAGAGGAATGTCTCCTAGTCTATCCGTGGTCTCACTTGATTTGGTGAAGAATCCAAGGCCAGCAGTACTCAGCTTGTTCAACATCTCCTTTGTGTGTCTACGATAAGGATTACAAGCTGCAATGAACTGTAGTCTAATGTCGCTACGAATATGTCTACCGTACATTCTCCTGTCACACATAATCTCTTTGATTAGACCAATGGCTGGACTAGTGTTAGCTTCATCAAAAAACAATACTGTATCAATATCGTGCTCACGGAAATTCTTCATAGCTAGCACCTCAGCTTCTTCTACTTTAGTCATTACATCCTTTTCAGTAGTACCACCATGTACTTTCAGTATTAACATGTTAGTAGCTCCCGTCTCTAAAGCTTGTAATGAACACATGAACTGAATGAGACGTGTCTTTCCACAGCCTGTCTCTCCCATAATCACTACTGGTATGTTGCAACGGAATCGCATCACGATAGCTAGAATCTTCCTCATATTGTCGAGAGTCAAAACATAACCAGGATCTGGATCTGTTAATAAGTCTAAGTCCATAACGCCAGCCATTTTTATAACCTTTTCTATTTTAGTTAGTTTATTATAATCTTCTCGAAATTTAACTCCGTTCGCGTGCAATAACTCAACGAGATTAGGATTAATTATATTTTCCCGTATTGTGGTTGATGGATTTTCAGAGTCTAGTAAGTGTCCTTGTTTTGAAATGTGGAATCCTAGGAATGTCATTGTATGTTTATCTGGATTGAAAAATATATATGGGTGTGAATTATTCTCCCATCTTCGCTGATCAATGAGTTCAGGCATGTTCAGTTCGTCATTCATGGATTGTCTATTTTCCGCTTTGAGGGAAGGTGTAGCAAAATCCTTCGACATGTGAATCATGAAGTTGACAACGAAATTTTTAAAACCTTTCCATTCATTGCCCATTGCTGCAAATTTGCAATAATCTGAATTGTCGCAATCATAAAGTTGCTTATCAAGAAATGATACGAAATTTCTTAATTCAGCCCAAGATGGCTGGACAATATCACAATGCTGTATGATTCTTGCCATTGTGTCAATAGGAGAGACTCCCCTATTTGATGTAGATGACTGAAAAAGGAAACTATCCAATTCTGTAATATCCCCTGATCTCTCCAAATACGCATTAACTCTCTGATACTGTTCACTTCTCAATTCAGCCAAATCGATGATTTGTGTATCAATATTACCAGCGAATCCAAGCACATCAGAAGGTTGAACGCACTGTATACTTGGGAAAAGTCGAGAAAATTTCGCTAAAGCATCCTGATCAGAGGTTAATGTTATTTCGACAACATAGTAATCTTTGTGTCTACAGTGCCAGAACTCACCTGTACTCTTGCTGATACCACCTAATACAAGTAACTTAAAGAGTATTGGTTCTAGACCCCACTGAACGGTAGAAGCAATATCTACATGGAACATTACTCCATGTTCCATTCCACAAATGTTCCTACTCAGTAGCTGTTCAGCTAGATGTTCCTCCGAAGCTTGCTTCCCGTGAATAGCTACAGTGACAGCTGCTTGTTCTATCTCATCCTCACGGACTATATCATGCGTCAATATATCTGACTGAATCTTTTGAATTTTCAAAGATTTACCTGCTCCTACACTATCTGATACTACAAATCTAACTCTAGATTTCTTATCATCAACCTCCCATGCTGATTCTCCCTTATTGAGTGTAGTACGACGGTGAATGGCAGTAAGTCTTCGATACAAGTAATTTTGTATTTCTTCAGTTTGATTTGATGAAGAATTGGTATCTTTGAATCTTCAAATGCAGAAGCTACATATGAATATGCTTCTTTTTCTTCTGAACAGACCAATACAAGTTTGTACAAATAAGTTTCATTTTCCTTGCTTCGCCGATTATCATACTCTTGTAATTTAATTTTAAATTTAGAAACAGCAAGAACTGCTACTTCGTAGTTCAGACTTTCAACATTAACCAAACAAAATATATACATGTAATTCTTGTCAGCATTAATCATGGCTCTTCTCCAAAAAATATCTATCTCTTCAATTTTGGTCTGAGCAGTACATATCAATACTTCATGATAGTAAGGTAAGGGTAACTTATCGTTATCACTCATGTAAAGAGAAAGAACGAATTCTAAGATCATTTGTGAAGGTATCACTACTAGATTTGGAGTTCCTGGTTTTAAGTTATAGGGTAATTGTCTCTCAGCTCTCATTTTAGTTCCACATGATCTAAAAATCTCTTCAAGGAAATTTCCTAATTGATAAAAGTCTGATGTTTGTTCAGGAGAAGACAAATCTGAATTTGATAGTGTCTCAGTGATACATGAAGGTGAGACGATTGTATGAGTAGGTGATACAATTTCTGACTGAAATAATGATTCGTCATTATTTGACTCTGAATCGACATCATCATCATGTAGTATACACCATTCTACCAAAGAATCTTCCGTAACAATTTCTGTCTTTTGAATCTCAACGATACCCTTTATGGTTAGTTTTAAATCGTATTCAGCTTTTTCACTCACACTTTTAGCAAGTTCTATCTCTGTCATTCCAAAACTATTCGGAAACAATGTTTCACTTTTATTACATTCATTGATTCGGATGAATGTTTTGGTTTGTTACAAAAAGATTCAGATAATTGCATGGTTTCGAATAATGATTGTTTAGCATGGCCCGGAGAACCTTTAGTAGAGTTGGTTCTACTGATTGAATTGTGTAAATGACTAATTTTAGGTTGCTTCAATGCTTGTTGTATATCCTCTTTAGTAACTTCAGGATTAAGAAGTCTCAGCAAATGATAAAGCTGTTCTAATTCTCTATCTTCTCTATCTGCAATAAAAGAGTTAACTCCTTTTTGGAGAGATACAATCTGGGCTATGGTATAGTAATTCAAATAATAATGTGTAGCACGAACTTCTTCAACTTTTAGTTTCCATTTTCCAATCAAGCCTTTGACATGATTCTCATGTTCTACTAGTATTTCCCTTTCCTCACTAAAATTTGAAGTCAGTTTGTAGTTTATATAACTCTGATTACCACTTTCTGCTAATTTAATTACAATAGTTGCAATCTCAGTAATGGTGTCTAATTTATGAGTAAATAATTGAGAATTCTCATAACTATTCGTATTGACATCGGCTCTTGGTTGTTCAAATTTGCTAACTACTAGCATAAGTTTGCTACGAAACTCTCTCAACTGTTCTAGAGTGTAAATTCTTTTCTCATCATTTTCTCTGTCTACACTTAAACTCACTACATCAGAGACATTGAGTGAATCTCCAACCTTCAAACACAACACTCCAGATTTGATAATGCTATCTAACTGCACTAGTGTTGTCTCTTCAACTGATCCATGAGATTGTTTCATTTCTTCCCATAAAGTAACATTCTCACCCACCTGTCTGAGTAGCTCAGTTAGCTCTTTGTTCCTCTCTACACTCTCAATCACTTGTTTACATCTATCAATTAGAGTCTCGTAGCTGGTGTTTTCATCGACTTGAAATATGAGAGGAGCAAAATTAGTACATACGGAACTGAGACAAGTTATCCTGTCTACATCCACTGGATTTCCTCCACAGGTTGTTAAGGATATATCAATGAAAGTTTTCAGTTCATTAATATCTTTCAAATTTGTTTGTATCCACTTGATGAACTCAATTTTATCAATTATAGCTTTAATAACTTCAAGATTGGAATTAGTTAAACTAGAGAGGTATCTAGCTGTATCACTGACTTTTGAATCTACACTACTCAGTTCCTTGGATTGAAATGTAAGTTTTATGTTTCCCAAACCTTCTACTATTTCAAAATTTCCTCGAATAGAGAAGGCATTTTTAAGCTGAATTATGATTTTAGCGCCATCAGAGCATTGCTGAAGATCGAAATATTGCCTAATTTTCTCTGCACAGGGCATGAGGAAATTGTTAACTTGAATATCACTTTGATTACATCCATTGTTCAGCGCGACCAACTCCTTCATAATTTCCTCAATAGTATCAGTAGATGTGAAATATTCGCACATTTTAGATATCAACATAGTTTGATTGATTAATTCGTGTAAAGTATTTTCAGAAAATTTCATTGCAGGAATCCAAATTTCTCCATAGAAAATATTCATTTTATACGGACCATCTTGTATATCTCTGTTCTTACTAATAAACTCGTTAAAATATCCAATAATTATTCTAGATTTTGATAGTTTGGTACACATTTGGCAAATAGACGGAAATAATGGAAACTCAATAATTGCATTAATCTCATCTGAATATGCAAATGAGTGCCCATTTTCTTTCCTATTACAAATACTGTTTATGCTTTCCTTTCCTAGATCAAGACTTAAAAATGCAGATATATTTTCATGGTGAATATTTCGTAATTCTTCCAGGAACTCATTAAATATAAAGAGAAAATTTTGCTGTTGTAGAATCCACTTATTCATTTCCAGGCATTGATCCATTTTAGCTTTGATATCATCCGCCATTGAAAATTGTTGGTTAAGAGATTCAGAATTTTTAACAATAAAGAAAAGATCAAGGAAACGCTGGGAATTATCGTGTATTCTTGACAGATCTTCACCAGTTATTGTGAGTTTTGTAATTTGTTCAATAACAGTGCAAAGTTGTACTGAAGCCATATCGAGCAGTTCTTTTGCTTGCGGGGAGAGTATTTGATGAATATTTTCGGAATCAAGCAGTCTAAAATAAGTATCCCATGAATTCCAATTAACAAAGTGCTTTATTGGATTTTCATTAAAGCCTCTTTCTTCGTCAAGCAATATCTTAGTAAAAATTGTTTTTAGTTTGGGAAGTTGGTTAGGATCTGTCAATTGTTGTGATAATTGTTTGATGCAATTAGATCTGTCAGCAGATTTGACTTGTAATCGTGATGTAAGTTCTTTAAGAAATATGTCTTGTAAGAGAGATGACTGGCTCTTGATATTGTGAAGATTAATGAAAAGATCTATAATGGATTGTTGTGGAATGTTCCGGTCACTAAATCTTTTAGTTAATAACTCCTCAATAATAGAATCGAATTTGTAATAATTGGGAAATTGAATATTGAAGAGTATCTGCTCCCAAAACTTGATCTCAGGAAGAAAATTGGAGAAATGCTGTTTAGGTTTTCCATAGTAATGATGAGAATACCAATTTGGAATGAAAGAACTAAAAAGATTTTGGATGTTAATTCGAGGGGTATTAGGTTGATGATTATCCCAGTATGATATACCTCGAGAAAGTAGTTGCAAGCAGAGTTGAAATTGTTCTTCATTAAAATAATTATACGGGAGATTGTTAGTGAGAGCCAAGGTTAATCTGATCAAACGGTTGACATCTTTCGTCTCTAATTTAAGTTCATCATTCAAGAAACCATCACGGAGGGATTTCAGAACCTCTGTAACTAACTTTTCATTATATTTTACACCACTATTGTTCACATTCTTTTTACTTGAATGAAATAAACGGAACAACAATGCACTCATTATAGCAGATAAAGGACAGTTTTGAGTATCATTAAAAAAATGCTGGCAAATACGACTTGCATTTTTCTCATTGAGTGTATATATCACTATACTGTATGGAAGTAGTTTATCATACTTTGCTAATCCAAGGATAGGTTTACAAGAATCAAATGGGAGTTCACTTTGACAGCATAACGTTTCTTCTTTAGGAAATCCCCAATACTCACTTTTATTATAGGATAAAGCTTCATGTAATACATCATACTCTTGAGAAATACAAATTTTATGGTAAATGAGAACCAGTGGGAAAAATCTTTGACGATATTTACTTCTGTTAACTTTACTAAATATAAAGTCGCGAATAGAGGATAGAAGAATATCTCGAAATTCTGTCTTGAAAGAAACGCTGTGGTTAAAATATAGCTCTCTGTCATCAAAATGTTTACTATTGAATCCTCGATCATATTAATCAGATTGGCAATAACAACATCATTATCGATGTTATAATATTCCAAAAGATAGCAAGCAGAGTAGAACAAGTGGATGATAGATATCGGATCCATTGTAACATAATTATCAGGCATGGAAGTGGCGATTATCCATTCTTCAGGTAATTTTGATGTATAGTTTTGATTGTCATAGCTATACCAAATATAGGAACTATGATATCCCTGGTAATCTTGGACATAGAAGTAGACAAATTTATTTATTTCAAAGATAAATTTGGAAATGAAATCTTTCAATAAAGTACATGGCATTAAGTGACCCAATTGATAGTATTTTGGTAATAATACTTGGAGTGATATTAGTTTTCTTTCATTAATATTATAGAAGGGAATATCCCCTCCCTTGGATGTGGTGTAGTAGGAAACAGTGCTCATGATATTCGACCAAAATGATGAAGATTCTTTTTTTCGAGTATCTGGGAGTATCATGATATCATAGTGTTGATATGAGTGACCAACTATTCGTTCTTTTCGCTCATTATCATCAAACTTCAGATTAAAATATCGATTTACATCACTATGATGATGTAAATTCTCGTAATTTCCTTGTCCATCTTGTAAATACAAATAATATTTGTATGCAAAGCAGATTTTAGATTGATGAATAGCAGATATTGGGAATCTTAGAGTGCCTTCAATTATTACAAATGTACCAGACTGTAATTCAACCTCACTGAATTTATGAAATTGCACAATAGAAGTTTGAAAATTATTGAAATACTTGCCACTTATTCGAAGACATATCGCATAAATGTTCTTCCAATATTCCTTTAATATTAGAGTATAGAAATGTATATTAAAATATCGGGTCTCATTTGGATCCATTTGACTTAGGATATAAGGTCTATCTGGAAGAGGTTGAGAGGTTGTATGTATAGATTCATCTTCTTTGCCCAAAGGTTGTGTTTTGGCAGGTTGATTAGCTTCAGTATTTGATCTTTTCCTTTTCAATTGATTATTCAATCCACTTTTACCAGCTTGTTGATTCATATTTGTTTCACAAGACATATTTCCTTTAGGACTCTTGGGTAATGGATTTGTATCAGTAACCCTTTTAAAATGAAGTGAAGAATTATCAGTATGGGATTCATTCTCACGAGTAATATGTGTTTCTGATTCTGAGGTATTTGTGTTGTTGTTGTTGTTGTTGCCAGCTGTAGAAGAATAAGGAAGTCCTTTATCACCATCATGTGAAGACAGAATTGGCATAGTATTACCTACAACATCAGCAGGAACTCTATAAGATTCGGCCACTTGAGTACGAGAGCCATATTCTGAGGTAGTACTACTCTCTGTTTTACACTGCGCGGTGTCTATAGTTTCCTTTCTCACCTCAGAATTAAGATTTTCGATAGGTTTTGTTGAGACATCTTTATTGGTTTTAAGACTTCTAACTTCACCACAATGTGAAATTTCTGATTGATTTGGGGTATGTTGGGTGCTAACATTTGATCCAGATGATGGAAGTGAATTAGAACTTGAAGGAATATTTGATCCACTTACTTCTGTTGGTTTCTCAGTGATCAATGTCTTACCACAAACCTCACATTTTCTACCAAGTACTGTATATTTTCCATCAGGATAATCATTCCAGAATTCACATTTTGTATCTTCACAATATTGCCAGTATTTTCCACCTCCAGACATAGGGACAATCCAGTTATAGTAATTTAGATAATGTCGAGCTAAAGCACATTAGAAAAGTCAAATATAGTCTAATAATTCGCTATGGCTGGGGTTGGTTAACCGAATTTCGGGCGCGGTTAAAACCCTTTCGATAATAGCGGTTAACCGGTTAACCACTGTAGTATTCTATTAATATAATGAATGAAGTTACGTAACTAATATTGGGAATATAAATACATAGCTATTATGTAAACAATCGTGATTCGATTGTATCTAAAATTTACTGAATTTAGTTATACGGAGCTAAAATGTAATATCTCAAAATTATTAACTAGCAGAATTCGTGTATTTAGATATTCTTACCCCTTAAAACCTTAGCAATTATGAATAAATGGTTGGGAAATTGCTATTCGGTTAACCGAATAGCAATGTTGTCCTAGCAGCAACTGGATAGAGCGCGCTTAACCGGCTAACCGAACCCATCCTTGTAATTCACTAAAGATAGTATTGCAAAACACTTGGGCATAAAAGTACGGGCAATATTTGGGATTTGTCCGAATTTTCGAACATACATTAGTGGTCTAAACTAAATAAATTGTGTACCCTCTACTTCCTCCACTTTTAAGATTCCGGGTTGTATTATTTGCATCAAATAATTAAATGCACTTTAAGCGCTTAATTGGTATTTACTTATGAATGCTTGTTTGGTTATAAAGGTTTATTGAAAGTCAATACTGCATCAATATGGCATAGCTATTACCCTAACAAATACGAAAATAGAATATTCCAACTATTTCAATACTTTCTAAAAAGATATAGGGAATGTGGGTAATTTCGGTTGCCGTTTTTGCATGATAATTTAATATTCCTCTCCAAAATTTGCTCCAAATCCTCATCATTTTTTCACGGTTATTTTCTTGTAGGATTCTGTAGTCTTCAATCTGATTAAACTTTATTCCAATCCTATTCATTCCCAGTTTGCTCTTTGAAAACACTCCATTTCATATTTACCTGGTATCTTAACTTCAGTAGATCCTCTGTAATCATCGCAAGTAATTAATTATTCCTGTATTTATCCCATTATATTCAATCTTCAACTCTCGCATAGTATCCCAGACATCGCTTTCCCATTCAAATTCACACAATCCACCTTTGTTACAGCAACAACAGTTTTGTTTATCACTACCAGCGCTGTGTGATTTATAATTGGGGAAATCCCCATGTGGGGGAGAGTCGAAGATGTGAATGATCATATTTCTGAGTCATATGTTATCTGAGTGGGTAAATTTGTTGATTGCTATAGCTAGTCCATCCAACACTGCCTCTGGACCATCTCCTCCACCAAATATCTTTACGCCTTCAAGAAAATTTTGTACACTCTGGTGGTTTATTGTAAATCTGGAATCGACTGGGAACATCTCTATTAGATCATCACCATCACAATGATCACGATAAATCACTATCGCAAACACAGATTTATCACCTTTTTGTGCTACTAATTTATAGTCTGACCGAGATTCTGGCCCTATCAATATCATTGGCCATTGATCCAGTTCCATCAATAACGGAACAACGCATTTTGTTCTTTACCAAACTATATATTTGCTTGATTTTTTAGTACTAAAATGATTTATCATTCGGTATTTACAATTTGCCACATAGCCATAGCTATATACTTAGTATATATGGCTGAAAGTAACATCTCTCAAAATACATTCAAAAGGAAAGAAGAGAAAGATAGACAGCGAAATAGCAACTTTATCAATAGAATCAATTACACTCAATGAGCCTCAAGAAAAGATCACGATGTCCGAGGAGGTGTTGTGTTTTTCCCTGAACCAGGTTTGGAATGTAAACGTAGTATTGTGAGTATTGATATTACAATATATTACCAATAATCTGGATTATAATATTATTTATAGAATTCTAGCTATATTTACATATTTTGATAGCCTTTACAGTCGTTTACGTGGTTCCAAATATTTTACATTCAAAACATTCAAAACCTGGCTCAGGTAAAAGACACAGCTCCTCGGAAATCATGATCTTTTCTTGGGGCTCATTGAGTTTAATTGATTCTATTGATAAAGTTTCTGTTTCGCTGTCTATCTTTCTCTTCTTTCCTTTTGAATGTATTTTGAGAGAAGTTACAGTACTACATTCAGCAATTTATACTAGTTAATTCGTCTTTTAATGAAGATGTATTACATATAAAATGTATTGTATCTTAAGTATTTTACGTTGAATCTACAATTTTTGGTGACGTAACTTCTATTGGTCTGATTTCTGCACTAAATATTTGCATGATAACAGAAGTTCTCGAAATATCAATGGGAAATCTCAGCATAGTTGGCCAAATTATATAATACTTGATAATAATGTGATATAAACAAGTCTAAAATCTCTTATTTTGAGATTAATCACGTGTAACGTTTTATACGTTTAATACGTATTATACAACTTAGATACTAAGTATATAGCTATAGCTTTGTGGGAAATTGTTAATAACGAATGATAAATCATTTTAGTACTAAAATGATCAGGCGAATATATAGTTTGGTAAACAACAAAATGTGTTGTTAGGGCAATAACTATGCCATACTGATGGGGTATTGACTTTCAATAAACTTTGATAACCAAACAAGAATTCATAAGTAAGTACCAAATAAACATACTTAAGAACCAAATACTAAATTCTCAAAGCCGAAATAGGACTCTATAACTCAGTCGTAGGTAGCCAAATATATATTTCAGCTTGTATTTGTCAGTTGATTCTAGGACTGATAAGGAATATTCGAAACCATAACGAACGAAGTTTCCTTTTGTTTTGATGACTAAGCATTCTACACTTCTTTGCAATATTTGATGAAAATTATATAATTTAAATTATCCTAATGATAATTAAGATAATGATAATTAAGATAATGATAATTAGGTATTATCATAGCCAGTGGCGTAGCTAGGAGGGGGTGGCATAGGATGCTCTTAACTACTGCTCGTTAGGATTGAATAATGTTACTACCATATTTCTCCGAATAAGCGCCCCGGCGCTTATTCAAACCGGCGGTAATTCAAGCCCCCAGCGCTTATTCGGGGAAATACGGTATTTACTATTGCTAATATGAAAGGGAAGACAGTATTGTGTAACTAATAATAGCTAGTACCTGTACACAAATTACTATTTATCCGATTTGAAAAATCAAACATATAAACTCAATACAATACAATTTGTAATCCAACCTCTATTAATCGAGCTATATACTAATTAGAATGTTTTTCACATCGCGTGATCAGATCACACTAACAGGTTTATTACGCCTACTTTCAGTTTTTTAATCGATAGAATCACAATGTAAACATTGTTCATTCATTCAAACTTGTGATATAACATGTACGTATACCTTTACTGATCAATGAATTTCAATCCCTAACGTTTATTGAAACGGGCACTTATAATAGACCGGCGCTTATTCGGGGAAATACAGTAATTCGTTTATACATTTGGCCATTTTCTGTTGAATTATTTCAAAAACTGACCTTCAAATTAACCGGATTTTGGTGGAATGTAGAGATATTCTAGCTTAAAGCTGGCCACTGGCGAGTTGTTACGATGATAACAATTCGGGGATATTCGGTGTGATATTGAAATTCATACACAAGTGGTAATTTTCTCAATATTCCTATGAAATTAGTAACTATTTATCTCAAAAACAGACTAGACTTACGGAATGTAAGAATTATGGTAACATTAAAAAATTGTTCTGGTTTCGATTCAGTAAATAACACGAGAACTCTCATCATTAGGATGGTGGACGGATGACATTCAATATTATTTGCTTGTCATTCGAACTTGAGAATAATGAATATACATACTTGCCAACCACTCAGGGATCTCTGGATTATCCGGGATTTGACCTATGATCCAGAGGAAAATTACTAAATCCACGTGTGAATAAAGCTATTATTCTAACAAGTACATATGTAATGTAATTTCTAACACTAACGGTATACGAAATATATTTCCTATAATAATTTCTAAGTAATATTGTAGAGGAAATAGGAATTTGTCATAACTCATTGTTATAACTACTTTTGGAATTTGTCCCTACAGTAAATGATGAGTTCGGAATTTGTCTTAACTAGTGGTTCTTAACAGGGAGGAATTCATACGTTTATATTGGGGAGGAATATATTTTGCCAATTTCTACTTTTCGCTATCGAATATAAAAGTAAACATTATTGAGCTCTTTATGATCTTATCAAATATATGCAAGCATAAGTTTCGCACTAATAAGCACTTGTTACTTACTAAGTCTTACCCGACAAATTTACTACAAATTATCTAAAATGATTTTGGATGGGAGGAATGGCAACTGAGGGGTCATATAGGGAGGAAGAGGCTATGAAAGGTCAAGAACACTATCCTAACTATGATTCTAAAAATTTCTACATAAATTGCTGTATAATTATCTCTTCATATTTGTAATATAATTAAGCGATCTGAGTTAGTTAACCCAGAGTATGTATTATAGAATGACGTAGCACAACATATAAGCAGGTATAGCCACTACTAATTCAGGGTAAATTCCCACTCCAACAAAGCGAAGAGTCCCCGAAAGGCCTAAAACAACATCCAAACTGTACAAATAACCTCTGTGGACAAATGTCTTACTAAGCTGTAGAAATTTCTCACTCCCATCTTCAACTTTGATACAGTGTTCGAAATTACATAATATACCTGTTACCAAAATAATTGCTTTGGTTCGCCTTAATAATTTAAAAGCTTTACCAGAAACTCAATCTCTAACATGTTTGTGAATTTTGCATAGAAATTGTAAAGTTATGATTAATTACCGAAAATAGGTGTAAGAAATTCGTTAATAGATGAATTGAAAAGCTGATATTGGACTCTTCCTTAAAATACTCAATGAAATTAGATATAGCCACTAAATATTTGAGTCATCTAATTAGTAATAATTCCATATTTCCCTAAATAAGCGCCGAGATAGAAAAATGCTCCGAGACTTGTGAATAAATATCCATCACTACCCTCTAGAAGAGCTTTTTGGTGAAATTTACGCTTCATTGGACTATTTAACCAATTAGAGTACTAATTTCTCCAAATCTTTATAATTCCAAAAATAGTAAAATATTCATACGAAAAAGGTCCACGGAAAGAGACCGGGAGCTTAGTCAGGGAAATACGTATGCATAATCAGTTTACAAGTAAACAACAATAATAACATATAATTATAACAAGTTATTAACACTTAGCAAGCACACTGTAATTTACCAATTTACATGCATATCTTCCAGTACACTTGCTAACCTTTTAACAAAAGCCCATATACCTACTAGACACAATTTCCATGGCTTTCCAGTCTCATGGGTACACAGAATAACCCACATCTGTACTGCTGCTATGCCAGTCAGCATATCAGCTATTATAGACACTATAGGATGCATGTAAGGTTGGTATAAAGCAGGACATTGAGTTGGAGTGAGGGTAGAGTTACTCAATATCATTGAGTTATGCTGTAGTGTCGTACATGCGAAGTATTCCTCTTGTAAGTAAGTAACGATTTCATCTGTAGAGATTGTTAATGCTAATTCTATGAATATAAATAGAACAGTTAGGAGACTCTCTATTCCAAATATTATCATTCTGATTTCATAGCTCTTAAACTTCACTATTTCTTTATATATCATATACTTCAATACCTGGACACGGTATATAGACAGGAGAATAAGCGTAGACATAATTCCTGTTAGGATAAGCAGGGGGCCTAATGCTAATGCAAACGGAGCGATACGATCAGCGAGAGGGAATGGAAGTATTGGTAAGCGTATGAAAGAGTATTGACGATACACAGCTATGTTAATTATAGGGAAAAATGCTGGTACTCCTAGACATACTATTAATTCAGTTATAATCAGACATCTTTTCTTCCTCACAGAAAACATTATCGCCGGAAAATATATGACAACAAAAATGTTAAATACCGCGACACAAAAGCTTAGTTGGAATGCTATATATGAATAATGTGAAATTATTCCGAGAAGAGTAACGGCTATGGGTGGATCATTTGCAACTAGGTTAAAATCTTCATTTCTACCACCACAGAACAGGCTATGTGGTCCAGCTAAGGCTGCCCCTGTTAGCACACAGCTCAGAGCTATCAGCGTAGAAAACATTACGAAATAGAAGAATTTAGGAAAGTAGAAACTATTCTTCACAGGGATCAGAACTATCAAACCGAGAACAGAGAATATTAGGCTCAGTAGACTAATTGTAGTAACGCTATATCTATACGCTTTAAAGTAAGTATCCCCGAACGGATGCCACTTCCCACAAATTGGGACACACGAGTTGTAATTGTAAACGAAGTTAGACGGGCAAACTATTGTCGTGTTTGATACATTGCACTTGTTGTATTTATTTAAGTTGTTTTTGTTTAGGAGATCGAAGTAAGGCCTAGAAATGTTGGCAGTAGAGTATTGTGTTAGATATCCCACTACTAGTGGAGACATTAGGCTGAGCCAAACTATTGAGATGCAAATAACGAGCAAGACTGTTAGACATATCCTAACAAAGATACTATGCTTCCATTCTTTATGTTGTTTCTTTTCGAGAAAGTTTTGTACCTTCGTATCTTCACTTTCGCATTTATTGTTGAGCTCTATGTATGTGTCAGCCATGTTGATTTGCAAGAATATATAAATTTGGGAGACTTTATATACTCGTGCGTGGGCTTATTCATATCATTTTACGAGATTACTTTGTACAGCTTGAGTAATTAGATATATCAGGGATAATCAATATGAAATCTCATTAATAAAAATGGTTATTTTTCCTATTTTTGATAATTATATTATTACAGCATATTTATTATCTTTGGGATATTAATAATTTAACATGAGTGTGATTGGTACCAATGTCATTTGATAATATATCCACGTATTATGAGCGTATGCTCTAGTAGGTTTGGTGAGGCTATAGATTTCCTGATAATTATAGACTCTCGATAGAGAGTAATGGAAAAATCGTTGCATGGCCCTACCAACCTTGTTATCATACTTCTAAGGGCCCCAATTCGCAATCCGAGTTACGCCCCTGGATATTTCCCTACCTTCCCAAGTTTTGAGGTTCTAGATTATCCGGGATTTGACAAAAAATGCAAAGAAGAAATTGAGAATATTTGAAAATATTTGAAATCTTTTCCAAATAATAGCCTGAAACTGCTACAAATAAATGTAAAACTTGGAAATGCATTGAATATTTATAAAATATCGGAATTTAGCAAATAAATTGCTGGAAATTCACTTATTTATAAGGAATTGGTAAAGATACAAAAATCAATTCAATTACGCATTTGATAGAATAATAATAATAGAGATTCCTAATGTATAGCTGAGCTTTAGTATAGTACAGTTTTTTGAAATACAAAACCCCATACCCTCATTCGAAAAGATGACTTTCATTAATCTGAAAAAATGAGCTTTCCTCGAAGATAGAAAAGATAATACACAAAAACGGTACTATAGTATAGCTGAGCTACATATAAGTTATTTGATAATGAGAATAATAATAATAATAGATTTATTCCATTGGATGCAGAATGGTTGGTTTAGGAGAACTACATTTTGCATAGAGTGGAAACCGCCTATTAGCAAATCATATTTCGTATCAATTATCCTTGCTAATAGGTAGACTTTGCTATTAGACGAATTGCTAAGAAGCGATTTCCACTATATATGTACGAGCCCTTGGCTCGCCGCCTCGCGATGAACTCGGCGCATTGCGCCTCGAGGTATCCAACGGTCAAACAAACAGACGAACAACAATTGAGATTTAATAATATTGATGTTGTTTACAATATTTATACTCAGTATACTCGATTACCCCAGTATAGTCATTGAAAGTATGATTCTAACTCAATTTTGAAATTTGTTTACTTTATATTCATACAAACAACAATATATTTACATGTGGGAAACTTGAAAATGCGAAATTCTAGTTCGGCGTATTGTGTTACCTCTGTGTAGCCGTTTAGAGCAAGCTTGTACTTATATTTTGAGATTTGAAAAATTTGTTACTTTGTGTCCATAAAAACAACAATGAATTTACATATGATTAATCCAAAAGTGTGAAAATCGGATTCAGCATGTTCGATAGATTTAGTAAAGTTTTATTGAATTCTATTTACTTCCTTGATAATCACGATAGTACATAGTTATGTGACAAATTCAAAATTGCATACCGCAAATCCGTTCCTTAACAACGGACAAACAAACAGATAACAATTGAGATTTAATAGTATAGATTTGACTATTTACAATTTTCTCCCCCTTCATATCTTTAGTTTAATGTATTATACAATTCTATGCATCAAATCACGTTCATTTCCTATAATACGGTATACAAAGAAAGTATCCATACAATAATATACACTTTTAGGTCATTAGTCGATCACCAAATTTATGAATGCGATCAGGATCACGATCATCCATCCGTTCGAACGCTCGCGGCCATGCGAAATTTACCGATTTCCGTGAAAATTAGTACATACATTTTCGTACGAGTGTGAAGTTTGCAGCGAGCTAAAGCGAAAAATCGAACACACTTTGAATCGCTATAATTCTGTTACCATGAGGCGTAGAGAAGTGCTATTTGGAGGATACCAATACTAGTCTAGGTAGTTCTGTCATTTTAATTTCATCCAAATCTGACACCTATATCGCTTACAACACGAATTGAATGGACTAAAATAGAAGTATTACTACAACAAAATACAAATTGGTGTTGTCCTAATCGTTTGTGAGTAAATTGGTAAAGAGTATCTATTATAGAAACCGAGCACAAATGAGAGCAAAAATTATGCAACTATGGAGGCCAAACTTTCCGGTTATCTGGCAAAGATTTCTTAGTCTACAAACATAACCTATCCGTAACTACTCAGATATTAGTCTACCCGTCAGCATTAATCCTGAAGAACTGCCTTCAACCTCAAATTTCCATATAGAATCTGTTTCGTTGATAAATGCAGAGAATGGAATTGATTCATTTTGTGACTGCAAATTTAGTCCAAACAATTACCCAGACTTATCACCACAAACTCACAAAAATAGATTCTTCAGACAATCGTGAGTCATATCAATTTAGTTTAACCCAAAGCGAATGGTTACTTCTCTGCTCATAAGATAAGGCAGTTTCACTACATAGTGAATGGACAAATGTTTTAACACAAATTTGTCGACTTGTTTCCAATATTGTATCCTTGATATTTGGTATCATCGCATCAACCTCAATTCCACTCGAAAGAAATGTCCTTATATTTTGTCGCCGAAGTCAAATGCAAATTTGCAGGTTGTATCAGACTTAGAATCGCCACAGAATGTCTACCCAATTTTGCAGTTGAAAATCTAATTGTTACAGTTAATGTCAGAGGAACACTTTCAAGTCAACACTTCAACAATAAAACAGCCTATAGTAGACAATTATCAGAACAAGCCAGAGAATTGGTTGCAGAAGAGTTACAATATACTTGGCCAAGCAGTCAATTCGGAACCTGAAGATAAAGTATACCTCAAGGCGCAATTCATCGCGAAACAACGAGCCTTTGGCTAGTAATTATAATAAATGAAAGGTAAATGTATACACCCTGTTAATGTTATTATTATCTCTCATTTCACATATGTAACAATCTTATCATATTTCCAGAAATAATCAGGATTCCTAATCATTTTCGATATTCCTGTTACTCTATTATGTACTATTGTTAATTCTTTCAAGGTGTACAGCTTATAGCATGGTTGAGATAATTAACAGATAAGTGACCTAAGTTACAGTTTATTCATTTATAGCAAAAATAGCTGAATTGTTAATATAGCGGATTTACTAATAATTTCAGTTTGAATTAATATAAACAGCGAGTTGGTAATCTATGATTAAATATAAATAGTCTTAATATTTAAATAATTATAACAAATATGACTGAACTAAATGAATCAATTGATACGGAGCTCAATGAGTTCATAGAACCTATTAAAAACGCCTTTAAAGAAATACGCGAACGGTTGGACAAAGAAGAAGCCAATTTATTGAATTTATACAGCGGGCTACGAAAGAGAATTTATAAGCAAACTTCGAAAAAGGCGTCAAAAATTGAGGAATTAAATCTGACTAAATTAGAAATAGAGTCCAGTCTAATCCATCCTGATTTGGACGCACTAAAATTGGAGCTAATAGACAATATAGAGAGGGAGCTGGAATACCTAGCCTCAGAAGAAGAAGAAGATACTTTGATAGATGATCAAGAAGCTTTATCTTTGATCACAGAAGGAATTCAAAGTTTCCAAAACAACTTGAAATCTACCCAGAACGAAATTAACCTAATAGTAGCTGACAAACTTATTAGTGACAAGCATGACTCTGTAGCTAAGCAATCTGAGAAACTTATTCCGAATTTCGTGAAAACTCTTAGCAAACCGAGAAACAAAACCATGTCGAAAGAAGATGCGACAAAGCTTTATCCAACTGAGATTCTGCCTAAGAAATCCTTTGCCTACAAAGGTAACAAATCTGGCGAATTAAATGGTCCCTTAGGCATAACAATAGACAGGAAACAATTGGTCTACGTAGCTGACTGTTATAACAGTAGAATACAAGTGTTCAATATAGAAGGGGAGTATATTTCTGAGTTTGGTAGGAAAGAACTACATAGGCCATATTGTGTAGGAATATATGAACACAGTATTTTCGTTAGCGACAGCGGAAAAGGTGTCATTTTCAAATACGAACATCCAAAATACGAGTTTATTGGACAATCCCCTGAAGGAGAATTACGTGATCCCAATGGAATCACAGTCTCCAAAGGTTGCAATCTGTACATTGCTGATAGCAAGAACAATCGAATCGCAGTGTACGATTCGAAATTACATTATACTCGTGAAATTGGCAGAGGGGCGCTTCATAAGCCGAGCGACGTTAAACTACGTTTCCATCAATTATACGTGGTAGATAACGGTAAGCCATACAATGTACATGTGTTCTCGAAAATAGGGGAACATATAAAGAGCTTAATTAGCCTTGAAGGAGAGCCTTTTTGGAACTTTTTGTGTTTTGATCGTTTCGATAATATTCTGATAAGTGACAATAGTGGTAAGGCACTATATGTATACACAAAGGAAGGAGTTCTTGTCAATAAGACGGCGTATAAATATGGACCAACCGGAGTAGCTGTTACCAGAGATAATACTGTGGTATGGGTTAATGTGAATGAATCAGCTGTTAATATATTTCATACTTGATAGATGTATGTACTTGATATTTAATATGTTTGTTTATGCTATATTGTTTGCTAATCTTTATGCAATGTTTTATGAATAAATAATATTGGATTTACAGCTTATCTTTAGTGTCAGATATTCCATCATAGAAAGTGTACTTAAGTAATAAAGCCCGTACATGAAGTATCTGACCTTAGTAATATTCTCCATAGAATAATTATTACAATAGCATTACGGTCTCTCGTTAGTTGGAAATATTATTGATAATATAGTGGAGCGCGTATAACAGGATCGTATTTGCATGATTCTCCTTGCTAATAAGTGAATTTGCTAATTTGAGCAATATTTTACCATTATTAAAAATATCCAATACAGACAAATTAGAACTGTTTAAAAGGATAAATGAGAGAAAACTATATTAATAAATGTATAAATAATGATTAAGAAAATAGGAGTATATGAAGAAATATACGAACTCTCCAACATTACTAATATTGTCAACTTTGAGTTAACGCTTTAAGAATCTATAATAATTCTTTAATTATATAATCTTTCCACATCGAGGCATTATATGCCACGTTATACGCTATTATTCAGCTGGTTAGAAATTATGTGTTCTTGTTGTGCTAACACAGCCCAAGCAGAGGCACATTGAGATAGCTTTATTCCTTCTGGGAAATGATGGAATAGTTCAAGCAGTTTCCAATCTGGATCGTATTCTTGTATACTCTCCCTCATTCTATAAGAAAATAATATTAATGAAGATTAAGTGTCAAGGCGTATATATTGTGAGAACAACAAACCCATAATTGCTCTCTTCTGCATCTCTCTCTCGCACAAAGAAGAGAATAAAATCATGGAGGAACACTAGTATCTTATCTACTGGAAAATGATCACAGCTACTTTGTATTTGTTCTTTCTCTTCCTTACTCACGACTTCTCTAAACTCATCTCTCAGAGAAGAGAAAGGTATCTGGATATACGTAATACATATAAATTATAATAGAATTAAAAAGTAAACTGCTAAAGTTTATAACTTACCTGACCGATTATAGAGAGCTTACTAGCTTTCTCAATAGACAAAAATCTCCAGAAGCTGAGGATGTGTTTCAGAGATACATTTCCCTCTGCCTGTTGAATAGATAGGAATGAAATATTTATAAATTATTCATTACTTATGACGTATACATACACGTCTGCTCTGTAGAGGACCAGCTCCATGGGATGCATGAGAGTATTTTAGAACATCATAAAGATAAGTAGACAATTTTTGTTCTGGATCTCCTCCTGCTGATGATAAGAATCCAATCACTACATCCAGTACTAGGAGAACATCACTAACTGCTTCAAGAGAGTCTAACTCTTCTCGTATTAGTCTCCACAAATTCTCCTTCAGTTCAGTCTATCAGAGAAAAAAGAGATATTATTAAAGGAAATAGTATGAAACTGAGATTATTGTCTTGGAATTAAATATAAGTTACTCACCTGCTGAACTTTGTGTCGGACCTGCTCAAACACACCCAAGTTGTAAGCCTCACGAATATATTCAAAGCGGAGATGTTCTGCTAGAATAAGAGGTTTGTTCTGAATGAATTGTTCCATTAATTGCTGTTCTACTCCCTCAAAGTCATAAGTCACTTGACTTCCTTGTCCAAGAGCTAGTGAGTAGTGAGCATGTGACAGTAGTAGAGGCTGCAGATGTTCCTCGTACTCAATCACATAACTCATATTCAATTCACGGAGTGGTATCTTGTCACTACGGGACCTAATACAATGAGAATGATATGAGACATGTCTATAGACATATCATTTAATAGAATGATACATACCCCTTCACTCTGTCTCTGTAGACGTGTACAAATGAATTGTGTATCAGC
Source organism: Oopsacas minuta (assembly GCA_024704765.1). NCBI lineage: Eukaryota > Metazoa > Porifera > Hexactinellida > Lyssacinosida > Leucopsacidae > Oopsacas > Oopsacas minuta. Next base: position 547,278 of record JAKMXF010000177.1, on the reverse strand, counting down.
ACTAGATAGTCTGTGAGTGAGGTGATCAGCACTCCATCTCCTGTTGAGGAGGGGAGCAGGTAAGCTAGAGAAGTAGCAGGAGTTATTTCTTGTTGTTCTAGAGCTTCTTCCATTTTAAGACGTCCATTCTTCTTCACATCTTCTCCAATTATACTCCATGCCGTAGCAAGACTCTCCACTAGTTTAGCTAATTCTTCTGATTCTTGTTTGTTCTCTAAGGATTTAATTCAAAATAGTAAACTCATCTCAAAAAGAGAATAGAGTATAACTATAAACTATTTACCAGTTTTCATTCTATCTAAGAAATCTTTAATAGAAGTATTAGCAGCTTCTCTCCTATCCAATCTGTGTAGGAATTTATCTCCTACTCGTCTCTGTAGCTGTACAATGTCTGGGAGGTAACGAGTCACAAATAATTTGTTTTCTTCTTTCAAGAACTTGTCTACTAACGGACACTTGTTTTTGGTATTCAAATCAGCTGTACTGAAGCTCTGAGAGAAATGCTCTAGACTCACAATAGTTCTGTAGCGCCATAAATGAGGTAACGGGTTGTTTGGTTCTGATTGATCTCTCTCGTATACAATTCTAAATATTTGGTACAATTCATAGATAATTCAACTAATATACTAATCTCTGTATTAACCTGAGTAAAGGATTGTTAGCTATCCTCTTCTCACTCAGCACCTGCTCCATCTGTTTCTGTACATCTGTGTTTAGAGAGGTGAGTATAGGTTGAATGAATTTCATATCAAATTCCTTCTCCCACTGCTCTCTCAATTCACGCGTCGATAACTCAGTATGAATAAGACCTAGAAATAATATTAAATGTCCAGCTAGTATAGAGCTATACATGTTACTTGTATATCTACAGGTATTATGTTAACTGTAATAACCGATGCGAAAAATCTATATTTTATATAAACTTATTCCGTAATAATATTCAGGAACTATTTTAACACACTTACATGGTTCCCCTGCTCTATCCATGAGAGACCTGATTATGAGATGTAGAAGAAACGTAGTTTCTTCAAAGTTCTTGCCTGTGAGCTGTGTTATATCCAATACGTCTCTCTCTAAATGTAGATAGAAGAAGTTTGTAAGATCTCGGGGATCATCCAATCCTCCTCTCACAAGAGAGCGAAGTACATGACTACTGTCTGTAGGGTGTTTGGAGCAAGATGACCAGATGAAGGAGATGTCCATTAAAGCACGGATTAATGATACAGAAGCAGGGGAAAGAGATCTGTGATTGCATTAATTGAATAGAAATAATTTCAGTTTATACTACTATTAAATAAGACAGACGTTACCTTTCAGAACTTGGTATTTTCTGTCTCTGATCAACTCTACCCAACACATAGCCATGTTTGGTAGAATCAGCTGTAGTATTGAGTTTTGTGCCTGCTTGTCTAACTCTATGATCTTGTCCTACCCATAAGCCACAGTCTGGACATGTCTGAGCCTGTCTCGGTTGTCCACACTAAAAGCCAGAAAATAAATAAATATAGGAAGAATTACGTACTACGAAGAAAGGTAATATTTATGACATAATTATTATACATTGGGAAATATTGAATAACCATATGAATTAATAGTGTGGGCAGAATTGTAGCAAAATAGGAGTCCCGCGCATGATATTTATCAGAAGGGAGTGTTTACCTTTGGAAAGTTTATGCCATGTGGATACTGAAAAAATAGTTTGGGAATTAAATGGAGTAAGATGGCAGCAGGAGGCACGATTTGTGGCTTCGGTAGAGATAATGGACCCATTTGTTGAATGTAAGGTACTGATTCCTTTCAAACCCATTTTCTCTGAAAGAGGACGCCGTGAGCCACAGTTTTGCTTTTTAGACCTTGTGAAATGATCAAATATCATAGAAGAAAGAATTTATTGAAACTTTTGGTTGTGCGACCAAAAGTGGTACAAATTTACCAGTCATAGTCACTCAAAATCTCAAATTTTGGATTCACTTCAAATAATCCGTAATTAACCAGCTAATAGGTAAAAATTTTTAACATATTTTTTCAGTTTCCACATGGCATAAAAGGTATAACACTCCCTTCTACTAAAGTAATTCCGCGAAATTACAAAACTGCCTTCACTATAATTTTGTTGAGTAAATAGACAAAAGACTAGAGGTCGCAAGCCTTGGGTGGGCTTGGGCCTGTGATCGTCGGGTCATTCCGGACTTCAGGCCTATACTTTAGGGTGTTTAATAGACGTGCCATTAAATTTCGAAATATTTACTCCTCTTTCAATTCAAAAGAACCTACCTCTCCAACAAAGTATGCATGTCCATTAACACAGGTATACCACTGTCCTGTCCCTTCCTTCCCTAGCATAGCTTGTTTAACAGTCAGCAGATGATCATCCATCATTGTAGGGAATAGAGTGTTTGTGAGAAGATGAGGATTCTCATACAGGAGAGATATTGGAGAGAATAGCTTAGGGTACACATTAGACGACAGCATTATAGCCATGTGGTATATAACTCTAGAGAGAGATATCTGGTTGTTGTTGGAATTAGAAGAGAAATGTAGAGATCCAATCCTAGTATCCGATAACATCTGAATACCAATTTGCAATAACTCAACCTGTATTGTACTCAGATTGGTATTGAATAAATCTCTCAAAGCAATGAAGCCCTAAAAGAGGATATTTGTGAATATAGTAAACTCTCGCAAACTGCACTGGACACTCTCTTACCATATTTAGTCAATATTGATGTGATAGTATATTTTAATTTAAGTTAATAATTACTAGTGAGCTTTGCTTGCTAGGTCCCTGCGCGACGGGCGGATTTTTAAAGTGCCCTGGCCCCAGTTTGCAAGAGTCTACTGTAAAATAAATTACTCTGACCATTCTCTAAGTAAGAAATATTACATACCTCCGATTCATCAGTATTATTTCTTCTCCTCAAAGATTCTGTTTTGATTTGGAATATAGAATATAGAAAATATTCTATGTTGGTTTGAATCTCCTATTAAATATTACACGTGTAGAATTACTAGGATGGTATTTTAGAAAAGCTTTTAATCAAGGTTAGAGCATGGGGAATATTGGAAATTTCAAATGTTGATTGAGTTATTCACGTTTGAAAAATAAACTCTCACAAACTGTACTTTAGTTTTGTCGAGCTTTAAACGTGAATATCTCCGTCAATTTGTGTGCTACAGGGAATAGTTGCATTCGATAGCTCAAACAATTCTCTTTCCCCTGATCGGTTAAGAAGGCCAAATGAGGGCCGATTTGGGAAGACAATAACCAAAGTTAGGAGATTTCGAATTTTTTTCCAACTTGTGCTAATATTCCTGGCTAAAACGGCGAAATAGCAATTTTTGAATGAAATTTCGCGAGGTGGATAAATACAGTCATTTGGGATAGGATTAGAATATTCAATCCAGTTTTTGAAATTTACAATATTCACCAAGCTCCAATCTTAAAATAATTATACGTACTACATCTACAAACAAACCTGTGCATTATTTTCCCCAGCATCAAAATATTGCAGCAGTGAGTCCTTACTCTGGCTGACATTGGCTTGCTCAGCAGAATATTTCAATTTAGCATAATTGTCTCCGTAGATCATGAAATAATCAGGTGACTGGTATTGTGACTATAATATATTAATATAAATGATATAATGTTAACAGAATGTATAGGTATACAGTAGGACTCGGTTAGTACCTACTTTTCTCCTGAACGAATGATCAATTATTGTACTAACTGTATAGGAGGAATATTCGGATAAGACGTAATTTGGTTAGTATGTATTACTTTTGATTTCCCGAGGGAATATGTCTTATCTGAGTTCTACTCTATAATAAACCAGAAATAGATAGATACTAGTATACACAATAAAGGTTTGGCAAATAGGAGAGGGTATAAATCCCTCAATATCATCGGTCGATATTTCGAAAATATAAAACAGGTTATACACAATTATATAAAATTAGGAATTTCAGGATATTTGAAAATTCGGGCCTAAAACCTAGTAAGCTAAGATGTTAACAGCTATGATAGATTATATTTCTATTTGTCTATCTTATAGCCATAGGGGATGATCAGGTTGTTCAGTTGTCAACCGGACCACATTAGGACTGGGAATACAGATAATATTAGTCAACCAGAGCAAGATTGGTGGCTCACATAATTTGTGGGTCAAATTGAAAACTACTTGTTACGCCCTGTATCTCTCTCTATCTCTCTCTCTCTCTCTCTATATATATATTATCTACATTGAGAGCAAAAATAGGTTGTTAGCGGTTAGAATTATGCTGTTACTGCAACAATTTGGTTTAAAAGCTCAAATAACTGTGAGTTAACCTGTAATCGTTTGGAATTGTAGCTGTTAACAGCAAACAGCCTAATAGGCTGTTTGCAGCATTTTCATATCCCTAAAGTCATCCATTACGTATATCGAATTATCGGTGCCAAGCTTTGAGTAAATACACACTAATTCACCTCCATCATCCTCTCTATAACATTTTCTGGTATAATCCAAGAACAATCACGATTATTAGTAATTAGATGCAGTGTATCACTTCCTAACTGATGGTAGATATTCTTCAGCAGGAATACATGGAGATTTTCATTACCATGCATTAGACATATGTTTTTGAAGTTAAATATTAATCTCCTTCTCTCAGCCACTATATATCCAGGTAGTTGTGAGTCTAGTAGTGTTTTCAGTTTAAAGCATTCGATAATCCAGTGAGATATGTGAATACAGATATATCTTAATGTAGCTATCATCTCTAGCGTCGCATATTGTATATAGGAATGATTAGCAAGACCATATATCCTAGGAGAATCATTTCTCAATGTAAAGTCGATTAGAAATATCTGTTCTTCTATGCTTTGCTGTTTAAAGAATTGATGACGTGAATCCTGAAGGTAAATGTATAAGACTGCATGTTAATATGTAGGTTAATTATATAATGGTATAATATATTACCTCAATAGAGTGTATAATAATCATATACAGTTCCTGTTTAGCCTGTATATTCTCTAAGTCAAGAAGAGAATGGGAAAGGTAGTGAGACAAGATGTCTTCAAAGACATCTCTCCTAAATAAATATGATACAACATGATCAGATACAAAAGATTCTGGTTAATATAAGGACACTTTTCTATGAATCATTTATATCTATCACTAAACAAGAATATCCCTGCTAATGGTGAATTCTGATTATCAGAGTAAGGATTTGTGTAACCGGTCATATGAAATATGTTTATGTAGTGATTTATGGTGGGTATTCGCAGTGCCAGTCCTTGAGGCGGTTTGAAAATTTAAACCCAAGGCAACTATGGATGGCGACTCAATTTTCAGGCTTGAAAAAGAAAAGTTCTCTAAATCCAAATTATACTGCCTAGTTCGCCTAGCGGAAGGGCCGGCCCCTGGGTATTCGGAAGAGGGTTAGGAAAATGTTCCCATTAAATGGTATAATAACTTGATTATGATCAGACCTGATGGTTATACTAACCTATGTTTAATCATTAATTGCAAAAGAAAAGTTTTGAAAGAGAGAGATGGGTTAAGACCATTCTTCTTAAACAAGTTGATAGAACTCTTCTCGTTCCTCTCTAACTCCTCCATATTACCTTTATCTAATATCACAAATTCCATTAATAGCTCGATAAGCTCAGCATTAGGTTGGCTTGATGGTAGAGATTTGAATGTTAAGCTAGTCAGGAGACTGATGAAGAATCTGGTTGCACATTCTCGGAACTTTTGTTTAAGTTTCATTAAACCTCTAACAAAAAATATAAATAAATTATTGATATGTCAAGCTTCAATTGGTCAAACCGGTAATGGTCGCTAATACTGTTATGACCTGGACCACCGTCTTTAAACGTGCTCAAGAAGATGTAGTGTAGGTGGATTTCATAGACTAGTGATTGGCGGCCAACTAAGTGGTCCGAAGAGACAAGAAAGGGCAACCATAATATGTCTGGGACTCTGGATCTGGGTGTACTAATTATATCTACTATAATTGGTCAGATAAGACTGGTATCTAAATTACTCGATAAATATGCCTCTAAACGCACCAATGTAATGGACCTGATTAACTTGAGATAGATGAAATATCTAAAATTAGTAAAAAGTATTTCTGTTATACTTTCTATCTAATTAACACTAACCTTTGTCCTCCAGGTAATCGTGACAAACAATCAGACAGAATATCTAGTGTATCTTTGATTGTTTGGACTGATGTAAAATCTGGAGTCTCTGTTAGAATCTATAGTGGATAAAAGTTACAGCAATAATATAAAAGGCGTGAAAATTTTAGACTCATCTCAGACCCAAATGTGTCCCAATTTTCATCATTATCGGACTACTTGATTTCGCACTGCACATCATCCATGTAATTATGGCATCTCCCAATAGGAGCGGCACAAATTATATTAATAGTTTACCATAAATAGTCTATTGGTGCTGCTCTCTGTACAGCTATGTTGCACAGCTAGAGTACAGTTAGATACGAATAGTTGTACAGCAAGTATTCTGTTCCACTTGGCTCTAAAGATATAAGGAATACTTTAATTAATTGTTTTCTTCAATAGAACATGTGAGATCCGGGCAGTCTCGTCCGTACTCCGGAGCGTACCCGAATCTCAGAAATGACAATAACTCTACGAAGATCTAATTGTTACACAACATAAAATATTGAGTAGATGTTTGACATTGAGTGGTTACTAAGCTACGTGTAAAACAAGAAGTAAAACTAAAGATAACTCTATTATAAGAAATTAGCTGAAAATATTCAAACAAATTCAAGACTTTTTGGAAAATGGTGTTCGGATCTTGGAGGTTCGACTAGACTGTACATAATAAATATCTAACCTTAAATTCGTTTTTCAGACATTTTGCGTATAATTATATAATTCAAAAGGAACTTAATCGAGATTAGATTCCAACGGACAATTTTGGACTTTGCAGAAGAGGACACCAAAATACATCACCACTCTGTCAAAAATCTATACATTATTAAATCTCAATTGTTGTTTGTCTGTCTGTTGGTTTGTCCGTTGTCAAGGAAAGGATTTACGGTATGCAATTTTGAAATTGTCGCATAACTATGTATTTATCGTGATTATCAAGGAAGTAATTAGAATTCAAGAAAACTTCACTAAATATATCGAACATGCTGAATCCGATTTTCACACTTTTGGATTAATCATATGTAAATTTATTGTTGTTTTTATTTATGACTATAGTAAACTAATTTCAAAATTGTAGTAGAAACATGCTTTCAATGGTTATACTGAGGTAATCGAATATGATAATGTAAACTATATTCCATAAATATTAGTTCACTTTTGGGGACATAAAGTAAGCAGATTTTAAGGTTATGGCAGTATTATGTTTGCTACGGTTAAGATTATGAGTTTATGTACTCGAGTGCGGACACGAAGTGTCCACAACCGCGTAGGCGAGTAAGCGAAGCGTGCTAGTATGTCTGTAAATAGCAATGCAGATACAATTCTAAATACAGTGCAACCTGGGTCTCTATAAATGGGGAACCTTCATAAACGGGAGTGGGGCATGAGGCATACTTTAGTGATAATTATGCCTCACACCATTGAAATTTACTTCTATAAGTGGGGAATTCTATTATAAATTTCTTGAATAAATCAATTTATGTGCTAAATTTGAAAAAACACAACACATATTTATCGCTTTAATGAATTGAAATTTTTATATTCAACCAACATCCTTAGGGGATATTATAATAAATGGGGTTTGGGGGTTATCAGGAGATACGCCGGCCCGATCTCCCCCCCTTATAGAGGTTATACTGTACTTGAATAAGTATACAATTATCTTAGGCTACAACATTTAGCAATACAATACCTGATTGAATTAACAGTAGTGTTGTAGCCAGGATAATCAGGTCTGTTAAAACTCAATCCTCTCTCAACAACAGATTGCCACTGCCTGATTTCAGTCACATACTTCTCAGCTTGCTCCTTACAAGCTGTACGCTCTCTAGTATGATGACAAGATGCTATTATCTCTTCTAGCAATATAAGTTCTAAGCAACTCAATCTACTGTCTTTATTCTCATTCATTTCTTTTATAATTCTAAATAACTTCCGTTCCAAATCCTTCTCAAGAATAAATGCTTGTTGCAAGAGATCTAACAATTGTTTGGATTCTTCATACGCACAATGTATTTTAGGAATTGTAAGAGTACGGTTAGGTGTAATTTCGCTTTGCTCTTCTTCTTCAGAGGCCTGGTGATCTGAGAATAACTCAATACGCAACAGGATTACAGATTCATACACCTAAGACACAAATATTATATACAGTGGAACCCAGCTTAATGGTTGATTGCTACGTACTTAGATATTAATACTGTTCCAACTTGGATTGAAATTATAAATAGATGGACAAGTACTGAATTAAGCTTACATTATATTGATCTTGAGTGGAGGCATGTGTGTGCATATGAATAAAGTCCATTAAATAATGAAGAATAGAATCATAACCTTTCTCATCTGACATCAGATTAAGATTAACCAACTGTCCTAACGTAGTTTGGTTGAAAATTGATTCGAATTGACCCCAAAGAGATATGGATGTGTCAGCTAAAGAAAAATTAATAACTTCTATAAAAAAAAGGAGCGCTGCATTTGTCCGAATAGCATGTTGTCATTAGTTCGACTAAATATTAGTCAAACAAATAACAACCTTAGAATAACAACATTCTAATTTGAACATGTGAAGCGAGACAAAATATAATACTAAATATTGAATAATTGTTGACTAACGTTTTCTGATTATAAACTGTTTCCATAGATCTAGTACGAAATCCTTGATAAAGAATGAAAAGGGAAAACTACATTCAAAGTACTGCCCACCAGCTCCATCACTTAACACAGGAACTCTCCTTCTAGGTTGTAGTGTGTTTGGAGAGATTGTGTCTTTGTATTGTAACACAAGCAGACGCTCATCTCTGAATATATCATGCCATAGATTAAACAAACATTCTGGTTCTTCTTCATTATAGAGAGCTAGCTCTAGATTTCCATTTCTATCTAGACAAGCAATCAACTCTGCTATTAGAGGAGTAATAGTATTGTTAATACGGAGGTTTACAGCTTTACGGAATGTTCCTGATGATTGTATGTCTTCTCCGCAATTAGCTGTCTGTAGTAACCAGTCAGTGTTAGTATCAATTGATTCACACTGATCTCTCAAAAGAATGGTTAATCTTTGACATAATGTTTTGAAGAAGATTCCTGTAAAGTTGGAAAAATATTTAAACGAGAGTATAGTGTGAACCATGGACTTCTAAAATATCTGGACAGTCAACTCAGAGTGAATCTATACCAAGTTAGGCCAGTGTTGTACAATTCATATCTCGAAAACCGTTAGTTCTATTAGTATTAAATATTCTAGCCCCTCGCTTCGAGGTGTCCGTTATTCTCCAAATTGACGGCCCCTTTGAGTATTATAATATAGATATGTTTAGAACAATGTAATTCACAAATATACGTAACTGTCATATATATTATTGAATTAATTTGTAAGATCAACCCCCTTTGTAGCCGTTGAGAGCAAGTATCTAGATAAAATTTCAGATTTTGCTAATTTGTTTACTTTATATTCATAAAAACAACAATATATTTACATATCAAAGGACAAACAAACAAACAAAAACAATTGAGATTTAATAATATAGATGTTGGTTACAATATCATATTTGGGCTCAGTATACTCGACTACCCCAGTATAGTCGTTGAAAGTATGATTCTACCTCAATTTTGAAATTTGTTTACTTTATATTCATAAAACAACAATAAATTGCATATGAGAAACTTGAAAATGCGAAATTCGTATTTAGAGCACTTAGTTACCCCTGGGTAACCATTGAGAGCAAGCCTGCAGGCATATTTTGAAATTTGGCTTTGATTACTTTATATTCATATAAACAACAATAAATTTACATATGATTAATCCAAAAGTGTGAAAATCGGATTCAGCATGTTCGATATATTTTGTCAAGTTTTCTTGAATTCTATTTACTTCCTTGATAAACGCGATAAATACATAGTTATGCAACAATTTCAAAATTGCATACCGTAAATCCTTTCCTTGACAACGGACAAACAAACAAACAAACAAACAAACAAACAAACAAACAAACAAACGGACAACAATTCAGATTTAATGATATAGATTATTGTTGAATAGGAAGTCATTTATGAGGATTTCCGTTGGTCATATTGGATTACTTAAAAAGTTTGTGGTTTGTGAGTTTTTTCGGTTTTCACACCTTTGGTCATTATAAGCATAGGGAAAATATAAGAAAGCCCATATATGGTATTATTCATGACTCCGCAATATTCTTTGGAGATATCGTTTCAAAATGTATTATCAGGATATGGTAAATCGGGTATATAATACATGTTTCCATGACGAATTGAACATAACATTAAAGATTGTCAAGTTATAGATGAATATCAGCAATAATGTGGCATCCATGGTTGTAACTATATCTCTGTAACGTGCAAACATTATCAAAACAAATGATGAAATTTTGAATGAAAATGTCCTAGATCCTATTGAATACATTATGCAATCGTAAATGTATTAATTGACTATTGACAGAGTCGATAAATATTTAATTAATATGAGCATTTGTTGACAAATTTGCTAAGTAAGCAATCAGATAACGTCTTTCGCCTTGATAATAGTTTGTAGAGATATATTATGTACATTATTATTTATCAATAACAAATGTATTCAGTCCATAGGGCACCATTTAAATATTGTCGCTACTAATAAATTTCTATGTTTATAATGACAAAAGGTGTGGAAACCGCAAAAAATTCACAAACCACAAACAATTTCAAGTATGCCAATACGACCAACGAAATTATCTTACATGACTTCCTATTCAATAATATACTTAATACCAATAGAACTAACGGTTTTCGAGATATGAATTACACACATACTGGCCTAACTTTTATAGATTCAGTCTGCGTTGACTGTCCGGGTAGTTTAGAGGTCCATGTGTGAACTAACTATATTAATACGAAAATTTACAGTACAATCTTGTTATAACAAGTACTTGGGCCTCTGATTCGCTGTAAGCGAAGTAATTAGTTTCAAGCTATTGGGGATCTAATCACTTCGTTATAACAAGAGTTCTGTTATATTCGACTTGGTTTTAACCGGAGTTACCTTGACTTTTAGAATAACTACATGCACAGTACATATTTTAGATAATTTCAGTATATTGTGCTAGAAGTGATAGAATTTTTCATATTCGTTCCTAGGATAATATGGAGCTAAAGAATTTATAGGTATGGCCACTGAGGGAAGGAAAGATCAAAAGTATTTACATGTTAGGGATAGAACTTATAGTACTCCCTTTCAATATCAGATCCTGAAACGACCCGAAATTCACAGAATCCAATTCCAATTAATAACAATGAAATTAATATCACAGTAAATATATTATGACTATATGCTATGATCACTACAATAATAAATAGTATAACACAAGTAACAGCTGTTCTAATAGGGGCATATCGGTTCAGTAGTATTAATTCTGAGAGATGAATTACTAGATGGAGTTATATTGGACTGCTGAGGATAGTGTTTGATAGAAAAGCCTAAGCCAACCAAGAAAGATAAGATTAAAATGAAAATAATCACGCATTTGATTATATTTCTATAACTAAATGTATACCTTTTGTTAACTTTAGAAATACTTTTATCCAAAGTTAACGGAGAATTAAGAAGAGATATCTCTTCATCTTTTGTGATTCTAGAAATGTGTATATTCTCTTGTGCTATCTCTGTTACTTTCTTCCAATTAGTGAAGAGCAGAAGTATTAGGTATATGGAAGCTTGCAAGAACGCTGCTACTATCATTCCTAACCAATAGCCTTTGCTAGCCAGCTTCAATACGACAGAGAAGATTACTGCCAGAGGTGTACCGATTAACTGAAATACAATCAAATTAGTGATAGAAGCGACACCTTGACGACCACACCCCTTCAATACTCCAGCTACAACTGACTGCAATCCATCGAAATTCTGGAAAATATTTAGAACGAAGATAGCTTGGATACCTCCAGTAATGATACAAGGATCTGTTGTAAACAAGAAAGGCAAGTGAGATCTGAGTATGAATAGTCCAACAGAGAATAGAATTCCAATAAATATAATATTTCCAATACACAAGCATGCTACCTTACGAGCTAAAGCAGGATTATTTGCTCCTAATAGATTTCCTACTCGAACAATTGTAGCTACTGAAAAACCGAGTGGTACCATAAATATTTGGGAAGCTATGCCAAACATAATTGAATAAATACCAACGTCAACCTTGGGATAAGGACTAGTACCTCCAACTACCAAAAAACCGATTTCATATGTCCACCATTCAAGATCCACCATTATGAGACCAGGAATTCCATACTTACAATAATGTAACCAACCTGTGAAGGCATCACAAGTCCAACCCGGCCAAGAAGTATGATAGAGAGAAGAACAACGGATGTAGATGATATACAAAATAGCTAAAGACCAATATGCTATCGAGACAGAGATAGCAGAACCTTCTACACCAAATCTTAAATATACTACAAAGAGATATTGACAGCCAATACTCACTACATTTCCTATGATAGTTAGGAATATAGTAGGATTGACTACATTCTGTGTCTGTAGAAACTTTGTAGATAGAGTGAATATTACCACAGCTGGCTTAGCAACACATAATATCCTGAGGTATTTACCAGCCACAGCAGCTACATCTTTATCTTGATGCAACAGAATCAGAATGGATTCAGCGTTCAACCACAATGCCCAAATTGGGAAACACACAAGTAAGCAAAGCATGATAGCGCGCTGGAAATATACGCCCACAAGACGGTAGTTCTTACCTCCGTAAGCTTGAGAACAGAGTGTATCCATACCTGAACTAAGTCCTACTACAATGGAGGTACCTGTAACATTAGCAAATGACAACGCCAGTGATGCTCCGTCGAAATACGTGCCAACGCCAATGTGACCAGAAAATACTACACTTGTAAATGGAATTACTTGTATGCCAAAAGCAGATATCACACTAGGCCAAGCTAGCTTGTTGATGATAATGAATTCGTGTATTATCCAGAAGGAAGTTAACCTTCTGTACCAACTTTTAGGTCGGTACTTAAGAGATTGTCCTGATGCTACCATTTTACAAATATAAGAATTAGGATATTATTCATTAGTGTACTTATACTTGTAGCTAACTAGCTTCATGTCACAGGTAGGAATAAGTACAATAGTGAGTACTCATGGGGTCACTACTGACAACAATAAATATAGGTACGTACATATTTACGTAGTTTCCATTTGTTATAATCTTATTCAGAGGAACCCATGAGTCTACATTATCCTGATATTACTCAACTGATAATATTCATCATATATCTTTGTACGGAGTCGTAAACGTCATTGAGGTTTGAAACAATCTTGTTATAAAATGAGGTATCAAAACAGGTATGCTTCTCCATAAAATTCAATAGGTAGAATCCAAATGATTTCCAGATTAAATCTGAAAATATTTGGATATCAATCAATATTTCAGAAAATAATCAATAATCAATCATCATAGAGTATAAGTAATTTATCTTAGGATGACAGGATCCTCAGGTTATTCGTAAATATATGGTACAAAACTTCATCAGGTTGTTGACTTAACCATTTTTAGTAAGCAAGTTGTTACAGCCATTCCTATTTTTTGGTATTAGAAATAACATGACTTACTAGTTCTGTAGGGTTGGTCTAAAAATTTATAATTTTAGCTAAAAGTGAGCATCTTGCAAACTGCCCATAACATATATGGCCATTATCACAAGGAGGTACTCATTTGAGAGATAACATAATATTAACATCTGACAATCCTAAAAATGCGAAATTACAAATAGGAAACTCTCGTTATAATAAAAGTGAAAGTGATCAGGACTTTAGGGTGCATTTGTTATAAGCGGACCTTCGTTCTAAGAGGAGAAAATATATTTCTTTCAGGGTAAAAGGGATAAAGAACCAGTTCGTTATAACGGAAGTTTACTTCAGTAATGGCGTCATTATCAGTGCAAATGTGTCATTGTATCTTTCATTCTATGGGTAATATGATACACAACGTATTTTGTTTATACAAAAGTAGAACCTCGTTAATACGAACACGATTCGAAATTGTACTTCTTGTCCGCAGTACGTATTAATCAGAGCAATATCAATTGAAAAACCATTGTGGGGACCTGATTTTGTGTAAATATAAATATTTGTACATATTATCCGGTAAATTTGTATTAACTGTGTTCGTATAGTACTTACTATTGTTACCACTGCCGTCTATTAGTTCAATAAACTGCTGCATCCTTGTCAATGTTCTCTTCTCGCTCCCATTCATATCTACCAGTCTTGAGATTGCAGATTGGACGCATTGTTGCAATCTGGTAGTCCGACAAAAGGCAGCTGGAAAGACTTCAACTTCCTAAATAGAATACAAATAAATGGTTTAGCCTTTGAAACAAACCAAGGATTATTTGAACGTTCCAATACTCGCTTCAATGCATCAAAATATGAAAATCATAATTCGCATATCAATTTTCATGTTAATTGGGCTGATATATTGTACAGGATCGGCATATCGGCCTTACAAACGTGGTACATAAGTTCATGCTATCAGCGCAAAGGCCCAACTAGAGCCATTTTGAGTGGTCACCCAGAGTTGCACGTGGGCCGAAATTTCTAATCGCGGTAATAATTTTTGGCCCGCGTACAACTCTGTGGACACCTGCCCACCCAAGATACAGCTCCACCGTAATACAAAATTTATAGGTCGGGTGGGCATACGTCATCTTCGCCCACCCTGACTCGGGAGCCTAGTTCGGCAATGCCACCAAGGCATCTCCTTAAATATACGAACCTCTTGGTATTCAAACAGTTGATAAATTTGTGTCTGAATTAGATGAGTAATAGGAGGCAGTTCTGTGTAGTTAAGGGAACGTATATCATCAATGTGTACTGTGTTCCAGTCTCCTCCACAGAAACTTACGAATTTACTCCCATGTGCTTCTCTACTCAGCTGAATCAAGAATACCAAACATACTTCAAACGCATATTCTCGTTTCTCTTCTCTCCAATCCTTCAACTCATCTACTGCCTTATGACGAGCACAAGCAATCAGTTTAGCATTGTCTGCCCCTCTCTCACACTGAACAAGCAATATCTTTTTGTGTATACCTTCCTTTGTTTCAATCTCTGTTTCCCCTCTCAAGAACTTCTGAATCTCACGGGTGTATTGCTGCTCTGTCTGGAACTGTTGTAGAGAGAGACTAGTTATTTCAATCGTATCTGTGTCTGAATCTGTGGAGAGACCCTGTTTCAACTGATCTACATCTCTGTCTGTCAAGAGTCTTGAATGAGTTGTAGCTAGGGTGAGGTGTGCTCCTGCCTGATGTCTACATATACCATTCAATGCCTGTCTCAGGTACTCAACAAGACTACCTAACTGAAGTCTGAAATATTCTGCTATAATAATCTCTGACTGATTGGAGAGAAAACTGTTCTTTACCCGTAATACAGCATCTGTAGTAGCCATTCTTAACAACAGTGTTTGACTTCTTTCAAACACTGCATTCCTATCAATTTCTGAATCAGTAGTTGTATCATCTGGATACATCTCCTTCATCACGTGAAATACAATGGAAGAAGGAGTGTCCTCATGATAACCAATAAAACAGTCTCCCACAGTGAAATCGCCTCTCCTTTGAAATCCTATAGATGTATTCTTATCTATAGTAGAGAATTCAATAGCCCATTTTGCTAGTTGTTTCGACATCAATGTACCAGTATCAGATAGTACAGTAGACATAGTTAAGAAATGTTTCTCAAGACGATTTATCAGCGGAGTTGGAAACGTAGTATACACAGTATCTGTATCTGCAATTACAATAAGCTTGAAGTTTCCATGAACTCTGCACTTCATTCGATGTGTGCCTAACCCAAGATCTACATATCTCTGATCATATATCTTCATATAGTACTGGTTGAGAGCGTCATACAAACTCTCATATAGATTTTCTAGATTGAGTAGGATTACAGTTTTACCTGATTCCATGCACACTTTGATTTTATTAATGTTTCTACATACCGTAGAGTACTCTTGGTCTCTTGGGAAGTTAGAACCAAATATAACACGAATGTCATCAAATTTATTATCAGGCCACATGTCGGAGGACTTCAATAGGATATTAAGAGCTGAATAGTTCTCTGTGAGAAGTAGGAGGTAACGTGTTTCACCATAGAAAGATGTGGAAAAGCTTGATAAGTTAGCTCGGATTAATCCCAAAGGAGAGCTATCTGGACCTCCTGGATTATCAGGTAACTTTACTAATTGTAAGAATAGCTGTAATGCTTTATTGTCAGTAGCTCCCCCAAAGTTCCTATACACACAATGCTTAAGTATGGATAGTGTTAATGGTACTTTATATTCATTGCAGAGAAATACCAACATCTTGATTAGACTGTAGAAATCTCGTAGCCCATAATACTCCCTTGTTGTATGAGTAGTTTCCACCAACTTCAGATACGCTTTGGCTAGGCTAGGGATGCATTCATCTATGCTCTTTAGAAATTCTGGGTCGACTGGGCTGGATTGACAAATTTCATAAGCACTTGACAACAATTCCTCATGATTTGGATCTCCTCTCGCTACCATAATCCCTCGATTCATCTTAGCCGGATCAAGAGACCAGTTGGATATACCAATGAATGCTACCTGATCTACAGAATCATCAGATTCCCTGTCCATTTCTTCATGATAACCATCAGGCTTGTAACTAACCGAAGAGAATTCCTCATTATGTTCGTTATTTCCATCTGACCCGTATCTGCAGTCCTCTAGTAGGGGGTGGAGTACCTTCAATGGCAAGAGCGGAGAGTCTTCTGCCAACCCCACTTCATCCAATACAACACAAGACACAAACTTACTACTCTGGGTCTTTTTTTGCATGTTCCTACAGTTCTTAAATACTCCAATGATGCCTTCAGCTGTAGACAGCTGACTACACTGGTATGACATTATGTGTACCTGTTTGAAGTTCCTAAGAAGAGATTTATCATCACATTTATTTCCTTGCATATTGTTTGATATTATAGTTTTAGCCAGGGATTTTGAACTTCCTGGCTTACCGATTACGAAAAGAGGAATTTTTAGCTCGATGCACACAAACATCATAAAAACATTTTCTTTAAGTGCTTTGTTCTTTGCAATATGTTCGCCTACTTTCATCTGGTCTAATATATTCTGTTGACATCTGTCAATTTCTCTATCAATCACTGTATAATTTGGGATAGGAGTGAGAGGATTTTGGAAGTGGTTAGCTATTCGCCTGTCAAAGGCAGTTCGTTTTTGTAGCCGAGCTCTGTAGCACACAGCCAATGTTAAGATTAAGCTATAACTGATTTTATCAATACCATTAATGGTGTTTGGAGTAATTTCTTCAATACGATAAACTGGAGGGCGAACTCTTTCAGGAGATCTTGTATTAGATTCTACGGTGGAAAAAATTGTTCTTTCGGCGGCCACAGGGACACTATAATTTCTCAAGGGTTGGAATGGAGGTATAGCTGATGGAACAGGAGCCAGGGTCGGAGTATCACGAGTGGTAATGAAGGAGGAGATAGAGGTTATTACAGAGGATGAATCATCAGTAGAAGTATGAGAGGGCTCCTTCGAATAA
This sequence comes from Oopsacas minuta, assembly GCA_024704765.1. Taxonomy (NCBI): domain Eukaryota; kingdom Metazoa; phylum Porifera; class Hexactinellida; order Lyssacinosida; family Leucopsacidae; genus Oopsacas; species Oopsacas minuta. The sequence continues at coordinate 529,511 of JAKMXF010000177.1, read as the reverse complement.
TCGGGAGCTAAGAATTCGAGCATTTTATAGAACCAAAGCATAACCCGCATAGCTCTCTCTATATCTCGCAAACTCACAAAGCTACACTCATCCCTCCCCTCCCTCATAAAGTTTTGAGCATCAGCAAGTACATTACTTATTACAACTACTATAGCTTCACTTGCTTCAATTGGACTGTTGTGATCTCGGAGGTGTTTTGCTACTATCTCACGTGTGTAAGTTTTCTCTATGTTGTTACTAAGTTGACCGAAATCCCACACCAGTGGACGCAGACTAGCAGGAAGCTCCATAACCCTGTATACTAACTCACGGAGAGGAATGTCTCCCAGCCTATCTGTGGTCTCACTTGCTTTGGTGAAGAATCCAAGACCAGCAGTACTCAGCTTGTTCAACATCTCCTTCGTGTGTCTACGATAAGGATTACAAGCTGCAATGAACTGTAGCCTAATGTTGCTACTGATATGTCTACCGTACATTCTCCTGTCACACATAATCTCTTTGATTAGACCAATGGCTGGACTAGTGTTAGCTTCATCAAAAAACAATACTGTATCGATATTGTGGTCATGAAAATTCTTCATAGCTAACGCCTCAGCTTCTTCTACTTTAGACATTACATCCTTCTCGGTAGTACCACCATGTACTTTCAGTATTAACATGTTAGTAGCTCCGACTTGTAATGCACACATAAACTGAATTAGTCTTGTCTTTCCACAACCTGTCTCTCCCATTACAACAACTGGAATGTTACATCTGAATCGCATTAAAATGGCTAATATCTTTCTCATATTGTCAAGAGTTAACACATAACCAGGATCTGGATCTAACACCCATTCCAAATCCATGACCTTAGCGAGTTTCTCAATCTTTTGAGATTTGTCCAACAGCTGATAATTTTCATTAAGATTCACTTTGTTGAGTTCCAGCATTTTCAACAACTTGGGTTCAAGTATGTTAGCTTCTACGATAACAGTTGGATCTTCAGAGTAGTATAGATGTCCTTGATTGGAAACTTGGAAACCTAAGAATGTCATTGTTTGTCTGTCTGGATTGAAGAATATGTAAGGATGGGAGCTGTTTTCCCATTTTCTTCTCTTTACAATTTCATAAACTTCTAATAGATCTTTTGTCAAGTTATCCACATCGTCTCGTAGAGAAGGGGTGGCAAAATCCCTAGACATATAAATCAAGAACTTCACAACAAATGATTTGAAACCAACCCATTCCGAGCCCATCATTCCGGTTAAACAGTAATATGAGTTATCACAGTCTGATAATTGCTTACTTAGGAATGTTACAAAGTTTTTAATCTCTGTCCAGGATGGTTGCTGGATTCCACAATACTTCAGTAAAACCTGCAATATCTCTGAAGGATTTCTCCTTTGGAATACAGCGCTTTCATAATTGAATACATCAAGGTTCTGACCCGATTCCATGTGTTTCAAGTAAGCAAATGTTCTTTGAAATTCCTCCTTGTTTAATTCAAGCAAATCGAATGCTTGGATCTGTTTCTTTTCGGTTATTAAACGAGTATTCATTGCTTGGATAGGCTGAATGCATTGTATAGTCGGAAACATTTGAATGAATCGGTCAAATTTCTTCATTTGAGTATTAACTGTTGTCTCGATGACGAAATAATCTTTCCCTCTACAATGCCATAACTTCCCTGATCTCTCACTTATCCAGCCTAATATTAGAAGTTTGAATAGAATCGGTTCTAGACCTAACTGGACAGTAGAAGAAATGTCCAAATGAAACAAAACTCCGTGTTCAAGATCATAAACACATCGATTCAACAGCTGTTTAGCTAGATGTTCTTCAGAAAATTGCTTCCCGTGAATAGCTACAGTCACTACAGCCCGCTCTATCTCATCCCGACTCAGGCCATCTTTATTCAACAGTTCTGATTTGAGATTGCTTATATATAGGGACTTACCTGCTCCTACACTATTTGATACTACTAATCTAACTCGAGACCTTTCTCTGTCAACAACCCAAGCTGATTCTGTGATATTATAAGAAAGTCTCTGAGAGAGTTTGTTCTGCACATACTTACTGATATCCTGACTGATACTAGTACTAACGATATGACTAGTTCTTCTGTAGTTCTCTAAGGCCGCTGCCATGTAAGATTGTTCTTCTTTCTCCTCAGAACATATAATGACCAGTTTGTAATTGGACTTCTTTTCTATCTGTAAATATTTCCTCAGTAAGCTAACAGCTTGCACTGCTACTTCGTATTGTAGATTCTCTATGCAGACTAAACAGAACAGGTAATAGTGGTTGTACTCTGACTTAGAAATTACTCTTCTCCAGAATATGTCTATCTCTTCAACCTTTGTGCTATCAGAACAGAGCAGCACTTCACTAGGATAAGGCAGAGGCAGTTTATGAGATATCTGGTATAACAGCAGGATGGATTCATAGATAAGACTATTTGGAACAAATATAAGATTTGGCTCTTGGAATTTGAAAATTTTATTAAATTGTCTATTTCCTCGAATCTGATTATTCGAATTGCGATTAATTAATTCGAGGAAGTTACCCAATTTAAGCATATCAATATACTCGACTTCACTACTAACAGTCTCCTCTGTTGATGGAGTTGGAGTGTGTATATGGATTGACCTGTCATCTCTCTCCGCTGAGATAAGTTCAATAGATTCTTCTCCAGAACTGACGTCACTATCTTCATCCACATTATCCGAAGTGGGTTTCTGCATACACCATCCTATGAGTGCTTGTTCTGTCACTACATCTGTTTTACTCTTTATTGCCGTAATCCCTTCAATGACTAGTAAGAGAGGAAAATCACAAAAAGTGCTTAACTTCTCTGCAATCTCTATCTCACTGTGAGAGAAGTGTTGAGGGAAATGTACTTCTTTATCTTCACCAGATATTTCTTTAGGTATAACAGGCATATGACTAGTAGTCTTAATAAATGAATAATTACTTGTTCTGGCTAAGGAATGAAAGCGAGTAGTTTTGGAATGAGTACCAGCATTGATATGAGTACCAGCATTGATATGATTAACTGATTTTGTAGAAGAGCTAATATCCGATTCCTTAAGAGCTGATTGTATATCTTGTCTGTTGATGTCTGGGTTAAGTAAACTGAGCAAATGATAAAGTTGTTCCTGGCTATTTTGATCAGACCTTTCAATGAAAGCACGTATTCCTTTTTGAAGTAAGACAAGTTGTGCAATAGTATAGAAATTCAGGAAGTAGCAATCTCTTCTTACTTCTTCTAACCTGATTTTACATTGAGTTAGATTATCTCTTGTACGTTGTATTTCGGTTTCAACCTTGTAAGCTCCCTGTAAGTTACAAGAGAATGTATAATCAAAGTATCGCATATTCCCAGTCTCAGCTAATTCGCTAATTATGCTAGCCAGGTCAGAAATGAGGTCAAAAATGTTGTTGAACTTGGTAGCATTCTGATAGCTCTCTGCAATAATAGCAGTTTGAGGATTTATGTCATGTTTTCCTACTACAAGAGTAAGCTTGCTTCTAAGATCTTTCAACTGTTCCATATCATAACACTTCTCTTTTCGCTCTTTTCCTACTTTCCGAATAGTTAGAGATATCATCTGCATAGGAATGAATGAATGAATTGTAGAAATATTGAATATTCCAGATGAAACAATCTTTTCAAGTTGCATGAGTGCTCCTTCTTCCAAGGATCCCTGAGATCTTTTCAATTCTTCCCAGAAACAGATATTTTCAGAGGCGTACTCGAGCATTCCAATTAACTGATTGTTAATGTTTACGATAGTGAATACTTCTTTACATCTCTCAATGAGATAATCATATGTGGTATCTCTGTTTATAGAGAATATTATTGGAGCAAAGTTAGTGCAGACTGAGTGTAGAATCATGATGCGATCTGTTTCAGCACCGTCTCCACTTGATGTAGTTAGAGCTATTTCCACGAAGGTTTTCAGATCATTCAGATCATTCATGTTGTTCTTAACCCATTTAATGAATTCAATCTTGCTTAATATTTTATTCAATAAATGTATATTCTCTTTAGTGAATTCTTTCAGAGACAGAGCTGTATGGGAGAAGTTATCATCAATAATAGAGAGAGGTTTATTTCCGAGATTACTTTTGACATTATTAAGATCATTAATTAAACGAAAATCGCTCTTGATAGAAAAAGCAGTTCTTAGTTCAAGTAACTTGGCTGCTGCATCGCAACACTTATTTAGAGTATAGTATAGAGCTATACTATTACAAGATTGGGGGAGTTCTGGTATTTCTTTTATTGATTTGTTCTGTGTTTTCTGATAACCAAAAGATAAAGATTCAAATTCGTTGAGTATCTCACCATGTTCATTTAGTTTTCCAAAAAGTTTATCCACACTAGATAGGAGTATTGATTGGTCACAAGTAGTATTTAATATTTCTCCAATTGTGTTTACGGCTGGTAACCAAACATGAGTACAGAAGAGATCGAAATTGAATTCTGTTTTTTGAGAACACAATGAATGACGATATACATCATTGATGGTACTTTTAAAAATAGCAGAATCTTGTAAATAGCGAATAGAATTAGATATCGGTAGGAAATGGAGAGATTGTATAACATTATTAACTTCTGGAAAGATTATAAATTGGAAATTTTCATCATTTATTTCGGCTATTTCAGCAAGTGTAAGATCGAAGTGTATTTTCACGGTTAAAATTTCTTGGATAATATCAGCCTTAAAATTTTGAATAAAGAAAAATAATTTTCCTAGATTTTCCAAATGACTGAAGTGAGATTGAATCCAGTTTGCAGCAGAAACACAATATTTAAAGGCTATTTCTACATCTTGTAGAGAGTAATCATAATCAGATCCTTTGTGTAGGACAAGCTTTGCAAGCGTAAGAAAATGCTGTTGTTCGCTGCTGATGAGTGTTACATCACATATTCGTACCTGATGGGTACAGAATGACTTTATGAGATTTTGAAATGTGCTTATTGCTGTATCAAGCAAACTTTTCGTCTCCTCACTCATGTGTTCAAATAATTCAGATGTGGTAGAAAAGAGTTCAAAATAATGTACCCAAGAAGGCCATTCAAACAAGTGTTTAATTTTGTTTTTGAGAAAATGTTCTCGTTCATCCAGTAGGATAGAACTGAAAATAGTATCAATATGTCGTAATTGTACATGATCCAAAACCTTGATTTGATTCACCACCTTATTCCTTGAATTTGTATCTGATAATTTTAATCTATCAATCATTTCTTTACGGAATAAATTCTTCAGGCAGTCTCCCAGTTTGTTATGAACATAGATGAATAAATCGGTATAAAGAGGTAATAGCAAATTAGTATTCTTCAAACACAACTCTACAAAATCCATAGTAATTAGAGGCCATTGGAGATGAGCAGGGAAATTTTGAGTGATGACTTTATCCCAAAAATCCATTTCTCGTTTTAAGTCGGTTATATTTAGATGAATATTAAAAAATTTATCATTATACCATCTTTTAATAAACTGGAATATAGATTGCATGTTTTCTGGAGTGCTTTTATTATCAGCAATATTATCAATAGCTGTGCATAAGAGAGCAAATAGTTCAAGAATTAGATAGAACATAGTTTCACCCACCCTGGGGGTCGGTAATTGAGAAGATAAATCCATTGTTAGTTTGAAAAGGTGTTCAAATTCAAGGGGAAGATAGAACTTCAGAATATTGGGTTCTGATAATCTAGAGTGTATAAACTTCATGATATTCCTAAATAAATTTACATCAATATTTCCTTTAGGCAAACGTACTAACAGTATACTAAGAAATGCAGATAGAGGTAAAACTGTGGGGTTTGAAATATGAAATTCTTGAAATAAATTGAAATTATGACTTTCCAAGGAATAATACATTATGCTGTATGGTAGGATTGTATCTAGATGTGATAACTTGATGGCGTTCTTGATAACTTCATTAGAAAGTGTAGTTTTTTTGGATATTTTTCTGTTTGCAGGAAATCCCCAATATTCATTGTTAGAATAATCTAACTGTTTTAAAAGGTTAGCCTGACACTTAGCTAAGTTGAATAAACGGTGATAGAATATTATCAGTGGAAAATATTTCGTATGATACTTGGTAGAAGATGGAAAATAATTGAAGATAAATTCACAAAAAGCTGTTTGAAGTTCTGATCTATCATTAATGTATTCTAAAGCAAATTGGTTTGAATAAATTATGTCTTGTATATGTTTCTCGATTTCATCTGTAACCTGACTAAAATAATGATCATCTGTTAGTTTATATTTGTGAATTAAGATAACTGTCAAATAGATACATAGCAATCTTTCTTTGAGAATAAACTGTGAACCCTTTTGAAAGATATTTTGTATATAGTGATGAAGCATATATTCTCTAGCTTTGTCACAATGATAGTCCCCTAAGTCCCAATTTCTGGGAGAATTTGTATCAAGAGGTGAAATAGAAATAAATACTAAATTATGAATTCTCTCCTCAAAAGCTTGCAAGAAGTTATCCAACTTCTCACAACCTAAAGGTTCCTGAAAACAACCTAGACCTATAAATTTAGGTAGGAATGCTATTAGAGATAAGAATCTACGATAATTTACATCTTTGTAAGGAATAAGTTTGTCTTTTTTGCTGAATAAGTAAGAATATAAACCTTTGAAAGATATTTTTGATTCTTCCTTCTGTTGATGTTCTGGCAAAATCATCATATCAAACTGTCTATAGACTTTTTTCTTCAAACCTGAGTCATTTTGAGGAAATACTTGCATATAATGGCGGTTAAAATTAATTTTTGTATAATGATTGAGATCTTCATACACCTCTCCGTCTCTCACATTAAAGACATATTTATAAGGAAATTTCAGAGTATGTGCCTTAATCCTATCCAGCGGTACCCTCAAACAACCTGTAATAAGAGCTATGTCAGTTTCCTGAATAGTTATCCTATCTATGAGATCGAATTGACAATGAAAATGGGAAAAATTATCAATTCCAGTTATTAAACATATGGCATCAGTTTCTTCCCAAAGATCCCAAAGGATAATTGTATAAAACTGTACTGTTATACAATCTGGGTTATTTGGTTCAATGTCTGAAATTCTAAGATTCAAAGGTAGCACTTGGTTAGTTAAATCAATGGGAGAAATTCGTACTTCTGGATCTCTATTGACAATTTGTTGGTCAGGATTTTTCTTGGAAGTGTGCCTGTTAGAATTAGGTTTAGTAGTTTGTCTCCCAGGATTTCCAGTACCCATGGCAGATGTAGGTTCAGCAGTACCTTTGACAGATGTTTGTTCAGCAATACCTTTGGCAGATGTTTGTTCAGCTGTACCTATGGAAGATGTAGGTTCAGCAGTACCTTTGGCAGATGTTTGTTCAGCAGTACCTTTGACAGATGTAGGTTCAGCAGTATCCTTGACAGATGTTTGTTCAGCAATACCTTTGGCAGATGTTTGTTCAGCTGTACCTATGGAAGATGTAGGTTCAGCAGTACCTTTGGCAGATGTCTGTTCAGCAGTACCTTTGACAGATGTAGGTTCAGCAGCACCCTTGACAGATGTTTGTTCAGCAATACCTTTGGCAGATGTTTGTTCAGCTGTACCTATGGAAGATGTAGGTTCAGCAGTACCTTTGGTAGATGTAGGTTCAGTAGTACCCTTGACAGATGTAGGTTCAACAGTACCTTTGACAGATGTTTGTTCAGCAGTACCTTTGGCAGATGTTTGTTCAGCTGTACCTTTGGTAGATGTAGGTTCAGCAGTACCCTTGACAGATGTAGGTTCAACAGTACCTTTGACAGATGTTTGTTCAGCAGTACCTTTGGCAGATGTTTGTTCAGCTGTACCTTTGGTAGATGTAGATTCAGCAGTACCTTTGGTAGATGTAAGTTCAGCAGTACCCTTGACAGATGTAGGTTCAGCAGTACCTTTGACAGATGTTTGTTCAGCAGTACCTTTGACAGATGTAGGTTCAGCAGTACCTTTGGTAGATGTTTGTTCAGCAGTACCTTTGGCAGATGTAGGTTCAACAGTACCTTTGACAGATGTTTGTTCAGCAGTACCTTTGGCAGATGTTTGTTCAGCTGTACCTTTGGTAGATGTAGATTCAGCAGTACCTTTGGTAGATGTAAGTTCAGCAGTACCCTTGACAGATGTAGGTTCAACAGTACCTTTGACAGATGTTTGTTCAGCAGTACCTTTGACAGATGTAGGTTCAGCAGTACCTTTGGTAGATGTTTGTTCAGCAGTACCTTTGGCAGATGTTTGTTCAGCAGTACCTATGACAGATGTTTGTTCAACAGTACCTTTGGCAGATGTTTGTTCAGCTGTACCTTTGGTAGATGTAGATTCAGCAGTACCTTTGGTAGATGTTTGTTCAGCAGTACCTTTGGCAGATGTAGGTTCAACAGTACCTTTGACAGATGTTTGTTCAGCAGTACCTTTGGCAGATGTTTGTTCAGCTGTACCTTTGGTAGATGTAGGTTCAGCAGTACCCTTGACAGATGTAGGTTCAACAGTACCTTTGACAGATGTTTGTTCAGCAGTACCTTTGGCAGATGTTTGTTCAGCAGTACCTATGGAAGATGTAGGTTCAGCAGTACCTTTGGCAGATGTTTGTTCAGCAGTACCTATGGAAGATGTAGGTTCAGCAGTACCTTTGGCAGATGTTTGTTCAGCAGTACCTTTGACAGATGTAGGTTCAGCAGTACCTATGGAAGATGTAGGTTCAGCAGTACCTTTGGCAGATGTTTGTTCAGCAGTACCTTTGACAGATGTAGGTTCAGCAGTACCTTTGGTAGATGTTTGTTCAGCAGTACCTTTGGCAGATGCAGGTTCAGCAGTACACTTGGTATGATTAGGGTCAGAATCAAGTTCGGAAGGTTTTGGTTCAAAAAGATCTTTGGCATTGGCCTTAGCAGATGGTCGTTCAGCAGTACTTGTAGCAGATGTTTGGTTTTCATGAGTCTCATGCAGTTGATCTACATTACTCCCCTCGTGAGATTCAACATGTGTAATAACGACCTGGCCGGTATCCAATATGAGAGGACCATTACAGAACATGCAAAATGATGCTTTGTCTGGAAATGACCATCCATGAGATTCTTCACATTTATTTTCACATTTCTTCGGCATTTCTAAATTTACAAATCCGTCTCAAGCTAACGATTGAGAATAATAATACAATTAACATCGGGGAATTCGAACCCTCAGGAGAATAAAAATCTGTTCGAGATAGCGAGGGTTCGAGTTAACGGATGTTGAGTGTATCTATATACAGTCTAACTAGTCTATAACGGCTACCGAAGGGACTGGCCAAAAGTGACCGTATAGAGAAGTAGACAGTTTTACATTAGTGTGGAAGTAACATTATGTTAATGGTGGTGATATAGAGAAGTTGGCATTTAAGACAAGTAACCCATTTATGAGCTAATACAGTGGAAGTAGTTACTGATGGACAACAAAGGGACTTGTCAAATGTAGACCTATGGAGGCAACCACTGCACTATATTGGCCGTTATAGACATGTTTAGCGCCAGCAAGGGATCAAAAATGGTGGCTGCTGGCAGGGTTGAGCAGGTGACCGCTATACAGAGGTCATAATAATGGAAAATCGGAAGGGACTGTTTTAGGTGGCCGCTATGGGCAGGTGATCGTTATACAGAAGTGGCCGTTAAGCAGATTTGACAGTAATTAAAGCTCAATGATTTATCTGTTTATGTGTGTTCGTCCAGGATTATTTGTGGATTCCGAGACATTGTATACTTCGCATCTATTTATCGTGTTTATCAAGGCGGTAAATAGAATTCAATAAACTTGACTAGGCTTAGTATAGCTAATGTAAAAATTGTGGCTGTTAACAGATAATATTTAATATAATTTCTATTAGTCTATCTATCTTATGGCTATTGGAGACGATCGGGTCGTCAGGTTTCAACCAGACCAACATTTGGACTGGCAATATAGATAGTATAATATTAGTCAACCGGACCAAACTTTGGTGGCTCAAATTTTAGTGCAGCTAATATAGGAAGATGCACTAATGGCATGGACAATGTACCAGAGTTGCACGCGGGCTGTGCGGGTCAAGCCAAAACTTTCGCGGGCCTTGTGAGCCGGGCACAACACACCATGATTACGACCGATCTGAACTGTTTTTTATTGTCAGGACTATGAATACCAATTAGGGATTATATAAGTAAATGAAATTTAGTAAAGTGTTCACATTTATGCATCAGTTTTCAGAAACTCAGTTCCTGGTAAGGATTCCTAATTAGACCCTCCACTGACAATTAAATACAAACAAATAAAATTTAGTATATATCATTTGGACGAATTATATATTAATACAAGTAAATAGCTAACTTTCATTATAATATTTAAGTATTTACATAGATAGTTTCTTGAGATGTTTTTTGCGGGACGAAAAGATTTGTGCGGGCTTCTTGCGGGCCGCGGGGCGCGCCTGTGTTACAAAATTTGGCCCGCGTGCAACTCTGCGATGTACGACGTCCGTCCGCGAGGCCATGCAAAAAGCTGTCCAATTAACGTGAAAATTGGAAGATATATACATTTTGGGTCAGAGATTTGCAAGTCGGATATGAATTTTTTCTAAAGTGAATATTTCACACATTTTTGGCGATTAGTAATATTTTCACACCTTCCTATGCGAAATACAAAAGCAAGCTATTCCAATAGACCAGTATACGCATTATCTAGGATCCTGGGAAGTGAGTGGGTACAAGGCTCCCGTATAATACGATGAACCGCATTAAGATTTTCAGTCTGAACAAGATGATGTAATATATTTAAGTAAGAAATCAACTAAATGAAAAATAAAATAGTATAGGAAATCTTTGGTGAATATGGCCTCTTTCCTCTGCATCCTGTTCCCAGGTCACTTTAAAATACATACAGTAGAACGTCAGAAATCCAGAATTCAGTTATCCGCAGGTCGGTTAATCGAATGGTTTTAATTTCTTTCTCTAACCCGAAAACCACTAAATTTGACTACTAATATATATATACATTTGCGTCAAGTTTTAGGGAATTAAGTGCAAAATTGAGGAGGGTCCATCAGGCGAAATTGTTGCTACCATATAAATTTCGCATAAATACATTCTCCGCCTCCAAACCTTGGGGGTCTAGATATTCCAACTTGGCGCCTATGCAATAGAATTTCAGTTATCCGAACCCCCATCGGTCCCATCGTGTTGAATAACTGACGTTCTACTATTTATAGAATTATTAATACGCGTATACACTAATTTTAGCTATTGGGGCCATAGGGCAAATTCTAAAAAATAAGATTCTTTGAAAAAATAATGGTTCCAGTAAGTCCAGAAAAAATACGCACCCTGAAATTTACGTTTTCAAATTATATTTTTGCACATCTTCTTCGGCAGATTATTTATTATATATTTGGTTAATTACAGGGTCTTTCTAACCTCCTTCCCAGCAACCTAGCTTGCTACATAGAAATTTCCAGCAAACACATAGATTGACTGTGCCTTCCAGCAATCTATTTGGTGACGAGGATCATTGCTAGGATTTTTGGACTGGTTTTGTTGGGATGCCATAAAGAGAACAGGTTCAATTTGATTCCTGGGACAGTGGGACTATGCGGCAGATCGAAATCATGGAATAATTATGGGTTTTTTACACAAGGAACAAATACAGTTACAAATATACGTACAGTAGGTTTCGCTCTCGGATCTAAGAAAATTAGGTGTAAGTCAAGGGGTAAAAAACATATGGGATATAAGAATATATAACTATGAGCGGGACTAGCGAAAAGTATTCAGGCAAATTATAGAAAGCCCAGGAAAATACTGGCATATGTAAGGGATTCGACAGACAAGAGTTAGCAGATATGGAAACAATTCAAATTGTAAACTTACTTATAAGTAAACCAATAGTACATATTTCAAGAGTGATAAAACATCTAAAGAAGGATTGCAGAACTATAATAGTATAATATTTTATTGAAAAATTATAATTCCTGTATATGATAAGTAGAGGGCGGAAGTGAAATGTATTTTAAGGCACACTGGTGTTTTAATTAAATAATTGAGTGAATTGGTTGTCATAAGGAATCCATTGATTCTTGTCAACTACAACATTCCTAATCCCTAGCCTGTCTCTAACATTCCCTTCTGACTCATTCATCCAGTAATAGAGTGACATCATACGAGGACACTTGGACAGCTGTCTCAGAGTACAAACACTCATCAGACACTCTGTATCCTCATCTCTCTCTGTTTGCAGTACTCTTAAGCTAGAGAGGGAGTGAGAGAGGAAGTAGTAGAGTTCTGTAGTATTCCTAACACGTAATATCTCCAGCATGTGTACAGAAGCTACTAAAGCTATATTATTGTGAGCAGAGTAGTATTGAGGTTGTAGAGAGTTTATGAGAGATGTCACAGCTGTTAGAATATTGTGAGTTGGTTTACCTGTAGCATATCCTACTGTAGAGTCTATGTAGAGGATATTGTAGGAGGTAAGTAAACTGTTTGAGTTTAGAGAGATTGGAATATTAGTCAGAATATCGTGTAAATATATAAAACTGTCTCTCCTATTTCTATCGTTTATATCACTAGCTGCAGGTTCTGGAGAGGGAGGAGGTAAAGGCGTGGTTGCAGAGAAAACAGGCTCTTGTGTTGTTTCAAGAGTTCCTGGAGGACCAGGGAGACCAGTAGCTCCAGGTGGACCTGGGAGTCCTGGTGCTCCGGATACTCCTGGAGAACCAGGCACGCCTATTCCAGGTGGACCGATATCCCCTGGAATTCCATCAACACCGTTATTACCAGCTGGCCCAGGAGGTCCTTGGATAGCAGGAATACCTGCTGGACCCTGAGGACCTGGAATACCGGAGGAATCTCCTGGAGGACCTGGAGGACCCGGGGGTCCTCTCAGTCCAGGAGGTCCGGGGAAATAACCGTGGTGATGGACATGTGTCCTATGTTTGTGTTTATTAGTTGAGTTGTTATTGGATTCAGGTCTGTGTAGATGATGATGGTGCTTGCGGCTATTCTGAGGACTAGAGCTGTGGCTCCTATCCTCCCTCACTCTAACATCTGTTTCTATATTGTGACCGGAGTTGTATTTCCTATTAACTACGCTAGATTCAGTATTCTTCAAACAGTTAGGGAATCCAAATGAAATGTCGTTAAACTGAAAGGTTTCAGATGATTCTATCAAATCTAAGGCTTTATTTATCTGATCAGCTGTATCCTGTTGTATAATTATGGAGAATGGTCCATCCTTTCCAAACACATCCTTCATTATACTAACCTGACCATCTCCTAGCCACAGTAAGAGAGGAGCATCTTCATCGCGAGGACTGAGTGTCGGTATGTACCAGTAGAAGAGAGAGGAATTATCAGAGCTCAGAGGATAGAACCCACTCTCAGTACGAGATAGCACATATTCAACATCTCTTCTAATATTAACACTGTGTGCTACAGTGATTATACATATGATTAAGTAAATAACACAAAAAGCCTCAGTAACCAACATTGTATATATTATATGTGATTAAATTCGTTACAATAAATATATATATGTGATATGTACTGTATGGCCTCAACTCGTGGAATATATATATAGTGGACAGGGATCTTTAGTTGAGGTAATAGTTCTGTTGAAAATTATCGAAGAACTGGCAAATAAAGTAATATAATAATTACAATACTAATTCTGAGAGAAACATTAGAATTAATTGAGTAATAGTGTGACCAGCCGAGACAAGGTCACACATCATACTAATAATATATATTAAGGATTCTGAGCAGAATCATAAATTATAAAGTGATTTGAATCTATACTCGATGAGATCATCCGAACCAAAATATTTTATGGAGAAATCCCGTAGTAGATATAATAGCCAATTAATATGCAAGCCTAACCGTAAATGGTTAAGAATGTTATCAGCTGATTATGATAATAGATAGGCGGTATCTAAGGAATCTTAGGGTTAGGTCAGGGTTAGAATATTCTGATTACTTACAGGTCATAATTCAGTAAAAAACTCAATTAAAAGATCACAACACACGTCAATCCATTGATACAGAGGTTGATATTGTAAGTTATTAGTTAGAGTGAAAGATAAATAATCTCAGAAATTGAAAGTAGTATAAACTCTGTTAATTAGTAAATTAATTAAGATAAATCCTTATAAACTGTATCTACGTATTTACGTTAGTCTACGTCACAAATATTTGTAGTTCCAAAAACGCCGTGAAAATTATTTGGTTGTGTTCTTTTCAGAGGGGACACGCCCTTCCTAACCCCCCGTGTAAATGCCGCAATGCACCGGACTCGACTGATTTTGGGCTCCTGGATATGATAAATATTTCAGGATATTCAGTATTATTCGTCCTCTAATGTACTTCATGTTCTATCCTCAAATCCTATGGATAAAATTCCGAACAATAATCCTACAATTACCCTCTGTCTAACTATTGAAACAAAATCTCTAGCATCCATTTGAATTATGTACAAAAAGATGTGAAAATATAATTATTCATACGATTCATTATTGAGTGAGAGATGCAAACATTTCAAAATTCGTATCTACATGCTGGATTACCCCTTAGTAACAGTTAAAAAGAAAGCGCTACATCCTTTTCAATAATTAATATGCAAAAAGTTGCGAAATTTGATTAATCATATGATAAATCATGTGGATATAGATTTGAGAATGTGGAATTTGATATCTACAATTCCACATACTCGATTACCACTAACTAGCAGGTGAAACGAAATCACTAGCATCATTACAGAAATATTTGCAAAAAGTTGTGAAAATATGATTAATCATGTGATAAATCTTTGAATTTGTAACTTTCAGACTCTGAAAATCTCAAATTCGGACTCTACACACCCAATTACCCCTGACAACATGTTGAAACAGATCTCTGGTTTGCTTTTGAATTTTACATAGAAAGGTGTGAAATATTCATTTTAGAAAAAAATAATACCGACCATAAATGCATATGTATACCAATTTTAATGTTAAACTGACTGCTAGAATTCGCACGGCAGCGGAGACAAATGGACGTACGGACATCGCACATCGCCCATGTCATTAGATTAGGGCATCTCCCTATGGGAGCTGCACTAAAATCACATTAGGCCAATATATTTCAAAATTCCCCTACTGTACCAATTAAATGGGCTGACGAAGATTCGTAGATGTAAGTTAAAGGGAATATTCGTAGAATGCCTTATTGGTTCAAAGTTTTAGCTAGTGCCTACTTTTGAAACATAAAGAGTATATTACAATGCAACTCAACTTAGACAGAGAATTTGGATTATTAGGTTCAACTTGACCAATTTTTCCGTTTTCGATAATTTCTGTCCGACGAATATTGCATTAGAGCAAAATTTCTACCAAATTTCTGTAAATGAATTTCATTCGACGAAACTTCGCGAATCATACCAGTGGAATTTGACAAGAAGTCACAGAGTCAGGCATGTCAGTTGTCAATAGATTTCAGTCCATGAAATGACATTAGATAAGCCAAGGTAAAACAGCCTTCAAAGAAGTAACATATTGTTTAGCAGTTACTAACTTAATAACCTTATCAGTATTGATTAATTCCAATCAAGGACACAATATATGTGTCGGGGAGAACGAGCAAACCATACTAGTAATTCTTAAGATATTCAATGTTCATTATGATTAATAGCTCATAGCTTGTAAGTTGTAACAAGGGTACAGGACGGAAAGATCTAGGATTCTAGATTGAAAATATACGAGAAATAAGATCAGTTTATTCTTCTCATTTTGGAAAAAAATAAACCTTTTATAACTCTTATTAATTGTAAATTTGACTAACTTAGAGTAGATATGAATCAATTATCCAGTTAATAAATTCAACGGCCTTCCTTCATTACGTTTAGTTTACGTGAGCTAGAAATTTGTCAAAAAGTTCAAAATTAGCTTATTGAAATAAAAATTACATAATTCCTTAAGAAAATCAAATTCGCAATTAATAATAGGCTTTGTATCTCCAAAATGAGAATAATAAAGCTGGCCTTCTTCTTCAGGCATCCTCGGGGACATACACGTATACTAATACTTTAATTAAGCAGGCCATGGCTTTCTTAGATAGACATAAATTACCTACATACATACCTGATAAGGTGATAATTATCGCAACTTAGTGCTTTTTGGCAGTATCCTATATATATTTTGATGATAATTTACAGAATTGACTATAGTGGTGTTCTGCAACCTATCGGCTGGCTCTAGAGGCCAAATTCTATAATAAAATACTCGTCATACAACAATATTAGAAATCATGAAATTTCTTTTGAATTTATGACTAATATTTTTTGGATTGAATTAAACTCTAAACAATCACAAAATATTTGGCCGCATTCAGGGGAGTAAAGGATTGTGTACAGTACAACGGTGAAGTCTCCCAAAACGGATAATCCGAAAAGCAGATAACACCTCTACAACGGACAAGTTCGTGAAACGAAATCAAATTACTATCAGTGGAGTTTGCTTGCTCAAAAGCAAACTTGCTATTAGAGGAAGCCATTCAAATACAAAATGGATTCTAAGACTCTGAATAACATTGCTATTAGGCGAATTGCAAAATGGCGAACACCAATGTACTTGTACATGTAGGTAATTCTTATCAACATCAGAGAAGTGGACATCTCTCTAGAACGAATTGAGCCAACCCTCAATGTATCCGTTATTGGGATACTCCACTCCATACCTTCCTGTTAAAATCAAAACGTATATAATATTACAAAACAATATACGTAAATATACTACATGCTGTATTACAAACTACTCAAAACATTAGCAGGCAGTTAATATTCTTGTCACAAACATTGACGATAACATCTTGATTAAATGCTATTCCTTTAGATTGGTAACAATAAGATCTACCAGTTACCTCCTCTACCTCGTCTCCTAGCACTGCTACTAGTTCTCCTTCTTGTGACAACACCACTACACAACCCACCTGACTGTCACTAATAAGAATATTATTGCTGTTATCTAAACAGAAGAAGCGACCACTAGTCACATGCTTACTAGATATTGTCCTCAATAGTTCTCCATCTTCAATAGATAACACAAATATAGTATTACAGCAGTCAAAGAACCAAGATTTGCTCGATTTAGAGGTAGCCAGTACGAATATCTCTCTATTCTTTACTTTAACATCTGAAGGATCTTGCATTAACTGATGTCGAACAGTTTCCACCCATTCTAGCTGCTTGTTAAACTTCTGCACGCGGTTATTGTTACGATCACACACATATACAACATTACGTTCATCTGTTGTGATACCTGCAGGCCGGTTAAACTTCCCGTGTGAGTTACCATGTGTACCAACTCTCTGCATTTTATTACCCAACAAATTGAATTCTGTAACGCAATCATTTCCCCATTCAGTTACATAAACAAAATCATTATTTACATGGACGGAGTATGGCTTGCTGAGGATATCTCTACCAATCTCTCTCTCATACACACCCTCATTGGAGAATACGAGTATCCTATGGTTCCAGAGATCACTAATGTAGACGCGTTTATCCCTGTCAACATCCAATCCCAGACCATATCTGAATATGTCACTTGTTCCTATTTCACCAGTACCTGTCCCCCTGTTACATCCAGACCAGAATGGTTTCTTCCTCTGCTCGTAGTCTGGCTTAGTCACAGGTTCAATCTTTTGGATAGAACAAAGATTATCAATCAAATCAATAAGTCCTTCATCTCGCCACAAAACTTTAACTTCTGAAGGAACTATGACGCTCTTATTTATCTCATTTATATTAGAATCGATGGTTGATAGTACTTCTTCTAAAGAGCCACTTAAAGTATTCAAATTAACTATTTGAATACTCTCCTCTCTAGCTCTTTGTAACTGTTTCAATTCTTGGCAATTTAACTCAAATCTCGTCTCGAATTGTTCACACAATTCATTTATTTTTGTAATAATTGAATTCTCTTTGATGTTAAGAAGGTTGTGGATATCAGCAAATCTCAAATTCACATCAGCTTTGGTTTGGTTAATCTTTTGTTTAAGAGTTAATATACAACTTTCATCAAAATTATCTATTTTCATATTTCCGAGGTCTGTAGCCTGAATATTCTTACCTTCACAACATTCTGCCATTTCTAGACTTATTGAATTAACGTGTAATAAATATTTGTGATTAATTAGGTAGAATAAATCTTAACTAAGGTCTGGAATTTGCATAGTCTCATATTATATATATCATTAGATTCATTTGTGAATCAAAGTTTCAAGTTGTGGGGAATTTGACAGTTTAGTTATCTTAGGTAATCGGGACTCGAATAGTGAAAATTCTCAAAGGTGTTATGAATGTATTACTTAAGCACCTCTTTTTATACCAGGCCGGGACCTGACTTCTAAGTTCTGTAATCTTAATTAATTCTGATCACTGTGTATTAGAATCTGCTATATCACATTTTATAAGAAAATTGTTCAGCCGACAGAATGGAATGCAGCTCGGGGTTCTGGGTCATGTTCTTATCACCATTGGACAAATCATAAGTTGTTCAAACATAATTGTTAATATCAGTCGAAGTGTAAGTTCAAGTTGTGAGAATATGATTATCATAGCTACAAGGTATGTACATTTGAAATGTCAAAATTGGAACCCAACACCGGATTAGGCCAACGAAATTTCCAGTAACATTTTGAAATAGATACCTATAAGTATGAAAATTTGATTAATCATGTGATAAATCATTTAGATGTAGGTTTAAATTATCAAAATGTAATCTACATACTCGATTACGGATTACCCCGGGATTTATAGCGACATCTGAAATGAACTCTCTCGAAACATTTTGAATTAGTGGCAAAAAGTTGTGAAATCTTATGGTTAATCTGTGAATTTGTAACTTTCAGGCTCTGAAACTCTAACAATCGGACTCTACGCGCCCAATTACCCTTACAACAAGTTGAAATCAAATCTCTAGCATGCTTTTGAATTTTACAAGGATATATGTTAAAAAAAAAAATCATGGTGCAAATATCCGACCCAATATGTATATGATACCAATTATCATTTATCGGACAGCTAGACATGTCGTTTCGCCATCTCCCTATACTAGCGCACTATATGCACAAAATGCAAAAAGGGAAATTGAAACTAACAAACTGAATCTTCTTACAATACATTTCACTATTGTCGCTTTGTGGAAATTGACTACTAATTAATGTAATTTATTATCAAAACAATACAATACGCATACATTTGCCACGTAATTACATGCATGCAGACTGAATGGACTACTTACAATCCAGATAGGGTTAAGGGTTTAAGGATATGGCAGATGGCGCTACACAGAGGAAACAGAATTTCTTTGAAATTGTCTACGCCAAATAGAGTAAAAGAACGAAATAGCTCACCATTTCCATTGCTAAAAACTATACATTAGAGTAAGTACAGCACCCATATAACTCCTGACGAGATGTGTATATAAAGCATTTGAAGAGAGCTCCTTGATAACGTATTGGAGATCTGTAGAATTAAATAATGCTATTTGTGTGGCTAATCATATGTATAATCACTGTAGCACACAGTGTTAATATTAGAAGAGATGTTGAATATGTGCTATCTCGTACTGAGAGTGGATTATATCCTCTGAGCTCTGATAATTCCTCTCTCTTCTACTGGTACATACCGACACTCAGTCCTCGCGATGAAGATGCTCCTCTCTTACTGTGGCTAGGAGATGGTCAGGTTAGTATAATGAAGGATGTGTTTGGAAAGGATGGACCATTCTCCATAATTATACAACAGAATACAGCTGATCAGATTGAAGAATTCATAAGTCAGAATTTGAAAGAATTAGCATTTCCATTCTCCAATTGCGAAATTAAGAAAATAAACACCAGAGAGGTCAAATCATCACAAGATGAAGAAGAAGAGGAAGGAAATGAATATTCCTTTCTGAAACGTTGCAGAGGACATCACAAGAATCATTATCATTGCAGAACTACAACAAGACAGGTAACTATAAAGGTTACCAGTACCAAGCAAACAACAACACCTACAACTACAACACCTACCACTACAACACCTACAACTACAACGCCTACCACTACAACACCTACCACTACAACACCTACCACTACAACACCTACAACTACAACGCCTACCACTACAACACCTACTACTACTACACCTACCACTACAACGCCTACCACTACAACACCTACTACTTCAGCACCAACTCCTGTCCCAGTAATCTCGACCACACCTAGACCTCCTCCACCTCACACAACCTCAACTCCCTTGCCTCCTTTCCCCACAGTCAGCAGAATTAGCCGAGATAATACAATTAAGATGTTACAACAGCTGTTCATTAATATTCCAATCTCTCTAAACTCAAACAGTTTACTTACCTCCTACAATATCCTCTACATAGACTCTACAGTAGGATATGCTACAGGTAAACCAACTCACAATATTCTAACAGCTGTGACATCTCTCATAAACTCTCTACAACCTCAACACTACTCTACTCACAATAATATAGCTTTAGTAGCTTCTGTACACATGCTGGAGATATTACGTGTTGGGAATACTACAGAACTCTACTACTTCCTCTCTCACTCCCTCTCTAGCTTAAGAGTACTGCAAACAGAGAGAGATGAGAATACAGAGTGTCTGATGAGTGTCTGTACTCTGAGACAGCTGTCCAAGTGTCCTCGTATGATGTCACTCTATTACTGGATGAATGAGGCAGAAGGGAATGTTAGAGACAGGTTAGGGATTAGGAATGGTGTTAATGAGAATGTATGGATTCCATATTACAACCATTTCAAACACTATCCAAATCAGCCATTACAAAGAATCAGCAATCTTATCAATAACCTCAACATTCCAGTTCTATATAATAATGCTTAACTCAATATAATTCTAAATTGGAACAAAATATTCTTATACTCAATTCAATATATAACCTTGATTATACTATAGATTGATTAATGCGAATTTCGGCAACAGTCGTGTAACCGAAATCATACTAATACTTTAATACTACTGAGAAAGAAATAATACTTATCAGAAGTGATAAAGAAAGATTAAATACACACAAAGTACATAGTCATTCAATTGGGATGGGATATAACAGCCTTTGTACAAACATGATTCTTGGAAAGGTATGTATAAATTATAATCATCTGTGATAGTCAGATTCTTAATTAGCAATATATATATATTAGGTGGATTTTGTCGAATGTTAAAATCAACATGCAACATCTAAGATTCTCTTATTGTAGGACTCTATAGATAGAACCAGTGTCTCTGAAATTTGTATTTGAAATTTGTTAGGGCATTTTAGAGGCCTATAGATGTGTGGGGATCTGCTTTATGTTGATTAGTTACGTACAGGACCCAATAGAGAGGTTCGGATTTTTTACCATTTTACAAAATCGACAGTTTTATTGTCAAATTTGCAAAATCAACGAATTGACAAAATTGCTATAAATACGTATATAGTATGTCCAGTAAACGTTATTCACTTATGCAAATCTTCTGAACCAATGGAATTGATAAGAAATTTGTTATTTGCAAATGTTGTAATTTAGAAAATTATCAAAGCTCTAAGAATCCGAAAAGAAACTTGATTTTGTTAAGTGATGATGAAAATATAAATAATATTTATTCTCTCCTAATTGTGGCCGAAATACGGTTTAGAGAAACCCGTTGGGATATTGGAATTTCGACCTAATTTCGGTTTCGGTCACTCACTACTTGAGGGAAATAAAGAAAGAGAAAAGTTGATAAGAAATGAAAATCAAACATTCAACAGAATTCAACAATAGGGAAACTTGATTTTCTGGCAGTTTCAAATACGGCGGGTCAGCTATTCGCTGGCACATCCCCAAACTGTAAAGTCTTCAAATCGTATCGGATAAAGTTTTAACCACAAGATTCGTACTCAACATCAATTTCTGGAAATTTTATGCTGAGTACGAATCAGCTAGTTAAAAAAATTTGATATGAATTAGACATGTATTAGAAGCTTTTGAAACCAAAACTTGCTTTTTATCTAAAATGTCAAGGCTCCATGTCTAATTATAATGGACTACTATTATAAGAAAATATGATTCAAATCAACATTATCTGTTTTATGAGTTAAAAGTAAACATATCGATGAATTGCAAAAAGAATTTTAGAGATTTGCTCTCAACAGTTCTATCGGGGAGTCTAGGATATTGAATCGCTAATTAGTATTTTCAAGATTCTCAGGTATAATATTTGTTGTATAAATATAATGAATTTGCCCAAATATTAAACTATCTACATAATTATAACACAAAAGGCGCCGTTGAGTTGTAGACTTGTAGTAGGGCTATAGCATACCTCGAGGTATAAAACGCCGAGTTCACCTGGGAAGCGACGAGCCAAGGCTCGTACTTAACGTAAAATTTATGGGTGAGGCATTCCACGTCAGTTCACAGATCGAAAAAATATATCTCTCCAGAATAGTTTTTTCAGTTTAATCTTATATCATAGAGAAAGGTTTAAATCTATTTTTGGAAGATTCAAACCTCTCTATGATATAAGATCAAACTGAAATTTTTAGCCAAGAAAACCTTAAGGAGCTATAATATTACATTTTGAAAATTTGGACTTAGTTCTCTATGTTAATATCCTCTCCTCGTCCGACACCATATAGCTATAGTAACCATGAAAATAGCTAATGGATTGGTAATCTATCGCAAATAATGACATTCGGAAAAAATCGCATTTGGGGACCTGTGGCCTTATAGTGTCGCCTGTCACCATGTCGACAAATTTGACTTATTATAGCTTCTAAACTAAAAGACTGATCAAGAAACTCTAAAAAGGTTCGAATCGAACAATAACAAAAAAACACCCTTCCAGTTTTAATATATATCATACATCAATTCATTTGGTATGCATTGTGTAAGTTAGAGACCACTAAAGCTAGAAAGATTTTATTTTCATGTCAAATAATTTTTGGACTGAAACAGTCCGTAATTTTCTTTTAAAGCAATATTTCACCAGTATTCAGTCAGTTTAGAGCTTATCTGATGATGAAATCGAACTATACGCAATGGATTATACACAGAAAGTCAAAAAATAAAACATATAGTATTTAGTTATTAAAGTATTCGCATTATTCCTTCGGTTTCGTGACGAGAAAGGGATATTAAATAGGAAAAAGTAGAAATTTTCAAATGTAACATTATAGCTTCCTTGAGGTATTCTTGACTAAAATTTAAGTTCAATCTTTTATCATAGAGAGGTCTGAATCTTCCAAAATCAAAACCATTCTGGAGGGGTGTATTTTTCGTTGGTGAATTGACAAGGAATGCCCCACTCATAAAACACGTATAGTGGAAGCTCGCAAACCGGGGCACCTCCCAAACCAGAGTGGTCACCTAACCACCACCTTACATTAACTAGACAATGTAAAGTAATTAAATATCTTCATCCCCCAGAAAGTATGTGATGAGATAATTGAAGGGTCATCTTATTTACACATTAACTAGCCAAAAAATAAAATAAATACCGCTCACCGTCCCAGATTACGAAGAAATCCGGATTGAAAAACAAGTAATTTATTCTACATGGTCATAACTAAGATTGTATAAATATAATTATTAATAGGAACGACTAGTTACATAAACCCTCACGGAGAGTCAAGCAATGATGATAGTTTGGTAGAAATTAAATATAAATCCTAAAAGAGCATGATATGATAAAATAAATAATAATAATAATAATAAAAATAATAAATGAAATAGAAGTGATTAGTTGTTTCGATGTAAAAGAGCAATTTATTTCTTAAGGTACTTTTGTAGCCAACCCAATCCCTCCTCTGTCTTTCCTATAGGGAAGTACTCAGCTGAAACCCATCCATTATACTTTAGTTCTTCAAGCACACCAAAGAGGAAATCAAAATTTAATTCTCCTGGGCTATCAGGCTCGTGTCTGTCTGGGACTTGCCCGAATTGGATATGGTCGACATAGTCAAAGTTCTCCCTTAAGAACTCTGTTAAATTTCCATCTGTCTTCTGTACGTGATAGAAGTCAAACTGTAATTTGACATTTGGGAGGT
Organism: Oopsacas minuta; assembly: GCA_024704765.1. NCBI lineage: Eukaryota > Metazoa > Porifera > Hexactinellida > Lyssacinosida > Leucopsacidae > Oopsacas > Oopsacas minuta. The sequence continues at coordinate 505,424 of JAKMXF010000177.1, read as the reverse complement.
TCACTTGCTTCAAGATAGACATACCAAATTTGAGAGAATTAACGAACACTCCTGGTCTGCTTAGTGGCTCCAGTAATACAGTGATGTCACTGTATTTAGCTAGCTCTCCTGCTTTCTTCAAATTCTCAACGATTGTATGTTCGTGCTTAGGGATATCAGCTGGGTTCTCAGGAGCAAATCCATGAGAAAATAGTATTTTGTGACAATTGAGAGCTTTGGCATGTTTGAAGGCTCTCTCAGCTGTTACTAAGAAGTCTGCTTCTCTACCTGGTACTCCGATAATCCCTTCCTCGTCCTTTGTAGTACTTCTCTCTGCTACGAAATGAATTAACTCCACTCCAGCATCTGACATAGTCTTGAGCAGAGTTTCTACGTCATAGTCTAATATAGCCCAGTTAGTCTCTACTGCCTTGAAACCAGCTTTACCTGCGAGAGAGAATCTCTGAAGGAAATCGACTTCTTGGAACAGGAAGCTGAAGTTAACAGCAAACTTTAGCATTCTATTAACAAGAAGGAATTGTTGTAATTATGACAAAAAGAAACTATTTGTTTTAAAATAACGAAAAGTATCATAATGTTGCATAAATAGAAACATTGTCGGGTCGAAGAGATGAAACAAGTGAATGGTCAGAGTACCATAACTGGTTATCCCTGGGGATAATTGGTACATATGGTACGATGCGGATTAATTATGGTTGAGATATATCATAGGCCATATTCTTAACTAATCCCATCAATATCTCATATAGCAAGTAGATTCAGACATAATTTCAAAGTTAAACCATTCCAAAAACGTTGACATGCGGGTTGTGCAGTTCGAGCTCGAAATTCTTAACTTTGGGATTGAAATTACAGTGGAGCTCCCCTAACAGCAATTCGTATCTTATTTACACGAATTTATTTGCACGACTCTTAAGTCCCTGATAAACTTGTAATTAGGCGAACACTGCTAATTGGCGTTAAAACTGTATAATAGAATTAATTATGAATTCAATATTTCACAATTAGTAATTACAACCAGTACAGTAATATGTCCAGGAAGTAAATAGCTCATAATGTTACGTAGGTAAGTAGCAATTTAATAATCAATGTAGAGTTAGATTTCATATAAATTTCCTCGGTTATAAGGAATCTATTAAGAATGTCTAACACACACTGTACACAGAGCTAAGGCTGAGGTCTGATATTGAGAGATAACATCTGTTGATTATCAAGACACTCCTTCAGCTTATCTTCTACCATAGTCAGTCTCTGCTCCAAGATAGACACGGTCTGAGTGAGAATGTCCATCTGTCCCGCTAGTCGCTCGAGTGTACCAACCAGCTGAGGGGGCATATCCCATTGCTCCAGGGGTGTGGTGGTGGGTTTGGTAGAGTACTCAGAAGGAACAGGACCCTCTCTCCTAGTAGGACCTGTTGTTCCGTTTGTATGAGGATGATCAACAGTGTGTCCGTATGCTGGATCAGAGTAGAACATAACAGGACCTACATTAGAGACTGTTGTTGGTTGGTCACGTGTCATATCTTTAGGAGTACAAGAAGGATACACCTTAGAGGGTGAGTGTGTGTCAATTTGGTCAGGAATTGGATCGTGGAAGTATTTGGGAGGGGATGAAGTCCGTGGGTGTTGTAAGACCTCACTGAAGTCTCTCGAATCAAAGTTTGTCCTCCAAAGTAGAACATGTTCATCTTGTCCGGCGCTGGCGAAGTAATCCCCGGTGGGAGAAAAGGCTGCGTCTAGTACAGAGCCCTTATGTCCGTGCAGAGTGTAGAAGGGTCTGCCTTCTAACAAGTCCAGTATCTTTATGGTAGAGTCAGTGGAAGCAGAGAGGAGGTAGGAGCCACATGGGTGGAAGGAGACGGAGTTTACTGGGGCTGAGTGTACTTGGTAGTGCTGGAGAATCTTACCAGTCCTGAGATCCCAGAGTTTTACTACATTCTCAGTAGTCCCAGCAGCTATGCAATTGCCGTCCGGATGGAAAGCCACAGAGTTAGAGAACCCACTATGCTCCGAGAATGTCTGCACCACTTCCTTACTATCTCTGTCCCAGATACAAACTGTCTTATCATCACTTGCTGACACGATCAGTCTTCCGTCTGGTGAGAAGCAAGCCTTGCGTATCCAGTTTGTGTGTCCACATAGGCTGTACAGGAACTTCTGTCTGTGTACTGTCCAAATTTTAATAGATTTGTCATCTGAAGCTGTTAGGATAGACTGTCCGTCTGAGGAGAAATCCACAGACCTCACAGTCCCTGCGTGGGCTCTGAACACGGTGCTCTCCCCTTTTATGGTTGGTAGCCAGAGACGGACAGTCCTATCTCTGCTGCCAGAAGCGATCAGGTTGCCAGTCGGGGAAAACGCGATTGAGAGAATTGCATCTGTGTGGCCTACAAACCTATAAGCTCGTGTCTGAGGCTTGAGATGCCAGACCATCAGACACGAGTCAAATGAGCCACTGGCCAATTGTTTCAGATTTGGGGAGAAAGATACACAAGTAACAGCATCTTTATGGCCTTTGAAGTTACGGTCTAAGCTAGGATCTTCCATCACTAGAATATTAGAATAAGAGACTTCAGAATAAATATATCAATAATTCATATATTAAAAAGTACTCAGCAAAGTAGATTAGGTACGCACTCAAAATTATTGTTATTTACAATGTGAATTTGAATGTGGTTTCTTTACCAAGTTACCAACAATGATTTACGTAATTCGTGTATTTTGTATGGGATACGGACACTTCGATACACTTTTATTGTGCTGACAGTAGGGCTAACTGGACTCCATGCTAAACCGATGAGCAACTCCCTTTAGAAATTCTAACGAAGGCTCTATGGAAATAGCTAAGAATTAATGTCTTCAAAGCGTCTTAATTAGCCCTATTCTTTGATCTTTTTGTAGGCTTTCTCCACTTAAGAACTTTGCTTTCCTTGACTCAACTAAGCCCTGCTCACGTTGAAGTGTAACAAAGAATTTCCAGATATTCGAGTGGTGACAGCCAATCATAACATTATATTAGCGGTGCCACGCTTCAACCTCATTAGTTACACAAACATCCGTCCAGGAGCGATCGTCCAACATAAGTTTTCTCAAATAGAGAGCGAGTTTCTGAGCTTGAGGAATATCAAGTTGCGCGATAACCTGAGGGAGAAATTCCTGAACATCAAATGGTGAAGCCAAAGCAAGAGTTGTCAAGAGTGGAATGCGAAGTGTAAGCCTTCATTCTGAATGTAGTCAGCCTGCAATCCAAGCTCCTGTACTTTACGACAAATGTTTCTTGAGAAGTTGAAAAGCATCCTCTTACTTTTGTAGATGGGCATTATAGACCGAAAGCTATTGATAGCGCCTATTTCGAAGTCCATTATTATGTCAGTTGGCTGAGTCCGTGTAACGAGGGTGAGAAAAGATTTTAGGGACAATTACATTTCTAAACGTTTCAAATAAGAAATCGCATTATATATTTACATATTATTGGCTATGCCTTGATTTACTTTGTTATCTTACCCAGTAGTCATATAAAAATACATGTACATGATTAGCAGCAAAACAATCATAGGTATCATTCAATCAGGCCTTATCTTTCCAGTTAACTGTTATATTCGAATTCATCACTTAAACTTTACTCCTTTCTCTCTCTAACCTAAATTATTACTGCTCTCAGGCACATTGCTATCGGGCCATGGTACTTTGGTACTGGACTCACCTCTCTTCTCGTGGCCCCTGGCCCTCGGGTTCTTCGCCTATGTATAATACTAATATACTACTTGCACTTGTGGTGGGAAACAATGTGTTCAATTTCAGTGGGCCAATGTATACATACTGTCCAACCCTAGAGAGTTGGACAGTATATCACGAGGCCCTCGTGACCTCGTGATTTCATTTCATTTATCCAGACTCCCATAGCAAGTACCGTCGGATGTTATCCCGATTTCAATGGTATTAATATGCCTCGTGAGCCTTTAATCCTGAAATATTCTATTTTATTCCGATATTCTAAGTATTACTGATTTGCCTCAAGGCCAAATAATCGCGAAAGTCGGTTGAGAAGCACTTCTTCATATGTAAGTGTCTCACTAGGAATCTGGGTATGCTTGATTGTACGAGAATTTATTGATCCTGTACGAATTTGAAAGATCGGCACTTTGTATCCTTTATGGCTGGCTGAAATAGCACTACAAGTTGCCCGCCACGCACCTAAATACGCCTTGTCCATGTATCCCGATTAAGCGGAGTCTTTTTGTGTTAATAGAAAGAGTCCCCAAAGGGGAACATCTCGCTCTAGCGGCAGATGTCCAAGGGACTCCTTAACATAGGATCAGATGTCCGGGGGGAAAGCTCACCCTCTGACACCGTATCCACTCTGCAGCCCACACCGTTTATGATTAAATAGGGACCCCTTATAAATTTCTCACACTAGCTAGAAATCCTATCATACGCCATAGATTGCTAGTTGCCCAACTTTTTTACTGTACTGGTTTTCAGGCTACCCTAACGCTTACACCGCCTCAGAATATTTCACGTACTGGCTCTAAGATCCCGGGACAGTAGGCAACTAGTGATACCACAGAATACATGAGGAATATAGTAATACACTTTGGGAGATGAATTTGGGAGGTTACCACAACGTCACTTCTCGTAAATTAGGCACGCCCTATAGGGACAGATGCGAGCAATGAAGGCGAAATATTACAGTTTGCAGTTTGAGCTAAATATTTCAATGTACAGTATTAAAATAGTGCTTCAATGCCAGAATCAATCTATGTCATGTGTGATTATCCTGCTAGGGGGTGGGCGTGCCCCAGGCACCAGTTTACCAGGGGGGCAATACCTCCTATCCCCCGTAACGAGGTCCTGCACAGTACACGCTGATCCTAATGCGCACAGAGGTTAAATATTAGTTACTTTTATATGAAAAATTTCACAATTTGATGTGGTTTTCTAATCCCAGATTTGTTCAATTCAGTAATTCCGGGATTATGAAACAAATCAATTCCTGATTCCCAAAAACTCTGGATTGAAAAATATTTTCGTGATTGTACCCTACTTCTGAGCCACTTTCGTTTCTTAGGATATTCTCCGATAATCATATATATTTTACTCTGAGTAACGTATTACGTATTAGGATAATTTTTGTGTAAGGTTATCTCTGAATACTTGCTATGACTTCTAAGAATGTGCCTTTGTGGAGGAAACGAAAAAGAAATGATTCTACCAAAAGTATTTCAAAAGTACTGAAGAGTTCTATTGATTATCAGGCGGATTCTTTCGTTTCTATGGACATTATTTCTACCAATCTATTTCCTCTTTCAGATGACATCCTTCTCCTTATCATGAATAATTTAGACGTTAAGTCTGTTATTCTTTTCTCAAGAACTTGTTTTAGAGTTTACTATTTGCTGTCACACAAATTTCTGTGGAAAACTATATCACTCTGTATTCCTTCTTTGAATTTGTCATTTCTAAAGACATGGCTTAATTCTTCCATATTTTTCTCATATTCTTCAAATATTCAAGTCCTTCAATTATCTGGGAATCAAATATCGGGTTCGGCTAGACACATACCACTAGGAATACAGTTGGCATCCTTATTTGAGTTTCTATCATCTATGCCAAATCTGTGTTCTTTGATACTGGATTCTTATCATTTTGACCTTAGAGAAGAATTTTTTTCTGATGCTATCTTTCCCAAAATACTAAATCTACGATTTTCTAGTATTATTTTCGATATAAACTTCTTTAGTAGATTTAGTTTAGATCGATTATTTCCTTGTCTCAAAACTTTATCTTTCTTTCATTGCCCTAAGTTAGGCTCACAATGTATTACTAAATTTAGTAAATGTTCTCATTTAAGTAAATTGTGTATTGATTCTTCTTGTTATCGAGTTAGAAGAGTTGATTTAAAGGCCATTTTAAAATCTCATCATACATTTCAACAAAGATGCGATTGTTATTTTGATGGGATCATTATCTGAAGTTCTTATTTTGAATATGAATATTATGACATTAATTCTTTTATTTAATTCTTAATTTTAATATGTTAGAGTTCTTCCTTGGAGGTCTCCTAATGTACTGATTGAGTATAGGGAATATTCAGTTAGCGACTGTAATACTTCTCAAATATACTACAGCATTTGGTCATTTTCGTCAAACTAAGTTTGAAAATATTCTATAACCTGTTTTTGAATTTCATAAATCACATCTTTCTATCTTATTTAGAATGCTAGAATTCGAATTACCAGAATTCTATACAAAGAGTGATAAAAACCTTCTGAAGTCTTCTCTAACAAAATGTTATTCTTATCTAGAAATTATTACTCAAATCAAATCGGAACTATGTGAAAATCGTAGTTCCATATTATCAGATATTGAAGTTAGTTACCAAATTATTTTCGATAAAGTTGAATTTGAAAAATCACGACTTGTTAAATATGTATCAAATGAATTTGATGTTAAACTAACGGAATTAACACGTTTAGAATTGGAATTAAATAACATGAGACGAGAAGTCCTAGACTTGGTAGAACAAGATACTCAGTTCAATTCTCACGAAACAGAAACTGGATCTAAATATCAAGTAAGTAAGTATTCATTTATTTTCTAACATATTGGGTACTGGAGAAACTCCTCCTTATCCGAAGATATAATTACGTGTAAACAGTCCTTATTATCTATAGTATACTATCCTACAACAAATATTTTAATCTATATTATTGAATCTCAATTGATGTTTGTTTGTTTGGTTGGTTGGTTGTTTGTCTGTCTGTCTGTCTGTTTCGAATATGCTGTGTCCGAATATGATATTGTAACAACATATCATAAATATTAATTCACTTTTGGGGACATAAAGTAAGCAGATTTAAAGATTATGGTTGTATCATGTTTGGTACGGTTAAGATTATGAGTTTATGTACTCGAGGACTGTAACCCGAGTTTGAACATGAAGTGTTCACAACCGCTTAGCGCGAGCAAGCGAAGCACGCACTCATATATCCTATATTGCGTGAATTATATTTGTCTACGTAGCTATGAGTGGTGTCCCGGTGTCATCCACATAAGAGTGCTGAAATATTCCTTGCACCTGATAAGATCCGAGTCAGTTCAAGAATAAGCTAATTGAAGATGTCAGAACCTTTATATTTATGTATGTCCATCTGATTCAGTTTCAATGAGCTCTGATCCAGAACATAAATGGATTAGTCTATGTCAGCTGTTTTACAATTTATTCAAATTGAACTCTTATTCTTAACTTAATCAAGGTGTTAATACATATGTTTCTGTCAATAGTCTCATATTATAACCGTTTTATTGAAATTGTAGGTTTTAACCTCCAATAACACATTTGAGAACCAATTCCTATCACTTGATTCAATACATTCCTTACATTCCTATGTCACAAACATGTCTCTAAGAGGTATAGAGGTACCTGAGTATAAATTTGAGATAGATCAACTTTCAATATCAGCACTATTAACAGGAAGATTGGTACCAGAAAATGTTATTGTTTATGATAGAGATTATTCTTCGTTAAATATCCCATTGAAATATATGTCTGTTCCTGATCAATTAAAATCTTCCATCATTCAGGATGCTACTATTGGAGCAAATGGAGATATATATGCAGTGGATAGAGGCAATACTCAGGTATGTTTGTGTAATTGTTGAATTTATCATTTTTATTTACCTATCAATCGTATAGATCCACATATTTGACTCAGAATTCAAATACAAATATTCTTTCGGACAGCATGGACATGAAATTGGAGAATTTTTATGTCCATGGTCCATTTCATTTTGTTCCCACACAAACAGAATTATTGTTAGTGACTGCATACAACCAAGTGTTCAATCGTTTGATCTAGTGAGCCAGGTGGTACAAAGAGTTAAATTCGGAAGTGTTGAGAAATATGCTCAAATCGGTGGGATTTGTGTCGGAACAGAGGGAGCTGTTTATGTGGTTAGTTCTTGGGAGAATTGTGTCAAAGTTCTGTCAACTAAATTTAAGATTATTTCTCATATTGGTAAAGATCTTCTAGAAGCTCCTAAAGATGTTAAAGTTAGTTAAAGTTTGTATAAGTACACAGTGGATGGCGGCCAGGCCTTTATCTTGGTGCGTGGGGCGCATGCAGGAGTCCGCGAAATTTAGAAACAACGTTAAGATGGTGCGCATAATCATGCCTTAATCTGGGTGCCCGCTACGCACCCTCAAGTGCGCGTCATGCACTTAAATCGGTTTCGCGTTATCTAGCAAAAATTGATCGCTCCTAAATAGATAAATAGGTTATGTGATTGTGCTAAAGGATTCATATCTTAAATTCAGGGTAAGAGATATGCTGTTTTGACAAAAATGGTTCCCTATTTTTCTCTGTAATCCGCAAATCATTTTATGTTTCAGATTTATTTCAGGTTTTTATCTTATTTGTTACCTTAACTTTATGAGAACTAAATTTTGGCTTTTATTTAATTATTCCCTATGTTGTTAGCGAAAAGTTCGTTCTATTTTTCTACAATAATTAATACAGTAGAATATGAAACCATCTCCACTTACATCAACTCAAAATCATACCCTCCAAAGGTATTTACTCGATATATTGTCGACAAGGGGCACCTGTTTAAATCATTAATGACAACGGCACAGAATTTACAAATAAAATATCCAAAGCATTGTATGAAGATTATAACTGTAAGCTTATACTCTCAACGCCCTATCATCCTCAAACAAACGAATTAATCGAGTAATCACACAAGGCCATCAAAGGATCTCTGGTTAAATGTTTGGATGAAAAACATTAAAACTCGTCAAATTTCCTTGAAGAAATAAACTTTGTAATCAATATCTGGCCAAGAACAACTACATCCTTCTCTGTTTTTAAGCTAATGCACGGTTCACGAAATCTCGACTTCCTATTCAAGCACAGAACTTAACTCATCAATATCCAGAAGACTTACCTCTGGATGAGTGGGCCGGAGACGACCAGATTGAAGAACTCGTTGATTTCATGCAGGAAACCCAAGAGTTTAATAGTAACAAAGTTGGAGAAAATCTCTCACATTCACAAACTCTCAAGAAACAACAATACGACAAGAAAGTACATCCAATCGCCTTTAGTAAAATTCAGAATGGAGATAATGTTTTGATCGAAAATATTTATCGAAACAAGAAAGGAAGAATATTACAGGATAGATGGTTCGGTCCATATCCAGTTACTAAAGTTAACCGTACTACTGTCCAAGTACTTCGAATCACTCCCTACAGCTTGTTAAGAGATCTAGACTGAAACCTTTGAAAAGACGGATCAACAATACCAGAGAAACTCCGCCAACTAATTTCACCATTTAGATACCCTCAGTAATGATGGCTCTTTCTCTGAAGATATCCTAGTGCACAAAGATGAAAGGCTGTATTACTCACTCATCGCATTCACAATTCATATTGGGATATATTTTGCATGAGAGTCAAAATGGATGATGGATGATACTCTTACGATCGCATGGAAAGTCCCAAACAACCAAGCTTAAAGACTGATTAGGAAAATTTATTGGTCGTGTTAATTGTATTTTTATCTACTTACTACCATCTCTAATGTGTAATAGACATTCTTGGTAATGTAATAGACATTCACTTCTTCTCTAAACTAACAATTACATAGAAAAGTAGGGGAACCATTTTTGTAATAACAATACATAGACAAACATCTAACGTCATGTTTTTCTGTGCCGGCTGTACTAATAAGGCAATATTATTACTAGTCGTGAGCAATACATTTGATGATCGACTAATGCCCTACGCTTGTGTATTGTATTTATTATTATATCATTTTAGGTTTTGAGAGATGAAATATTTGTGTTAGAAGCCCTACAACCTCATTTCAAAATATTTTCAACTGATAACGATTTCTTACGTGAAATTTCTACTGAAATTTTTCTATGTAATCCATGGTTCTTTTGTATTGACCCGTTAACTGGGATATTTATAGTAACTGAATTTTCAAAACATCAAGTCAGAGTTATAAATACAGATGGAAATATATTACACAAGTTTGGGGATGATTTGTTGAGTTTTCCAGCTGGTGTCGTTATGAATAATAAGAAGCAGGTGTTTGTTTGTGATACCTTACATCTCCGATTAATCGTGTTTTAATCAACTCTCATATAATTTAAACTCGTTCTATCAGATTTCACTCAGATTACTTCATCGAGTAATTGTGATATAAATTCATTTATAATTTCATGATGGACAGTTAATTCATTCCTATTCTGTATAAATAATGTCTGATGTTATATACTAACGATTAAATGACAATATATTTTGTTAAATATACAAACACTTGTTAGTTTATATTTGGCTAATTTAATGAAATAATAAACTATTATAGTAAACCTTTGGTTAATTCTATCAGAGCATTGAAATGAATTATTTTGCTGAAAGATCTAAATGTTCAGAAAGACCCACGAAGAGTGATAAGAAATTTTATCGTCTGTAAAAATTAAAAAAAAATTGGCTCCAATTTTGAGAGTTATCAGTATTGTTTTAATGCAATTCACTAATCCGACCAGAATTTGTTCTGATGAGGGAGGGTCTACAGTCAAGTATACACTCCTGGTGAGATTATTTATTGCCCGAATATGCGAGGCTGTTAAGTGCGTACATAAATAACTTCAATTAATTCGATTTGTCTATATTTCCCGGTTATTGAAGTTAATCAATAAATAAGTGAATAATCAAACTGAGTAATGTATAATTTATTAGTAGTTAGGTACCGCCCTAAGTAGCAACACATATTTCGAGCACAAGAAAATAAGGAACCGATGAGGAACTTTGAGGCCCTAGATTGGCACAAAAACATAAGGAACTTCAGCCAAATTTTGAGTTAGGGTTCCTTATACAAAACCGTGTATTCATAATTATCTCTCATTAGTTCATCTTCATAAAAACAACAAAGAATGTTGATTATGCGAAAATTCGGACTCAGCTTCCTTTGATACCCATCTATAGCCATTTATAGCAAGTCTCACGTATATTTTAATATTTCTACTATTTGTTTACTTTAAATTCATAAAAACAACAATAACTTATATATGAGAAACTTGAAAATACGAAATTCAGATTCAGCGTACTTGATTACCTCTATATTGCTGTTGAGAGCAAATATCTGAGTATATTTCGAGATTTCAACTACCAAGTAGTTGTTTACTTAATATACAAACAAAAAAAATTTACATATGATTTACTCGAAGTGTGAAAATCGGAATCAGGATACTAGATTACCCTAATGTAATTGTTTACTTTTCCTATATTATATACGCAGATCATCTCCCCCTATTATTATAATACATAGTGGACAAACAAACACACACAAACACACAATAATTGAGTTTTAATTATAATAGAAAGGCGATTTCTCTTAGGTAAATCTAATGAATTATTTATCCTTATCTTCTCGCATATTTGTTCTGTAGGATTTACTCATTATTGTATACATTACAATTATATACTTACGGAACTCATAATAATATGCGAATTTCATTTCTCTTGCAAATAAAATGACCTTTAGAAATGTAATACGAATTCTGTTAATTAAGTACAATGAATAATATCTGATGGCTAGATACACCATACACCATACACCATACACCATATAAATGTAAAGAAACCTGTAGCGATTCATCTATTATGTACTTAATTAGCAAATGTAATTTATGCTAATGGACATAGGCACTGACTTTACCTATCAAATGCATCGGTAAGTCTCAAAGAATGAAGTGGTCATTCCATACATACGGCATGGCATTGCGATGGTACACTGGAAGTTCTGTCACTGCTTACTCATTTACATAATGTCTAAATTTTACTTATGCGTACTGTCACAATTTATCAATCACGGATTGTGTAGTATGTAGACCAGCATTTAATGACTCAGTTATCACCACCACTGCACCATGATAGACTTACCTTTTTGAAACTGATTAAATGACGTATAACCGTTCACGTTATATACATTGAACCTCAGAACACAGACATTGCACGCGGGAAGAATCGTACTAATTTTCCGCTTTTCTAAGTGTCAGTTATGGAAAATTTCACAGGCTTTTGTTATTTTAATGAGACAATAGACTTAATAATATATTAACAAAATATTTACGTTTGTCAAAAGTATAGACAATCTCAGGTCAGGTTATCTTATTCTTATTTACGTTAAGATAATTATCTACGTATTTTAAGTACTCTACTCTCCCCAAATAGACAATCTGGCCCTTTTGTAACTATTAACATCAAATGATATTGCATAAGCATTCAATACTAAACATATTCCTATCCATTCTTGTAATATCTGGAGGAATAAGCTATATTCATCAGAGGAATAGGATACTGGGAATAATGGAGGAAATGTTGATAGTGAAGAATTCGCTGAGAGAGAAAGGAATAGAGTCTGAGTTAGCTGTGGATAGAGTAGAATTAGCCATGAGATTATGTGGAGAGGAGATACAAACAAAACGAACTTATATCGATAAATGTATTGATTTCAAAGTCAAACAAAAACAGAATATAAATCTGACTGAAGTAGAGCATGAAGGTAACCAATAAACCTGATTATTCGGAGTAAAGGTGTTAGCTACATTAACAGGACTTAATTCGAATTTGTCTATAACTGCCACCGAGGGGACTAGGCATACAGAAGTCGATTGCTAATGAAAATCTTCCGACAGGACTATATTTATTTAAGCGGCCATTAAGTATGTTCCACTGTATTTTTATGGTCTGTTTATGACTAATTGACTCGATTACCCGATTATTCTATTAAGGCATTAAGGTATTCGTGAACTACATGTTCATAATGATTCTATAGACTTTATTGTAGTATTATTGATTTACATATTTCAATTCAAATAGGTTTACAAGAAATAATAAAGATAGGACAGGAAAAGTTAGATGAATGTTTCGAGAAGAGGTAAGTCTTGATCAGTACCCAATTTGGAATTCTACAGCCTACAGGTAACAATATTCTATATTCAAGTATAATACATACGTCTATAGAAATATATTGAAGAACAAGAATAAGCATTGTTTTCCTGAAGAATTCCTGAGACCTGAAGATCAAAATATATTCCGAAATGGTAAAGCGGGAAATATGATAAAGTATTTTGTGCTGTTCATAGGATATGCACGTAGTGGTCATAGCATTGTAGCAGCTCTCTTAGACGCTCATCCACATATTGTTATATCTCATGAATTGCATGCTGTGCAAAGATGGACCAATTCTAGAAATGAAACAGAGCCATATAATAGATACGATTTATTTAATGAGATTATGAACAAGGCTAGGTCAACTACAAATGGAAAGGGCGGGTTCAGAAGTCCAAACTCAACCCGAAAGTACTATACACTAGATGTACCGGGACTATATCAAGGACATTACGAAGATTACATACAAATTATTGGAGACAAAAGTGAGGAAATAATTAAATTTATGGTAATGGTGTTTGATTGCGGGAATTCCGAATCTAATGCAATGCACCTATTTGCTAGTATAATTCCACGAATGTTCTTTTGTATTAAAGAAATTTCAAATAGAGCAACTCTTTCAGTACCATACTGAGTGTGCTAGGAACAAATAGCTTACGAATCGAGCTGTATGATAGAACAATGGGGAATATAGATGAACATTTACATGCGATGTATTATTCATTAGAAATTGGGTCAACTGGTGCTTTATATTAATAATTTGGCTGATATTAACTAGCTCTCTAAAGTAGAGATCGTTATTACTTCTAAACTGTACTCCCTAGAAGGAGGATCTCTGGTCTCGATGGATAAGAAGGGGATCAGAAGACATCCTCTTAAAGCTTGAAAGGTTCCAGTATTTCGTTGGCTGTCCTCTCAAAATATTTCACATTGTACGAAACCCTTATGATAACATAGCAACCAAGTTTCTCTACGGAATTTCGGGGGAAGCAAGAAAAGACGCTCTGTTAGGAGAAAATAAATTAATAATAGAAAATGCTAATTTGAGTATCTTTGTGAAGAGACATATAAATTCCTTACAAAAAATACGAAGATACATTGACTACTTCGGAGAAAGAATGTTAACTCTCCATCATGAAGATCTTATCACGAATCCGATATTATCCTTAAAAATAATGTGCAATCATATGGAGATATATTGTAGCAATTCTTATTTGGAAAAAGCCTCTAAAAGTGTGTTCTCTACCGCTATGAAGAGTAGACAGAGCGTAGAGTGGAACCAAGATATGAAAACTATAATTAACACTGCTATTCAAACATATACATTCTTAAACAGATACTCATTTGAACGTTGATTTGTAGATATATTTTTGTGTATATTTCATTATTAATAGACAGATGTTTAAAAGGTAATTCACTGCAGGGGCGGCGCAAACGTTCAGGCCAGTCAGGCTATGGTCTGACTAATTTTTGCCATGGCCTGTTATACAGTATTCGGTTAATAGAAACTGCAGGGATGAAGTCTCTGCTATGTTTGTGCAAAGAAATTAAAAATGAAATCGGCCAAAGGCCGATTTTCTCAAATAACAGACTATTTGGGATTTTCTTTGTTGAATTTGGCTTGAAATTTACCAAAAATAAATTCATTGTGTTAGAATTTTATTTAACTTTTCTGTTGATATTTTTCACTGAAAGCTGGCTAATTCATAGAGTGAATTTTGAAAAATTGGAAAAATACCGGCTTTCCCCAGTTATATATCCTACCTTTTTTTACAGTGGACTATATTCAATTTGAATTAGATTCATCATTTTTGGCTCCTAATTAGGATAATTACGTCAAAAAACAAAACATTGCTATTAATTTTTCTAATTGTATTTTCTGTGAATTTCAAATCTGCTTTATCGATTTTTTGGTCAACCATGATTTTGGAATAAATTAGATATAAGTAGGAGCAGTGGTGTCGTGCTATATGTGCTCCCACATTATTACCCCAAGGGAACAGAAATATGGTAACTTAATGTGTTAATTGCAAATCAAACGTTTTTCTTGCGATGGGTTTCGCTACTGGACATTTCTGATTGTTTACAGCGCCCTCTTTATAACTGATCACTACTAAAATTTACCACATCGATTTAACAAATTCCCGCACCAAACCGCGATTTAGCACCTTTTTGACATCATAAAATCACACATTTTCCCGTCAGTATTCGGTTAAGTGAAGAGACAATTAAATATATTTATTGAAAGTATGGGATTAATACAAAGCATTAATTATGCTGGGAACTAAATTAAGTGATAAACCCTTAAACAATTAATTCAATGTATTATCGTGTCTGATGAAATCTTGATTACGTTTAATCTTAGCCTGTATAACAGCCCTCTTAAACAGGTCTTTATAATACACAACTGTTTGAGATGTATCATCATTACCAGGTATAGGATACATTGTGTTATCTGGGTTAGAATCTGAATCACAAATTGCTATGACAGGTATTCCGCAACTCTGAGCTTCTTTGATTAGAATTTCGCTCAGTATACAATTGAACACGATTATTGCGTCTGGAAAGGGAGCAGTTTTCAGATAAGTTCCGTAATTTGAGAATGTACCTAATCCAAAATAACTAATTAAGTAAATAAATATTTACACCTAACTTGTATTTGTCCACCAATGAATAATTATTATAAAAGTTTTGGACTTGGACAGTACAGATAATCTAGCTAAACTAGGAACAAAAGTATCGAGAAACAAGTCCATAGTCCACATTGTTTTTTATTAAACTATTCTAAAATTAGCTAAACATACCTGGTACCCATCGTGTGGCAAAATATTCCCCACACTCTCTCGCTGTTTCTTGTGTCACTCTTGTAAAATGTGGCCTCTCATTCACAAATAAAATTATCCCATTCCTATATACGACATGACTCACGAAATTGAGTGCCTGTCTCATTCGTGGTAGAGTTTTATCTAAATCTATAATGGAAATACCATCCATGGTCCCGAGTATATATTTATTCATTTCACTGTGTACTTTCCCTGATCTATGCCCTATATGTACCCTGTTTTCAAAAAGTTCCTTTATTGTCACCATTTTCTCTACGCCGAAATAGTCCTTTTGTCTCAAAGCGCTTTCACTAAGTTCTAGTAATTGTGGTTTATTTATACTTCCGGTTTCAGCTTCATAAGGATTCCTGAATGATAAGTATCGAACTTTGGATATTGATTTTGGCAACCGAAACATTTTATGTCTAAAATAGATAAAATTACTTAATTTTAGTATTTAAGAGTAGAATTTTTGGGTTTATAAGAATAATAAATCGGAGGAATTAGGTCACATAAATTGGTGACACTTGCTGCCATAGGGCATAGCCGCAACTAAAGTTGGCTCATATCCACGCTGAAATTCGTCAGCCCACCCAGGGCCAGATCCACCATAATACTAAAAAGTATAGAGCTGGTGGAAGCTTACAACCGTCCGTTTTAGGCCAAATTTGGGATTTGCCCCGCGTACGCTTTTCCATCATGCATACAAAGATACTCAACAGGTTTCCATGGCTACAAGAAATGAAGGTTGTTAGAAATTAAGTTATCTATCTCTTCCCCGGATCCCCTGTCCTCTCCAAAGGTTTTCTCTACAAAGGAGAACTCACTAGAATCCATACTCATAGAGGATCAGATAGTAGGAGCATACAACTTCAATTTGTCCCTTAATTAATAATATCAAACGTGAATTGAGAATTTACATATGCGATTTCTCGGACAATTCCAGTTTTTGACTTGGGAGGGAATTTCATAGTTCCCTCCCAAGTCAAAAAGGTTTGTGGGATAGGATATGGACTGTCTTAAACATTCTGTCCCTCTTGCACATTATAGAAGACCCTGGCTATATTACATTTGGTGACATGAAGGTGGATAACTGTCTACAGTGGCTCTAATCTCTAACCCTCTTGTTTATAAACTATTTCACGTATTTATTTGTGTTTGATTATTTCCCAATTATATAGTGATTAGCGTGTTTATATATTGGGACTGTAGGGACGTAGGTAGCAGAGAAATAGTTGGTGCGGCGCTGCGGTAAAGGCTCCTATGGCCTTGTACTGTCACGCTTTTTTTTGTACGGGCTATACCTGGTCAATCTAGGACTAGTGTCTCTTAACGCTCTCTAGAAGATGTAGTGTCAGCGTCATTCATAGACTACTAGTGATTTACAGCTACCTCATTGTTGTTCCAGGTGCCTTTATATGCCCCTTATAGATTTCCTCCCAGGTTACAAAGCCTACCCAGTTTTTGCTTCTCATATACCCAGTAACTTATCAGTGGTGTTTTTTGGGGGCTGGGGGGGCTTTAGCTCCCCTCGTTTGGTTACAGCCTGAAAGAGCTAATACAAATTAGTGAGCCCTTCCTGGAGTTGTTAGAAGTTCTGTGCCCTTGGTAACCGTATCAAAAGTCAAAACTGCTGCCTTATTAATTGTACCCGGGACAATAGCTAGGGACATGATTATTTTACGGGCCTGGGGATAATTTTCTAGCAACTATGGAGATCTGATGTCAATTATCTCGCGATTAAAATAAAATTTTGATCGAAAGGAGCTAGATTGGCCACTTTTGGTTCCTACAAAGAGAAGCGTAGTAGTATTCTATTAACCTTAGACGCATACACCTGGTAGTTGATTTTAATATATGAATGCTATATCTACTAGTTCAACATTATGACAATGTAGAAGTAGGTATATGACAAATACAACAACATATCATAGCCTAGGACGGTAGTCACAGTACCTTATAGATTTGTAGCATAGACCACAACTTATTACGCTCTAGCTCAGGGGTCTTCAAAATGTGCTCTCACTATACATCAACTTATAAATATACACAAATGCATTACCCATCACATTAATGTATATTGTCGTAATATAAACTTTATTAAACAGGGAAACTCGGGCTGGGATTGGTTAATCGAATAAAGGGGATGGTATAACTTGGTTCAATATAATCAGCTAAACCACACAGTGCGGACCTATGCGGTAATAGCTGAAAATTTAACCTCGCTATTTACCAAAATTTGTGTGCATTCGATTCTACAATATTTCGAACCTAGAAACATGCGATTATTAGTTACTTAATGAACTCATAACATGTCTAACTAAAGTCTCAAACTTAGGCTAAAATTTGAAATTTGAAAACCCGAAAACCGCAAATATTGATCCTTCAAATACCCTTGTGATATTTCAGCATTCAAAGATTTTTAGTAATTCAATGGCATTTATTAGTATTCGTATGCATTATGTGATTCACTTTACTTCGTTTGCAAAACAAATTCAATCTTTATTTTTTATTCTCAAGCGTTTTTAGCCGTCTATTTTTATCCCGATCTTACAATGCAAACAATTGCGAGTTGAATAGTTGGTAATTTCGCATAGTATATCATTCTAAATTTAATTTTCAATAATTTCTAGACCCGCCCAAAGGCGTCCGTCCACTTATACTTTTCTTAACATTAAGTGTATGGAGCACATCCATTCGGATGAAATGTATTTTAGAAAAATTTTATTTTCGTTATAACATTTTATAATTTCTGTATTTTTAATTCATTAGTATTATTTTATGAAATATCCAATGCATCAATTAATTCAGTATACGCATTGTTATTCAAGTTTATCAATAATTAGTGCTAGCTGGTATAAAACACTCACAAATTTAGAACTCATTTATTCTTCAACCATAATTATTAATTATATCAAAATACCACAGATTACGTCATAGTCCCATTTCCAGAAGTGGAACTAAAAATCTAGTGCCATTTTTGAAATCTACAGTGTCGATTTACTATATATGACAACATTTCAACATATATCTTCAGTGTAAGTACCTATTACCCCATAATCGCCATTTTGCCACACTGAACCATTTAATCGCTGTTATTCTTGGCCTATAAAATATATTATGTTTTTATACTAAAATTTTAATATCCATCCACAATCATGATGCAAATATATCCGACACAAAAGTTGAAATTGAGAATATGAACCTAAAATAGAAAATCAGAATTCGTTCTGTTCATAAATCAATTTGTAGTTTTTACCTCTCAACACACAAGGAACAATGCAATGAATATATGATGGGGACGACACTCTTCGGTTAACCTAGTATATTTCTCATACCGCAATTAACTGGTCAAATATAGCTCGAGTTTAGAATCAATAGAATATAATGGCTCCCGATGAGGTAAAGTTTGATAATATAGACAAGTAATGATAACAGTTTCTATGAAGGAAAATTATATCTAGGACCCAAGGACCCTATATTTATTGTATTTTAAAAACTTATTATCAGTCTAGTGTATTTTTATTTTGATTAGTTTCAAACAGGGTCCCAGAAATAATGCTAGGACCCTAGGGTCCTGAGAATAACTCCTCTTCTATGAAAATATGACCCTATTCTGGTTATCACTATTTTTATGGTTTATTTCCAAATATAAACATATGAAAAATATTACTCTAACATAACAATGAGTGAATAATTTGAATCATTTACAAGAATTATTCCAATATTCAATTTCGTAATATAATTTGTAGCTACAAATACTGGTTAAACCAGCATTTGGCCGGTCATTTTGGGCTGTATGTTATCGCATTTCATGCAAGCACAATTTTCAATGACGATTCCACTCAAATTCTTTATATTTGAATTTAAGTGAAATGAAGTAATAGTAATGGATTCTTCGGTCCTAGAAACCTAAAGTAGTTCAATTTTATGTAATAACATACTTGGTCGATCAAATATGATGATAAGATACTATGCTTTTGTTAGGATTCAGCTATTTCTAACCTGATGTAGGCTATACTCTAATTACTAATTATCGGTAATGTAACAAATAATTCCTCAGACAGGTTGATATCACTCAATTTCTAGAATTATAAATATTGCGACAGTGTAAATGTGCTTGGCTTAGCTTGTATTAGATAATTTACTTCAACTGTCTGTATTGTATCACAGAACAATAATGCATAATTATAGTTATCAAGTTGCATAATAGGTAGACGATGCTATAAATATTTATTATAATATAAGTTGATTATATTAATAATATCTAAAATGAACTGGTTTGTTGAAGAAGGAACTTATAATACTTATTCTGTTCATCAGCAACGCTTGTTATCTCTCTCCGAATGCTGTATTTCTTCACTAGTTAGCTCTATTAAGTGTAGCTACAGTGAATGTGAGAATATCAACTCTGTAACGTTGATAAATGATGCAATAAGTCAAGTTCTGAATTATTTTCAATCTAATTTGTTGAAATCTGGATCAGATCAACCACTTCTTCCCCACTGGATATCTGACAAACTATTAAGTCATTTTATAGCTGATGAAAATGTCCCGAAAGAATGTTTTAACAGATTATTTTCCATATCGTTTTGTTCTCTCTCTGAAGTATCCCTCCCCATACAGAATGAACCTTATATCCTCGACAGATTCTCACAACTGTGTACCTTCGCGCTCACCTCTCTTAATTTATCAGATTGTTTTATTGTCACTGATTCCATCCTCCAATCTTTTCCCAATAGAACTGCAGTTAGTTTAAAGATACTGAAGCTTAGAAATTGTCAGAAATTTCAACGAATATCATCTTTGAATTCTTTTGTTAATCTTACACATCTTGACCTAGGTGAAAATATTTTAGATTTTGAAGGACTGGTGCCCGTAGAAATTCTTTGCTTCGCTTTAAAATCATTTCCAAACTTGAGATCGCTAGATTTGCATTTCACAAATTTCCCTGATTCATTTTTTGAAATACGTGACTATAAGACACTCTTAGAGATACACTATAATTCAGCTAATGATCTGTACTCTAATCTACAGCTACGAGAACTTATTCTCTATACTGTAACTAACTTTAATGCTGTCGATATTTCCCATCTGATTCTGTTCTACACAGCTCTCTCTAAGTTTACTACTCTCACTCATCTAGATTTGTCCGCATGGTCGGCACTTGATGAGGTACCGGATGTAATGATATCGCATATGAGTCATGGTTTGATATTTTTCGGGCTTTACCACACACCTCTTACACAATTGAAGAAAAGTTTGAGTATAGACTGTAATGAGATCGCCGGTAGTGCTAACGAAGAGCAGATACTAACTACAGTACAGCATTACTGTCATGTTTACGATTATATGGCTCTGCTATACTCTGATATTTTCAATTTCATTGTGAACAAACTACTATCTTTTTCTACTGATACAACTGTTAAACTTATTCGTCTCATTTTAGATCCACTAGACCAATACATTAATGTATATGCATGTAACAATGCTCTTGGTGTTGAATCAGATACAGCAATGCTACTTAGATGTACTGCATGTCTCTACGCACTCCTAAAGCGTGATCTCCCATCAGAAGTAATTTCACATACTATGAAGTCTTGCGTTGCTTTATTTAATGAAATTAACATAGAAAGTATTTTGCAGCAAAGTGGAGCTTATCTAGCTACAAATACGTGTTTGGCAATTTGCTTCTTAATCACAGATCAAAATAACTCTAATTTACAGATTAATGTGAATTATTTTATTAGCAAATGCATATTCGCTGTTATTCATAAGTCGTGTGATTACTCGTGGTTGTTGTTATCACCAAATCACCATCTTTATAAATTATTGAATGAAATGTTGCGTCTCTTCTGTAACTTGGTGATCCACAAAGATCCCGAACAAAAATCTTTCATTGGTCAGAAGTTAGGCGGTATTAAGACGTTAATGAGACTGATTGCATTGAAGTTTGATCAGAAGGAAAGTGATGACCATATCAAACGTGCTAGTTCAGGTCTCATGAGCTTAACATACCATTCTTTACCTAATTGTTTAGAGCTAAGCCAAAAGCTACATAGTGATCTGCTTGTTAAGTTAATAGAGGAATATTCAACAGAAAACAAGCTGGAAATTGTAGATCTCGTCATGGCCTCATTAGAGAATATAGCTGAGTTTTGTCTGAAGGATGAGAAAGCAAGTGTGTCTTATCAAATGCTGTCTCCTGTACTTGCTGTACTCAGTAATCCACACAAGTATCATCAAGATGCTGTAGCTTGTGCTATCTCTATTCCAGCTTACTATGCTCTAGGTGCTGAGATGTGGAATTGGGAAGAGAAGGGAGAGCAAGCACTGGATTTAGCTGTAGAAGCAATCCACCAGATTGATTATAAGACACCTCGCAGCTATTATCTTGATACGCTAGAAATGTTAATAGACTGTCTTCATGCTAGAGACGCTAGAGTTGCTCTCTGTGCTCTTTGGGTGATATGTAATTTAATATACAAGCAGCCAGATATTTATATTAAACTCTTAGGCGAAAAACCAATAGAAAAAATTCGCACAATTTCTAACTCCTATCCAGAAGATACTCAATACCACATTCTAGCATTTGAGATACTTCTACTTTATGATATAACAAAGAAATGTGCTCAGAGAGTTATACTGTGAAATGTAACTCAGTCTTTATTACAGCTTTGTTTTGCTCTATTATTTATTCATTTGTACATTGTGTATATCTTTCATGATATATCTTTCATATATCTAGTAAACCCTGATAGTTCAATGTCAGCTACTTCATGTACTTGTACAAGGAAGGGTGTTTAATTGTTTATCTGGAAATATGTTTTCATTTGTGTATTCAGTATCGGTTTTTTGAAAATAGTGATAATAAGTAATCTGCAAATATATACTTGTTGTTTTTTTATCTGATAATATATGTGAAAGGTGTAGCTTGCATTTGCTGTTTGGGGTTGTTGTGATGATATAGAAAGCACCAAGCAACCTCGATAAATACAGATATTGGTAGTACCCAACAATCCAGAGGTTTACAGGAAATGCCCATAGTTGAAACCTTATCTCCAACGGTTATATAACGAAGATGATCACATTCATTGTGAAATTATTACACTCTTGTAAATTTCCTAATTCTGTGAAATAAGAATTGGGTCATATTTGAACGAATCTTATGTGGTATTATTATCTGTTGATTAATACGAAATATTTGTAAGATATTGATAATTGTATGTAATGTTTATCTGCTTTTGTGTAGATTAACTAATATTCAAATTGAATATGGTTATTACCTAAATACCCACATAAAGAAATCCATTTCAACATTCATTAATCCTACCTTTAATATCCTCAGGCATAATATGCACTAGTTATTATATGCTATTCTATGCTAAACTCTTTGATAACTATATAAAGGATAATACAGAGACAGAATTAATATATATTCTATTAATATTTTGATGTATTTCTTGTAAAGTAATAGATAAACATACTAACTATTATTTTCTCTATTTGTAGACCGCCTTCATAAAACTCCAACAATACTTCGTACTTAGTATTTAGTGTAATACTTAATTAGTACAGTAAAGTTCTGATTTAACGACACTCATTTGGAAAGGCAAAAAAGGTCATTATATACGATGTGTCGCTAAATCCGAAGTTGCTCCAAATGTATATTATATACCTTGATAGACTCTAAATACATTCATTTTAATATGGTGCAACGCTCTTGCGAACACCAAACCATACATATGACGAATAAGTTAGGTGATGCGTAATATAATGTAGTACATATAGGGTATTAGTCGATCACCAAATTAATGATCACGATCACGATCGATCAATAAAAATGATAGGAGACGTGATTCTGATCCCTTGCACCCAAAAAGGATCGCGATCACAATCATGATCATTTTTCCGATCACATTTCTGAAATTTATAAGCACTTCATATAGGGAGATGCCTATTACCTATGGCAGTCCTTCCGTCCGGGCGGCCATGCGAAATCTACCAGTCCGATTGTCATGAAAATTAGTACATAGATTTTATATACATTTTGGGATCTACATTCCCAAATTTTCAAATTCTGTCGGCCTAAAAAGATCAAAATTTTTCGGGAAAAAATGATCAGCTATCATCCTCCGATCGTAAAAAACAGATCGTGATCGTGCAATCAATGATCGCACGATATAATGCCCAAAGTCTGTACACATAGTTACATAAAAGTCCGTCTTCAAAGCACATTCTCTCTCATCTAGTATAACGAGCGTAGTGATCGATTGCAAATTTATGGTTTGACCTCTCTATAAATGTCCAGGGGAAATATCCACTTTGTAGGGAATACAAGCCTTTTGTCCAGGGATATGTTTGGCAAAGTTTGTCAGTTATGGGCGAAACAAAGACTAGGACTCACATGGAGATTTAAACAAATTCCCCTGTTAGGGTCTGCTGCAGACACTATGACCCCAATCAAACCAGCCCACCGGGCTAATTCGCCTCTGGGTATAGGGAAAGATCCTTAATTTTCACGCTCCTAAATATAATTTCATCAAAAATTATGCGCCAGAGGAGCGTCCGTCGCTCCTAGATAATCCCTTGAGTGAACGCCTGGAGCCCAATCCCTAGACGTTGGTAGACATGTACATGGCCGTATTTAGGCGTGCCGAATAGGCCATGGCCCAGGCCCCCATCTATGCTCGAACTATTGTATATGGTTGAATCATGGGCATCCTATTATAAATTATTGAGATCACAATTTTGGGTCAATTTGAATTCAGAATCCTTTGTATTTTTATAAAATACTAATTAATACAAATGAAACATATCAAGGTTTTTAGTGCAGCTCCTATCTGGCCCTAATCATGGTCGGAGGAGTGGGTACAGTAGGTGCGGCCATTGCCGGACAAATAAAATTTCTTCCTCCTGGGCTGCAGTAATGGCATGGACGATGTTCGACTTGCGGCCGTGCGAAATCTAACAGTCAGATTTCATGAAAATTGGTATGTTTTTACTTTTTGGGTCGGAGATTTGCACCTTGGTAATGACTTTTTCTAAAATACATTTTTCACACCTTATTATGTAATTCAAAAGCAAGCTAGAGTTGAGGTTTCAACAAGTCAGGGTAATTGGGTGTATAAAGCCATAATTTGAAAATTTCCACAAAATTTATCTCCGAGGCACGTAGTGCCGAAAAGCATCAAGAAATGTTACTGTTTAATAAATCTTAAGCTAACTTGAGGCCCTAAGTAGTCGCGCAGCGACGTCCGCTAGTCATATAGTGAAAAGTCTAGTCCGCACTCGACTTTCAATACCTCTGCTAGTATATACTAAAAGCGAAATACAGTAATTTCTCACTTTTCACTTACATGCATTTACCAATGAATTATCTCACTAGCTTATTCCGATGAATTGTGGTCATTGTCATAAAGCTTTGGTCCCTGCTGATGATCTGTGTTTCTTCCAAAAACGAGATAAGTTCGTAGAACTGATGATAAAATTCGAAGAGTCTATTTTCTACGAAGATAAGTTTAAATTCATTAACGATAAACGCAGCCAATATTTTATAATATGTTTATATTGTAATTCTAAAATTGGCACGAAGCACTGCTTTGGTCCTAACCACGCTGACATAATGGCATTTGGCCAGGGAGTAGTTGTCTTGGGGAAAAAATCAGAAAAGAAAGATCGCTGGCACAATTTGTATACAAACCCACCTTACAATGGAATAAAGATCCGGTATCCTCATAATTTTTATGGCTTCCCCGGACTCACTAACATTTTGACTGTTCCAACTAAAACTACCCCCAAAGCTGTTTCCATCAACTGGCCAAACCCTGAAAATATATCAGACTTCAATTATGATGACATCATAATGTCAGATGTGACACCCAGGGACTATCAGATCACAGCTTATATAGAAGCTCTACAGAGAGATCTTGTATTAGTTCTACCCACTGGTTACGGGAAAACGTTAGTAGCTAGTATCATTACTGCTAGAATGAAGGCATTGAATCCTTCCAGGATGGTGCTATTCATTGTAGACAGAATTCCGTTAGTATTCCAGCAGGCAGAATCTATTAGCACAGACACACACTTGAGAGCTTGTCCTATCACCAGTGAATTCAATACAAACTTGAAACGCATGCAACTGAATCAAGGATTCTACGATGTCGTAGTATCAACAGCTGGTGCTTACCTTGCTTTAGAGAGAGAGGTTAGAGTGAGTAAATTCTGCTTGGTGATATTTGACGAGTGTCATCATGCTACGAAATCTCATGACTATGTTATCTTGCTGGAAATGATCGCTGGTTGTAATCCTCGTCCCAGGGTATTGGGTCTAACTGCATCTCCTCCCTCTACTAAAGGTAATCCTGAGAATACTAAAGTGCTATTAGACAAGTTTAGGAAGGTATTCTTCAATGCTCCTATCTGTCACAATCTATCTTTAGATAAACATGCTATTGATGACGCTAAGATAAAGAAACAGATCATTACTGAAAAGCCTGTTTGGGCACTTTGTGAATATCTAGAAAAACTAGAGAAAGAGTTGTACAGACTAGCTGATGCAATTAATGACCGTTCTCAAGTTGAACTAATTTTTAAAGAAGATTGGAAACTTAACAAAAACAGGATTCAATTATCCACTATGTTATATCAATTAGAATTGAATAACGATATATTACTAGAACAACATGTTAAGTCAATGAAGATAATCTGTGACGTGTTAGAGATTACAGAAATGCTAGGAATTACAGATGCTCACAAAATGCTAGAAAACCTAGACATAATCAAGGACCTTAAACCTGATAAAGTATTGTCTCCCCGGGTGTTAAAGCTTCTATCAATACTCACAGAATTACCAAAAAGTTCTAAAATATTAGTATTTGTCAAAACCAGACGTCTGGCTCATATGCTGACAAACATTCTTAAAGAAGATCAAACAATTAACAAAAAGTATTCTCCTCTGAAGATCGTAGGACAAAGTGGTCCATTCGGTATGAATTGGCTGAATGAACAAGATGGAATTATTGACAAGTTTAGACATGGAAATTGTCACCTATTGGTTAGCACATCTGTTCTCGAAGAGGGTATTGATAATCCTGATTGTGATGTCGTTATACGATTTGATGGCGTTAAATCTCTGATTTCATTCACACAGAGTAAGGGAAGGGCTAGGAAATGGGCCGAGAGTAAGTTTTATATAATAATGTCAGAAGATGAGAGAATCTTTACAGAAGAGATACAACTTCATGAAAAACTTGTTAAAAAAGTATTGACCAATTGTTATAATGATAATAAGATTCCCTCAGCTACTACAGAGACAATACTGAGTAAATTAGCAGATATTAAACAGGAAAGATCTCCTCGTGAGACTGATTCTTCCATTCAATCATCAGAATGTGTAGTAGAATTTTATTTAACTGGTTCTCACCAGTTGTTTAAACTTCAAGATAGAATCGCAGATTTTCTATTTACAAAATACTTCTTGAAAGTTAAACTGATTGATCTAGCTGATAACAATTCTAAGTGGAAATCCAAACACATATTCCCTCCTGGAGATTCCTTACTAGTTTTGGGATTACAGACATTATCTCCTAACATTTATCAACGTTACAAATTACTAACCATGGAATGGGGATTCATTATCAATAAGGTGTCTACTGGTATCTGGACTAGAATTATCTTACCGAGGAAGAGTGGACAACAAATCAACTCAAAATGGCCTTTACAGACTATTTCTTGGGGTAATTTTCGTGATAAACAAATTTTTGAATTAATGAAAACATACAAGTGTGATGAAAATGGGACCTTTGAATTGTTTCAAGAAAGATGTATTGAAATATCTCTACCTACTTCTCCTCAATTGATCGTCATAGAGATACCATTGACCTCAATACATCGGTTTATTCTAGCTAACTGGACCAAGGATGATGTTACTTTATATATTCCTCTTATCCATTGTCCAACTATACATACTAAATGTGGTAAAAGATTGTCATGTGATGAATGTGTATATTTGACAGATTTCGCTAATTCCCCTGTAGTTGGAATTACACTGAAGTATGATAAATATAATTGGAGTCGGTTATGGACATTTTTACATTTTTTAGCAATCTTCCCTGTTCCAGTATTCGAGTCACGTGTCGAGATTGATACACATACCTATGAACCAGTTCAATGCTTGATGACTCATCCTTTATATTTGGATTATAAACCAATGCAGGATACCTTATGGAAATTAAATGTGTTAAAATCTTGTAGAGATATATGTATACCCCAGCAAACATTCAGCAAGATATTGTGTGATATTCACGAATCGAATGTGAAGGAAATTGATGATATTAACTTAACTCTGTCACAGCTACTCTCACGATTATCAGTTGGTATTACCTATTATTTCTTTGATCTATACAATACTTTTAATGATATATTGAATTCTATTAGAGTACATACTCATGTTGACACTAGTATGTCTCTATCCAATAATTTCAGATTCATTGAAACTGCAATGGTGACTCCAGCTACAGTTATTCCAATCCAACCTTTCCTAGCGCAATGCAACAGGTTATACAGGATGTTTCCTAATGAACGGTTTCTGAATTTAGCATTCTGTGAGGAGCATGGCGAAGCGCTTAAGAATTCTGACGTCATTCACAGAGTTGAGCGGATACTCAAATCTGGGATCGAAATCGAGGGAGTTAGTTTTTATTTTCTAGTTTGTAGTGGTAGTCAGCTGAGAAGCAAGAAAGCTATTTTCATTAATATAAGAGGTACAGATAATGTTTCTGATAGAATTAGGGAAATCAGGCATCAGCTGATTGGGAATTCTAAGATTAAGAATGAGACTAAATACCTCACAAGACTAGGTTTATTTTGTACGACAGATTATCCTGTATGTAAGATTAATGAGCAGGATACTATAATGTTACAAGATTTGTTTGCTACTAATGGTGGAAACTTAACTGATGGGAATGGTAAGATTCTTAAATCTAAAGCTGCTGAGATATTTGATGCTATAAAACTAAAGAACAATCCAACTACAGATAACACTTCTGCAATACAGATCAGGCTAGCTGGTCTCAAAGGCGTATTAACTATAGTAGATGATACAGATACTGATTTACAATCTACTAACAAACAATACAGTATCATGTATAGGGAATCTATGAAGAAAATAGAATGGACTGATTCTATGTTATGTATTGTTAAAGCTGGTAAATACAATAGGTTATTCCTCAATACACAAATGCTGACTTTATTAACAAGTTTAAGAGACTCGAGTAAACTACAATGGGACCCTAAACCTAAATTAAAACTGATATTCTCACATGCGCTGGAACACAACGCAATGCTCTTCACTGATGTAAATACTGCTAATCGCCAATTAATCTCACATTTACATAATTACCCTAAAGAAACAAGTAAATATTTCGATATTCTCTGTGAACCATACTTCATATCATTATTACGTTGTATCTATGCACACAATGTTAATAATTTGTCTAAAAGATTTCATATTCCAATGGAAAACGGCTGTATCTTGATGGGTATCCCTGATCCAATCGGAGTGCTTGAAGACGGAGAAGTATACATCACCTATGAGGAACGTCCATCAGATAGACTTCTCATACGGAGATTAACAGGAAGGATGCTTGTTTATAAGAACCCGTGTCTTCATCCAGGAGATTTGCTAACGCCTACAGCAGTAGACAAGGAGGAGCTCCATAATCTACACAATGTAATCGTGTTTCCTATCAAAGGTACTACGTCGCTTCCGGCTTGTAGTGGAGGTGGGGATCTGGATGGAGACGAGTTTGCAATTATATGGGATGAAGACTTAATCCCACCCCAAACTGCTACATTTCCCTCACTGAATTACGATCAGGTCCTGAAAGAATACACAGATAGTGTTGGAGATTCGCAACAGAATGTTAATAAAGAAATAACTGTGTTAGACGCAAACACTACAGACATCCAGGATATATTAGCGCAGTCATACTGCCATGTTATTTCTAATAGCTTATTAGGGATCATATCCCACTACCATGTAGCCATTAGCGATATGAAGCCTGATGGAGCTAGAGACAATCTTTCAATAGAACTAGCTAAGCTAGCTTCATTAGCTGTAGATGCTCCTAAAACTAATATATTCCCAGTTATTCCTGAAAAAGCCAAGCAATTAATTAGAGAGAAAGGGTATCCAGACTTCATGGAGAAGACAGAGAATGTTTCTTATAAGTCAAGCAAATTGCTAGGAGAATTCTACCAACAAGCTAGTGCTGTTTGTTTCGGAGACATAAATGGTTGGGAGAGTCTTCTCAGTTATTATAGCGGGCGTAATTTCAATCAGAAAACTCCTGGAAATATAGCAATTGATATGTTCAAGATACGTGGCTATGAGGATTACATGAAAGATGCCAGTATTAGATATTTCGAATATCAAAATTCTATAAGAGCTATAATGCTATCTCTTGGCATTGAAACAGAAGCAGAAGTCGTGTTATGCTTAGTGCTGAAGTGTCACCCTCTCTTGATCGCAGATAAAAGCAAGATTATTAGAACATTGGAAGCTGCTACTACCTGCTTAGCGGAAGAATTTAGGGAAAAGTTTTATAGAGGGACAACAAGAAGTGATTATCGGAGTAAAGCAGCAGCATGGTATATTACAGCTTACCAATATCAACAACAACAAACAAATGATATCATTTTCCTCTCTTTTCCTTGGTTAGTTGGAGAATACCTGTGTGAGATTGTATCCATATATCAACAACCAATCCCTATCGGACATAACCTTCATACAGGGATAGGGAAGTCTGCACGGGAATACATATCAAGAAATAGTGATAATATTGTTAATGTTGTAGAGGGAAAGATTAATTTACTACCTAAGATCCATTCTGCTATCAACAAATACGCTTTCCATGCTTGTAGAACTGATGAGACCTGTCAAGTAGAAGATATTTTCCGTATAGAAGCATACGGATCTGTTTCCAAATACCTATGTGAATTGCAATCAGACTTAGACGTTTGTGTGACCTTGACCGAGTTTGGAATGGATTCAATTCCACAATCAGAGAAATTCAAAACATTAGAAATCGCTAAGAAACGGAAACATCTTTTGAAATCATTTATCTCCCCTCCCCTCGGACATATTTCCAGTTGTAAAACAGAGAAATTTGAGGGTTTCCCATTTCTTAACTGTAAGGTAGACTCACAAGATGAGAGATGCACAGAAATTAGCGTAGATATAACTGTTGAGAGCGACGGAGTGTTGAAGGCTGAATATATCTTAGGATTATACCGCAAGACTGAAGGGGTATTCTTTGGGTTTTTATGGATTTTAATACACTGGGCACGACACACTGGTATCTTAAAATGTCGTGATTCTGAAAACAACACGTGCGTTGTAATTACAGCACAATTTGAAGCTCTGGTTTTGCATATTTATAATAAAATGAAATGTAAACAAGATCAAGTTGTGAATAATGAAATTGATAGCTCGCTCTACTCCATGTTAGAACTGCTTAGGAGACCTTCTATAGATAATATGTTAGGACTAATGCTGGAAGAATTTTTCTGGTTAGGATATAAGATTACTTCTAATGACGTGCATGAAATAGTCTACACGTGGCCAATAGCAGGTGAGCCTATACATGTCATTAGAGAGTCAGCTCTCCGTAGGATATCTGTTCTACTATTCCAGGCATGGCATTGTCTCGTGTTCACAAGAGATATCACTAAGTTATTCGAGCGGTCTCAATTGGAATTGTCGTTTAATAAAAGATTTTCTAGTTTACTTAGTAATAGCCTTCGTACTTCAACTCATTTTTTCGAGAATATATTATCTAATAATAGCGGAGCTTTCATTCATATCGACGTGAGAGATAGGTATATTCATCTCTCTGCACATGGCACTGCAGCAGCTATTCATAAGCTCTCAAATGAAGTATCACAGTTAGAGTCAAACACTGCTCTGACAAAAAGCTATAAGTCAACCACCAGTCACTATATTCTTGAAGGTAGTCTGGCATTGATCATGTCAAACCACTGCATTAATCCCAAAGTTATGCTGAATACTTTTGATCATGGACTCTGCAGAGAACATCACTACCGCAATAATAAGAATGTTCTCGTTTCAGCTGGCGAAAACACCTTTAACAACGATTGGAATACTGCTGGTACAATTAAGATACAATCTTTGCTCTGTAACCAACTTTCACACTTTCCTGCGAAAAATGCAGAAATGCTCAAGAATCTTAAATTCATTACAAGATTTGGTTACTTCTATGTACTTGAAGGTTTTGATTCTTTCCAAAGTATCGGCTCATCAATCAACTTGAATGATTTCGAAAACTGTTTATTAAAAGGAAGAAACAATCGCAAATTTGATTCTGTTGAAGAGGACATTAATCTTTTAGCCGAATACTTAAAAGATTTGAAAATCCAATCATCTCCCATTCAACCAGTACAAGAAGATCCTCCCACTTCTATTCCTCCGATAGAAGACCCACATGGTCTCACCAATAGAGCTCTAGGCTGCGGGTTCTGTCCCGGGATTAAGCTAGCCAATGACATACATAAGCTGTCAACTAAATCTATATTTATGAATTCAATCCAGCAATGTGAATTTGTTCAATTAGATAGATGCCAAGTCATTACATGGATGGTTAATATTCAAGTAACTTTAAACCGATCTGTCAGAATTATTCTAGATGAGCAGCTACAGGTGATTGACGTCAGTGAGAGTCCTCTCGTATGGATGTTAGCAACTATTGTAGCTGACAGAAAGAAACTAGATCCTACAAAGGCCCACGATGTCAGGCTACGTACAGAGAGTTCTACACCTTTAGAAAAACATTCTGGCTTCTATGATATGATTTTTCCTGATGGAATTAACTCCCCCATTCTTACGGTTGATAAGAAAGGATCCCCTACCCTAACTGCTCATCTCAAAGACAAATTAATCTTACTTAAGAATTACCGTAAAGTTGAGTACTACCAATTTGAAAACACGATTGCTAAGTTGACTACTGGAATAGAATACTGCACTCAAAATATTAGCGTCGGTAGAGAATTCTGTGAACTATCTCTCTATCATAATGAAGAAGAATTGAAAGATGCTGTCAAGTGTAACAATGACAGTCATCAGATACAGACTATTGTTGCTAATGCTATGAAGATCTCTCTCAAATTATCAGAGACTATTTATCAAAATATGAACTGAGTTTGTTACTTAGCTAAGTGTTAAATATACTTTGCTAGTCTAAGCTGTATTTTTATAATACCTGTTTATTGGTGAGGTTTTGTACATCCATCCTCAAAGAATTTTATTAAATTATTTTGTGAACTTATTTCTTGCATTTTTGTATTTATTTTAAAACTACTTAAACTATTATATTTATTCAAAATGCAGTATATCTTGCTTAATAGGATCACATCTGATCATTACATCGGGACCAAGACATCTTGACCTGTCTGAATGATTACCCGATGGCTCTATTAAGGGGATTTGATTGTACTTATATCAAAGTTGTCCTAATAGTCATGTAAAGTAGAAAATATTTTGAGGATATTTGACAAGGTAAGGAATTTAAATCTTTTTCAATTCAGGTTCTATGATAGCAATGTGCCAACTATAACTAACTATGTGCGACTTTCGTATTAGCCTCGCTCGATCCTACGAATTTTTAAAGGCTGATGCTATCAGTGTGTTACAGGGCTTCATCTAGAGTTAGGCACCCCCCGCACCCTAATATATTATGAACATGGAGATAGCACCTGATATTGATCATTCATAAATATTTTTCAAAAATCACGGACGCCTGGGTGCGCGCTCAGATAAGGGCCTGATGTGTGCTGTAGCATATTTCACATATTAATTATTAAATATAGCTGATATGCCTAGTAGCAGTGGTATAGCCACACCCTGGCTGACCCAGGATAATTTAACTCTTTATCAGAGATAAACCGATAATCGGATAACCGGATATCGGGAGATTGATATTTTGTATTTATCCTTGATCTCTACGTATACTTTGGAAATTTCTATTTAATATTGTATTTCTGGCAGCCCTAAGGCTCAAACATTGAAATTTTAGTTTGTTTCCTCGTTAATTTACTGAATATCTGGATATATTCGGTTACTATCAAAAATGCATACTTTATTGTTTAACAGCTCTACTATAACGAAGAATTATGAAATTACTGTAATTATCTTCTATACTTCCTGAATTGTTTTTATTCGATTTCTTTATACGAGAAATGAAGACAACAATATCTGATAAACAAAATAATCCAAAGGTATTTGCAGCCAAATACCTGTTTTCTTTACAATTTATATGTTTTTTTGAGGACAAATATCCGATAATTAAAACACCACAATTTGGTATATCTGGGCCTATATTGGTCAAAGGTGGGATTTGATTCGAGGATTTATCAAATTTTCCACACCCTTGGCCATTACACACATATTTTCCACACGTCTTAGTAGATCTTTGTGGTTACTAGGGACAAAAGGATGTTTAGTTATTTACTTTTGTTATGTTATGTCTAGATGTCAAACCACACGCGTGGAAATTCTTATCGAATTCCTCCATACATTCTCAATAATTTCCCGGAATGTGGAACCTGGGGACAACCAATGATAGGTGATTACATTTAGAGGCACTAGAGGTGTCCCTTATTGCCCCCTTAATATGACTTTATAATCGTATGCACCTTGACAATTATAGCCACTCCATTCTAGTTACAATCAAGTTATAAAGGTAGTTTATATTTCTTTAGAATACAGAATTGATTAAAAGCTAATTACTAATTAGTGACCCTATGCTATGGATGATATTATCATTCATTTAATAGTTTATCCATTTTGTATTATTAATAATTACCAATTCTCTGCAATTATGAATGGCTAATTTATTGGAATTTCTTATCTAGTCTAAGACATTATATATTACGTAATCTATATTATTGAATCCCAATTGTTGTTTGTTTGTTTGTTCGTTGTCAAAGAAAGTTTTCATATACAAATTTATTGTTGTTTTATGAATATAAAGTAAACAAATAGTTGAAATCTCTAATTATGCTTAGAGACTTGCTCTCAACTGACAAATAGGGTAATCAAGTACGCTGAATCCGAATTTTGCATTTTCAAGCGTCTCATTGTTCATTTATTGTTGTTTTTATGAATATAAAGTAAACAATTTTCTAATTAATCCTAAACAATTTTCTAATTAAACCGGTATACTGGGGTAATCGGGTACGCTGATTACAAATATGAATTTATCACCAACTTATTGTGAGTATATTGCTACTTTTATACTTTGCTCAATTCGAGGCACGAAGTGTCGTGCTCTTATGCGAACACAAAGTGTTCGCAAGCCGCGCAGCTCGCTGGTAATATTTATATGTGAGCCTGAATATGTCTATCCATTAAAATGATAAAATAAGGAATAACGTTAGATGTATTTAGATAGTATATAGATTGGTCATATTACTAATCGAAAAGATTATGGATCTTCTAACAATATAAATAGCCAGCTAATTAGTTTTGTTTGGCTGTGTTACATCACACATAGGTAGACGGAGCCATAAATAATAGGTTTAAATATTCAATTGATTATATTAAGCAGCATACATCAAATCTATGCACTGCGCTATCAAGTATTTTGTATTTATCGATAAAGACTTTGTTCACAATACACAGCTATGGGTATTTTAAAGGGAGTGATGTGTATCTTGATATAATTGAGAGATAGCTATTAGATGTACATTTAACATTCTAGTGCAAGATATATTTATCTACACTAGAACTCGGTTAGCACGTACTTATCTCCCAAACGAATTTTCTATTCTTCTTCTAATTGTAAATAAAAATTATTCGGATAATATAACTCGGTTAGTACGCAGGACCGTAGCTAGCAGTTTTCTATTGGTCAGGTTGAACTATACAATTATATCGCGATCCTTTTCTGACTATCGGAGAGGGATCATCGATCATATTTTCGCGATAGATTTTCTTCCTAAAATTTTGATCCTTCCACTCCAATCTTTTGAGAATATGTAGATAGACAATAAAGCACTCAGTATGGCTAATTACCCCTTTCATGAGGACATCTAGATATCCGTGAGATTTGTTTAAGATCGTTGAATTTAGCTAGTTTTAATAATGAAATGGATAATGGTAGAATATGGCTCATTTTGTTATTAATCAGTGTAATTTTATTCAATTTCCCCAAAAATTTTTTAAGTTAGAATGTAAAAATAAAAGTAAGGTTGTATTCAAAAACGTGAGTTTCACGTTGGATCCGTGACTTGACAATTATGTAACAAGTGATAAGTAATTAAGTCTTTACCAGAGTACATAGGTTTGTATCATATCTCTCCGAATAATATACTGATATTTGTTTTTTGTTCAACAGATTCATTAACACAATGCGTTTAAGTTTTTTCTTGTTCTAGTATACACGCGCCTTCAATTGTTGATCAGAGCCTCTGATCAACAGCTGGAGGCTCGTGTGTTGAATTGACTAGGGACGAGTATACTACCCTCACAAAGCTGATGTAGGCTTTTCGAGCTCGAGGTCCCCGAAAATATCTCTCTCGGCCACGCTACTTATTGTAAGCCATACCATCATGCTGCCAACGATTTTCCCATAAGTAGGAATCTGACCATTCTTATTTCATGTGGACATATCATATTACAAATAATAATTCCCTAATTATAATAGCTAGTCATTCATTGGTCAAATTCATACTTCATGGTTTGGAAAGACAACAATTTACAAGTGTGTACTATTAGAATTTTCAGCATTATGGAGACATAAAGGTGGTAACGGCCATGTAAAGTTCCCTTTATTCTCCATCAAATAGAGAAGCCAAGGTCAGGGATTATATTAATTTAATAATAAGAAACCTGCTGGATAAAGAAATTTCAAATATATGTGTAGGTTGCCATGAAAGCAATTGCTGCGATTTCGGCTGATTCCTTCTACCAAAATCAATTAACAGAATTACGAATTCGCACTGTTCTAATTTCTGAAGTTTGCGATATCCTAGTTTTCTAGTTATGATGGCATGCCAATGAACGGAACCCATATACAGATGGCACCCAGATCCAGAATATGATCTGTTGCCCCTAAGCAATTTTTACATATGATACCACATGTGATGATACATACATGTGGTATCATAAGTACTGCATAATGACTCTTGTTACTCAATTAATTCTGATACAATGCAACAGTAGAATTATTATAGCACTGCTGTAGCTGTATGAATGAGAGCTGGCAAATTATTTAAGATGAGAGGAGTGCTAGGAGGACTACACTATCTGTGTCGGGGTCGCAAGAAGCGTATTTGGATGCTGCTTGTTTTGACTATGTTGATCTTCTTGTGTGCACTACTTATTTCCATAATATATACAAGTATTCTACTTATACGGTCTACCTTCAAAGGAATGTCTCTGTCTGAGAAAGAGTCTCTTCGAGATATTCTACCTGATCCTCTCCGCCCCTTCATTTTACCGCCTGATTCCCCTCACAGCTCAAACATAGAACCAATAACAGACGAAGAGAAGACTGAATACAAGACCGGACTAGACAGATACGGATTCAACAAATATAAAAGCGATCGTCTGCCTTGGTACCGACCCCTCTCTGATTTTCGTGATTCCCAATGTTTGTCTCAGCCTATCCCTCCCCACTCAGAGCTAGGTGTTGCTTCTATTGTGATTATATTCGTCAACGAAGCATTCTCTGTACTTATGCGGTCTCTGACAAGCATAACTCGTACCACACCATCAGATCTATTGAGAGAGATTATCCTAGTAGATGATGCTAGTGATGATCCAACTGGAGAGCTGGCTAACCTCACTTCTACTCTCAACAAGTATTTCCCTTCTGTCAAGCTATTACGTCATTCCTCACGGAGAGGATTAATGCGTGCTAGGCTGACAGGAGCTAGCGAGGCTACAGGAGATGTTATTGTGTTCCTGGACTCTCACATAGAATGTATGGAAGGTTGGTTAGAGCCTCTCCTGAAGAGAATAGCAGATTATCCCTCTACTATAGTGTGTCCTGTCATAGATATCATCTCTTGGGAGACTATGGAGCTAGTAGGTACCCCCGGTACTCTAGAGCTACAGGGCAGCTTCTCTTGGAGTATGGACTTCAGGTTCATTTCTATAGTAATAACATACACAGCAGTTTGCTCTTATAAATGTTATTATTAGATGGAGAGGACTGAGTCAAGAGTCTAAAGCACTACGTACCTCACCGACCGATGCTATCCGCAGCGAGGCGATGGCAGGAGGACTGTTCGCTATCAGAAGGAAGTACTTCTTTGACATAGGGGGCTACGACGAAGGGATGGAGATATGGGGAGCTGAGAACATTGAGATGTCCTTTCGTATATGGATGTGTGGCGGGAAACTAGAGATTCTTCCTTGTTCTCGTGTAGCTCATATCTTCCGAGAGAGACATTCCTCTTACTCCTTTCCTCAGGGATCCTCTGAGACCATCACTAAGAATGTTCTCAGGACCATCAACGTGTGGATGGGGGAGTACAAAGAGGAATACTTCAAGAGGAGACCATACAACAGAAATTTACCTTATGGAGATATTTCAGAACGACTGGCTCTTAAAGAGAGACTAGAGTGTAAATCATTTGACTGGTACCTCAATAACATTGCTACAGAAATGCTGGTTCCTGGCAAGAACGTTCCTGCAATTGGACCAATCAAAAATCGAGGAACATCACTGTGTATTGATTCTGAAGGCAGAACTAGTGGAGATGTTAAGATGCATAATTGTAAACTAGATGCTCCTAACCAATACTTCCTATATACAGATAAGAATGAGTTAATCTGGGATGACGACACATGTTTAGACGTGTCTGACTACAAACCTGGTACCCATGTTACTCTATACAATTGTCACGGACAGGGAGGGAACCAGCTATTTGAGTTTAACCAAATTTCAGGTCTTATTAAGCATCAGATTTCAGGAAATTGTTTATCACAGAACAGTGATCAAGCTCTAATAATAGAATATTGTGACTCTCTATCACCAAACGAACAATGGGAGTTTGAGAAGACTTATTTCTAACTCTAACGACTGTCTTTCAACGGATTTAGAGAATCTATTAGAATTTTACAAACACTCATTCCTAATGGATGTAATATTGTACTCGGAGACAGTTCAATTTAGCAGATTGTACAGATTCATTCTCTGCTAATATATTAGCTTACTTGTATTATTAATTACTTTAGTTTAATCATTTCCTTATTAACTATTCTGATCTGTAATGAGAAGCTGTATATACGACAATACTTAAGTATTTATAACTAATTTCTTCTATCAATTTTCATCCATCAGGACAAGGTTTGTTATGACATTACTATACTAGTCATAATTATTGGGATATATTGTTTAGTTTTAATTGTATAATATTTATTAATGTTATTCTTAACTTTTCAATCTGTAGGAGCATACAGTGACATGATTCACACATGAATCTGATAAATTCAACTTATTTTAAATATAAATTCTTTATTTACAACTTGTCTAGACTGGTATGTAAAATTCATTGAATTCATTGAGAGCTATAATTAGGGTCACTCATAGCCTACTCAAGATAAGGCCTGATCACTGAGTCAATTTTAACTGGACCAGAGATAAAAGGAAGTGGATATATTTTAATGGTGGGAAATTCTTTAATCACCAATCATATGAAATTGGTACATTTTCACCCGAATAAATGTACCAATTTCATATTCTTAGTGATTAAAGAATTTCCCATTAAAATAGATCCACTTCCTTTTATCCCTGGTCCAGTTAAAATTGACTCAGTGATCAGGCCTTATCTTTAGTAGGCTATGAGTCACTGAATGAAGATGAAGGTTAATTTCATTTTTGTAGTTTCTAATTAATTGTGCTACTAATATTAAGT
Source organism: Oopsacas minuta (assembly GCA_024704765.1). Lineage (NCBI taxonomy): Eukaryota > Metazoa > Porifera > Hexactinellida > Lyssacinosida > Leucopsacidae > Oopsacas > Oopsacas minuta. The sequence goes on along the minus strand of JAKMXF010000177.1, from coordinate 465,698 downwards.
TTTCAGATTTTTGTTCACTTCCTATGTAATATTTAAAAATTATTATATTATGATTTATCTGATGTAAATCAGAACAATAGCGTGTTAACAATAAATTATTATGTGTTTAATTGCATTTCATTGAGTAGGCAATATTGCACTTTTGGAAAGTTCATTCTCTCTGAACCTTGACTAGCTAGTACGCCTAGTAGATTAGTAGAAGAAAGTACTCTTTAAGGTGTAAACTATAGGAGCTGATCCAAGGGGTGTCTAGCCAGTAGTCGCCCCCTATCCCCTTCAGAAATATAGAACAATAAAATGATTACACATACTGAATGTTAGCATAATTAATTACTTATCAATGATCAATTAAGTATTATTATCGAGTATACTAGCCACCTACACTTTTACAACCACTCGTATGGGGTATGCGTGATAATTAGGATCTAAGTATTTCCCAGATCACTAAATATTTCGAATGAATAGCTCGTTAATTTCTATCCACCCCTTGAATATTTAATTGAGCTATGAATTGAAGTAACATATTTGTAGCTGGAGTATCCAATATTGGCAATATTCGACATAATATTGTGGTCATAATTCCTGAGTCCTGAGAATGGATTCATATATACATATCTAGGAGCTCTAAACATATAATATTGATTTTTCTTATTGTTTTTCTCCAACTTAGTTCCCCCAATGTACGGCCCCCCACGCAGGAAATATGGCAGCGTAGTAAAGAGCCAATCCTTCGTTAGTACACAATCCAATGAAACTTCTAGCAGAGCATCCGGTTTGGGGGTTACTGGTCTCCCGCCCATCAAATCTACCGGTAACGTACATGTAGCAACACAACAACCTACACACAGCACACATCTCCCTCATATCTCTCCTGTCCGTCCAGATACCGCACAAATTAATAGTGTACAAGTTGAACAAATGTTCGAGCCTACACCCCCCAAAGCCTCCCTCTCAATAACTAACCCCCTCCCAGTATATGCTCCAGCTAGACAGATACACAAGGAAAGTCATGGTCGTCCTCCTTCCGAGGCTTCTAACGGCTCTGGCAGTACCGGGAACAGGTCCTCTACTTCTCGTGCTAAAGACCGGGGACTCACATCTGACCAGGCCCTAAGGCTGTATGGCGGTAAGCTGACAGAATACGAGCAGCAGGAGATCCTCAACTACCCACAGATATACTTCGTAGGACAGAATGCTAAGAAGAAGCAGGGAATAATTGGCTCACCTCTAAATTGTGGTTATGACGATGAACACGGTTCTTACATTGATGTCCCACACGATCATGTAGCCTATAGATTCGAGGTATTGAAGTTGTTAGGCAAGGGAAGCTTTGGACAGGTGATGAAGGTGTATGACCATAAATCCCAGATACACATAGCTCTTAAGATGGTGCGTAATGAGAAGCGATTTCACAGACAAGCTCAGGAGGAGATTCGTATCCTCGATCATCTGAGGAAACACGACAAGGATTCAAGTCACAACTTAGTTCACATGTTAGACTCGTTTCAGTTCAGAAATCATGTCTGTATGACCTTTGAACTCTTATCAATGAACTTATATGAACTAATCAAGAAGAACAAATTCCAGGGTTTCAGCATTGGATTGGTTAGGAAATTCGCTCACTCAATCTTGCAATGTCTGGACCTCTTATTTAGACATCGAATAATACATTGTGATATGAAGCCAGAGAATGTGCTGCTCAAGCAGCCAGGCAGGAGCGGAATTAAGGTCAGTTTATCATTTGTTGAATATACTATTCAGTTAAACTGTTTAACATTTCATATACAGTTAGTACGTGCACGAGCAGTCATTCAATGCTTATCAGGATATAATAATGAAAAATATATGACACACGAAATATATACGAAATCTGTGTTTACTAGCCATTATTTCAGAAACACAGTTAGAAGATGAATGGAATACGCTAGCCAAGTTGAAATTTCTTACACCATAAAAGATATATAATTACAGTAGTTAGAAAACCTGTAACTGATATTTAGAAACCGTTTTCTACCTAATACAATGAAGTATAATAATCTACGAGTCTTTGGCTCGTCGCTTCGCGATGAACTTCGCGCATTGCGCCTCGAGGTATTCAACGGACAAACAAACAGGCAAACAACAATTGGGATTTAATGATATTGATGTTGTTTATAATATTCGGAGTCAGTATACTCGAGTATGCCAGTATAGTCGTTGGAAGTATGATTCTACAACAATTTTGAAATTTGTTTACTTTATATTCATATAAATAACAAATATATTTACACCTGATTAATTCAAAAGTGTGAAAATCGGATTCAGCATCTTCAGTATATTTAGTCTTGTTTATTGACTTCATAGAGGACCAGTCAACTCCTACCAGTGCATTAAGCCAATTCGTACAGACTTAACAACTCCGAAGTAAACATCTCTTACCATTGTGTTATACCAGAGTATTTTAACGTGTTATCCAAGTTGCTGTCGAGCGTATTTACATTCGATTAGTAGATAAGTGGTCTTAGATGTTGCCCACGCCTCCTGGGGGTACTTTATAATTAATAGGTTACTACGTGACAGTATAGTCTGGGTAGGATACATTATTCCCTGGTATAATTTAAACATGAATACGAGTTGAATGGTAATCAATTCATACACTTTCTTACTATAAACGGTAACTATTAATTAGTTAAAGTGGGTCCTCTCTGATCTAATTGTTCAGAGTTCCCCATATGCCCCATTGCCAGGGTTGCTGTGGGAATGGAATGGGAATGGGAATTGTAGTTATCCTATGTGAATTACCATGGGGCTCCCACAGGATTTGTGATTTGTCCCCACTAGAGCAAAACTCATTTGAGCGAAATTCATTAAACCAATTATTTGACAGATAAAAAACTGAATTATTTTAATAAGATTCAAAACAAGTACATAAATGAAAATATAAGAATATTAACTACAGAGAATATATTTGTTGGTTGTCCAATATTATGAGCAATTCCGGTTAAATATTCATCAGCACTATTCTGTCCCAAGTTAGAAGATAAAGTAAGGCTTCTAATATTTTCGTTGATTTGCCTGTATTTTATATTCTTGGAATAAGCCTTTATATTTCCGATATTTATTTGAGCTAATAGTGTTTCTGTACATCCTTGCTCTCTAATGAGTTTTGACACAATTCATAGATATTTGCGTGTGCCTTTCCAATCGCTCTACTTAATCTTAAATGCCAACCTTCCAGATTATTATTTGTTCTTCGTTCTACTCCATACATATTCCAAAGCTTATGGTTCACAATTTCAATCCAGTACTGTTGAAATAGTTTACAAGTGCTTACAATTCATCAGGGCATTCGTGCTTTAGGTCTTGAAATGTTTGAGGGATAAGTTCAACGGGTATAAAGGCCAAGGCAAGAAGCTTTCGTATATATATTTTATTATTTTCTTCAGAAGTATAAAATTGAGATAGGCCCAAAATTTGTACCTTGCGATAAACTGCTTGGCAAAAATGGACATAGCATCCACGGATACAGGCTGTAGGAAATTCCAATCTAATGCTGGCTATCAGTCCGCTTTCAAAATCACATGTGATCAGCTCTGGTAATAATATCGTGGTTAGCTCATTTGTCTTGTCTTTGAGGGCTAGAATTACTTCAGAATATATGATACGTGTTTTAGCAGGGAGTAGGCAATAAATGAGAGGAATTAGTTTATCACCTTCAAACGCATGAATGCTGAATAGTTGAAGGTATAAATGAGATACGCTTCTAAAGGTACCATCTACACACCAATGTTTCTTTGTAGAAAACTTCATGATATTAGCTTCTGTACTAAATATAAGGATTTCATTACCTATTGAAGAGTAGAGTAGAAAGTTAACACCAGCAATTGATTGCTGAAGGTTAACCGGTAAATTCAATGTCTCCCTTGAAGTTGGAAGTATAGGGAGATTGCTTAATCTCTCTCAATACAAAGAAGAATCAATTGACCGAAAAGGGGAAATCTTGAAGCAATAGAAGGATTAACAGAGAGCGTAGCTGCAGCATCACCATATAACATTGGTATAGGAGTTAGTTGAGTCCTTGGCTTCATTTTCAGGTCAGAAACTACTAATTCAATGGCCCTAGCATCTGAATCTGGGATACAATGCAATGTACACGGTGAGGAGTTCTAGTTTGATTATCACTGTTCCCCTGATCATTTATGCTATAGATGCAGTCATTGCAATCTCGAGTGCGACAACGCCATCGTTTCTTAGTATTGGCCGACACCAATTTGTCAAATCTATAAGAATGACCTTCAAAACTTAACGCAGGACACTTTTTGTTGTTTCGTACTGGGAAGCCATTTGATGAAATAACTTTCTTTGACATGGAAAAGGTTCCCATTTATACGAAATTGATCTATAATACCAAAATGTGTATTATTTTAACACCAAAAAGCACCCTTTTATTCAAGTCTCATTTTGATAACTTTACACATTGTGATATGGTTTCGCTCAAGTGGTGAAACTCCTGTTGATTGGATGGGAATTCCCATTCCCACGGCAACCCTGCCATTTTCTGTAAATACACTTGAGTCGCAAGAGTACTAGGTATTAGAAATGCTAAAATATATTGTGGTTGCATAGAAATGTGTAAATAATAATAGCAGCATTGTGAAGCCATTCAAAAATATAAAGTAGATCTTATAAGATATCCTTTAGGATTTGTAATTTTCATAGGATTCCCACAGAAATCCTGTGGAAATGTGATGGGAATAGGAATTGAAATTCTTTTCCCACGACAACCCTGCGGCCATTGCCATTGTGGACTATTAGAGAGGCACCACTGTGTAAGACATCTCGGGATTGCGGAATTTGAATTCAAAATAGTATACAATATACAGTAGATCCAGGAAATAATCACATGCCGGTTATAAGAACCTTAACTTGATTTACTGAATCTGTTGTATTCTACTCCATTGAATTTTACCACTTTGCCCTTCGGGTTTTGGTATTCATTTTAGCGATTTTTATTAATGGTTAGCTACACAATAAAAAATACAAATATGCTGATAGCTTCAATGGAAATATTAGTCCAGTTGCTAAGTGAAAATTTCATTTTGAAGAAAGGACGATTTTTATCCTAATTCGATAAAAGGGGACTCAATCTGGATCTTGCCTATCTCTGGGGAAATTGCTCCCAAGGTCCGTCAGTCCGAATATTAGCGATTACCCCGGTATAACCGTCGTAACCAAGTTTCTAAGGCCATTTAGAAATTTAATTACTTTATTCACCTAAACAACAACAAATATTAACAATACTTTGTTGATGATATCATATTTTGGAATCAGTGTACTCCATTTCACTAGAATAACCTGAAAACAGAGTAATCATATGATAAATCTGTGAATTTGTTACTTTTCCGATTTGGAATATCAAATTCTAATCGCGGTAGAATTCTTAAGCGTTAATTTCCACTACTTTAATTCCTCGATAGTCAATTTGCAATAATGAGGTAGATAATTATGATTGTATTAATTACTGAAATACATACATTTTTTCGAAGCAATGTTAATATGATTAGACACTAATTCATTACTAAAATAGGATTGAATACTGGTTATTCAAAGTTTGAATAGGGAGCAATACGCTTGTAGGTAACTAGAGTAATTAAAATCATGGATATTACAACACAAGTCATAGCACCAAACGTTATTTGAGGTCCGTAATTAGAGTACAAAAATATAAATATGATTGGACCGACACACCGACCTACTGATATTCCAGCAGTGAGCGCCCCCATCAGGAGTCCAGGAGGGTGAGTACCAATTACCTTCGAAGCTATTGTGTTCGATCCAGAATAGACATTTGGAAAATTAGTACAGAATATTATCGTGCCTAAAATGTATTGAAATAAATGTATCTTGGGTACCCAGAGACACCAAGGTTTTACTTTATAGTCACACCCGACCATCTCAATGGTACTATTGGACGATCCGTCGAGAGGATGGATAAGTTCTGGGAGCTCTCCTGGCCAAGGAATGTATAGGAAGAATGCTATACTTAAAGTCATTATCTCTAAAAGGAACAGTGATCTCTCTTCTACATATTTTACGAGGAAAGTGAACACTCGCATCGATCCCATGCCTAAGAGACAGCAAATGGATATGAGTAGATTGTTAAATGTGATCGTTTGTACACTCGTCCATCCAAACTCGTCCATACACACAGGAGTCAGGAGAGAGTCGTTGATAGTTACGAGGAGGTATGCACAGAACGAGGTGAACACTAATGACCAGAATCCTATCCTATCATAAGGCTTATTTACTACAATTGGTGGTGTTTGTTCTGAGCTCTCAGACATTAATGCAGCGTATTCCAGGAACTTAGAGTTAGCCTTTTGTAACTTTGATGTATTTCTTGTTGTTAGTGTAATTACTAGGAACTCTTTGAACCATATCATTAACACTAGGTTTATTAACGCTACACACGCACATACTATAATTGGACAGGTGTAGATATTCAAAGACAGGTGAATAAGGGGAATAACGTATCCAACTGAACCCAGAGGCTCAAATAACAACCCCATTAGTGGGCCTATTGTGAACGCTAGAGGTATGGTGAGGTACACGTTAGTCATTACGCCAGTACGCTCTTCCATTGTTGTAGCAGCAGTAACATATGCAGAGATTGTTGCCCTGCATCCAGAAGCTACCCCCATCAAGAATCTGCTTATTAACACTATCCATATAGCTACATTACCTGGGATCTGGTTGCAGTACACGTAGATTATGTTCGATATGATAACTAGAACTAGAACAAATACTATTGGTTGTCTGGTGGAGGATATATTGAACCAATATCCCAGCAGCGGAGAGGACATGAACATGCCTAATGGGTACACAGCAATTACACAACTATAGAAGAAATCTGATGTATCTTGATTCAGAGATTTCAAATACGGATAAATATTTGTGAACATGCATGCTGTAGTGTATACATTAACGAACATAACTAAGTAGAGTATGCGAATTGACCACCATCTACGAGATTTTAGCGATTCTATCTGTCCTTCCAGAGCCACGTAGATCCTATTGATAAAATTCGTTATCATAATGGGAACTGATTTTATCAGAAATATGATTTCAAATTTGTATTCTACATTTACTTATAATTGTTCCTTATCTATATACTTACTACTTTGTGATTTGTTGATGGGGAACAATTGAGAGGCAACATATAGTTTCTTCATTATTCCTCATCAATACTGTTATCTGTTTTTATTATTAAATATTTTACGTTGCAAATCACGAAGTAGCAAGTATTTGGCCTCCAATTGTCTTCTCTGTCATCTGTTTGCTAGATGATGTCCTTTCAGTGACGTTGCCAGGCAATATAGTTTGCTAGGGAGTGTTTCTCAATCTTTTTTCATCTGCGGATCCCCTTACCATTTAATATAACACACCACCTAGGTGTCACGGACCCCAGTTTGAGAATCACTGTGCTAGGGCACAAATACATGTTTACCGTGCTTTAACGCATAATTCCAAGCAAGAAACTGAATGATTGCTATGCTAGTGTACCAAATGATTTACTTTGGCATTTGTTCAGGGCTGCCCTAGCCTGGCACACCACGTGTCCTTAAATATTATCTTACCTTTATTTATACAATACACAGTAGTACAGATTCCACTGATTATACAAACTCTTTAGGATAAGACCGTAAAGTGCGAGAGTATTAGAAACAGTGTACATCTCTAAATTGTAGTTCATTTCTCTCTATTTCTTCAGGTGATAGATTTTGGAAGTTCGTGCTTTGAACACCAGCGCATCTATACTTACATTCAGAGCAGATTCTACCGTGCACCTGAAGTTATTCTGGGGGCTCGCTACGGAATGCCAATTGACATTTGGAGCTTCGGATGTATTCTAGCTGAGCTGCTGACAGGATATCCTCTCCTTCCAGGAGAGGATGAAGGAGACCAATTAGCTCTGACGATGGAGCTGTTTGGTACCCCTCCCCCTCTCCTCACAGACAACTCAAAGCGTACTCGCACCTTCTTCACTTCTCGTGGCCACCCTCGCTACTGCTCAATCACCCAGCACCCAGACGGATCAGTTACTTATGGTAGTGGAAGATCTAGAAGAGGTAAGATACGCGGTCCCCCCAACTCCAAAGATCTTGTGAAAGCCATGGGAGGTTGTGATGATCCCGTGTTCATTGACTTTATCCGGAGATGTCTCGCATGGGATCCAAACGACCGCATGACCCCTCCCCAAGCTCTGAGACATCCGTGGCTACGCAAGAGAAATAATGTCAAACAGATTGACGGAGATCTTGGGGGGACTAAACCTCTCTTGACAGCTAAAAAAGGGAACTTTCAGGGCCGCAAGATATCTGAGGCTAACGCATCTATCGTAACTAACAGCAGCAAGACTCAAATGAATTCCAGACCTGTCCTCCCTAAGATAGTGGGGAGATAGGTCGCAAGTTCTTCCACTTTATACACTATGACGTCACTTCATTCTTCTCTGAAGCTCACTAATACCGATAACTTAACTTTTTATGCAACCACTTACTATATTGTGCTCTCTTTTTAGCTGCACATACTCCTTATGCCCTATTATTATTATTATTATTATTATTATTATTATTATTATTATTATTATTATTATTATTGTTATTGTTATTATACTACTTCTTACCACCTCTATCTTATTCTGTTTAATGTTTGTTTTATTCTTACCGCCAGGTAACTAGAACCCCTTGATTACACATAGGTTAGAAAGTATTCATTATAAGTAGACAATACAATAATATCTTAACAACTCTTCTTCGGTATATTTCCCTCAGTATTTCGTGCTTCTAATTTGAACGAGTAAATTATAGCACAATTGACCAATTGAGATAGTAATGTTCGATAGAACCGATAAAACTTATGTTACTTTGAAGGTTTGGGACCATGTTCATACAATTTCAGATTCTATACAAGCACTATTTCGATATAATGGAAGTTGACTGTACACATATTACCCCTCACAGTAGGTGATTTTATATTTTGTGTTGCAGCATTCCTAATAGTACAAGTCTAACTAATTTACTTTGTGTTATTATGCCGATTCTGTTATGTATGTATACCTGTTAGTCGAGACTTTCCACATAACCCGTTGGGTACAGTTAGAAGAATAACAAAAAATGCCCAGCAGACAGACCAGTAGTGCAACTCAGGGTTATGCATTTTTGTTCTTTTCAGGCACCGTGTAAAAGCCGCAATGCACCGGACCTGACTGATTTTGGGCTCCTGGATCTGATAAATATTTTAGTATATTCAATATCATTCGTCCCCTAATGTATGTCATATTCTATCCTCAAATCCTATGAATAAAATTCGGAATAATTATCCTACAATTATCCCCTGAACTATTGAAATGAAATCTCTATCACCAATTTGAATTATGTATAAAAATATGTGAAAATATGATTAATAATGTAGATATAAATTCGAAATATTAATTTTGTAACCTACATACTCGATTACCCATGAATAGCAGTTAATACGAAATCTCTAGCATTATTTTGAGTAATATGTAAAAAGTTGTTAAATATGATTATTCATATGATAAATCTGTTAATTTGTAACTTTCAGACTCTGAAATTCTCAAAATCGGACTCTACGCACACAATTACCCCTGAAAACATGTGAAACCTAATCTCTAGCTTGCTTTTCTATTTTACATAGAAAGGTGTGAGAATATTCACTTTAGGAAAATTCATATCCGAGGTGCAAATCTCCGACCCAAAATGTATATGGATGCCAATTTTCATGTTAATTGGACTGCTAGATTTCGCACGGCCCCCTGGGCAGACGGACGTAGCACATCGTCCATACCATTAGGGCATCTCCCTATAGGAGCTGCACTAAAAAACTAAACTATTAATGAGTCAGATTGGCACCGATATCTCGGTTATGAAAAATATCGAAAATGTAATACTTTCCGATATTTTAAACTATTGATATATTTCAATTATTGATTCCGATGTTTCCTGATATTTTCCAGATATTTCGGAATTATCTTCGAAATGTGATATATTCCGATGATTTCCCGATATTAACAATAATCTTGATATATATTCTATTTATAGAAATATCGAACCGATATTTATCGTATGGGGGGAATTTTTCGATATATCGTATCGGAGATTATTAACGTATGCTATCGATATTTGCCAAACCTTACAGTCAGAAATATCTAACAAAACCATCATTCTTAATTTGGAAATACCAAGGACTTTATTAATACTCAAGCCTCCATATTCACTAAGACAGCGGTTCCCAACCTTTTTACAAGTGGACCCCCATAGACTGCAATAGATCCTGTGAACCCCGGTGGGAACCGCTGCACTACGAAGTTGAGTTCGAACTTAGTTCTTGACTTCTTAGTGAACTAAACATCTTGATAAGTGTAGCTTCAGGTTAAGTATTGCTAGTATAATATTATTATCAGCAAAGTCTAAACAGAACTACATATAAATGTAGACTATAGTATTCGCACCATAAGGAATATCTATTGACACTATGGAAATACTTTTGTGTAACTTATTGAGTAAGGATATAGGTTGAATATTCTCTACAATAATACAGGCTATAATTCCAACTACGTATACAGTTCTGTACTGAGCAGCTGCCCTATCCTCAAGATATTATAAGTTAGTTCATTTGTACAGAGGGCTGCGTTAACAGCTATTTCGTATTCTTGTCCGAAATTGCAAGGATTCACATACTTGCGTTCGATTGTTCTCCATTTTAGCGAACTATATCTGTTAACTCTCTTCATCCATGAATAAAGCAGAGAATCACTCAATCTAGCAAATGGGGATTAGGCAAAATAATGGCTCCTACCTCTGAATATTATAATATATCTACAGTTAACATCCGCTATCTCGAATGCCCATCAACGCAATCATTCGATTTTTCGGGTGTGTTAACCCGGAAACTCGAATAGTATATTAATTATCAATATAAATTTGAATAATTTTTTATATGAATGCTTTTAAATGCATTTTGGAAAGATCACAAAAAACTGAATAAGCAGTAAAATATTAGCTCGTTGGGAAATTGGTACCTTAAATGAAGGCCATCCGTTAACTCCAACATTCGCTATCTCTAATGTATTTGACTTCGCTTGATGTTCGAGTTACCGTATGTTACCTGCATATTAGGCCGGATCGAGAAAAGTATAAATCGTCGGTTCAACTTCTACCTAAGGGAAAAGTTGCCTTTACCATTTTCTAGGAAAATGCGAGACTTAAATTTGAAAAATATTTCGATTTGACCCTTGCGGTTTTATATTTTTGCTGTGTCACTTTCGCAAAATTGATTTTATATTGTCCGAATTTTCAAATTCCTTTGACTTAGCCCCTTTATATATATTATTTGGTAATAGTAAGTCGCATATTTGCTATTGAATGGTATATTAATCGAATTTCTATGTCCAAGGATACTCAAGTTATCAAGAATTTTTTGCATATTCTATCATACCCTAATATTATTACCCACCCCCCTTTTTTTCCGATTATTTGAAAATTCTATATTCTTAGTAAAATTTTTATATAATCACCAAACTTAGTATATTTCTTTATCAGATCCAAATTCATCAATAGGTTACCACAAAGAAATTTTACCAACATTCCTTATCTCTTGTTCTAACTTAGTTACCATTTATCTAGCATGGAATTTATGGTCAATTATAGTATCTATATCAATGCTCGATCAAATCATTCATATTATTGAGTGATTATATTCCTAAAATATATTTATTTTTGAAATGGCAGAAAACACGCGTAGTAAAGTATTTCATCCTATTTTTGGCTATCCAGGACCCATTCCAGAAAATCAACTTCCAACAAAACTAGATCTATACAATCATTATAGAATGCTTAGAAATGAAGATTCTAAATCAACTAGAGATGATATAGCGAAAGAACTAACTGAAGTATTAGTGCGTATCTATAATTTGGCTTCCATACCCACTATATCAGAGCTCAAAATAAAACAGTACATCAATTCTGATATTATTGAGAGAGCTAAATACTACGGAAAAAGTATCCAAAACAAGCAACAACCTGACCGTATACAGCCTATTATTTCCGAATTCAATGTCTTGTTCGATGTCTCAAGTTGCAAATGCCTAATTCAGGAAGGTAAATGTTTTTGCTCTCTCGATAAAAAGATACCACGCCGTGAGTGGCCATTTCTCTTTGATCAGCGAAACGCTCGAAAATTATTTATATCCAGCTTGGATTGCATGACAACCTCTAAAAATTTTGTTAAACAAAAAAGAAAAGAGGCACAATATGAAAGAGAAGAAAGGGAAATGAAGAGATTACATGCAGTTCAACCTTCGCAGGAATTTATAGAATGTGACTTTGAAGAGTTTGAATCTTTTGACTCGAGTACATCTAATACTCACAAGTATACACGTAATCATAATCAATTACGAAATTTAGCCATAATGTGTGATAGATATCAAATTAGCGATCGGGCAGGCGCAGCTATAGCTAACGCAGTACTGCAGGATTACGGTATTATCACACAGGAAGAAGATAGTCAAATTATTGATAGAAACAAACTCCGTAGATCTAGATTCTCTGTGAGAAAGGAATTGGCTAATGAGGCTCACGAAACTATCAATGATATATCTGCAATATATTTTGATGGCCGTAAAGATCAAACTCGAGTACTGGTAGAAAGAGAAGATGGACATTTGCATCAGGATACTGCAAATGAAGAACATTATACTGTCTTATCTGAACCGGGGAATCAGTATGTTGCCCATATAACACCAAGTTCTGGTAAAGCCAAAGATATAGCAAAGGAATTGACTGATCTTTGCAGGGAGCGTAATTCAAATTTAATGGCGGTTGGAGCTGATGGAGCTCGTGTTAACACTGGAATCTACAATGGGTGTATTAGATTACTTGAACTAGAGTTCACAAAACCACTCCACTGGTTTATTTGCCAATTACATGGTAATGAACTTCCATTGAGGCATCTCTTTCAAATAATAGATGGAAAAACCAGTGGACCCAATTCTTTTAAAGGAGTAATTGGTAAAGAACTTAATTGTGATTTTACTTGCAAACCAATTGCAGCGTATCATCCTTTATGCGGTAAAACTCAACTTATTGATTGCGATATTCTCAAGAATTTAAATAAAGATCAGAAATATCTATATAATATCTGCCATGCAGTTCAGACTGGTATTTGCTCATCTGAACTGGCATCGATGCAACCTGGTCCTTTAATCATGCTAGATGGACAACACTGGCCAACAGATTACTTAGGTCGTACATTTCTACGATACATCCCACACCTGAATTATCCCGACTTGTCAATTTTATTGTCAATTATTATGCACCAGTTTGGTTTAGAATCAAGAGTAACCCGATTTGCACAGATGGACCTAAAAATATGTTTTTTGCGATATCTTTGCTACGAGATCTACCGGAGTCTGACCAAGAAGTAATTTGCGATGTGATACAGAGAAACTCATATTTTTGTCATCCAGAAAATCTCCTGTTATCGATGCTTGCAGATAATGATGAACAAATTAGACAAAAGGCAGTGAAGACTATTTTAGATATCCGAATTAACAGTTCATCATTTAGACCGATTGAAATTCGCCCATTTAATCTTCCTTCAATTAGGTTCACTGCTGAAACATATGTGGATATGATTGATTGGGAAACCTCTTTTATCACAGAACCGCCTTTTACAAGATACCTCTCAAAAGAAGTACTAATTAATTGTGTACGTACTCCACTAGAAATTCCAGCATATCCATGTCATACACAAGCTGTTGAAAGAACTATTCAATTAGTCACTAAAAGTTCGTGTTCAGTAACAGGAGAAGATGCGAGGCATGGATTAATTCTTTCAACCCTAACATCAAGAGAAAAAATGCCCGCATTTGAGTCAAAGAAAGATTATGCATGTTAAATATACTTGATATAACATAATTGAATCATATACCACGATAGATAAAAAAGCTAATAATTTTCAAATAATCGGAAAAAAAGGGGGGTGGGTAATAATATTAGGGTATGATAGAATATGCAAAAAAAATCTTGATAACTTGAGTATCCTTGGACATAGAAATTCGATTAATATACCATTCAATAGCAAATATGCGACTTACTATTACCAAATAATATATATAAAGGGGCTAAGTCAAAGGAATTTGAAAATTCGGACAATATAAAATCAATTTTGCGAAAGTGACACAGCAAAAATATAAAACCGCAAGGGTCAAATCGAAATATTTTTCAAATTTAAGTCTCGCATTTTCCTAGAAAATGGTAAAGGCAACTTTTCCCTTAGGTAGAAGTTGAACCGACGATTTATACTTTTCTCGATCCGGCCTACTGCATATAGGAGATCGACCCCATACATTTCATTGGTAAACTCAGATCATGAATATATTCAGTCAAAAATGTGTGAATGACGTCATCAAAACTCAAAATTGTCTAAAATCAATTTATTCTGAGAGAAAAATTTGCATTCTATCCTGTTGAGATTAATATGACAATGTTCGACTCTTTTGATTACTCTTTCTTACCGATTTGTAACGATAGACTACCAAAACTGGGTCCCTGAAACATAGAAGCAGTACTAAAATGTCACAAAAATTATCCGAAAATGATGTTTTTATTGATGTTTCCCCGATATCTTCTGACATAATTATTACATCCTCTAAACATTCTTCGGACAGGTTTGTAGACGATAACCATAGTTGTAGAGAGTGGCGTAGTGAGGGGGGTTGGGCGCCCCGGGCGACACTCAGACTTAGTTTGTGTGAAATTTCTACTGTTTATTTTTCTAGAGCACTTTTGAAACATGAATGCAACAAATATGAGATCCATAATTGTGGTCGATATCCTGTACATTATCCCTAAGATGTTTAATAGTAGAATCAGTATTCGTACTTGAGGTGCTATTATACTCCTCGAAATCTTGGAATTCATACGTAGAATCTGATTAATAGTTGATGTTCGATGTTAGTTTCAATTGCCTTGTTAGATAGTATTCAATTGGTAATTTGACTGTTAGAGTGATTTGTTGTTTTCGTGAATCATATTCGACTAATTCTGGAGAGAATTTTTGAGTTCAGCTTTTTGGCCCGTAAATTTTGAACTTAGCATTGGCTCATGATAATAATAAGCTTTTATTTTCTTTGGTTTCCAAATTCGAATGCTTCTTCACAATGCTCAAGATTTCGTTTTTTTCTGTGTCTAGAGCTTTTTGGTATGTTATATGCTACTCCCAAGATGCGTTGTGAAATGATTGTATGCATCCTTCTCAAAAATCACCCGTCGCAAATGCAACGTTTTTATTAGTATGTAATGTTTCACAACTCCCAACCATTTTTCTACAATTGTGTTTGTTTCAGGAGTCTAGATTTTCACATTTCCACACTACCTTTGTGATAGTGCAAGTATACTTCCTTGTCAATAATGGAATTAAATAGAGGTAGCGTTTCAGAAGGAATGATAGAAATACTGGAAAGTAATAAGGATTAGTGCTGTTTTCTAATGGACGAATATTAACCTTCACACCTTTATAATTTCATTGAAACAATGCTAAAAAGGAAATTGTTTAATATATTTGATCTCGCACTTCATTGAATTAATAACTTAGGTATTCGAAGGCGATCACTTACTACAACCTGCGTCCAAGTGATAATTAACTAACACCTAGATACACAGAGATATGTATGCAACGAAGAAGCTGCAACAATGTCAATTTCTGTTGAGGGTGCATCAAGTTCATTCAGACCCTTCACTTTCTTCCCAGATGTTAGAATATGATTATCCATGAGTAATAATTCTGTCCTCCAACTGTAGACCTCACCAAGTTCTGAAATAGCTGATTGGAGTGATTTCAGTGTCGGACAAGGCTGAGAGTAGGGCCGTAGCTAGGCCTAGACCTGACAGTAGAGGTCGTAATAATGGTGAAGAGGAATGTTTGTATTCACATTCGGTTTCATAGCTGCAAGTTTTTAAGACTCATGAATCGCTGCACTGCCATATATGTGGTCTCCTTGGTTGAATTATATTAACACGCACAATTTCCCCTGACGAAGTTATAACTTATATTCTAGTATATTTTTGAATTTTCATTGAAATGATAATATTCCCCAAAAATTTCATAAGTAGGTTCATATCTACAAATTGTATATATTATTATGTAGTATGTATGTATGTACCAATTTTTCCTAGTAATCGGATTGATAGCTTTCTTAGGACTGGGCTGACGAACTTCGTACATTGTTCACAACATTAGGACATCTCCAGATAGGAGCCGCACATTCTAAATCTGAAGACTATAAGGATTGAATTTGTTTATATCGCACTTAATATATTACGGGACAAATGTATAAATCTTGGTTTTACGTACATCTATTCTAATTAATTATTAATTTTACCAGTTAGCTTCTAGCTTCTGATATTTATATCATTTCTATTTTATAAGAGACTTTCAAATGTTTCAAGCAATTAAAAATTTATTTTCTTCTTCGTCTACTGCACCTGCTTATACTGATGGAGAAGATAACAACAACAACAACACTCCTCCTGTATGTTTATAGCTTAATTTATACTACTAATTATATAATACGGTGGTTGAAGGATACATACGTATTCAGTAGATTCGGGACCAGCCCATTTTGACCCGATTAATCGGAGTAATTTAACACTGTTCGTATGGTTCTGTTCCTGGCCAAGTGACCCGATTAACTGTGGCTCTATTAAGCCGAGTCTATTGTAGAACCCGATCTGCTGTTCGAGGTTATCCCCGGTCAGTGCACGCTATTATTGTTCCTTTACCTGTAGTATAGCTAATAATATCACTCAATTTACATACGTATTTCTTGCTTATTATTCTTTATTTTATAGACACAGATAGCTGAAGACAGTCAAATAGTAGATCTCTCTAACATAGTTCGGAGCACAGAGGAGTTTGAAGAAATTTTACAAAAACACTCCAACTCTAGAATCATTACCAGACTCACTCTAACAGGTTACTCAAATATAATCACGTATATTATACATATAGGGTCATTCCATGTCGAATCGACAATTTGGCAACACTCCCCAGGTGACCATTCCAGTTAGCTGTAATTTTATCAAATCACATCCTTATTGAATTAAAGGATCACTCAAAATATTTAATTATTATCTCTTTAGTGTTCCAAATTATACCTAGGGCGATTATTGATCGTATGATCACGATCGTGATCCATTTATGACGATAGGAGGATCGCCGATCAATTTTTTCCGAAAAATCATCATATCTTAGATCTTTTTAGGCAGACATAATTTGAAAATTGCGAAACTAGACCCTAAAATGTTTATCAAAATGATCATGGCCAAACACATGAAAGAGTGGAGACTAAATCTTGAAATTTGGTACATTTATAGATCTTTTGTATATGAGTCGATGATAAGAATGGAAAATTCAATTTTGGTGTAAAAAATTACTTTTGATACATCCATGGTTTTAAATCAAGAATTTTACCCTGATTTTGAGGAGAAATACGAAAGCTAGGGTAGCAAATATCTAGTTTCCCATTCTTCCCGCTAAAAAGCGTAACAATTGAGGCAAAAGTTTGACGCAGGACAAATCTCTAAGTTTGGCTTCACAAACGGAATGGTTGGCTTATATGATTATTAATTTCTGTTTACTCCAGGAACTACAACGACTGGACTCCCTGCTGTCATTGGAAAGTTTGTGAACATAACTCAGTTAAACTTGTCCAGTAACCAGATCTCTCTCCTTCCCTGGTCAATCTTCTATCTACAGGAACTTGAATATTTAAATCTTTCCAATAATCGAATCGTGAGACTAAATTTAATACTTTAGAGCTATTTTATAATGTAATGGAATATCCCTACAAAACCCGACAAAATAGCTTAACTTGGGATTATACACTCACCATCCATGCTTACCCGGCATCGTCTATCAGAGCGAGTGGGTGACCACATTGGTGCCTAGTTTTAGGAAACAAATTCAAACTTGTAGGGGTCCACCAGCGCTCGACAAAATTGAAATTCCGTGGTGGCTAACTTAGCCACCACCTCGCATATCTTAGCCAAAATACATGATTTTTTGGTGTCTAAAGGCAATATTCTGGTGGCTATAGCTTATAGCCACCAAACCACCGGAATTGTCGAGCACTGGGCCCCACCATGCGAAATTTTGAAACAGGGGTGCGTTGCCCCGTAGTATTCCATGTTAGCTAATATTCTCAGATTTTGCTGTTGGGAAAATTTGTCATATTCCCCGAATTTTTCCAGACCAAAACATATTGAATTTCCTAGTCAATATGTTCAACCATCTAATCATTAATTACGTATATGTATACTTATATGATAGATTTCATTCACCTTTAATAGCATACACTGATTCGTTTAGCTTCTGAGTTATATCAGGTATGTTTACATGGTGAAGCCGAAAATGATTTGATAGGCCGCATACTTTGGAATTACAGATAAACAAGTAAGTATTATCTCTAACAGATATTCCTATCCTAACTAATAATGTGAGTGGGACAGTCTTCAATCGATAAAATGGCTGACAAAATTCTTGTTCACTTGTTTCCCATCTCTTCTAAAATGTTTGTAATATTCTCTTTTCTTTTATAGCCGATTTGCTATAAGTTCCCAATTTTTAACTATATAAGGAAAAGCCAAGCAATTATACAATTTGTTACAAATGTCCATGTATTTTCACCTTACTTCCAATAATCCCATGCTAGTAAATGCTTATATACAATAAGTAATCTCTATTCTATGTCTCTTTAGTATAGTTACAATATCCAGCATTATAAGCTACAATGTTCTGGGAAATCCAGCTCCTTCGAATGGACGAAAACATGTATGATACGGACATGATAATTTGTATTTCCATCCTTTATTCCACATACCATACTAATCACTTTCAAGTCCGATGTAAACACATTAATTGGGTTCTCTAAATTCAGTTCTGGAAAAATTGAAATATTTGTTCCAAATTGTGAGGTGTTTCTGGAGCATCAGATGCTGCAACTAGCAGGCTACCTTTACGCTATCGAGAAAAGATAGCCATAGGTAGGCTGGGCTAACATCTTTACCAGGCCTTGTCCATGATCACAACCCCAACAGTTTAGCACATGCTCAGTTATTTGGATCGATTCAACCCTACGAAGTACCTCCTACATTAATACAATAAACAACTGTGGTATCTTATATAGATTAGCCCTTTCTTCTCTCGAGTATATTGTTGATTGTTTGCTCTAAACAAGAGAGTTGTCTGAGCAAAGAGATCTAAGTGGTTTCTCTCATTTTGACTTTGTGATAGACGTAAGGCTAGGATTTTCATCCATGCTTATAAATAAATTGGCAAAATTTATGAGAGTTACGGTTGGAAATAGCAAGATCTTGCTGAAATTCAATAGGATCATTATCGTCAATGTTTGGGACTTGTATACCATAAAGCCATGAAATAACCTCACACGCAGATTATCAACCGATATTTCTGCTAAATTGACCTTTTCAGCCCGTTTAAGTAGCAAAATTTTAATAATTTCTTCGGCTATACTTCCTTTCTCTTCAAAGAATTTTAGTATATTCTGGCAGTATTGACTGATGTACAAGAATGATCAATAATAGAGCTAAAGCATTTTGAACATTTCTCAGGCGTATCTCTTAGTCTCCAAGCGAATATATCTGTGAGTTTTGATATTGGAAATCAGATTCAGATAACTCGATTCATTCTTCAATTTGAGTTGTATTCTCAATTTTAGGCCCATCATTTCCCTTGTAGATCGGCATACCTGACAAGATATAGGAAGATGATTACGCATTATTATTATTCTTTCTTCGGTTTCTATTATGCAAAGAACAGAGGTTATACCTAGAAGGATCCTAAATATGACGAGAGAGTGAATTGGCACAACCTTGAGATAATTTTTTCACGAATATAACATTTAAGGAATATGGACTTTGAAATGTGATTGACTTATGAAAAACGAATTTGTCAGCCATTTTATCGATTAAAGACTGTCCCACTCACATTATTAGTTAGGATAGGAATATCTGTTAGAGATAATACTTACTTGTTTATCTGTAATTCCAAAGTATGCGGCCTATCAAATCATTTTCGGCTTCACCATGTAAACATACCTGATATAACTCAGAAGCTAAACGAATCAGTGTATGCTATTAAAGGTGAATGAAATCTATCATATAAGTATACATATACGTAATTAATGATTAGATTGTTGAACATACCGAGTGTTCAATAAGTTCGGGTAAAAGTATGCTTACAGTACAGATAGATATAAAAATACTATTTCAAATGTTCGAAATACTCCCCATTAGCATCAATACACCTTTGACACCGTTCTAACCACATGTCAAATAGTCTTGAGTAGCGACTTTCTGGTATGAGGTCAATTGCATCCAAAAATGCGGCGCTCAGCTCTGTTTCCGAATCAAAACGTCTACCTTTTAGATGGCGTTTTATAGTAGGAAACAACCAGAAGTCACAAGGGGCTAGATCTGGGCTATAGGGTGGATGATCGGTCAATTCTAGCCCCGATTGGTTGATATAGTCCTTAGTTTTTCGTGCAGTGTGAGCTGGAGCATTGTCATGGTGGACTTTCATTCCGCGAAGACCAGTCTTTGGACGCAACCTCTCGACAGCTTGGAACACTTGCGGAAGACAATTTTCAGTGTACCAAGTTGCAGTAACAGTGTGCTTCTCAGGAAGCATCACATATTCTATTATCCCTCTTGTAGAGAAGAAAACAGCAAACATTCGCTTGCCGACCGCCCTGGTTTGCTTAGGAATTGTGTCCGGTTGCTCGTCTTCAAAGATCCATTTTGAGCTCTGCTGCTTTGATTGAATGTCTTAATAATAGATCCATGTCTCGTCACCAGTTATGACTTCTGACCAGCGTCGCGAATCTTTTTTGGAATACTTTAGCAGCATAAAACGACAAAATTCGAGTCGACGATTTTTTTGCTCAAAATTTAATAAATGGGGGACCAACTTAGAACAAACCCTCTTTAGCCCAAGGTGTTGGTGTAAGATGGTTTCTATTGTCCCCGATGAGACCGAAACCTCGAAAGCTAACTGTCTGACAGTGATTTTCCTATCCTCAGTTACTAGCTTCGATACTTTGTCGATATTCTCCTCATCGTCAAGGGATGTGTGGCCTAAACGGAATTGACGATACCACTTGTAGATGTTGGATTGGGTTGGACTTTGATCCCCAAAGATAGAAAACATCTCACAACTGCAATCCGCAACGTTTAATCCACGTTTGAAATTGTAGAAAATGATGGCACGGAAATCTCTCTTATTCAAATTTTCCATAATATTAAAATATTGAAAGTGACGATTATAAAATTGGCTACAAAAAATCGAGTATAGTACTTATAATCCTGAAATTTGGTTAGGAAGTATGGTTCACTAGGTATGTATGTGGTTACGTTAAATTAGCTCTACTGTAAGTGCTTTGTATAGTTTACTCGAACTTATTGAACACTCGGTATTGACTAGGAAATCCCTTATATAAT
This sequence comes from Oopsacas minuta, assembly GCA_024704765.1. Lineage (NCBI taxonomy): Eukaryota > Metazoa > Porifera > Hexactinellida > Lyssacinosida > Leucopsacidae > Oopsacas > Oopsacas minuta. Next base: position 444,117 of record JAKMXF010000177.1, on the reverse strand, counting down.
GTGGCTGGATGGAAATTTGGGGATATGACAAATTACGAAAATGAAAATATCTTGAGAATGTAAAATTTTCCCAATGGTAAAATCTGAGAAATATTAGCTAACATGAAATATTACGGGGCATACATACCCCCCGTTTCAAAATTTCGCATGGTTTCTATGTAAACTTCGTATAAATAAAGTCTCTGCCTCCAAACCTAGGGGATCCAGACCCCCAGGCAGGGCTATACCAACTCATTTTGAATTGGCAAAATCAACCCATTTTCTTGAATGAGTTGGTTGTGATCAAATGAATGAGATGACAACGCAAATCTGGCCAGGAGGTATGAATAGTAGGTACATTATCCGTTCCAAGAATTGGGAATCATCTAGGGAAATGATGTAATAATTTACTCGCTGTAACAGCAATGCATCAGTTATGATGTTTTGAACTCTTTATATCTAGTTTAACTCTTTGTTATAAAAATGAGTTGGTCAAATCAACTCAATATTTTTGAATGGGTTGGTAGCGGCAAATCGAATGAGTTGAATGGATTGAATGAATTGGTAGACAAAAAACAAGATTTTTTGCTACTCAAAATGAGTTGATACAGCCCTGCGGCCCCAGGTACCTAAACTTGGTGCTAATGAGTATAAACAATCCTCGCCATAGAGTGTAATGCAAAAGACTTTCATGTCAGAGGGTGTCCGGATACACAAGGCACCCATAGAACTGTTGCTTCGGCCTTGCCATGGTATTTATCAGTTTTTATTTTGTACTAGAAAGTTCCCGATTTGTTGAATTTTGTATTCTTGGCAATTGGAACCCGCTATCCTATGTATTTTAAATTGTATAATATACCCTATACCAGAATATACCTACGTAGTTTGTTGTTAATTGATAATACTTTTTCTATTAGGTAGAACTCCCAAAGACTTTAGGGTACTTGAAGAAACTTATAATATTTGATTTAAGGTAAATCTCTCGACGCGTATGCATTAATTCTAATTTCTTTTTCCAGCTATCTTATTTGAGAATTTTTGAGTTTGTCTAATTGTCTATCCTGAAATTCTAAAGTGGAGGCGGTAAAAATATTAATAGGCCTTAAATTTCATTAGAGTTAACTAAGTCTGGACAGAGGCGTAGCTAGCATTTCCTCTTTTGGGGATGCAGGATGTTCTAGTTAGGTTGCTATCAACTCGAACCAACGATTACATTGAATGAAAATTGTTGAATCAAATAGTTATCTGAAACTGTGGGTGATGATAATTTCAAAGTTGATTAGAATTTTATAAAAGGAATTTGTTAAATTTTCAAAACTTAATTCCCTCGTCTATTCGGGACCCTAAATTATAGGCCTGAAGCCTGGCCAGATTTCGAACGGGCCTCGCGACGAGTTGCGACCTCTAGGTAGCCTAGCGGTAGGTCATACTAGCACTGCTTCTAACTGTTTTGTAAGGAAAATCGACTGTATTACTAATAACGTATTTAAGCAACTGCTTACAATACTTTTTTTCTTAGAGATAATATGATACAATTCGTTCCATCTGAATTGGTGCTATTGGATTCTTTAAGCAATGTCTTCTTGGAAGGAAATTTATCACTGATGTCTCCTCCAGCTGACAACCTACCTGCAGACGTGCTGGAGTTGAAAACCTATTTGGCAAATAGATACACCAGAACTGATGCTTTTATATCTTGTGTAAGTTCTCTAACTTCAATAATTTACCGAGCCGCTTCGCTGTCCGTGGTGTGCGGCTTGCAAACACTTTGTGTTCGCATGTGACTTGGCACTTTGTGCCTCGAATCTTTTCATAAGAACAACTATTATTTCCTACGGAAATATAGCCTGTCCACGGTATAGAATTTCCTGGACCATGGATTATTTCAAGTCTATTAAATTTGACCTGCAATTTTATTTTTCTCTATAATATAACTTGGCGCATTTTGGCTCGAATAAATGTATTATAGATATTAACTAATTACATATGTTATGTCATCATACTATTCCCAGTTCGAAATGACTTCATCTGTTGGTTAAAAGGCAATATATTGTCAAAAATGCATCATTTTAAAGCTCTAATAAACGATCATTAGTGCCTCTTAGATTCCAGAATTAATATCAAGTGATCTAAGGATGTTTATACACAAAATTTTTTAATTATAAAGTTGTCACGTTACTGAGTTATATTAGGTACCATGGATGGCATTTGTTTTGGCAATATCCACTTGTAACTCGATAGTCGCTAGAGTTATCGTCAGATCACTCCAGCCAATATTTATTATATACCCAACTCCCCATACCCTTGTAATATATTTTTATAAGATATCTTGAAATATTATTGCGTAATCTTGATGATGACCAAATATTGGCATATTCACGATTGGTGTCACTGGTCTGAGAAATTCTGTCAAAATGTATTAGAAGGGTATGGGAAGTTGGGTATGTGGTACATATTAGCTGGAGTGATTTGATAATAACTCCAGCGACTATCGAATTATAAGGAGATTTGACCAAATATGTGCCATCCATGGTATCTAATATAACTGATAGCTTTATCATTACAAATTTTCAATATTTGTATGAAAACATCAATAAATTATTTATTGTTAATTTTGGAATCAAAGTCGCACTAGTATTCCATTAACACAGCTTGAAAAAATGGCACATGTTTGACAACATATTTCCCTGTTTGTAAATCAGACGACATCATTTCGGCCTGAGAGAGTTTGATGATATTCCTAATTTCCTATTATTAACTATCAATAATACATTTATTCGAGCCAAAATGTACCAATTTATATGATCAATAATATTAGAATTGCCTATCAAATTTAATGAAATATAGTTTGATAGGCTGTGTTTAGCACCAGTTTGAAATATGTGCAAAAGGTGTGAAATTATGATTTGTCATATGATTAATCACTGAGTGAGAGGTCAAAATTGGATCTACATACTCGATTATACTTCACTAGCATCATTTTAGGAATATTAACAAAAGGTGTGAAATATGATTAATCATATGATAAATGTGTGTATTTGTCACTTTCAGACTCTGAAACTCTTAAAATCGGACTCTACGCACCCAATTACCCCTGTCAACATGTTGAAACCTAATCTCTAGCTGCTTTTGGTATTTAAATAGAAAGGTGTGAAAATTGATCACCAAAAATGTGTGAAGTATCCACTTTAGAAAAAAATTCATACCCGAGGTGCAAATATACGATGTGTATGTATACCAATTTTCATGTTCATCGGACTACTAGATTTCGCATGGCCCCGCGGACGGACATACATACGGACGTCGTACATCGTTAATGCCACTAGGGGATCTCCCTATAGGAGTTGTACTAAAATAGTACGTTTTAACCGAAGTACGTCTTTCAGAGTTCTACTGTAGATTTATTAATAATGTTAACCATTTCTCCTAGAGATACTACTATACCGTGAAAACACGTATTGCATCGCTAGTAGACTTAACTGTCAGGTATGTAAATATCTGTGTTATTCGTACTCATATACGCATAATAATAACTATTATGGAATTATTGACTAGGTGTATAATGGAATATAAACTGGAGTATCTCTCCTGCATTTGGATGCCTCCCAACCTGAAACACCAAATACACAAAGAAGAGAATGACAGACAAACGGAACTTCACGTTATGAAGTGCACCAAATGTAAAAACTACTTTTCTTCTAAGAAGACTTTTGAAGTTCATCATTGCTAAAACGTTCAAGCTAAACTCATATTTATTTTCTAAACATTTCCAGCTTTTATCCTGTTTGTACACTATTTGTTGAAATTTGGTTTATTCATTAGGCTGATCCTTGTGATTCTGTTTAACCAGTCATAATTATGGCGATTACCCTGTCAGTATGTATACATACTTGCCAAGAGTCTCGTTATTTGTAGTCCAGTCTAATACAAATATGCTCCATCCCGCGATGTCCCACTAATTAGTGTCTTCCTTCCCACTTTTTCTTCACTGAGGTTGGCAAGTGTATATATATATCATTTAAAGTGTCAGTGGAGGATACAAACTTTTCGTGAAGAGACATTTCGTGCCAAAAAGTAAATTGTGCATTCTTTTGTAACTCATATTACTTATTATTTTATTAATCTGAATATCTGGTAATGAATAAGTAATAACAAATTATCGTAAGCTTTATCGTTAAATGTAAATGGTATGGCACTCCTCTCAGAAATTCGTCTTTTGGCTTGTTAAATAATAAATATCCATCAATCAAGTTCTCTAATGAATTTTCCCTCCCATCATATCATCTATGTTTTGGCGGCCTTCTCCTGGTAATATAAAATGCTTGTTTCATCTCGACTAGACCCTGCTCCTTCTTCAATTTATCAAGGAATCGCAATATTGACGGATGATGTGGCATTCAAAAGAACGGTGCCATGCTTCCACTACATTGGTGGTGCGGGGTAGGCCAGATCGTACCGTGAAATGGTAGTTCCTCAAATTTAGTGGAAACATCAAGGAGGAATTTGCTACTTATACCAATATATTTTGATTCAGAGTACAGTGCTAAATCATATGCTTGAGGTGGTAGCTCAATCCATAATTTGTTAACGCAGTATCACTAAGTAACTTCTTGTAATATATATATTTCTATTCTTTGTGTAAACGTAGCATCTACAAGAAAGCACACATTCCACCTTTCGATGTTTCAGTTATTAATAACTGAGTTGGGATAAGTAACTTGAGTCTGACCAGCGGGGCTTAGGGATGTTTCGGATGCATTCTCATTTTGAGCGAAATGATCTTCATCTCCAGAAGTGTAATCAATTTGACTCATATTAATTGAAGATCATTAATTCTTTAGATTAGAAAACGAGTGTGAGTTGACTGCATTCAACTACTATCCCATTTATACCATTTCTTGATATATGCAGACAACAATCAAATAATTGAGTTTATGATCACTTTTATTACTAATAATTTTTTGGGTGATAAATCCTTATAAAATGAAATCAATGAGCAAAGTGGATGTGTCATGTGTCGAATGTACAATTTCTTTTTATCACGAAAAGTTGTATCTCGCCCCCGTCAGTGGATACAATTAATGCATTGCTGTAATATAAATCTTAGGGAAACGACTGCGTATAACCGTATGTCTGTTTAACCTTATTATCGATATCTTATCAGTAAAATGCACCAGGCTGACCTACCTTCTGTCCTCTCGCTCGTTACCAAGGACCTTCACATTCCTCTCAAACAGCTACACATCTCTGATAAAGAAAATACATCTAATATATGTTATGGTCTACTCAACAACAGATGGATATCACAGGTTAGAGAGGCCAATAAGTACAGCACTCCTCCCATATCAGACCTGGATGAGACAGCAATCAAATCTTTCCTAATGCCATCAATACTCACGAATTTGCCTCAGGGCTGGAACAGTTTTATAATTACTGTTTTGAGAAAGCAACAGTTATTATCTCATCCTACTACACAAGATTGTGCTAACTCAATATTTACACACTTAATTCAACTCAAGAATAATTTAAAATTAAGAGACAGACAGCTATTGTCAGGTTGCTATTCTTCTACCACAGATAAGTCATATTCTCAAAGCACAAAGTTAGAAAGCAAATTCTTAGAGGGTTATTTCGCTTGTAATGTTATACAAGTTCCATCTCAAACTACTAATGATTTGCCTCAAGATACACCGTCCTTACAAACCTCACCTTCATTTCCCTCTCATCTCCTACCAACTTATTTTATTCTGGAGACTGAAGATCATTTCTATTTCATTCATCCACACACTAAAGTAACTCTGCTAGATGCTGTTAAGTACTCTAATCCCCTCCTCTTTTCTTCTCGTATCAAAAGTCTTTTCTTACTCTACCAACTCAAACATTGTATTGAAGATCTTAGTGATTCGCTAACTGACTCGAATTCCCTCAATCTTACTAGTTTCTACATAGATCCCAATCTCTGGTTATTCAGCACTGGAGTAACACCTCCTCTTCCAATTAGTCTCGTAGAAGATGAAAAGATAGATGAGATACTCAACAGCAGAGCTAGCATGCTCCAGGAAAGCACTCGTCTCTGGCAAGACAACAAACTCTCTAACCTAAATTATTTGCTGCTGATTAACGAAGCAGCTGGTAGGAAGAAAGGAGATCCTAACAACCACCCGTTTCTACCGTGGGTATCTGACTTTAAATCTCCTGACGTTGTTTCGAGAGATTTCACTAAGAGCAAATATCGTCTCACCAAGGGAGATGCTCAGCTAGATTTCACCTACACCTCTCCAACCTACAGCTCTACTATAGCAGAAACTAAGCTAGAGCCTCATCACGTTACTGATACATTCTCAGAGATTACTTACTTTATCTACCTTGCTAGACGCACTCCTCGCTCCGTCCTGTGTAGATATGTTAGGCCTCGCTGGGAGCCGTCTGAGTACCCAACCAATGTGGCCCGTATACAGGAATGGACTCCAGACGAATGCATTCCTGAATTCTTCTCAGACCCCTCTGTATTCTACTCCATCCATCCAGACCTCCCGGATCTGAAGGTGCCGGATTGGTGTGAATCTCCTGAGAACTTTATCGCCTGGCATAGGGGTGTTCTGGAGAGTGACCACGTGTCTAGCAATCTACACAATTGGATAGATTTGTACTTCGGTTATAAATTGACAGGCGAGGCGGGATTGAAGGCTAAGAACATTCCTCATTTCCTAATCAAGAAGCACAGCTCTCCCTACAACTACGGAGTAAATCAGCTATTCAAAGAGCCACACCCCAGGAAACAAATCTCCAACTATCTACACCAATACTACACAGGTAGAGAAACTAAGCTGTCATCAGAAAAGGAGGTTAATACCAATAATGAGTTAGAGAGCGGGATTAACAGATCCTCTATCATATCCATTGAGCAGGATAACATAAATACAGTCGCTGATAACATTATCGGGGTAGACTCTGATCCTAATGAACAGGGTCTGTACGGGTCCTGTCACATAGATCATTTCGACGTTGTGCAGGCCCCTCCAGCTGACTTAACGGAGCCTCTTATCAGGAAGCCTGGAGAGACAAAACGCGGCTTTTCTGACTTCGAGACCACAAAGCTGAAACATTTTCCGTTTACTGGTCGGTTCAGAGGAAAAGACGTTCTTGATGAAACTCAAGTGTTGAAGTATCGCAGCCACATTTCACTTCCTAGTAATTTGGACTTAGGCAGATTGTTGAATGAATTTGAAGAGGAAAATCTGTTCTACTCCGACCAGTCTCCTGCCAAGCAGCAATGTAGTGAAACTCAGTTCTCTAAGAGAAATGGACATGACCTTTTGTACCTTGCATCTCATAGTTCAGAGTACACACAGATTGTATTGATAATTGTGTTTATTGAGTTTACAGCCAGCGATCAGTTGAAATCCTATCCTTTTACTGCTTCTCTTAGTGAGAGAGCTACCTTACTTAGAGCTAATCTTAGAGAAGATCTTTTACAAGATATACCTGAGGTAAAGTTATTATTACCTCTACTGGACAGATACATAAAGAATAGTTCTCTGCAGAACTGTGTTACTATTGAGTTCCCATTAGTGTTTCCTTCCTACTTCGAACCTCTACACGTATTCCTCTCTCGGCTATACTCATTCAAGAACAAGCTCTTCTCACTCTCTCACTTAGAAGCTCGTAAGTGCTTCCGAGCTAGTGACTACTTCCCTATCTTGAATCTGCTACGATCTGAGTCTGTTGAGTTGCTGTGTAGGATACCTCAGGAAGGGCTGCATTTGGTGGGAGATTACTGTAAGTGGGTATTCACAGACTCCCTTCTAGCTCCACTAGGCTTCATAGAGGTGTTCTCAGTAATAGCTAGCTATCTACCCACCAGTTATCTACACAACAACTATATTAGTTGTGTACAGAGGGTGTATTGTGACATGAAAGATCACACTTTATATCCTTGTCTGTTCAAAAGTTCTTTTGTGACATCTCTCATTAACATGTTCGGTCCTAACTACTATTTCTCAGTTTTGCTGAAGTATCTTCTGAAAGCAATTACTTCATCCTATTGTTCCTCTCCCGTATCTATTTCTCTCCTCTCCGATTGTCTAACTCAGCTGCACAAACAGACGGAAGCAGCTCCTTACAAGCACCTTGAGAGACCCTCCATCCACATGGAAGAGTCAGACACAGAAGTTGTTGATCTCCTCAACAACTCTGCTTCCTCTCTCATAGCTTCTGAGACTCTTCTGTTCCTCTTCAGCTACTTCGGGATACCTATTTCTACCAGATTCTTATTTAGCGAGCTGATTGCTCTTCTACCAGACTATTCATGTAAGATATTCACTCATATTACATCTTTTGATATGTTTCATAACGTATTCCTACACGACACATGTTATGTTACCATTCATTCTATTCTGACACTCACAAACGACAAATACGCTACTTTCCTCTGTTTCCACTACGTCACCTCCTGGATATCTCATATGCAGAAGAGAATCCTAAACATTAGGACTGAAGGATTTCTCTCTGCTATTCTAACATTAGCTAGTATATGGCTGTTGTCAGTGACGAATGACACTATTCAGCAAACTCTCTATCAGTTCCTCAAAGAAATAGTAGATGTTGTATATCAAGTTATATCTTCAACTTCAACATTCTTCACCAGAGGTCAAGAGTTCAGATATCACCTGCATATAGCCTTGCTACAGCTGATGACCCAGCTGATCTCTAACGGTCCCAAGCTCTTTTCACACAATGTGTCACCTGTCAAGACAGCTGTCAAAAAGATATTCCACGCCTTCTCTGCTATTCAGATTATTCGTGAGGCTGATATTGTAAGAGAAAATGTTTCTGACAACCAACACAAGATTAATACACAACTGCTGGCTACGTTCAATGCGGATTTGCTCTCACAATTCTCTTCTTCTATTTATATATTCCTCCAGGATAATGACATAGACATTCCTTCATTTGCTCCACCAGTCACACCTACTGTTAAGAAGATAAAGCAAGTATTCGCATATAGAAGAGAGCTTACAGAGTTAGTTTCTCTCTTCTACAGTAGTAACATCAGTAGCCGTACAGATATCAGTTCATTTTCTTCTCATCCTATTTATACAGAGGAGAGAATCAGACCAGATCCGAAGCCAACTCCCTCTCTCTTCTCCAGTCTACCCTCAACCTCTCAGCACAGCTATCATACCAAATGTAACTGGATTGAGTACCTCAAACAAACCATAGAAAACACCAACAGTGAGCCAATTGTATTTAATCACGTACAATCATTGCATGGGTTTGAGACTAGTATCAGCAAACTGTGTCACACCCCCTGTGAGAATGTTATATTTGGATCATCTAGAGACCAGGTGTTGGTCTGGAGAGTGTGTGACTCAACCCTGCAATCAGATGTTAACGCTAATGGAGTTTATAAGAGTCATACCAAGCAGATTAGGTCTCTCTCCTACCTTAATTCTTTAGATAGTGTTGTTTCTAACGACGGCTGTATTCACATATGGAATATAGAATCAATGTACACTTCATACAAACACGCACATCCTTCCAAAGTATATCAAATTCATTGTAACAGCCCTCAGACACAACGAGTTATATACAGTGCTACCAATGAGAGCACACTCACTGTTCTTGATACAAGAGTTCCCCGACTGGCGTTTGACTGGGTAGTCCCACCGTCAATACCATCCACATTCCATCACATCAACGTGACAACGGATAACCATACCATCTACTTAGCAACTTCTAGTGGAGGTATTATAATGATAGACACACGGATGGGTTTTATACTAGGTCAGTGGTCTGTATCTGATACAGACATCTCCTCTATGCTACTACATCAGAATCACCTGTTCATTGCTAGTTCTGACAACACACTGAAGATATTCTCACCGAAAGGTCATCAGCTGTACCAGACTATCAGCTGTAGAAATCAGACAGACTCTATTGAGGCTCTCACTGATTCAGCAGTTATCTGTTCCAGCTACAATGACATGGCTGTAACTCTGTTTCAGAGACAAGATTCATGGAATCCTACTAATAAATGGCCAATTCCTAAGCTAAACAATTCCATAGTTCACTCAATTGCATTCCTCCCACTCCAACAAGTATTACTTGCCTCTCTAGAAGCTGGGGTTGTTAATGTGTATGGGACAAACTTCTCGCATCATGCGGTTGGTATGAAATGACTAGTGTAATTCTATTAAATTATATTTGTATATATTGACGTTATCCTCTATATTTATATTATTTGTTCTATCTAGACGGGTTCTATAGGCTATACAATATATTCTCAATTTCTTGTATGCTGTTAAAATTAACAAGACAATTTCAATGTACTTGTATATGATTAGTTTGTTAGATGCTATACTCATACTAATGGCTACAGCAGATAATGATATAGTATGTCATGTCAGAACCTGTTCTCCTGAATTTCTAGAAGATTCTATACTCAGTGTATATCCACAAAGGAAGTCTATTTCTCTATCTGATCAGCATGACACTGATTTCAGTATAATTTCTTACAACCTTCTGGCTCAATGCTATGCATTCAAATCCAGATATCCTTATACCAAGTCTATCTCTCAGGAGTTCAGACATCAAAACTTAATGAAAGAGCTTCATATTATCGGAGCTGGCACCATCATTTGCTTTCAAGAAGTAACTCAGAAATACTTCTCTTCTCTGCTACAGCCAGCAATGAATACATTGGGTTACTTGAGTGTGTTTAAACCTAGACCAGGTAAGTCTGTTGGTGCCTCCCCTGGAAAGGACGGACTTGCTATTTTCTATAGGAAGGACAGAGCTGAGCTGATAGAAATAATACCTTTAGAGCTTAATGCATTGTTACAAGAAGTGTGGTTAGGAATGTACGGTTCAGACAGTGTATTACCTACTGAGTGTTATAGAGACACACTAGCTCTAGTACTGGTGTTACGTATCAATAATGCTATAGTAGTGGTAGGCACCACTCATTTACCCTGGACTAAGGTGTACTGGGATGAACAGACTCTTCAGGTCAGTTTAATTCTGAAAAGGTTAGCAGAAATAGCGGCTACGCATGAATCTAATGCATATGTTCTATGCGGCGACTTCAACAGGAATCCTCAATATGAGTTATACCAGTATGTTACAACAGGTAAACTTACTCAACCTCAACGAGAACTTTTCATGAGTTCAAAAAAGAAGCTCAGTATACCAAATATTATTCACGGGACAGAGTGTCTTAATTCGAGTGGTGATGTATCTAAAGTGATTCTACCTTTATACAAAGTGTTTGAGAACTTTTATAACATTCCAGAACCTATGCACAGTGCGTATGCTGCTGTACTTGGTGAGGAACCAAAGTTCACATTTTATGCAGACTCACATGGGTGTATGGACTATATATTCTATAGCTCAGCTCTAATGGCTGTGAGCGTGCTTTCTGTACCTAGTAAAGAGGAAGTTAGTTCTGAGACATCACTCCCGAATAGTGTTATGTCATCTGATCATATATCTATTAAGGCGGTCTGTAGATTTGTATAGCTCATTAGAGACCTATATTTGAAATTTTAATTCAATCATAGCCTACATGTATCTAGAAATTTCAATGCTACAGGTTTTGTGTTCTCTCTGTTGTTGCGTTTTCTATCATTCCCAAATCATGAATATATATATACATATATACGTACCCCCCTACAGTAATGACTTTCTTACTGTAGGGGGTACGTATATGTGTATATATATATACATATATGTGTTCGCTTTCCTATTCACGTTTATAATTTCGCAATAGAATTCATTGAATTCCCAGGCCTGTTATCAGAAGCTAAAACATACTGATACGATTACAAAAATTTCTTTATCAATCAGTTATTTTATGGAAACGTTACCACATTTGGTTCCTCCTCTTCTGAGCTCAGATCTAGACTCTGTTTCCAAAAGGGTAGAAGAAATATTGATGACTGAGGCTTTATCTCAATATCACCTGTCAGAGAGAGAAATATATCTCATGACCGAAATGCTAGGCGAAATGTGTAGAGAGCGTGATAGAGAGTTGAGGATGTACTCGCTTGAGTTTTCAGAGCTCTCTGGCGCTGCTGGGGGCTGGAGAAGAGGACGGAAAGGTGACTCTAGTAACAATCCTCATTTGATCTCTATTGGGGAATTCCTCTGGGACGCATTACTAGCTTTGATACCAACATCTCCTGACAGACTGACTCAGCCTGTCATTGTTAATGACACGTTTGACACGAAATTGTGTTATTATGTCAAGATGACACCGCCGAACAAACGGACTCAGCGGTCGCTTATAGACCCTCTCAGCACCTCTTTGACCTCAGACAGCTGCTACTTGATCAATTCTGACTGGTACTCCAATTGGGAGACCTGGGTAGACTCAAAAAATGTTAAGAGGAATCCTACTCCCATTGATAACAGAGACCTTAGGGACAATTGGAGGCTGACAAGGTCTTTAATTCCACATTTTACCGTGAAATGTTTGAGAGATAACGAATTTATACATCTTCTCTCTTGGTTCGGACTCTTAGCAAACAGCATCGCAGTATATGTAAAAGGCTCTGAACTAGACCTATACCCCATAACCATAAAATCCTGTGTTTATGGAGGTGCTTCTAATCTTTATAGGAATGTTTGTATTACGAAAGACGAGCCAGTAAGAGTGCTAGTTGATAAAATAAAATTTTGTTTCGGAATTGAATCAAATGTAGAGACAAGAGTGTTTATTTACTTCGACAGACATCGTTTCTATCAGTTTGAAGACACCAGTAGGCCAACTGCTCAGCTCTTTCCCGGACAGATTGTACAGTTACAGATAATAAGGTCGGATGGGACTTGGGAAGAGAGAAGTGATGTGATTCCAGATATATATTCAATTTGAATTTTATTGTTATATTGTATATTTTGTTTTGATTAAATAATATAATATTCCTGAAGCGAGGAGGTAGGGATGAATATTTCCCTAAGTATAATGGCGATCATAATAAAATGACAGACATGGGATCAATTTCATATATATTTGTATTTGAGCCTAAATAAATCCATTTTTTCAAGTACGTACATTTGGCTTGTCGCTTCGCGATAAACTCAGGGCATTGCGCCTCGAGGTATCCAACTGACAAACAAACAGCCAAACAACAATTGAGATTTATTAATATCGATGCTGCTTGCAATATTCAGACTCAGCATACTCGGGTATACCAGTATAGTACGTTGAAAGTATGATTCTACAACAATATTGATATTTGTTTACTGTATGTACCTAAAGGTAAACAAATATTTACAATATGTTGTTTATAATACCATATTTGGACTCAGCATACTCTATTACCCCAGTATACTCGTTAAAGTATGATTCGACCTCACTATTGAAATTTGTTTACTTTATATTCATAAAACAACAATAAATTTACATATGAGGAACTTGAAATTCTGGTTCAGCGTGCTGTGTTACCCCTGGGTAGCCGTTTAGAGCAAAGGCTGACGTGTATTTTGAGATTTGGATAATTAGTTTACTTTCTATTCATAAAAACAACATTAAATTTACATATGATTAATCCAAAAGTGTAAATATCGGATTCAGCATGTTCGATATATTTTAGTGAAGTTTTATTGAATTCTATTTACTTCCTTGATAAACACAATAAATACATAGTTATGCGACAATTTCAAAATTGCATACCGCAAATCCTTTCCTTGACAACGGACGAACAAACAGACAAACAATCATTGAAATTTAATAATATAGATTGTACAGAACTTCCTGCTGGGCCAGCTTTAGACATTTATTGAGCGCCAATCGAAATACTCACTGATCACAGGCCATTAGAGTGGTTGGCAAAACACTAAAGTGTCGGAAAATTATGCGATGGGCTGGTATATTACTGGAGTATGAATTTGTAATACGTTATCAACAAGGAATAGACAATGATAATGCAGACGCACTATTTCGTTCATTTAATCAGCCAACTGGAGCAGAAAATAACGACCACTCACTTACGGAACTCACAAGGTTTCCAACAATGGAGATGATTAGACAGCAACAGCGTGATGATCCTGTCTTAAGTTTTGTATTGTGCGCTCCTCTCTGATTCTCTGGTATCAAGTTGAATTAATCAGTTCTAAAGGGTTTTACGCAAATGCAATCTCAGTTACAATTAGTAAATGGAGCCATTCTCCAATCTTCGGAGTGTCTTTATTGCCCCAGATACAGTGAAGCAAGATTGACTTTGTCAAGTACATGATGACGCTGGTCACCAAGGTGTGGAGCGGAACTCTCTTGTAGAAAGGAGTAACAGGACTGTTTTTCAAATTCTTCGTTGTTATGTTGAAATAAATGAATACTGGGAGAATATTTTCATGCTGCACTTCAAAGCATTAAAGTAAGTCAGGAATTTCCCCATTTCAATTAATGTATGGACGAGATCCCCCCAGCACAACGCAATTTATAACCCCAGTAGAAAACAATCCAACGTCGTTCTTACGAAGGAAACTAATCTATATTCGTGCATTTGTCGAAGGGCAATTGAGACAAGCGCAACGTCGACGAAAGAGAACTATGATGTGAATTCCAATCTAAAGATTCGCTAGGATTCACAGTCAGGGACAGTGTATGACTTTCTATACCTCAGGTGGGAGTGTCGATACAATTGGAGAACTGGTAGATGTTCGAATTGAAAATAAGGATAGTAGAATCGGTATTGTTCATGTCAATCGTCTACAACCCCGAGTTAGGTGGGAGGTGAATGAGAAGTGAAACTATTCATTCAGTCGTAACGCCAATATTTTGCCAAACAGTTCCAACAAATATGATATTTCAATCAACAGTGGATCTAAATTGCTTTTGATCCACAGTTACAGTTATCCAAAAATTTGGATTCTAGTTTACAAGTTCGACGCTTAGGAAAGCGGAAGGATTTACACCACTATCTAAGTTTACGACCTCAACGAGAAAGACGTTTACCAAAATACTTAAATGATTATCATTTGTGACAATTAACCACACTAGATATTCTACGAAGAGGGAGGAATATAGCGGGCATGTGTGATTTGATGAACACGTTTGAGGTCATCAACATCTATGGTATTTATCATGTTTATCAAGAAAGTAAACAGAACTAAATAATACTTGACCAAATATATCGAATATGCTGAATCCGATTATCACACTTTTGAATTATTCATATGTAAATGTACTGTTGTTTTTATGAATATAAGGTAAACAAATTTCTAAATTGTCTCAGAAACTTGGTTTCAACGATTATACTTTTGTAATTGAGTGATTTCGAATTTTGAACCATCAATTCCGAACTTACAATTATATATCTAAATACATACAGCTACCGATTAATTGCATAGATATATCCATATTAAGGTATGCTACATTTTATGACTTAGCAATATCTGTAACTGTTTTTCTAGCTCAGCAAAACTGAAGGGATAATAATTGGATTAGTGAGTTTTGTCTATGTGGTGGAAACCCCGAATCAAAAGTCTTGTCTAATACGTCATGACTGGCCAAAACCTTAGACTAAATCTAGGTTTGAGTTCCTTTGACCTACTCTGTAATTTCGTAATTTGTTCATATTTGGGTGAACTTGTCATGATCATCAAATTTTTACATATAACAATTTTGCATTTTCAGAGTGAGAATTAATACCTTCTTGACTTTTGTCAGTTTTCCTTTAAACTCGCGAAATATAGCGCAAATCAAAATTCTAAGGGCATTTTCCTTTCTCTAAGACTACACAGTGGGCTTTTTGCTGGAAATAGCATGAAATTTTTACCCCCTCAGAATTGTATTTCCTTTTTATCATTGAATTCACAATCGTTTCAAACCTAGAAATTAGTAATTTCATTCTGATTCAACAAGTAAATTGGTTGTTATGGTGATGAATATTTGCGGCTTCTTGTAATTGGAATTTCTGTTGTGTGGTATATCAAAATCGATCAAGTTTCATAGTTATATTTTTAGCACTTGTAACTAAGAAGAAAGAATTCCTTTACAATAATGAAACATTTATATTTCAAGTATCTAATTTACATCTTGAAATGTCGTTTGGTTTCTAACTTTCTATTCTAAAACTAGATAAAACGCGATGACTATTTAGGACATTTTTTTCGGCGTCCACAGGATATTTTATGCTGAAACTTGTTGTGGCGTTTCGTTGCGTGAACTCTCACTGGTCTTAAAATGTAGGTTATAATAATACATTCAAAAAATATAATAGTTTAGGCCCGCCGGAGGGCGCCCAAAGTATCAAACATTCATTTGAATGGGTGTAACTTTAATGTAAAATTTCCCTATGAAATATTAGCATTATGAATAACAAGGAAGCTTTTGGCTTTCTATCCTCACGTAAATCTGTCAGAGATGCAACAATCGTATTTATGGATAGTCAGCAACTTGATGATAAATATTATAGTTGTATCCGATACAAATTCGTTGAGTTGAAGGGTGATAGAGAGATATTTCGTAAAAGAAACGACCTAAATACATGGGATGATATGATATTCTTTGACAATTCAACATTGGCAGAGAAGAGGCGGTTATCGTCTGAAGGTGATATTTGTACTCCTAATCATGTTCATGCAAAGGCTATCAGGAAACCACTCCTAGAATTAACGATTAAAGGACAAAGGGTACGTCTGGAACCTCTTTTAGCCCTGATTAAAAGCTTAGCAGCTAGTGAGAACGTGGATAGCAAAACGATGGCAGCCATGGCTCTGCAATTTGTCTCATCTTCTTCAGGAGATTACTCCACCAGTTCCTTCTGTCTGGAAATAGTCAGCAAAGGCACATTTCAAGGCAATATAAAGACACACATCTCAATCGCTAAGTCTACGTTCCTCCTAGGGCAACTGGAAATAGGTAAGCGAAAGTACATTGAATTGAGGAGACTTTGTAAGTCAGGCAATGTACTATTCCCTAAGTATGAGCTAATTTCCCAGTATCGAGCAGATATTACTCTGGAGAAGGAATTCATTTTTATCCGCAATGTGTCTGATGCACCTATGGGAGTAGGGATATCTTACATCTCTATCATCAAACAGACAATTTCCCGCCTACTCGAATCACTTCCCACAGATTCTGAATTTGAATTCCCGTTGACATTTTCTGCAACAGATGGTTTGGATGGATCTGGATCCCATCAAGTTTATAATCAGATTCAAGAGTCACCAGATATTGGTTCCAAAAATTTCATTCTCTTTGCTTTCAAACCTCTCGCTATTCACGACAGGGCAAACAAACTTATTTGGGAAAACGAAAGGCCCAACTCACAATTTCAGATTCGCCCAGTCACTTTACTAGCTGCCAAAGAAAATAGCGAAAATGTACGTCATCTAATGGATACTTATATCAATCCTTACGTAGCAGACATGGAAGAAAATGGGATACCACTCTCGCAAGGACTTGTGAGGATAAAACTGCTCAGGACCATGTTCGATGGAAAAATGGCAGGAATTCTATCTGGAGCCGGTGGTGCTCACTGCCAACTCTGTACTGCGACTTTCAAACAACTGCATGATGTCGAACTTATACGAGATGGTTTTCCTATTAATCGTTCAATAACATCGGCTAAAGAACTGTTTCAAAGTGTGAATGAAGTAGAATTTCTATCTCTAAGTTCCAATGACCATCTTGGATTGACTCACCAACCTATTTCCGACATCGATATAATTTGCTCTTCTCCATTACATTCATATTTGTGCATCTTCAGATGGTTATGACCCTCGTTTATCATCTGCAATCAGGTGTAAGGAAGTGGTCACCATCATCCTTAGGCATAAAAAACTCAATGAAGTTTGTTTAAGGCTTATTGATGGAAAAGACTGGTATGAAGATTGATCAACCCAGCAGTGATGGTGGCACTACATCAACTGGCAATGTTGCTCGAAATTGTTTCTTGGACAAAAACCAATTTCTTTACTGGGTTTGTTCCTTGATACCAACAGAATACCATGAAAATATAAAGGTCATCCACACTAACCTTTCAGTATGTTTGCGTATTTACAACAGCGACCGAGAGATAAACACTGAAAGACTGGATATTCTTTGCAAGGACACATACGAATACATTGTAATCAGGTTCCCTTGGGCAAACATCAGTCCAACCTTGCATAAATTGCTAGCCCATTCTTCAGAACTCATTAGAACTTGTAACAATAGCCATGGACTTAAAGTCTTCTCTGAAGAAGCAGTTGAAGTTTCAAACAAACTCGTTCGAAGGTATCGCGAACACCTTGCCCGAAAAATGTCGTTTTCTCTGAATACTCGAGATATCTTTATACGACTGATGTGTAATAGTGATCCTGTCCTCAATGTGTATAGAAAATTTACTAAAGCAAGCAAGAAAACACTCTTCTGAACCTCCAGACCAAGAAATTCTTTTCTCACAATTAACTTGCTAATAAATAATGATTGAAATAGATGGAAGCATAAGATACTATTAAAATGTGGGTATGTTAAATGTGTGTCTATGATCCAAAATAAGCTTTCTATCGCCTCTAGTAACTGAATTTTAAGCTCAAAAACTATAATTTATGATAATATGAAAGGTGTCAATGACGTCATAACTTTTTAATGAGATGACCTAGATTTTTTTTTATGAAGAAATCGTTTTCTCAGGGGTAATTTCCTATTGGCTAATAATGCATTATATATCTCTATCTTGCATGGTTTTCCTATTTCCATTTCACCCCCCAAAAATGCCCACTGTGGACTAGATTGAAGAACGTTACTAAGTACCAGTGTTTTAATTTGGAATACAAGAAAAATTGTTTCGATTATTTTAAAACAGCTGTAATTCTGTAACCATGTGTCCTATAGCTTCATTGTAGTTATACTTGGATAGGCCAGAGATAATTACCCTAATCAAATGCCCTGATTGGCCTATATTTCTCGAATTATAAGAATTAACTGACAAACTTTCAAGTGTTTTCTCATTTTTTTTAAATGTTAACAAACATTACAAATTCAATCAACTCAGAACAGGCAAATAATGTCTTTCCAATTATTCTTATTTACAATGATAGGTTAGGTCTAACTTAATCTTGAGAGATAAATTTGTATCACTAACAGTTTCCTTGTGCTATATATTTATACATATTTAATCACACATTAGATTTTTGAAACACTTTAATCACTACAGTATATGATAGATATAGTTATAACGCTGGGGCATGGATATTTGGGCCTCAGTATCACTATATCCAATAAATTTTGTATGGGGTATACCGTATACTGTAGTCAGGGACAAGAATCAACTAACAAAATTATCACTATATCCATTATATTATCTACTGTAATTAGGCTGGTTATCATCTCTACATATTTATGCTTTAGGATATTACTTAAGAAATATTTTAGCATATTAGTGAGAGTATTGTCAGGTTTTGACGGTAAAACACTTTCCACTCTTCGTCTAAAACCTTTTTCTTCAGGACTAAACACAACCTTAATAATAATAATAACAGTAAAATAATAGTCCTAGTACAGTGTTTATAGTAGACAAGCAGTTTACTAATCTTCAAGCTCACAACAATAATATTATCCTGCTATTTAAGATGGCATCTAAACAAGCGTCAAGGTTAGCTCAATCTAATCTCGCTCGAAAGAAATTAGTCCAAGATTCAAGCAGATACAAATGCCAGAAATGCTTACAGTTTGGTCACTTTACATTTCAGTGCACTAATAAGAGAACATATTCATCAAGAGTAACTCGGTCTAAACTATTAGATAATAAAATTGAAGAGAATATCATTGAGAAATCTAAGCTCCCAGATATAGGCATAGAACCTCCATCAAAGAAACCCAGAGTAATTGTTAAGAAAACTCTACAGTTCCCTAGAGCAGATGACTTGTCAGATCTCAGTTCTCAAACTAGTAGTGATACAGAATCAGAATCTAGTGATGATACCTCTAGTATCTCAAGTAGTAGCAGTAGTACTAGTAGCAGCAATACAATTCCAGTAATTAGCAGAGATAAAGATAAACACAATACCTCCTGAGAATCATTACTGAATATACTATAATATTAATTAGCTAACTTCAACAAATTTTATTATACGTATACACTCACTCACTGTAGAGTGCATGCAGCAGTCTCAGAAATTCTATTTTGTAAATATAGTAACATACCTCCCATTATCCAACTTAACTTTCGTATTACGTAATTTAATAAATTCTTCTAAATACCATGTTGTAACCATTCTAATATCTGTCCCTCTAAATCCACCCTTTCCTAGCCTGTATTAGGACAGACAGTCTCCCGTACGTCAGGCAGGTTACTGTTCTATTAATCAAGGTTGTAGCGAGTTTGTAATTCATGATGGTACTGTAGTGAGACAATTTGAAGTCGAGTTATTAGTGAATATTGACATAGAAGTGCAATCCATGGTTTCAGCTGTAACGCAAGAACTAGCTAACTTTATCATGACAACATTTTGATATATTTATTGTACAAAATTATATTTTCTACTAATTCATAATTGAACTTTGATATCCTAGATCAATATTATTCGTTTTACAGTGTTAGCATTTTTCCAAATTAAGAATTATATGATAACATAGCCTACTAAACATGAGGCAATTTCACTGAGCTAAATGTGCTTGGACCAGGGATAAGATGAAGGGGATTTTCTTATACACGCATAATGTAAATATCAAGGTGGCAACCGAATAGTTCAATATTCGGTTCAACTGAATATTATTTGGCAAATAGTTCAATATTCAGTATTCGATTGGCCCTAACCGAATAATATCAGTATTCGGTTAGGCTACTATTCATGAATACTGATATTCGGTTTGAGCGGTTTCAACCTTGGTAAATATATATTTTTTGAATAAAACTGATATTGTTGTCAGGTTTATCAATAATTTCCTGAGATTTGTATTGTTAATTTATGTAATTCAAAATTCAATTTCTAATCATTTTAACATATTTTGCTTTTATAATATTAGCTCATTGTTTATTTATTTCTTTGGCACATACCTAGCTCGTGTTCTGCTCCCAGATGTACTACTGGATACTACAATGATCATAGTGGTGTTGCAGTGTTTCACATTCCTTCTGGGCCGCAAGATATCGTCCATAAGTGGAAACGATTTCTGCATAGAGAGAGATGGTAAGTATTTCTTTAGAACTTGGGTATAAATGAAAATTATAATTCTACGGTTGAGGCTTAATTTATCATTACGTAATGTGTAATTATATGATAGATCTTCAAACGATGAAAAACATTTTTGTTTGTGCTAAGCACTTTGATTCTGATGATATAGTTGACACGCAAACTTATCTTGACATTGACAATCAAGCGAAGACACGATCAATAAAGGCTACTCTGAAGAAAGGTGCAATACCTAAATATCTTCTTGGTTGCCCTGATCGTCTTAATGATCTCACCATTAAATACCGAAGGCTTGATAGAGACAAAAAGGAATGTGATTTACAGATCCAAGTATGTCAAGTTGTGTCAAATATTTAAGTTGTATTCTTACATGTTTTATGGTATTGTACTATATAGGCAATTAAACAGAGAGTTGATGTATTGAAGAAGAGCAGAGAAAATTCACTGTCTCTAATTTAGATGACACATAAAGACTAAATCACATAACATAAAGATCCCTCAAGAATGGATTATTTGGAATATGGGCACGTAATTAGTACTCGTATCGTCCATCTAACAACAAATAGTGGAGTTATTTCTGTACAAGATAGTTTACTATTGATACATTTCTTCAAGTGAGATGTTACCATCATGGGATATTAGTGAATCTATCAATCAAATCTATTTGTGATATGCGTCAGATCTCTACATTGATTGATGAATTGTCTAATTACACTGAGTATAATGCAGTTGATATTGGTAAGACATTCCCTATACACTGTACAGTTTATGAATATTGTTTCGAACATTACCCAACTTTTTACAATCGATTTAGAGCTTTCACATTGCATTTCTTCCATGAAACAAGCTATTTCTCTGCTGAACAAGTATTCGATCAGTCAGGTAGGATGCATAATATATAAAATCTAAATTCATGTGAGTACAATTACAAGTTATCTTATGGTTCTAGGTACCTACAAGTTCCCCAACCTATTATCCCAGCTCTATTTTATTTTGGGCCAGCTAGAAAACTCTACTGTAAAGAAAACACGTCACCTGTATAATATGGTTACAATGATATTATCTGTAGAGTGTCATTTATCATCTTCCGCTTGTTACAGACAACTTCGTAATATGGATTGTGTTTCTCTGCCTCACGAATCATCATTATTTCGGTTATATTCTACATTTGGGCTTGATACGGATTTCTTGACTTATCTCAGAGCAGAAATAACCGAATTTAATCAGTATGACGTCATGTTTGCCTTAATATCGATGAGATTCATGGAAATCTTGCATTAGTTATAAAGGTTCGCTGCTGTATTATTTCAATTCATGATGTCATTCTATATATTTTGTGTTTTAAGGAGGAAAGTTTATTGGTACTGCAGAATGTTCAAAATCAGATGAGATAGAAGTAGCCAAGACTACTTTATGCTGTATGGTAACCAGCTTGTACAAGAAATGGTCTCGTGTTGTACGTTTGTTCCCACTAACCAATCCTAAAGCAACAGATTTACTTCCAATTACTCAGTGAATAATTTGTGATATCGAAAAGTGTGGATTAATTGTAGATGCGATTGTCTCAGATAACTATCCTTTGAATGTGAATCTTTTCAAGTTACTTGGGAATAATGCAGATCTTCTACGCTGTGTCCCTCATCCCAATGGTAGTGGAAGCTCTCTTTATCTAGTTTTGATTTTGTACACTTTATCAAGTCTATTAGGAATATTTGAGTCAATCAATAAGATGATAACTGTACATTCTTTTACCCAAACTTTGAAGATATTTCCAATTCTACTCACCCAGTACGATTGTCAAAAGCATCTTTTCAGGTATTTTTAATTATTAAGATAATTCATCTACACCTTTTATTCCATTTCTTCTAATTTAGGATTTGAGGCTACTATTCAAATTATACCAATTTTCTGTTGCAAAACTAGCGCCAAAGTTAAATTTCAAATCATGCTGGCCATCTGTCCTAGATAAACAGAACGTTAAGCTTGCACTTCGGATATTAGATTACACTAAGGTAGCTGCCTTGACCTTACATCAATCGAAAGATTTTATTCAAAGCAATCAGGCTGGCGGCCTTATAGCTTTGATTTGTCAAGTCTGGAAGCTTTTCAATGTCAATACTCCTTGGAAGGGCGTTCGTCTCAATGATCGAGATTCTCTACCACTTGTGCAGGATGATCCCAGGTTTAATTATACATCTATAATAGTTCGTTGGCTAGAGTACTGGAGAAGATTACCATTTACACGAGGAAAACTAACAGCTCAGACCTTTGCTAGCTTTCGCCATTCAACCATTGCTCTACCAAAACTTGTAGAATATATGACTGGAGAATGTGGATTCTCTTATGTATTGTCATTTTTTATACTAAATGATCCAATTGAACACCATTTTGAATTATATCGACAGATGTCAGGATCAAACTATAATGTTTCTGTATGTCAAGTACTAGAAAATGAAAGAGTACTAAAACTGTCCAATATTCTCAAGTTATATCATAGGAAAGATTATGACTGTAAAGATAGAGGCTCCTTTATGGAATTTATCAGTACATTTCAAATCCAGGAAAACGCTATTGATCTTGGTTGTACAACTAGTTGCGGTGATAAGATAGATGTTAATCACTTTACATGTGTTCTCTCTTTTGAAGATTTGCCCCCGAATTCTGATACAAGACAAGCCCTAGCTTTCATCGGGGGGTATGCAGCTTTTTCTTTGATAAGGAAATTAACTAAAACTTCAGAATTGTGCCCAGAATGTTACTCTCTACTAACTGAGGATAAGTCTATAGAAATAGAAGATACACAGATTTTAATTTTTCGCTGATTCAACTCTTAGATCGTGGAGGACTTAAATGTCCATCTAAACAAGTTCTTAATTCTGTTTTTACAATCTGGAAAGTGTTTACAAATATTGAACGTTCGCCAGTTCTCAATGATTTCTACGATCGGATTCAGGATCAATTTTAATCCAGCTAACTCTTCTTAAACTTGATAATGAGGAGTTTGAAGACTTGGATTATAAGTGTTTCGATTGTTGTACAGAAGGAAAAGGCTTATTCCATTCACTTTTGACAACAGTAGCCAATTGTTACTTAACAATAAGGCCAAGAATCTAAATATTCCCACCACCTATTCCAAAGATAATCAAAGGAAATATCTCAAATTATCTTCTAAATAATTTAATAGTATTCATCGTTATATTTAATAGTTTCATATTTTATACTTGTGATTGTACTGGGAAGCAATTAAATACCCATACTGCTATATTTATGATAATAATAGTTAAATAAGAAGAAGAATAAAGTAATTTATAATGATATAAATGTGTTGTAGTCTAGAAAAGTCGACTGGATCTTATCCCTGGTCCAAAGTAGTGAAATGGCCTTATGTTTAGTAGGCTATGGTTTAACCTAAAATATTTCTTAGAAAATTATGCCCAATCAGTCCAACAATGAATCTATCAGCTCTGTGATATCTAATTCACCTAATTAGCAACTTTCAAGTCAATTGACACTTTTATACCAAAGATATTAAAATTTTTTAGAGGGGTCTAATTTCGAAAATGTCCGCATTTTTAAGGTATCCGAATTTCACAATTGATTTTCTTGAATACTATCATATGGAATGCAATGTAACTTTCAGGATACAATAGACTGGTAACGGACTTGCAGTGTACAAATTTTCAAACCAATCGAAGATGGTTGGTAAAATCATTGGATGTTTTGACAAAGAATTCCCCTATGCCGAATTTCCTATCCCGAATTATTTAACCACTTTAGTGCTAAGGCTTAGGAACTCACTTTGGCGTGTTTTAGCGCTATTTAGTTATACATAGCTCATCATACACGATGCAACTTTGTGCATGGAACAAAGCAACACATACATACATGGTATAACAATAAAGCATGAAAACATAATTTTCACGCCAATTACAGCTCAAGATTCCATTTACATATAACAAATTTGCAGTCAAAATTCGAATTCCTATGGGATTTCCCAGGTGGGAATCACTACGGACTCCACTACCATTAGTATCTTCAACTTTTTCAATACATAAGCTCAACCATATGGTCAGCAATTTTGAAATAGTACATACCAATTTACCAACATACATTTAGATTATTCGATATTATAATAAGATATTCGTTCATGTAACCAACTAATTTATTGTCATAAGCATAGCTAGAGGGTTGCTAGGGAACACTGTCAGAAACTCCATGCGCCAATTGCAACCTCTGGATTATTGGGGATTGTTAGCAATTTCTACATTATTGGGGTTGCTAGCAGCCACAGCAATTGTCAGCAATGCCAGTGTCAACCCCAAAGGGATGATGCTAGCTACGCCTCTGCTTACTAAATATATTAAGCATTACTAGTTCTTCCAACTAATTATTGGATATGTATGAGACTTGATTGTTATGTCTATGGGAGGACTTTTGCCCCCTATTGACCTCTAGTTAACAATGTATACTAGATACATGTGGTTTACGGAATTTTGGCCTTAGTTTGGTCCATCCAAAGAGCTGGAAATCGTAGATTAATTAAGTCGAATAGTTAAGAAAATCTGCGATACCGTAATAGAATATTCACGGCAAGCCTTCTTAACTAATAACTATGTAATATAATTCAATCATATAGAAATAGAATGGCTGGACTAATGGACATCTCCGCGGGTAGTGAAGAAGTTAAAACGGAGAAGAAGAAGGAAGAGCTGTTTGCCCTCGAGAAAGAACTGGAATCTTCAGAAGTGCATGATATATTCACTACACTGCGTTCTCAACTAACAGTTGATCAAGAAGTGAAAGAGTCTTTGCAGCGTTTGCTAGAGCCTCTGGAGGAATCAGTGAGAGAGCTGTACACTAGCTTGCAGGCTATCCACAACCCTGGTAAACAGTCCATACACTCTATTTGTGAGAAGGGAGATGTTATGTTGCTAACATCTCGTGAGAAGCTAGGAGCTCTAATTTGCGCAGTGCCTATCGGACGTTACTACAAGTTTAACTTTATGTGGTCATTCTGCATGCAGCGGCTAGTCACATGTATCTCTCTCATACACTTCCTACGTAACGGAACACTAATCACTCAGGTACAGGTTTCTAACAACCTACTGATAGAGTCTGATAAATTCAACTTGACATTAGAAGATTATTTGGTTGGCGTTTTAATCCTTGCTTCAGAGCTTTCCAGACTAACTGTCAATAGTGTAATTCAGGGAGACTATCAGCGGCCTTATGATATATTCAAGTTTGTATCCGAGCTGAATGCTGGTTTCAAATTGCTTCACTTTAAGAACGATCATCTCAGGAAGAAGTACGACTCACTAAAGTATGACATCCGTAGAATAGAGGAAGTGGTGTATGATCTCACTCTTAGAGGACTCATACCGGAAACTGAAGAAACGAAAATAGAGGAAACACAATGAACTTAATAATTATCCTTTTAGTTAGTTTCAAATACGTATCCCTTTATTTTCATATAATTCTTTGCATAATATAAGAGTAGCACACATTCTCAACAATAATGCTATAATTTTAATTGATTAAGTCTCTCTGGCGACTAGTTATTTGCTAACATAGCAATTATCAATGTCATCTGGTCTGAATAACAACAGTCCGAACAAAACTATAGACTCAGATTCTCACGAGGCTCTATTAATTTTCAGAGAAATATCAGAACTTTTGAACGCAGGGTTAGACGAAACTTCTCTGAATTTGTGTTTCCAGCTGCTGCTAGCTGGGGTTAACCCAGAAGCGCTAGCTCTCGCTGTCAAAGAGATCAGAAGGTGTAAGGAGGGCGCTCACCCCATTCCTTTATAATGTCTTCTCACGCACTTACTCTCTCTACCGCTGCTCCAGCTCAGATCTGCAGAGCTGCACAGAAAGATCAGTTCTACCAACAGCAGCTTTACACTCAGCTCTCTGAACTAGTTAAAGCTGTCAGTGGAGTATCTTTCTTATTACGAAGTCAACGTGAACTCCAATTAGCATGTAGGATCTTGTATCTCTCTCTCACAACTCTTTCTTCTAACCAGACGTTGGGAGAAGAGTATTGTAGCATCTTATTGTCTGCCCCTCCTTCAGGAGCTCCTCCCTCCTTTCTAAGGAACCTATCATTCTTAATAATTGAGTCTTTTGGGCCCTATTTACTCGATCAAACGCGCTCATTATTTTCTAGAACTACACCAGTACAAGCTGTCACTCAATTGGATATTTCCCCGGCAATTTGTTGCCTATGCAAAGTCTTGTTTTCTTCTGCTGAGAATATCATGCTGGCTCTTTTCTACACAGAAAGCACCTACTATCAGATTAGCAAGAGAATTCTAAAGATGCGATACTTGTGGATACATGCTAAATCTCAGAAACTCCCTCCTACCCTATCTACAACTTTCAGATTGATATCTCTTCTCTTCATCTCACAGTTATTGATCCGTCTTCTGACACAGTATAGAAACGAATCTTCTTCTCTCATGACTGAGCTTAGCAATCTAAAATTACACTCCACTGCTGACGTCACGAGCTCTACAGACAAGGGCACTCGATGTGTCCTCTGTCTCGAAGAGATAAATTCCCCCTCACTCACTCCATGCGGACATATCTTCTGCTGGGTTTGTATCCACAATGCTTGTAGCAGCAGAGGAGAGTGTCCTTGTTGTAAATTCTCATTCTCTCCGTCTCGTATCGTCTTACTACAGAACTACTCTTAGGCCTACAACAATGATATTTAGGTTATCAATTTGTATGTACGTATAAGAATAAATGCTCACGTGCAGAATTACTAGTGTAGAGTGGTGGTTGTAGAAGTTAGGGAAAGGCTAGGCTAGTTACAGACAGAAATAGCTTGTACACAATTTCTATTGTTTGATATTTTTAGTTAGCTTCTAACACCCTTGTGGCGTTGTGGGATTAATTATCATTCCTTTAAAACATAAGGATGGTTATGCCCACTAACCAGAGGGGCCTGATGGATAAATCATAATCCAAATCCATTTTCCACAGGGGGCCATAAATCCAAATCCAATTCGAACATGAGGGTGCCCGGAAATCAGAATTGGTTAGGATCTCAGAAATAACATTGGCACTATGGGAGATCCGATTATAGTACTATATCGGACAAATATGTATATGCATTATATTTGAGGAATATAGATGCTTTAATGGGTTTAGCCACAAGGAAACGTATTAGATATGAAATACAAGTAAAGACAGCCTATAAAATGGGAAATTTACTGAAAATGGTCCAATTAATTTCAATCCTTTAGGAAAAATAGTGCTCGGTTGAAGGAAATGCCGGTATCCAGGAGGTCCGGAAGTTGTCACGTTGTTGAGTTATATTAGATACCATGGATGGCACATATTTGGCCAATATTCACTTATAACTCAATTGCCACGAGAGTTTTAGTCAAATCAGTCCAGCCAATATGTACCACATACCTAACTTCCCATACCCTTTTAACACGTTTGATACGATTTCTCTAACCGATGTGACGCAATCGGGATTATGTCCATATTTGGTCATTGTCAAGATTACACAATAGTGCTTAGAGATATCGTAGCAAAATGTGTTACTAGGGTATGGGAAGTTGGGTATGTAGTACATATTGACTGGACTAATTTAACTAAAACACTCGTGACAATCGAGTTATAAGAGGATATTGGCCAAAATATGCCATCTTTGGTATCTAGTATAACTCGATAACGTGACAACTTTGTTTATCAGAGCTTTAAAAATGGGGGATTTTAACAACATATTTCCATTTTAACCAAACAGATGACGTCATTTCAAACTGGGAATAGTTGGATGTCATGGCTTGTGTTGATTATTGTCTATCAATAATGCATTTATTCGAGCAAAAATGTACCAATATTATATTATCAATAATATTAAGATTGCCTACCAAATTGAATAGACTTGAAGTAATCCATGGTTATATCCAGTGAAATGTTTATAGTTACGATGTCTGTGTTATAGTCCACTAGAATACGACATACAAAAGGATTAACCTTGACACATTAGATGACAAGCAAGTTTTGGTTTCAAAAGCTCCATATACATGTCTAATGCATGTATAAATTTAACACAATTCAACAATGGGGAACCTTGAATTTCTGGCATGTGTAGTAACTGCGGTCAACTAATTGCAGGCACATCACCCAAGCTGTAAACTCTTCAAATCGCATCGAATCAAATTTTAAACATACCAATTCGTACTCAGCATCAAATTTGCAGTAATTTGATGGGTCACTTGACCATAGTTAACAAATTTTTCCTAGCAAGACAGGAAGGCCTCAGGAATATGACAACATTGCAATCTTAAAGTTCGTCCTAACCCCATCCAGTGACCCCTCGTTCGACGCTGCTAGGCGAGCTGAGTCTTGTTATACATGTTGCATTTGCATCTTTATATTTTGATCAAATTTTCTTCTGTCGAACTTTGATCGAATGATGAAAAAGGCAAATTTTGATCAAAGTTCCACTAAAATGTCTTCAGTCGAACTTTGATCGAAAAATTCTCGTGCTCCACGACACCACAATATTCACATTTTCCCATCCTGATTTCCTTGAGCCATCGATAAAAATGCCCAGCCGTGAGACTGGTAGTGCAGCTTAGGGTTATGTATTTTTGTTCTTTTCAGGGGGGCCCCCTGACCCCCCCCTGTAATGCCACAATGCACCGGACGCAACTGTTTTTAGTTCGCTACCTTATGGCTCTGAGAGTTTTTATTTGTGTTCGTTATTCTGTTACTAAGGGACGGGAGTGTGGAATTTATGCTAATTTTATGATTGGACGGAGTTTTGTTGGATTGATTATTAGAGAAATTTGCAACCTGGCGGATCGTTGGATTTTTTTGTTTTAAGTTCTCCATTTCTATCAAAGTTCGAATGAAGACATTTTAGTGGAACTTTGATCAAAATTTGCCTTTTTCATCATTTGATCAAAGTTCAACATGCGAAAATTTTGCCAAAGTTCTACAAAAAATCCGATCAAAATATGCAGATTCGTTACATTTAACACCTGATTTACATATTAGCTATATATTACAATTTTAGCAAAATATTCTGTTGAATACGGAGGATGACATTATGTATCTGTAAGAAATATGTGAGAATCTGACAAGAAATATATGGCCACTAGGGCCGATTCCGTAAAATACTGTTTATAGAACAACTAGAGGGTCGACATAATATGTATAACTATACTCAGCCCGCCTAGCGTTTCGAACGAGGAGTCACTCGATGGGTTAGGACAAATTTTGAGACATTCCTGCATTGCTAGGGGAAATTTTTTACATGCCTATGAAGCTTTTGAAAACTTGCTTGTTATCTAAAATGTCAAGGTTCCATGTCATGTCGTATTCTATTGGACTATTACAGTAGAACTGGGATAAGACATACCCCTCGGGAAACCAAAATTAGTACGTACTAAGTACTAACCGAGTGTACGTCTTTTCTAGTAGGTATTGTATTTCAATGAATGATAAATTATTTTTGGGATTTAATAAATAGTACAGTAGAACTTGGTTAAGACGTACTTGTCTCAAATACCCGAAATTTTATCCTATCTAATCTATTATAAATGATTCTGCTAATTTGTACTCAAAGTTCAAAACCAAATATTCACTAGTAACAGAACATAATAACATTGTACTGGAGTAATCGAGTATGCTGATTCCGAATATGATATTGTAGACAACATATTACGTATGCAAGAATCTGGTTGGGCCACGAATGTATATGTAACACTTACGTCATGACTTCAAAATTCCGCGAACATGGTCTCTTGAGACGCCCCCGTTTATGTCTTCGCTCGCTAATTAAACAATCTTAAACCTTTTTTTTCTAGCTATTAGAAAAGATCGGAGTACAGTTGTAAACTTAGGCGCCGAAAGTGGGTGGGTATACCACTCTTAGTCAGGTATGATATACCTTAGTATACTCCTAGGTGTCAGGAAGGATGTATAGATGGTATCCAGGGAGGGCTAGGGTATGCAAATCCTAGTCATCAGGTACACTATCCCTGACAAAAATCGATTTTCGGCGCTGATGGCTGTAAATCACACGTAATTGTATCATTTTACACTCTTTTTTCAGAAATTGCCTGAATGTATAATACAGTAGAACCTGCATACCAACACTTGTTGGGGCATGAAAATCGGTTTAGCAAATTGTCGGATTATACAGGTGAATTGTCGGAAGCTATTTCAGATCAGAAACACTGTAGGATTATAGAGGCCTTCCGGATTATACAGGTTCCACTCTATTAGTAATTTATCATGGATGGTAGATTTAAGTTCTCGCCTTGGGGGCCCTTCAAACGCACGTAACGCAATATTCCCTAAATTTTGACCCCTCTCCTCCCTGTGTCAAGCTTTTTCACCGTTCGTAATACAAAAGAATGGGGTGCTCCATTTTTCAGGAACAGGAGCGAGAGTGCGCTCCCATAAATGAGGAGCGCTTAATGCTCTGGTGGGCAGTAATCTCAAATCTTCACATTGAGAAATATTTAGCTTATTCCTTTACTTCGTCGGGAACACAAAACTATCACTTTTGCTACTTTCGTAATTAGCTAATGCTAGACATAAGAAGTGTATTATTGTTGTATTAGTTTATGAGCCATAGCTCAAATGTTGACAAAATATATTAACTCTTAAGGACTAATATTAATGTTGATTTTTGGCAAGATATCCCCAGAGTTGGAAAATATGTAGGAGACATGTAGGAATAGCAGCTTTTGTTTTTATTGGCATTATTCTTGACCAACTTTTCTATGTTCGTATGTTCGGATGAAACACCCTTTACAAAAAACTATTCAAAGACAATATAAATGGGTTTTAGCTAGTAGCTGCACTTAGATGACTGAGTCGAGTCAAAAGAGGGGTCATTCGAATGGTTAGGACAGGTTTTGTGCAAAATGACTTTACTTAAGTATGCCTAATATCCCTGGTGAACCTCAACGAAGTCTAATAATTATTTGTCATATCGTTTATATGGAGATTTTGAACATAAATTCCAAATCAGAAACTTGCACATATTTGTAATACATTTCTTCAGATTATTTCGTAGTAAAATGATAATTTAGGATGAATAATATCCTGACACAATCTTCTTGAACCAAATAAATTGCTTACACCATTGCTATTGCTATGATTACACTTTCTTTGCATGATCTAATTATGTGTAAGCAGTACTGATTTAACTCTAATAAACTGTAATATAAATACACTACATTTTTTGAGTAGGAGATATTAATACAATATTCATTAATAATGTGTTTAAGTACTGAAACATTGAGACAGTAGATTTATCTGTGATTGCAAGATCCATTAATCATTCTTAATTATTTTAATTGTATTTGTTATAGTGAACATATTATGTTACGCTGGTTGTACTTAATTAAATTCTCTATAATTATGCTTGGAATGAAAAACCGACAAAATTCGACCGAACATGAAGTTGCAAAGAACCATGACATAAACTGAAAATTTTATGGTGTGAATTGATGGTATCGGACTGAGGCTGAGCATAGAAAATTAGCTCAAACAATAAAATGTCCTCCTATCTTGAGTTACTTGAACCAGAATAATCACTATATTGGATTGAATTGCAACTAATTGAGGAATTGTATTTCCCTAAGCAAACTGTGCTATTCCTAATTACATCACTTTTGATTATATGATTGCATGTCAAATGAGTGAGTTATGAAATCAAGTTTAGCATATTTTGCGGTATTTCCGTACGATTAATTAATAATGTCGTAATATCTTTAGAACAGAGGGTAATATTCCTGAATCTTAGATATCAAACTAATTATAGCATTTATATGGCATAATTTACAGAAGGGATAAATTTGTTTGATATGCAAATTATTACTTTTCTATGAGTTTCGTTATATCTGACTTGAAAATAACAAGAGTTTATTGTAATAACAAATAAAATAGGAAACACTGTACAGTTATAACGAACTGATCCTTGACTCCCGATAACGAAATGACACGGGGCCTCGAGCACTTCGTTATAAGGAAAGTTCACTGTATTATACTAAACTACAATTCTATTCTTAGTTTGATAAATATAAAGTAATTCACACATGTTTACCTTCATAATATAGGAGTGGATAATTTATATTTTTATTGGTTCAATTGTAGGGGAAATTTTATTCATGAGAATGAGACGTCCCTAGAGTATAGTTTTAAATATATAGAAGAACTTAAAAAATATCCAATTAAATTCTATAATTATAAACTTAACATGCAACTTGAATCTTATCCGAGTGAGACTGAGAATCTACCTGAATTCGTTCGATACTTTTCAGAGAGTCAACTTAGAGAAATGACTCATAAGGAATTGATTAACAAAGTTTCGAAATTGAATTTATTACACGAGTTGAAATTGATTAAATTAGCTAGAAGAAAGTACAAATCTCGCTTGTATTCAAGGAAGAGTCGCATGAAACTTATCAAGAGGAATTCTCTACTAATATCTAAAAAGAATTATTTGAAAACAATTAAAGCATCTTTGGAGAGTGAAATTAAACTATTGAAATCATATCAAGATAATTATTCTTAATTCTATAATATTCTTAAAAGGTGATATTAATCCTACATGTTTTATTTTGTAGAAATATGTATTACTATGCCAGGGGCAGGAGGGGTAAATTCTTTTAAATGTAATTAAATATTTATAATAGTATCATACGTAATTTATTAACTAATAATTGTACTAGTATCTGGGAATGTTTTGCAATATATTACACAGTTTTCTATACACTCTTGTGGCCTTATCATGAACATAGTAGAACTCGGCTTAAGACTTACTTTCGGTTAATCCGTGCTATTTTTGGTTCCCCGAGGGCACGTCTTAGCCAAGTTATACTGTATCACAAATAATATGTTTCTAAATTACATAACAGATATAACAGTACTAAATCTATCAACAAGGCTTAGTCTCGTTGCTTGCACTTTGAACTTTACATTATTATTAAAATAGACCCATTCCGGACTATAATGTAGCCTTCATATTCATTCGTTATATCATAAAATAAAACTGATAAATTTCTTTTACAAACTTTATCTTGTGAAATCCGGAGTCAGCATGCATACTTGGTTACCCTTTTAACCCTTGCCTTGAATCGAGAGCATATCAATATGTCTCTATGTGTATTGAGATTTGGCAAAAATCGTCACCTTATTTGTACTCACAAACGACAATAAATTGAAATATGATTAATTGCGCAAAATGTGAATATTGGATACAGGATAGATTAAATAATGAGTCAAGTGTTATTGTATAAATAATCATACATCCTGAGTGACGAGCCTAATTCTGGCTTGACCACCAATTATAGCAATAGCTTGTATTACGAAATTATATAAATTCGAATTATTCGAATTATCCGCTCAATGTTATGGCCATATTATTCATAAAACTATTCTAATTACTCATGCCTATATTTCAATAAACCGTAAAACGGTGTGATGACCAGCATATGGAGAGTAATACGTTGGGTCTATGTAAACTATATTCACTTTATTGATAAACAGGATAAATACTTATTATACATCTCTGAAATGCGAAATTCTAATTCAAAATAGCAGTAGTACTGTACCATAAACTTTTCTTGACAAGGTACGGCCAAACGACAACAGAGATTCATGTATATAGGTTATCACTTACTAGGAGTACTAAGAAATATTTCAAATACCGTAATACTTCGAATTATCCCCCCATGGGTTGATTGGCTATAGGGGGAGGCTTGGGATTTATAATCAGCTGGCTATTATTAGAGGTAATGCAGTATATCTATATTATTAAATCTCAATTGTTGTCTGTCTGTTTGTTTGTTTGTTTGTTTGCCTGTAGTCAAGGAAATAATTTGCGGTATGTAATTTAAAAATTGTCCATAACTATGTATTTATCGTGTTTACAAGTAAATAGAATCCAATAAGACTTCACTAAATATATCGAACATGCCGAATGCGATTTCACACTTTTGGATTAATCATATGTAAATCTATTGTTGTTTTTATGAATATAAAGTAAACAAATTTCAAATTTGTGGCAGAAACATGCTTTCAATGGTTATACTGGGGTAATCCAGTATGCTGAGTCTGAATATGGCATTGTTTGTTTGTTTGTTTGTTTGTCCGTTGATATGTAAATTTATTGTTGTTTTTATATGAATATAAAGTAAACAAATTAGCAAAATAATTCAATAGCATATATGCCATATACGTATATTTGTGAATTACATTGTTATATATATATATATATTATAATACTCAAAGGAGCCGTCAATTTGGAGAATAATGGATACCTGGAGGCGCAATGCGGCGAGTTCATCGCAAAGCGACGAGCCAAAGGCTAGTAATTATGATAATCAAATCTTCAATTGCAATACCCAACCTGCCAGTCGGTATCAATATAATCAATGTAATACACTTGTTTATGAGACTAAATGTTTGAAAAAACAAAGGGAAATAACATGAAACCTAAAGTACAATGTTAGCATGCTCTGGATAAGATAGTTTAGGAGTAAATGCACTAATTAAACTGGTAATATAGTTCAATGATAATTAATCCATGTCTGTATCAGGAGGAAGTGGAGTACCTGGTAAACAGAACTCCTGATCAAGGCTGCGGGCAGCAAAAAACTCAAACTTCTCCTCAGTTGCTGGGGTATTTACCTGAGGTAGAGAATCGAAATTATAGATAGGATTCATCATCACCAATCCCTCCTCTTTAATCGATTCAGCTAATTGATATTCAGCATTGTCCACGTTCTTGCTTTCATGGGAATAGATATCCGTGAGAACACCCTCTCTTGAAGCTCTTAGCTTGTATCTCTTTCTAGTAACAAATAAAATTCTTACTCCGATCCCAATTATCACGATAAGTATTATCAATAGGATTATAGATATTAAGCCGATAAATATTGATATTATAACCATGTAGTTCAATGTGGGGGGAGTAACAGTGCTGCCAGGTCCTGAACCGAATGAAGAAGGTTCTACTGTGTATAATAGGCTATTATGAGAAAATGAAAACGAATCCATATTTATCTCATTTCTTAATTGATTGAGTGCTTGAATAGCTGTAGGGACATCAGAGGGATCAGAATCAAAAGGCTCCAATAAATCGGCCTCAACTAAAATAGAGCCACTGGAAAGAGTAAAGCCCTGAATTCTAGACAGATCTACATCCATGACTATGCTCAGTTCTGAAATGAGTAATTCTCGAAAAGTGAGATCAGAAGCTATCAGATCGTAATCACCTTGTAATTTGAAATAGAAGTGAATTCTAGGCCAGGAAGAAGGTGGCGATATTACTTCAAACTCAATAGAGTGATCACTAATTAAGTTTCCAGGATCCGTAGTGAAGTAAACATATAGATGTTCAGCGGGCCTACTCACCCTCAAACGAGTAAATTCTGCTATTCCATTTTCGAAATCAACTTCTACTTGCCCTGATATAATCGGTGCTGAGCTTTCTTCATCAGAATTATCATTTGTATAAACTAGAGTTGCAATACAACTCCATGGCTCAGCCAAACCTAACTGAGTAATCACAGTACCTTCATTGTCTCGTACCACCAAAATAACATTGAGCAAGTGACCAGTGACCTCAGCTGGCTGTGTTATAATTACCAGTTCTGTCGGAATTAGTATCCGAATACCTGAATTACAGTCAGGGTTTTGTGTGAAATTACAAGTAGGGATCAATGGCATCTCGGTTGGAACTTCAGGTACTGGAGTTATTAGTGTCTCATTATTCTCTGTTTCGATATCAGCATACGAGGGTGGGATGATAGGTGGAGGGGGTGGAATAGGAGGACTGGGTAATTGAATTTCTAATCCGGATAGAGTAGCGTTTTCAATAGTGAGATTATTCGTTTGAATAAGTGTAACGAGTGTATTTACAATATCATTGATTTCATTATATTTCGCCAAATCTTCCTCAAAACTCATGAGATGTTCTTGATAGCTTTCTACTTCATTTTCGTAATCTTCTAAAAACTCTCTTGCGCTAGGTACAGTGGCATCATCATCATCAATATTCGTAGTAGGTATAGGAGCTAGAGTAGGGGGCTGTTCTGTTGATGGTTCTGTAACTGTGTCATTAGCGCCATCATCTATTAAATTGAATCCATTTCCTTTGGTGTTTTCGAATTGTTCTTGGCTAGAAGGCGTTTGAGGGACCTCTATGCTCAATACGGGGGGCTCTCCGATTTCTATCTTCACAATTGTGTCACCATCGGATAGTCTCTTTCTTCTCCTACTTTCTGAAATAACATTTACAGTTCGGATTTTGTTTTCATCTATGTTTAGTACACTAACTAAGTTTTTTAAAAACTGTGTAGCATCAAAGAACTGTTCAAGAGTCACAGAGAGAGAGAATGATAATTGAATTACATCTGCTGTTTTTATTGATACAGGAGTGCTCCCTTTAACCAGTATGTGCATTATTTGATCTTCATAATTATAATAATTTGACCCACTAGGTTGAGAGTGATTTGGAATGTATTGATCTCCAATAGTACGATGGTCATCTTCTCCTTGATTTAACGGTCTCACGAACTCTCCATTGAGGTATGCATCTTTACGTCGGGTATCTTTATACCAAATGTTTATGATAACACTACCTGTATCTGAATTTGATGAAACGCCATCTGAATTCAAAAGATGGAAGCGGATGTGTGACGGAGCGGTTGAAGTTAACCAAATCGTGTAGTTAGTACCAGAAGATACAATAGTGAAAAATGTTGATAGTCGTTTGAGACAAGTGTAGGAAGTGCACCAACCATGATCCATTGGACCGTTAATTAGATCTGTGTACTTTCCATTTCCAATATCACCACCATTTAATGCAATGGGAGATAGGCGCCTAATTTCTGTATCCGCGTCCATACTTTCGATAACTAACACATAATGATCCATATTATTACATTTGTAACCATTCCATTTAGTCACATATTGACAGCCTCGATCTATAGGGTCAATATCTATATCAGTTAGGTTAAAACCTCTCGCAATACCTCTTAAACCCAAAGGTGCTAGATTGGAAGGTGGTAAAAGTTGGTCATTAATTGGGTCATACCTCCAAGTACGGGGAATCTTAGTTTCATCAAAGCGAATCTCTGCAAAAGGTATCAAGGAAGTGGGTATATCATTGTTGCTCGTAAAGGTTCCATCAATGTCTCTAACTAATGCATGTTTGGGCCCATCACAGTCCATATCTACACAATCCTCTTGTACAATCCATGCTATATTGGGAGGATAGAAATGCATGAGCAAATTGTCATCAACATGAATAATATTCGATCTCTGAATGGTAATAGGAGTAACAGCGTCGGGGGAAACTGGGTTGTTGGTTATTGCAAAGTCCGAGAAAGTACAATCTCGATTTTGAAAATTTGCGAAAGTCACGTTGGAAACAAGACAATCTCCATCAATGACAGGGTAGTGATTCGCTTTGTGCCATTGTTTAAATATCTTGAATGGACTCTTATTCATATAGGACATCATGATTCCACTCTTTGCTCCTTGAGAATCAAAGGAATTAGCAGGAAAATAATCTGGAATGGAATAGATACACTTTTCATTAGGCAACGACCCTATGATGAGCGAATCACTAATACTGATGTACTTATTACCGAGTAAATGTTCGATAGGATCAGGTCCAAGTGTATTTAAATTCAAACCAATTTTCCCAACTGCTATTACAATTCCTGACACAGATAG
The DNA here is from genome assembly GCA_024704765.1 of Oopsacas minuta. Lineage (NCBI taxonomy): Eukaryota > Metazoa > Porifera > Hexactinellida > Lyssacinosida > Leucopsacidae > Oopsacas > Oopsacas minuta. The sequence goes on along the minus strand of JAKMXF010000177.1, from coordinate 405,282 downwards.
GGAAGATATAGTTTGAGAAAATATCCCATAGTTCCAGGCCCAAATAGATGTAAAAGTATTCACGGTAGTGCAATTCTCTGATATACCTGTAATTAGCATCCCTGTCCAAGTTGTGTGAGCGAGGTTATGTTCGATCATAGGTGTACCTGTGTTGAGGCAAGACTCTCCGGATAATCGGAATCCAAGTCGATATGAACCCGCAGCAATATTTCTCCTGACGTAATGGAAACCTTGAATCTCAAAGCTGGCAGGAAAATCAACAGCATGCTTATCTTTGGGATTATCTGGCAATACAGAGGATACCAAGATAACGAGATTATCCTCAATCACGTTAGAACGACCTCCCACTCGAATACCAGAATCTACCGTGCGATGTATGACATTGTTCTGAATTGTAATTCCATTAGTTACGTGAATTCCAATTCCAGTATTGTATCCGTGATGAATTGTAGATTTCGTGATAAAACTATTCCTCATATCATTTAATCCATTTTTAACAGCAATTGAGTATCTTGGATCACGTGTGGAGAAAAATCCTCCTTGTCCACAATTTCTAATCTCAATACTGTCTAATTCGAAGTGTCCTGTATATATTTCTGTTGATGTTGAAAATTGCCCAGTGAATATTCTACACCCGAAATGATACTTGTTTAAAGATTCTTCAGCATCCTCCCCTCCTTGGATTATTATATTCCTAGAAAGTAGCGCTACTTCTGCTGCTAGTACCTGAGGGTATTGCCAATAAACATTGTTCGGATCATTTCGAGCCTCAATTGATAGAAGTGTCTGTACGAGATGTTCATTTTTTAGTGGATTGACTAGAGTGATTGTATTATTCCAGATTGATGCGATAGTAGCAGTTTCTGTGTTATCAGCGTTATATCCAGTAGCAGCGATGACAATCATATCACCAACATTCCAATCCAATGGCATTCTGTTTAGGTGGATTTCTGTAGACTCAGGTTCTGCTGTTTCATTTAGTTTTAACCATGTGTATTCATGAGGAATACCATATAACGAGGCATTTCCAAATATCCCTAGAGCTTTTGAGCCAAGATTCATGGTTCTGGACAACACAACCTCTTCAGAGTACCTATTACCAGTTAACGTTATTATTGCTTTATGAGTAAAATGAGACTGTGCAGTGCCTATGATTAAATGGGCATTTGGACCTTGTATTAAAATAATATTAGCAGTGAAATTCACATCTTGATTGTCATCAAAGGTTAATTCTCCATAAACGTAAACAGTCCCTAAATCTGGCGGTGTATAATCAAGATGCATTCGCCAAGTACTTTCAATAATAACGTCCTCTCCTGCTTGGGGTACTAGATTCAAAGGCCAATCTTCTGGATTACTCCAAACTCGAGTGTTTGTTTCATAATCTCCATCCAATGGGTTTTCTATTTCACAATGAGGTTCATTTTCTTCATCTACCGGACATGGTTCAGAAGTCAAACTGAATGATCTGCCAGAACAATATTGAGTGTCAGCTTCTCCTTTCAACAAATATGTCAATATGTTCGTGGAATTATCAAAATGCCAATCCAGATGATTATCATTTAAGTTTGGTATAGAATTACTTATGGTGGCATTTCGGTTATTTACATTGTTGGTCTCGTCACGCATGTTCCAATGGTTTGGTTGTATGAAGTAGTGTGCGGATATCCTAATATAGTCACCAGGTATCATGTGGTATATGGACGCTGAATACGATGTAACATCAGTGTTTGTATCATCCCCTAGTGTGAATTTTAATGTATAGTTATAGTTTGAAGGAATTAGTGCCATATAACCGTTACCATGAGTCAATCTTTTCGTCCGCCATGGGATTAATGTAACGCCAAACGAATTATTAAGAGATGCATCAATTCCTTGGAAAGTTTTTTCTGGCTCAACCTGATTAAAGGCCAGTCTTAGCATTCGAACATCAGGAGAACATAAAGCTCCTGGAATTAAAGAACTAATGCTGAATTCTGAAATAGATAAGTTACAATAGTCAGTTGGGAGTATTCCAGAATTTGGAATGACAAAGCTTCCAGGTGTACTTCCAGTAAAGGTTCCATCGAGATCAATATATACTACTTCGTGTTCCCATTGAAAACCAGCTTTCCGGTGTTCAGAACCTCCAATGAATGTTATTCCCTGGAACTCAACGATAAATCCTCCTTGAAATTCTTTACAATGAGAACAAGCTCTCATACAAACAGTATTTTCCTCATTGAAATTAATGAAAGTAACATTAGAGAGTCGAAGATAATTTCTGCGAATAGTCCGAATGCCACCTACTTGTGCTGTCCCAGAATTGCCTTTAGTCCTGGAGATTATTATCGTATTCTTGATCTCTGAATGGAAACAATCCCCAACAGTTTCTGTAATCTCGATTCCATTATCACGGTTATCTGCTAGTTTGAAACCATCTACCTGTATGTTTCCAATTACAGAGAACTCTACTCCATGAATTCCATTTGAATACGAAGTTAGGTTATATAAAGTAACAGTCTCTCGAGCAGATCCACTGCTGCATGGAACAACATGAGGATCATAAGTTTCCCAAATTCTCAGGCCAAATTCCGCATTAGAATGAGCAATATTATTCATGAATCCTCCGAATGGGTCTCTATTAGGACAGACTGAATCAGTCTGAGATGGCCCAGAAGGATGAGGATCTAAGTCATACCAAAACCCATAGGCACGAGAACCTACTGCTGAATTACCTTCGAAGGTATTGTTAGGATTGGTTATCCAGAAAACTGCTGGAATACTGTCAGTATTCAGGAGACTGGAGGAACCACGGATCAGAATACCCAAGTTGTTAATGTAGCTATTACCAATCTCAATACCATCTTCAATGAAAAATGCATGACCTTGAATGTCAAATACTACCACTCCTTCGAATACCATGTTTTCTACACCGTGAGCAGTAATTGCCCTGTTGAAAGTATGATGAATTGAGCAGAATCGAACATAACTTCCATTCATTCTGTCACTCAAATGGAAATGAATTGCGTATCGACCTAATCTGAAGGCTTGTCCCATAAATCTGAACTCAACATGAGATATCCTAACATCAGTTGGGTCTGGTTTCGGGCGAAACACCATAAAATGTCCTCCATATAGATCGGACTCAATACTTCTAGGGTCAGATTGTGTTATTCGAGAACCTTGGATCTTTATATTGTGTGATAGCAGCCCAACTTCTGCCCGGATATCAATAAAACTACCATCGCTGTATGTTTCTCTTATCCCAAGATGAGAGAATTCTAATGGTTGATCCAATATTAAGGTATAGCCATTACCAGTGACATTAGCAATCAACCTCTCTTCTGTCTCGTTACTATCTTTGCCAGTTGGTGCTATAACGATTGTGTCACCGATTTTCCAGTCAACTAAATCTTGTAATTCTAAGTAATCTTGAGATATATGTGCCGTCTCATTCAGTCGAGTCCATGTTCGGTTGCGTCTAATCCCATGCATATCTAACCCTCCTTGCCGAATTGCAAGTACTTTCGCTCCATAAAGCGGGATTTCAGGATCCAGGATATTCCCGTATAAAGTAATGATAGCTTCATGTGAGAACGGTTCTTCTTCAGTTCCAATTTGCATGTAACCCCCGTTAATAACAATGTATTTGGCTTGTAGTGAAATTTTAAGTTTATCTTCAAAGATTAGTTTACCTTCAATTAGTATTAGATTGAGAGGGGGAGGACTGATATCCAATAATACGATAAATTGTTTGGGTATGTATACAGTCTCCCCTTCTCTTGGAGGACTCTCTCCTCCCCAAGTGAAGTTGCTACTCCATCTATCAATGTAGGAGTAAGTGTGATTACTACGAATAGCAAATCCTACTTCAGTCACAAACACATTAACTTCTGCTTGAATATTAGTACCATGAGAACTGGTAATACACATTATAATTGAATTGTTCCATGACAAAATAGTGCAGTTAGAACTGCCAACAATGACAAATTGGGAACTATCTCTAGTGTTTTGAAACCCTGATCCATGAATAGTAATAACTGTCCCACCTGCAGTGCCACCAGTTATGGGTGAAAAGTTGGTTATTATTGGGTTAATGTCCGGATTATATACGAGTGCATTGCTGAGATGCGAGGTTGCCAATTTCGAATTAACAGTTATATTACAAGTGTGTAGAAAATCAAATAAACTTGGTGGGGCGATACATCGAATAATTGATTCGGTAGAGTCTATAATTTCACAATCATGAGAACAAATTGAAACTTGATTCTCATCTGAGGTTGTGATATATTCATTGTTATTATTACATTGAGCAATAGAAACACCCATAGTTATGAATCCAGTTCCTGAAATGGTCAATAAAACTCCTCCACCTGTTCCTACTGTAGGAGGGTTCACAGAACTTATTAAATGAGTTACGTTGAAGTTGGGAGTCAAAAGGGCGTCTTCTGAAGCGTATCCTAATCCAGGTACATGTACAATAATAGTATACATACCTCCAGGAAGCAGAGGCACAGTACATCGCAATTCACCGTCAGCAAATGAAACTTTAGGACATTCTGCTCCACCTATATAGCAGTTGGGATCATAGGGATCAGTTCGAGAAGATATTCTAATTCTACTATATTCTGTTAGTAGTGATCCGTTTATTCTCAGCACGGATCCGTTTTGTATTGAGGTTAAATCTCCCGATAAAGCAGAGAGAGAAGAAATGATTGGTGTATAGGAAACTAAGAACGAAAAGTTATACATACTTTGTGAAAGGATACCATTTACGGACACGGAAAAAGTCGATAATATATCTTCATCATTATTTTTAGAGTTCTTTAAAGTCCTACACAATATGGTTGTAAAATTTGATTCTAACAGTTCACAATTTATGCCAGTGATATTGATATTTTCTATATAATCGGAAAATCCTGTTCCAGAAATAGTAAGAATTGTTCCGCCCCTTAATGAACCACTTTTTGGAATACTTGTGAGTACATAAGGCGCTATTTGTATCTGTCTGCTATTCACCAAACCATCAGAAGAATTGAATGGAATGTAGCCAAAGTTTATTTGTTCAAAGTATATATCGTATGTTCCTGCTGCCAAATACGGGATGATACAAGATATTGTATTATTTGTTACAGAGATATTGCTTATCGATTCTTGCCCTATTTTGACAATGAAGTTTTCAGTTCCTGTAATTTCACCATTCAAGGATATATTTAAGGTTGAACCTACAAAATGATTTGAAGTCACATTTGTTATGATTAGCCCTGGATAGAGGTATGTATAGCCTTGTATTATGTTAGATGAAAGAAGTTTAGTTGTCACAAGTGGTGTTAAACGAGGACGTGGATTTACGATTATTAAAATTTTCATTTCTGAAATACAATGATTTTCAACATCTGAAGTGAAGTAGTGATGACCTGTTTCAAGACTAACGTTAACTACATTTTCAACAGCAGAATTGGACAATACAAGCAATGGAAGAATGGAATCATCACAATTAGAGAAATATTCCTCATTAATTTCAATCAGAGATGCAATTTTGTTCCAATGAAATATGACAAAATCATTTGAGTTGATGTTTAATGTGCTGAAAGATTGAATCTTCCATTCAATATAATGTTGGCTTGGCGTGGGTTTGAGTGCATAACCAGCATCATTGTAAGAATCAGAGAGATCGGGATATTGCACATCTGGAGTAACTCCTATTCCTAAATAATTAATAGAAGTCGAATGAACGTTCATGATTTGCTGTTTTCTAGTAGAAACGTTATAATGAAGTTGAGCTTCCTCCTGGGTTAGGGGATGAGTGTGTACAACGACTTCATCCATTATTCCAGTGAAATTAGTAAGATTATAATTATAACTGTCCAGTTGAGATGTGCCTCCAATAGTTAATTTACTGACAGATAATCCTGGAGAGTATGTAGTATTGTTTCGTCCATAAATCACTCCATTAACAAACAAATTAGCTTGCCCATTACAATACATTCGCCTATTGAATTCATAAATACACTGACTTCTCTGTTCCATGTTACTGGGATCTGTAATAATCCGATTTAAAGGACCATCGAGTATCTCCCACCCGAAGGCAATGTGTATCCAATCCAGAGAACTTGTATTTAGTTTTGGTCCTGAAATGACGTACCAAGATGAATAAGTATCATTATCGGCCATAGAATATACTCGTCTTATTCCTGAACAATTCGAACTACAGTTTAATTTAGAATTAAACATGCATTCGTCGGTATCCACATCAGTTTCGTTCCTTCCAGTAGCTATCCACACCTCGAGGCGATTACAAGGATTGAGTATTAATCGATAGCCTGCACGAGCATCTGAATACGGTGTGTTTTCAAGAATAACTCTATTTTCTCCATACAATGTAGAGACATTCTGGTGGTTTGATACTGGATATTGTTGTATAATAGAATCTAATTTGGGGCTTGCCAAACGAATCCAGAGTTCGATACCGAAAGCTTCAAAATTAGCGTATGCTGGATGAAAATTTGTTTCCATTAAATTTGTAAAAAATATTAACGAATGGTGTAATTCGCTCAAAAAGTTCATATGAGAAGTATCAAAGTATTGTTGAGGCGAAATCTTAGACTTGAAGTGCTCGAGGTATCCACTATCATTTATAATATCAGATAGGTTGTCGAACTTCCAATAACTGATAGGTTTATGGGATAGAATTAGTGCTGAGTATCCGTCGTCAATTGCTAACTGTGTAAGACATGTGATATTCTGTGAGTTGATAGGATTTAGTATGATGTCCTGAACAGCACATGGAGTATTTCCAATTAGGATACTAAAGTCAGAAGGATTAGATGAATGAAAATTTTGACCATAAAATGTTAGCAGAGACCCGCCAAATATAGATCCATCATATTGAATAGGGGGGTATGTTATTGTAGAAGAAACTGTGATTTTGTGCAAGTCATTCCAGAAGAATGCCCAACCAACATTTTCTACATATAGAGATATCCTGTAATTTCCACAATTGATATATGGAACCTTACAAGAGATTGTCTCAGAAGAATTATCGTAAGAAAGGGAAACTGAAGTACAGTTATAATGTCCTATCTGAATACGGATACCAGAATTATTAGTGGCGAAGTTAATCCCGACCAGATGTATAAACGATCCAGGAATAATAACATCTTCAGTGATTACCTTATAAACTTGAGGTGTGTTGGGTGGATTATATGAATAATTGAGTTGTGAAAGTGAAGGTGAAGTTGTTACGTCAACATCTTCACAAGATGCAAAGATATTTGGTTGGAATGATTTAAGATTTATATTTATTTTAGTGTTTATCACTGGGAGTGAATCATTAACAACAATTTGTCCTCGTGTTCCACATTTCTGTATATTACAATAAGCAATCAAATTAGTATTGGAGGCAAAACACCAGGGTCCTTTGGGGTCAGCGTTAGGATTACGACAATAATTATGGTCGCCTAGTAGAGGACTATTATATTCATAATTTTCCGTAACATATTTTGAAGTCCAGGAAAGGCAAGGAATAAAGCTATTAGTAATTGATAGTTTTCCAATATACGCTTCTCCTTCCAAATAACAATCTGCAGGATGAGATAGAGTATTCGTGACATCTGTTCCTGCAATATAATAGAAATTTCCTGGAGTTTGGAAAGTATGTTGGTAGGTGGCAGAAGAACTTTCACCTGATTGATCTTCTGTCACTTGTGGAGATATAGCAGTAGGACTTGAAGTAAGAAACACTCCCAGATACTCATTGGGGATAGTATTAGACCAATACCAAACCACTTCATCACCTGGATAAATCTTTAAGAATGATGGGGTCCATTTATCAATAGTATTAGGATAATATCCAACTACATTCCTATGAATGGAATAAGATGAGTGTGTTGATTGGGTCGTACAGATTACTTCAGTAGAGGAGATTGATTGAATATCACATTTTTTCGATCCGATGATAATTTCCATTTCACTCGAAAATCCCATACCAGTAAAAGTTAATGATTGTCCACCGAATAATGAACCAGCTGATTGAGATATATCACAAACATAGAATATATATTCATAATATATATCAGCGTTCGCCAAGCCGAAATTGTTAAATATAACTTCTACTTTTACATTTCCATGAGGGTTAGGAGGAGTTAATATGGTTATAGAAGTACTATTGTAACTGAGTATCTCTACTTTGTTTTCAGCAAATAGTACCTCAAAATTGTCACTTGGTAGAAATGTTATATATAGCGTTACAATATCCCCGCCAAGAATTGATCCACTAGATTTATTTATTGTAGTAACATTAGGAGTATCAGCCAAACTGTATGTGAAAACTTGAGTGAGAGTTTCATTTGCGATTACAACTCCATTATTATTTAGCAGCTTAACCGTGATATTGACTGTTTGAGAAATGGAAGGCGGTGTCAAACATAGGGCATGTGTGTGGTTACTTGACACTAGATGACACGTTTTATTGGCCATCTCAATTTGCATTGAAAACAATAAGTCTTCTTGAGGAAATTGGATAAAGCCATTGGTAGCTTCTATTGTTAATAGCAATCCTCCTCTTACACTGCCAACTGTATGACTAATGCTAACAAGAGTAAAACAATTATCAACTTTAAACTCACCATCAGAAGGCATATTTCCAAAAGATAATTTAGTTAACACTACACTTTGGAGACCTCCAACACTATGAGGAACGATACAAGTGATGTTGACATTTGAGATAGATTTGATATTACATTTACTTGATCCGATTAAAATAGAAATATCTTCACTTAAATACCCAAAAGAAGTGCCTGTAATTGTTAACAATGTATTGACACAGGTAATGATAGGACTGATTGAGGTTATTAACGGTTGAGATATATTAGAATAAGAATAGTCACACCAATCTAAACTTGTGCCCACAAGAAGTGAATTGTGCTGATTCTGCGTATTTGGACCTTTGCAACTAGCATACATACCATCTTTCTTAATCACGATCTGAGGCTTACGGCTAACAGTTCGGAGCATACTACCAGGTATGGGAGCAATGATTAGTCCACCTGGAGTAACTTCATTCACCTCTATAGACACGTTATTTCCATTCAAGTTTGTTGAATCCACTATAATAGGGTCTAAATCTCCTGAAAGATTATAAAAACTTATCCAAAATTTTCTCTCACGACATAAATTTTCACTATAGGCTATTCCTCCATTTGCATTACCAACATCGAACTCATCTTCTATTAGACTGAGGAATTCCACAGCATTTACATCGTACTGTATATCAATCAAAGAATAGTTGTAGGAGGAATTAATCATGATAGAGAAATTTCCTCTAATAGGCTGGCTTGCAGTTTGAATTCGTTTTGTTTCAACCAACATCAAGTCATTTGAAGCATTTACTTGTATTAATGGTATGCCGCTGTTACAGTCAGTTGTTGTAAAAGTGAAATTGAAATTAGTTAGATTTGAGCTATTGTAGATGAACTTATCAATTTCAATTGTTAAATTGGATACTATAATGCCATTTGGATGGATAGCAGGGTAGAGTTGTTTTACTGATTTATTAATATAAGAGAGTGATAAGACATCTATATACATAGAGGATATTGTATTTACAATGCTTTGTAGCTCAATTTTCCTCATAAGATGACGTATTTCCATAGATAGAGGACTTTCTGAAAGTTGTAAACTATTAAATATATCAAAACAGCCATAATGCCAATTATAGTCATCATAAAGAGTTTCTATTAAATGAACGCGTATATTTTCCGTGGGAACTAGGTCACCAGAATTCGTAGAAGTGGAAGAAATGAAAGAGAACCAACGATAATAGTCCTCTCTCTCAAGTATTTCGAATGAAATTACAAGAGGATGATCTCGGGGAATTTTATATGCCATACAAAGATACTTTGCTTCAGAAATGAGAGGTTTATCATCTGTATTAAAGGTATATAACTTCTTTTCACTTGTTTGGAATTTAAATGAATTCCGACCACAATATGAATCAGCTAATGTGATTGAATCTTGCACGAATGAGAATTGGTAGTTAGGAATTAATATGTCATTATCCTCAAAGTCGAAAAGCATTACATCGTCATCTGAGTTATATTCATGATCTTTACATTGAGCTGTAAAAAGATAGAGAAGAGCATCTTTAATACAGTAATCAATGTTACAATAATCTCTACCAGGTTTTGAATCAAAATAACACCACGGGCCACCAGGTGAGCTGTCTGGATTACGGCAATAATTGTGATCACCAACTCCGTTTGTTTCTGTATTCTCCATTAAAGTGTTAGGCGAAGTATGCACCCAATTCTGACATTTGACTCCTTCTCTGGTTGTGGATACATTCCCTCTGTAATCAATACCATCAATTTCGTTGTAACATTCTTGACCGGAATACATTACAAATGACAAACCATCTATTTTGAGAGTAGATTTTCCTCCTAAACTAAGTGTGAAATTTGGATTATCTTGAGTGTTTACCGTATTTGATATATTAATAGAGAGACTCTGCACTTCTTGCAAATATTCTGTTCTAATAGAAACTGTCTGATTCTCTATGGAGACTTGTTCCGTATCAAAGTATGTTAACTCAGTATTATGTTTTATAACTCCAACGGTGACATGGTCAGAACCGTAACTCTCCTTAAATTCTGCTCGTAAAAAATATGATTGATTATAATTTAACCACATTTTGGAGGATTTAGTACGATAATCACGAAACCGAGTATAACTGACACTACTGGCGATCTTATTAATATTACTATAGTTTTGGGGTGTAGAGAAGAATAATTCATGTTGATCATCACCTGAAATTATAAATGAATAATATCCCGATGAACAAGGGGTGAAGAATGCTTCTAAGCGTTCACCGAAATTACTTAGGAAATTAGTCGAATGAGATTCAAACCATGGCAATATAGAAACGCCATCTGGATTATCGGGGTACTTGCTACTATCTCGTAAATTATTCAAATATATCGTTGAGATATCCTGGTAGCTATATCGAGTAACTCCATGACCTCCTAGAAAATATAATGCAATAAACAGATTGCAATTAATCGAATTATGTACAATATCCATGTCATACAACCATATAGCCAATAAGCCAAATATATAGAATAAAATTGGGGCGAAAACAGTGCACTTTGCCAGGGATCCACCGCTTTCGGGGTCCAGACCAGGACTGCTAACATTCCTTCATATGTGTGCGGCCGCACCCAGGAAAGCGGGATTTCTGAGATATAGTTATGGGGTGCGCCGTGCGGGAAATCAGAATCTTATCCGGTACTATCCCCATTTTCTAGTACATTTGGTTGCGAGAAATTTAATCTATACACACTTAGGGTGCGCAGTTAGGTAAAGCTTGATGAAGCCTATATACCCTGGCTGCTAACCAGGGATGCTAATCCAATCCAATCGAGAAAATTATCGATTATCGATTGGATTATCGTCAATATTTATCGATTGGATATTTTTCGACAAATTTTCAACTATATTTTTGATATATTTTTTCTCTAACTAGGGGCTGTTCAAACGTTAAGTAACGCTACAAGGGGAGGGGATAGGTAGTATGCGAAGTGTGACAGTCTGACAAACCCATTCTTTTCGTACTACAATTTACAAAAAGGGGTAATCTACCTGGCGTATTGGCGAAGTTATGAAATATTGGAAGGAAAAAATGGCCTAAAAAATATATATTGATATTTTGAGAAAGAAGATAGCCCTTGGAAATTACAAAAAATAGGTGTGAATTTTCGTCCAAGACTCGAACTTGTTCGAGCCAGTCCCAAAATACTCCTGTATGCCAAAAATCAGCGCTAGGGGTCTTCCAGTTTATTCAATCAATTCTGGATACACAGGCATATATACACATAAATATATATGGATTAATTGCGTTTTAATAGTGTACAGTGGAGTCTCCCAAAACGGACACTCCGAGAAGCGGACAACCTCCTTCAACGGACAAACCTCGTGGCACGGATTGAATTTGCCAAGCATGTAATTACTACTTAAGCAGTCTCCGAGGAGAGGACAATTCTCTACAACGGACAGATATCATGTCCCCAACATGATCATTATTCAGAGGCTCAACTGTAGATATATATACTAAGACTGAGCCACTCTGCTATGTGATAGTATAGTTGGGACAGTAAAATTTCGGTTAATGGGACAAATTCCGCTTAATTAGTTGGAACAAGCTTCGCTAATCGATTGAAAAATTAGTCTCACATAAGACGAAATTCCTTTTGATCTGAGCAAATTCAAAGAAGCTCGGTAGGTAAATGAACAAATAATGTTGAATAGGGACAAAATTTCCGCTTTATTGGGACAACATTTTTCTATTTATTAGTGATTATTATCAACATTGTTTCACGGACTGCATCAAAGGATCGGAAAATTTCAAAGTTGGTACTTTGGGTGAGAGTGGCTACACCATATAGTGATGAAATGGCTGTAGGGGGTCTGCGACTGAAAAAATAGAAACTCTGCCACGTAGTATGATTAGTATCATTAATAGAATTCTCGGTTAATTGGGAACTCATCGGTACCAAACGCCGGGAACCGATGTGTCCCAATTAATCGGGTTGACATTGACTGTATCTAATTTCTGCTGCATCATGATGAAGAGCATTAAAGGGAGCGCTCCTAATTGATTACAAACAATATACAAAGTTCATCGTTATTCTGCATATAATTCATATAGTTGGTATAAATGGTGCTGGGACATAATTCACAAGTACAGACTTAACCGATATTAACCGAATTGAAATGTTGCATATGGCTGAGCAGTGTCCAATTATGTATTACTTTCGTCATAGGTTAGAATTATATTCTAAGGCTGGAAATTGTTAGAGTCAGGCCAAATCAGCTTTGGGGCCCTCCAGTTTCTTCAATTAATTCCGAACATACAACATATATACAGTCAACATCCAGTAACTCGAACTGTCAGGCGAAATCAAAATCGATTTAGCAAATGTTCGCGTTAAGAATATTGCCTATATAGTCAAGTTTGCGTAATCCGAATTCGCTGGGACCTCAGAAATTTACCCGCATTAGCTGCACCCCGAATTACAGCCCTCCCAATGTTAATGTGATGGAAAATTACTATTTAAATGCCTGCAAATGAAATCTCTAAATATTAAATGTCTTACGGTTTGCGTTTCAATTAATTTCAATCGAAAAATCCATAAATCTTCGTGCGCATAGTTTCCTAATCTGCACCCGGCGGGACGCCCTGTAAGACTGAATCAATTCGTTTGAGTTGGTATATCACCTCATTTTCTGTCTACCAACTCATTCAAAAAAATGAATAGATTTTACCAACTAATTTTATAGAAAAGATTAAACTGGAACAATGAGTTTAACTCATATTTATTGAGTTATTACAGACACTGTTGAGGCAAAATATACTTGTATATCTAGATTCCTAGATGCTTCCTAATTCCTGGGACGAATAATGACCTACTTGGAATACCTTCAGGTTTGATTTGTGTTGTCAAATTATTCAACTCATTCATAATATGACAACCAACTCATTCAAAAAATGAATTGATACAGCCCTCATGCTGCGGGCTCGGAGCAGTTATGGACAACCGGACCAGTAATTGCACCAGGACCAAAGCGTTACAGTCTGAAATATTCATAAATTTCATTAATCAAACTTATTACCTGGATAGAGGATAGACTCATTTATGTTTGAAGCTATTGTATAACTACCAGTAACACAGACGATTTTGGAATTTGAAACTCTTTGAACTATGCAATCAATCCCACCTATATTGACACTGATTGAGTGGACATCATCTCCAAAACCATCACCATTTATAGAAACCATAGCACCACCCAGAATTGATCCATGAGAAGGAGATACTGAGACAATATCTATAAACAAGAGATTTGTTAATTTTATTACTCTATATTATTAGACCTCAAAAATTTTCGGTCTGTTTGTTTGTCCGTTGGAAAGTATTTATGGTATGTGATTTCGAAAATAATTTCGCAATTCTGAAAATCGCAACAACTGTTGCAGGCTTTCAGTGTAAGTCTGCATACGCTGTTCACTGCAGTGCCGTAACTACTTTGTGTGCCCCCCCGTTTAAATGCCGTATTTTAGTCGGATTTGTTCTTTGGCTTGATATGCAAAACCCGGTGGAACCGAGCCAATTGCCTGATCACTCTTTGCTGAGGCCTGTAAAACTATATTGGACAGGCCTGAGCACTCTTAATTTGCTTCCGCTGGGCCTGATATGACATTTGTATAAATATGGTTAACAAAACCTGGACATTTTACATTTTGGCTTGGCCTGAAACTAGGGTTGCCAATCCAATCGAACAATGTTTGGGTGCCATTGCTGCATTTTCTTTTCGAATTCAGCGTAAATGTTGGTTGGGGTTCTATTTGACTTAAGAGTATTCGGGCCGAGTTTGGGCAACATGAGCCTTTGAATGAGTACTTGAAGGATTCACTACGTCCGAGGGGCTATTAACGATAGAGTGATTACTATCACAGTATTGATAAGTGATGTGTTTCTGTGTGGTCATACTCAACGGAATACTGCTCTACAATAATCTTACTTGGAATGATCTCAATATGTGCAAATCCACAACAGTCATCTAAAATCTGAAAGGATAAGGTCGTAGGCCAAGCAATTCCGAAGTCTGAAGTAGTCACCTCCACATTGTATAATCCAGAGTCTAGATTGTTAACTCGGCATTTTATCTTGAGACACCAACGGCCAGAACATCTTGCATAACCGTAATTCTAGCCAAGAGAGGTCATTAGTTAACAATATATTCACAACTAAACAAATTTGTTTCTGGGTTTGTACTTTGAAAGGATTAACATAAAATATGATGAACCCAGAGTTGCACGCGGGCCGACATTTCTAACCGCGGCCTGGCCCGCACAAAGCCTGGGTGAATATTTTCGGTCCGCAAAAAGCCTGCAAAAACTAAATTTCCCCGAGAAACTATGATTTAATCTAAGTATTCTCAATAGGTAACTTGTGACAATTCAAAACAGTTTTTGTGAATTTTTGCCAACACTCATATTTTGTCGAAATTTCGAAATCTCAAATTTTGCTTTGTCATCAACACCGCCACTATGATGACCATTATATAAATCTACTACTCCTCGTCAATTGGAAATATTACTCAAGCTACAATCGTTATATAGTTATTCCTGTTTCAAATTTTAGTTAATGACTTCACCTAAATTGTGTCTAATGTGTCGATAATTATTGTTTTATAATCAACTCAATGTATATGTACTAAGTCCAGTTCATAAACTTAATACGATTCATAATGGAAATTTTAAAAGTGGCACAAAAGTGGCAAATTGTGTCAGGTCAAAATCGGATACCGTGGAGAGTTATTGTAAGTGATTACGGATAGCATATTTTGGTCAAAGCTTAACTATAACTTGACAACTTTAGAGATATGGTCAAATCGTCTTGCAAACAGGTTCTATATATTGAACATCGCATACCGAGTATGCGAAGTCGAGTGTGATCAGGGAATAGCCTGATATTACACTTTGGTGTCATATCTCAGACAATTATTGCGCAACCTTGAAAATGACCATATATGGCATAATTGATGATTGCGTCATAAATGTTTGAGATATGACATCAAAATGTACCATCAGAGCACGGGAAGTTAGATATCGATGCATGACGATTTGGCCATATCTATAAAGGTCCCAGGGGTGTAATCTTTAGGCCCAAAAGTAAATCATTGGAAGAGGACCCTAGGTCTGGCTCTCCGATCACGCAAGACTACTGGAGAATATCGAACCAAAAAACATCTAGCAGAGGCAATGAAGTAAAGGACGCAAGTGATTAATACCATGATTCACGAACAAGTTTTTATAAGGAGGCTATATTGTCGTGAATAATATCACAAAATGTACTCGAGGCTCGAATTAGTATGAAATTTTGAAAGCTTGATAAATATATATTCAGAGGATGGTAGACGAAGTTATGACAGAGTTACTGGGGGTTAAACTTGGATACGCCATCATGAATCACTCCCTGAAGACTAAGCCAAGGTTTGGTATTTCAAGATGCTCAGCTACAAGGTTATGATGTTGAATAGAGTAGATTTAACTTGTGGCCACATTTGAAGTTAGCAGCATGCTTAGAACATATCCAACAACAAAACTTATCTCGCTCCCCTCCTAAAATGCACAAAACTATCCATATCTTGAGATAATCTGCTGCACTACAAGTCCAAAATTGTTAAGCCGGCCATTGCCTTATGTATTGAATGCTATGGTATATAACCTACCGAATTTGTTTCAGGATTGATCAGCTCGCATACTTGATTCCCTATCAGGATTCTTTGCATTACAGAAGGGTCCCAATTGTTAATGTCATTTAGCCATATTTCAATAACATCACCATTTGATGCGGATGATGGAAAGAAGTGATTCAACTAAATTAAATTCGGAAGTTTAAGTATCGGAAAGAAGAAATTTATTAATGAGCCAGAAAAATGACTACCTTTGGGGTGTAGTTATCCAAGTAATCAAAAGTTTTATGTCCAGATGTAGTTGTATAAGTTCTACCATTTGTAGTTATCTTCGTTTCTGGATTGTAGACATTAAATACATTCAGCTCGTCATAGTGACTGAAAGGAAGTTCTCCGCAAGTTGCGCTTGGTTCACCAGTATGGTTATATCTATAGTCACCATATGGTCCGGTAACACATTGAGCGACATACTTTGAGCAAGCAAACTCGATAAGTTGGCATCTACTACCTCCGAATTCTATTTCATTTGTTTCAAAAAACAAGTCGTCTGCAAAGTTATTGCCATATAATACAACTCTTGCTCCTCCGAGGAGACTACCCCTTCTTGGCCATATTGAGTATAAAACTAAAAAACATAAGAAAATTATTAAAAATATTCGATAAATTTTGAGTAAACTCAAGTCACCACTGATCATGACCTACTTAATACACGGCACGGCGGTGCATGTCACCGAGGAGGCTAATTATTGGATTAATAATGAAACATCTAAGGCTTTTGACAACCTTTAACGTTAAGGCTAAATCTACTTCCAAACATGTACAGTATGCAAACTATCGTTTCCATCTCTGGGGCCAACTAAAGTACAGTAGAACTCGGATAAGACGTCCGCCCTAGCGATACAAATAATTCCAGCAGACAGACCAGTAGTGCAGCTCAGGGTTATGCATTTTTGTTCTTTTCAGGGACCGTGTAAATGCCGCAATGCACCGGACCTGACTGATTTTGGGCTCCTGGATCTGATAAATATTTTAGTATATTAATATTGTTCGTCCCCTAATGTATGTCATATTCTATCCCCAAATCCTATGAATAAAATTCGGAATAATTATCCTACAATTATCCCCTGTCTAACTTTTGAATTATGTACAAAAAGATGTGAAAATATGATTAATAATGTAGATATAATTTCGAAATATTAATTTTGTAATCTACATGCTCGATTACCCATGAATAGCAGTTAATACGAAATCTCCAGTATGATTTGAAAATATACCAGAAGGTGTGAAATACTATTAATCATATGATAAATCAGTTAGATATAAAGTTGAAAATGTCAAAATTGAAATCTACATACTCGAGGATCCCTTACTAGCAGTAAAACGAAATCTCTATATGTAAAAAGGTGTGAAATATGATTATTCATATGATTAATCTGTAAAATTGTAACTTTCAGACTCTGAAATTCCCAAAATCGGACTCTACGCACCCAATTACCCCTGCAAACATGTTGAAACCTAATCTCTAGCTTGCTTATGTATTTTACATAGAAAGGTGTGAAAATATGATTAATCACCAAAAGGTGTGAAATAATCACTTTAGAAACAATTCATACCCGAGGTGCAAATCTCCGACTAAAATGTACATGTATGCCAATTTTCATGTTAATTGAACTGCTCGATTTTGCACAGCCGCCAGGACTTACGTACGTTGCATATCGTCCATGTGATTAGGGCATCTCCCTATAGGAGCTGCACTAAAAATAGTACATACTAACTGAAGTAATTCTTGTCAGATTATTTTTGCTATACAATTTCTACAAAATTGATGATCCGTTTTTGAGAAAAGTAGATACTATCCGAAAGTACTCTAAGGGTCCGGATAAACGGATCCTACCGCTTATTTAAATTCTAGATTTTCTTTCACCCCTCCCAGGATCGGGACCCCCCTCAGGGCTGGATTCCTTGTTTTTCAGTTTTTGGTAGCACATGGGTACGGGGTACATTGCACTGCAGGGGGATCATCCATGGCGCCACATATAGTCCTGCAGGACCGACATTAGGGTATCAAACATTGGCGCCGAAACTCCCGAACTTCAGGGGGTGTTAATTTTCTGTTCATAAGGTTAAAATGTATAAATATAAGGTTAATAATAAAAAAGTTTGTATGAACACTAAAGATCACATATGTTGCGTGGCTCAAACACCTACATAAAATCGCTTAAATATACATGGTAGCAGATTTTGAAATGCTATACCGCCTATTTATGAATAAATAAATAATCATATCGTAACTTAGAATCGAAACGTCCAGCTATAGTGTTCAAAATATTCAACTGTATTTCAAAAAATGGATTATCAATTTGAGGATCGTAAATTTGATCGTGAGATCCTTTTAGAATTTAGGATCGGAGCCGGGAACGCCAATTAAAATTTCAGCCAGGATCGGAATTCTTTAATTGAGGATGCATTAGAAGAGAATTAGATGAAATAGTCTCAGTGGTATGTTACTGATCAGGGAGAACATACCTTGAGTGTTTCCTTTGCCAGGGGGTGAAACCCCCCAATTTTGGCGCCTATGGGATCAAATATATGACAGTCCTTCTACTCCCATTAGTTACACGAAATTGCATATGCATGTCAAACTACTTATGTAATTTTCCAGAAGTAAATACAATTTCAATCGGAAATTAAAACTGGCACAAAGGTGGTAAATTTTGTCAGATAGAAAATCATACGCTGAGGTGTAAATCTACAGTTCAAATTGAAATGTTCAGCTCTTAATCATAAATGGTGAGGGCTATCGAGCGGATACGGAAAACGAAAATGCACACATACTCGCAATTTATTTAAAAATTTTGAAATATCAAATTAAATTTTGCTGTTTCACCATTACTCCAATATGGTGACGTCATTATTATTATAAGAAATGTATCCCATTTGACATGTACTATACTTCATCAATTGTAAGTATTACTTTATCTGTTATAAAAGTGGAGTTATAAGCATTCTAGTATTCCGTGACGTCATGTTGACTTAGCAAAAATATAAAAAATTTGTGACTAAGTGCAAACACTCATTATTCACTTAATTTTTTAAAATTTGGCTTTGTCATCACCATCACCATGATGACGTCATCATTATGGTACTCAATGTGTCAGTCCTGACATCTACTACAATCACCAATTTGAATTATTACTCTAGCAGCGATTCCCAACCTGTGGTCCACGGACGACAGCAGGCCATAGGATCTATTGGAGTCTATGAGAGGGGGTATACAGAATGTGTCAAAATTGGTATATGGGGTCTACAGGAAGGGGCGTACAGTACGGGGCCTGTGGGGGTGTAACACTCCCTACTTTTCGCTTATCTGGTCGGTATTTCCTGGGTCGTCGGTAAAACTGATCGATTAATATCTAGTTTGTAAATATTTCACTAAAGCTTAGATTAGACTGATAGTCTCTGTCAATATGCCTCCAAAAGAGCGGACAAACCGATTCAACATTCGATGTCTACTATGTAACGTTGAGATGAATTCGATTACAAGACTAAGCACAATTTGAAGTATATTCCATTGAATAAATTTCAATGTATTCCCCTAATTCAATCGTTAATTGGTAGAATTTAATTAGAATTTGATTAGTAAATTGAGATTTAATTAGTATGAGTAAACCCTCAAATCTGATGGGTTTATATACCATTAAAATGCATGGGGTAGAAGGTTTTGACACCTTTTCCCAGAAATTAGTTAAGATTCCGCTTTGAAATCAGAACTTGTTCTAAGTTGAACCATTCTACATACACATGCCAAATTTCAAGTCTGTAGCTATTACCAGTTTCTCACTCAACTTGGACAAAAAAATACCATTGAGTATTAATATATAAGATATTTACACATTTATAGTATTTTTACATTAGTATCGTCGTTGCAGTTAACATTCGTAGCTTAAGCGGTTGCTGTCCTGCTGAATTCCTATTTCAGGTCAGGGAAATTGTGAAATATATGATCTATCTGCCTCCACGTATAGAGCAATGTATGTTCATCAGTAAATCCATGAAGTTACACCCCCCCCCCCCCACTCAAAATGGTCACGGTACGCCCCTGTCTATGGGTGAAAAAGGTTGGGAACCGCTTAGGGCCCCCACCAGTAGCGGATCCTGTAGGGTGATTGGGGATGTATACCTCCTCAGGATTTTTACACTATCTGGAATGTTCGTGTTATTCAATTATTACGTTAATGAACTCAAATTACAAACAATTAATTTTTGGGTACGCTTCGCTCACATTTACCCTTAAGGATAAGAGATCAGGCATAATTGTTGGGAAAGTAGACCTAGGGTTGCATGGTTTTCAATAGTCCAAAACCGGACAAAATTCACTCCAACAATTAGTGTTTTTGGGGGGGCAGGTGCTCGGATAAGGATACCTATCTCTTTCTCCGGGGCTGTTTGCACCAATGTTTGTTAAGAAAATGTTTAGTGTATTTCCCTGAATAAGCGCCGGGATTATAAAATAGCTCCAAAAAATAGTGAAAAAAATTATCACCACCCTGGGCCTAGAAGAATATTGTTGAAAAATCCGCCAAATTGGATCATGCTACAAATTATATTAATTAGATCCTATAACCTTTTCTATTCTCGAAAATTTCCATGAAGAGAATAATCTTCCAGTTTCTTCAATCAATTCTTGACTTACAAACATGTATATATACAGATTAATTGCGTTTTATTATAGAAAGTCTAGCGAATTTGTAAGTGAGCCTGTACCAAGTTCAACCTAAAATAATTCTTAGAAAATTATGCCAAATCAGTTCAACAATGAATCTATCATGTTCTGTGATGTTTAATTCACCTAATTAGCAACTTTTAAGTTGATTAACACTTTTTATCAAAGATATTAAAACATTTTTCGGGGCCTAATTTCAAAAATGCCCGACTTTCGAATTTTTTGAGAAATTTTTGTAAATTCAAAATTGATTTTCTTGAAACTGTCAGATGGAATGTATTGTAACTTTCAAGATATTATACTGATAACCGACTTGCAGTGTGCAAAGTTCAGATCAATCGTAGAGAGTTGGTGAAATCATTGCATAGTTTGACAAAGAATTCCCCATAAGGCAATTCCATTCCCTGAAGTGAGCTCCATAGAGAAAATGATCTGTCTGTTAACAAACTAATTTTCGATTTTGCTCCTAATATTAGTATATTAACCCAAAAACCTAATACAATTCCTAATGGAAAAATAATAAATTGGCACAAAAGTGGCGTCAGCGAATGTGTACAAAGTTTAGTACAAATTCGCTAATTGTCAGTCAATTCTGAAAATTTCTATCCGTGAGATCCATATAATTAAAAATATATAAATCTCAGGGCTGGTTTTGGTTAACAGGTTAAACAGTTAAATCTGGAATAACATTTCATAGTAAGATTTGAAAAATTGCTATTGTTTTGTACAGGGTGTTAAGAAATTGATGTCCCATTTTATACCATGCATATTTCAATAATGCGAACTAGAAAGGTGTGCTATTTACTTTCCTATGTAATCTCCATTTAATTTTAAACATTTATTAATGCGAGAGGGCATCCCTGCTATGAGTTTCTCTAGTGTCTCCGGTGAGATTTCCTTCCAGGCCAAAATCAGCTGCTTTTCTAACATTTTTAGGTTGGTTGCTCGCTCCATTGAATCCAGTTTGGTTTGCAAAATAGCCCAGAGGTTCTCAATAGGATTTAAGTCTGGTGAGTTTGGAGGCCATATGTCCTTGGTCCAAAACCCTGGCATATTGTTTTTTAGCCATTCCTGGCTTCTTTTGGAGGTATGTGCTGGGGCCCCATCTTGTTGAAAAATTGCTTTGGACCTTTCTAGCAACAATTTTCTCTCCAGAATAGTCCCTGAATCTCTCGTTCGAAGCATGCTGGGTATTAGAGACTGTTTCAATATAACTTCCACATAATATTCTGATGTCACAGTTTGTCCTTTGGGGATAATGTGGAGATGTGAGAGGGCTCGGTATGACATCACACCCCAGACCATGATTTTTCCAGGAAATTTGACCTTTTCGGTAGGAGGAACATTGGAACTAGATTTCGCCCAAACTCGGTCGTTTTGCTTATTTGGAGTGTGGAATACCTCAAAGGAGGACTCGTCCGAGAATAAAACCCTTCGCCAGCTATCAATTGACCAATTCTTCCTTTCATTACAGAATTTTATCCGAGCTGTCCTCTGTTTTTCCGTCAATTTGGGTTGAACCTGGGGTTTGTATGGTCGAACTTTCAGATTTTTGCGTAAATACGAGTGTACTGTCACGTGGGAGATAGAAAACCCTTTAGATTTGAGATTCTGGGAGATAACTCGTGTGGATTTCATTTTTTTACCGATTGTCTTGGCAATGACCACTTTCGGTACCATCGTGACGGACGTTTTCCTTCCACGGCCCCTCATGTTCTGTAGAGGTTCACCAGACTTGGACCTCAGCAACCAGCGCCGAATGGTACGGACAGATACTCCTACAACCTTGGCCACTTTATTAATAAAAATCCCAGCTTCTATCATGCAAACTGCACGTGTACGGACAGCTAGAGTAGCTTCTTTGACCATGATTATTTCTTGTATATGAAAAGTAAGAAAAATTGAACAAGAGAGTATTTTTAGTGTCTATAATTTTCGGAATTTACAGGAATTCTATTATTTCAAATACGTAGAATAAGAATTGGAAGCTAAAACACGATTCAAATAGTTAATTTATGGCTCTATTTAATTTCAAAAAGGTGACATCAATTTCTTAACACCCTGTACTATCTGCAAGAGCTATTCATATGTAACATATACAAGGCCGTTGGAAGTGGGGCGGCTGGCCCTGCTTTTCATGGGATTCTGAAGGCCCTGAACATATACTAAATCAGATTACAATTGAATGAATTTATGCTCAATTCTAGAATAATTATTTTACGGAATAGTGAGAAATTCAATATACTGTACCAACCTGGAGATTGATAACATGTTGTAGTGAAGGTGTAGAGTACTAACAAAAGAATGTGGATTGGGCCTTTCATAGATAATTTAGGCCTTGAAGTTTAGTTTCAGTATTAGTTAAAATTATTGAGATAATCAAGTCAAGATTACTATTTATAAGAATATTGTTTTACCTATTCATATTACGAAAGATTGTGGAAAAGGACATGAATGTAAAATATGTTATGTCTTGTACAGTACAGTATAATTCATAATTATTGCAACTCCATATTTGCGCGGTTATTATACTCTGTGCTAATCGATTATCATTCTATATAATTCAGATGTGAAATATGAATGTCAGGCTCAATAATTGATCCTATAACCGTT
Organism: Oopsacas minuta; assembly: GCA_024704765.1. NCBI lineage: Eukaryota > Metazoa > Porifera > Hexactinellida > Lyssacinosida > Leucopsacidae > Oopsacas > Oopsacas minuta. Next base: position 381,713 of record JAKMXF010000177.1, on the reverse strand, counting down.
ATTTTCTAGTACCATCTGGCACCGGCGCACAGTGGGCTACTATACCTTCAATTTATACCATTTCAATTATGAATTAGATTCTAGATATATTCAACGAGCGATATGTAAAGTATCAGATGAAACAGTTAAGTATTTCTAATTTTGTGGTCAATCAAATGTAGGACTTCATTGCTGTATTCTATGTTTATACATACATTATATAAATGACAGAAGCTATTTCAGAATCTTTTGAATTTATGATGCATTATTGTTCATTTACATGCTATCCAAGCAAAGTAAGTGCGCTGAATTTGAATCTATCATTGAATTTCTTCAGGAGCGAAAAGATTAATCAGATATTACGTATACAATACTGTGAAAATTTTGTAGAAATTTCTCTCGGCCATAAGCCATCCTGTTGGCAGCAAAATTTGTTTCCACTAGTTTCCACCCTGAATTTTTAGTATGTATTCTTGTCAAGTAATATAAACATTATATTCAAAGTACAAATACCGCTACATTGCGCAACATATTAAATATTGTCAAATTCCATTCTCACATTTACGTTGCTATGATACATGTAATGTAATTACATGGTAATTTTACACCAATATAACGCAATTATTATTTATATATACTGCATATTACGAGGTAGCATACAAGTTCATTAATTTGATAACCTATTTAACCTCTACTCATCAAATTAAAGATGGCTGAAGCAACAATAGTATCTGAAAGCCCGAAAACACGTCTTGACTTTGCTATCATATTAAAGGAACACGACTATGATATCAATCAAGCAGCAGATGAAGTGGTGCGTATACTAGATCTCGAGGAAGACAAGAGACATTCTGTATACTCTCTAATGTCTAAAGTATCATTTAATTTCAGAAAGAATAAAAATATATTGAGAGCTTAGATGGTGAGTGGTGGAGTGCAAGGATTCCATGGATCCTTGTTAAACCTAAGAGTACCCAATCATCCCTTTTTGTTTCAGGCTGTGATGTAGAAAGCGGTGTTATATTGGTTCCAAATGTAGAGAAGAGAAAGTCAATTGATGACATTCAAGTTCGTTCAAAGAAGATAAGGCTTGATCAGACTGGGATACTTACTTCCATCCGTCAGTTAGCACAACTTGAAAATATTTCTGTTATTCGCTACGTTCCTCTCCTCCTGTATATTGTAGCTGTAGAACAAATTGGTTTTAAAGGGATCGTAAATATCGCTTGGAAAATCTATAACGAAGAATCGATACTAACCCTCAGTAACATAGTTTCACCAGAAAAATCAAGATTCTTAGTATATCAACTTAAGAGTGGAAAGGAAAATGGAGAGATCTTAAATATTATCTCCAATCAGAAGGCCTCGTTTTGGCAACTGGGAAAAAATTAGTGAAATTAGAAAATAAATTGTTCCAACATTCGACTGGTATCCAAATGTTTCCAATCCTATAGGGGTCTATATATCTTACTCATCACATGTAATTTCTCTCTTTGACCGGTTGTTAAAAGAATGTTTGCTAAATTTTCCTGCACCACACTTCTATCCATTAACACTCAAAATCAAGCATGGACTGGATGGTTCTGGATCTCATTCCCCTCCTGGGATATTGTCAGACTTTAATATAGACCGATCAAATTATATTGTCTTCATGGTTTCACCTATTCAGTAATAGATAGATTCGGGAATGTTTTGTGGGAAAATAGGCATACAATCTCCTGTTTTTCCAACCAACCAGTAGCACTTATTTGCCAAAAGGATACTATTGACACTGTGATAGAATTGAGCAAGTTACTAAACTCTGAAATTGTTTCACTAAATGAGAATGGTTTTGATCACCTAAATGGCCATGTTAAAGTAGAAGTCGAAGCTTCAATGTTTGACGGAAAAACCTTAGCAACTATGACAGGTAAAGGAGGAGCGCCACGTATTGCCTGCAAAGCAACCCGAAGTGATATAAATAGTATTACGAAAGTTGTTTTCGGGTTTCTTTATCAAAGAGACAATCCGTCAGTTAATATCTGGTGGAAAAGAGCTGATGAGCTACAATACAAAGCAACGGTGTGGGATTACACACGAACCTGCAAGTTGCATTCATTTATTTCCTGCAGCACTCTACATTCTTACCTAAGGACTTTAGATTGGTTTTGAACCTCATCTACCGAATTGCAGCAGGAAAGCTCAAGTGGACTGAAGATCAAATGGTGCGAGATTATCGAGGTTTAGTATGCAAGCGTATCCATGAGCTTACGAACTTATTATTCGACCAACCAGGAGGAAGTGGGAACACAAGCACTGGTAACATGGCAAGAACATTTTTTTCATATAAAAAACCATGTTTTAGGATCGTTTGTACCAAATGTGTATAGAGATGCTCTGACAAAGATTCACAGGAATTTATTTGCATTACTCAGAGTTGCTAATAGTAATGAAGTTGTCGATGTAGACAGATTTCGTGTGTTAAGTTAGAAACCTACATACTAATCTTACAAACCTTTCCCTGGGTATCTATTAGCAATACACTCCACAAATTCTTGGCTCATGCCCATCAGTTTATTGAGAGAAATGACAGGTAGGATTGTGTAGTCTTTCTGAAGAAGAGTTAGAACAAGGACATAAGTTGATCCGAGAATTCTCAACACATTTGAGCAGGAAATCAGATTTTCTAATTGGGTTATGTGATGTTGCAATGAGGCTCTACATCTATGGTTGTCCAATTCTGAAAGAAAATTCAGAAAGATCATCATTTGTTCCACCTGTGGTCAAGTGGGCCATCAAAAGAATTGTTTAAAAACAGGCAAGGTGAAAACGTTACTAATAATATTGATATTGAAGATTCTCTCCTTCAAAATTCCATAGATGTCTCTTCTTGTATTTAACATTAATCCATCAATAAGATATTCGTATGTTAGTTATTCTTCAGTTACCATAGCCATAATATATTCATATTCTATTTCTTTTAATAAAACCTCAGTTTAGTGTATATCTAGATTTCTGTATATGGTAATTAAGATTACGTCATATATTGAAAACCTGATGTGATACAACAAAATTGAAATCAATAAAAGAACCCCAATAGTCGAGTTACTATACAGTAATAATGTATTTTATAAGCCTATCTCTAAAATTGAACGCATAAACCCTAATACTAGTAATTCGCAATAATAGCCCACTGTGCGGCGTGTCATTGAACTATAGTTTGTTTCATCATTTCTGGGGTGATAGAATCCTAAATACCCCCTAGTCGTGCTTTCAGGTCTTTAATTGTCTTAGGTCTATCTCGGTTGAGTTTGTATTTCATCCAACTGAATAGATTTTCTATAGGGTTCATATCTGGACTTTGACTTGGCCAATCTAGCTGATTATTTGGCATATTTTCGGCAATCCAAGTCTTGCACCTACGACTAGTATGTTTCAGGTCGTTATCTTGAATCAAAAACCACTCTGTGCCATGAAAGACATTGGCGTTCTCCAACAAATGCCACTTCAAAATCTCGACAAAGAAGTGTGAATCTAGATTCTGTGAAAAAATACACAGAGGGAAGGTGCCAAATAAGGAAAACGTAGCCCATATGTGTACCTTTGCTGAGTGCTTGACTGTTGGTTGATAAATTCTCCTAGGACCTTTACACCACATTCGCACTCTACAACCATGAATCCAGAAACTAGCTTCATCTGAAAGCACAGCATGACATCAATTTCGATCTTTATTCTTTGTAGCCCACTCAATACGTGCCAGTCGATTGTTTTCAGTTAGCATTGGCACACGAATCGGGTAGGGCTTTGAATAATCAAGCGATATTAGACAACGGCAGACAGTACTTGTGGAGACATTAATGCCACGTTTCTGGCAGATTTCTTCCGCTATTTCATGGCAGGGTTTTGCCAATCACTAGACATATATTTGGTACAGGATAAAGCGATTTTCTTCCGTAGATTGTCTGGCCTACCAGCTCCTCTCTTGTGATTCAATGTTTCCCCTTTATTAAAACACTCCTTTATTCTGTAAACAATTGTCTTGTTTACACCACACAGCTGCGCGATTTCAATGGGCGCGCAGAGTGCTTTCCTCCCTGGAGTAATGCTACAACCTTGTTTATAGTTGCTTCCTGGGCAATCAAGAGATCAAATCGATGTTAAGCGAAAAGAAAATCTAACTCAAAGATAAACATGGTTAGTAATGATGACGCAATCAGTAGATATAAATGCCTAAAAATAGAAACAGCTACAAAAATTTAATTTGTACTAAAATTACATCAACATAGTAAAACTACCAGTAAAACAAGAAGGAAGCTACCCAAAGTCAATACTCGCGAATCTATAGACTTGGTTTGATAAGAAGCGAAAGTTGCAATAATTATGAATTGTACTGTATGTGCATGAATTAAATACAAATGGTGTCTATTTCACTCGTAGACTTGAATTGTTAACGAATGATACAATTCAAATCTAATTCTTGGATTATAGTTATCCTCTGCAGGGAAGACATGTAGCCAGGGGGGAGGCTCAGCCCCCCCCTTTCTCGTAGCCTCTTCCTACTTTCATATTCTGGCTACGGGCCTGTGGCAGGGGCGTACCAGATCCAGGGACCGGCGCGCGCCCTTTATGTATTTGTGTGTAATATACATAACAATTATCCAGACTGGGAAACATACTTAATCTGCTAAGATTAAGGATAAATCCAAAGGGGAGTTTCTGGTGTTGAAACCTTAATATTCCAGGAAATAGTTCAACCTCATGTTTCCTTCCTGGAATACTTGTGTGTAATTTAGTGCAGCTCCTATAAGGAGATGTCCTAATGACATGGACGATGTGCTACGTAGGAAGGTACGTACATACTTCCGTCAGCGCGACCGTGCGAAATCTAGCAGTCCGATCAACATGAAAATTGGTATGCACATACATTTTGGGTCGGAGATTTGTACCTCGAGTATGAATTTTTTCTAAAGTGGATATTTCACACCTTTTTGGTGATTAATCAGATTTTCACAACTTTCTATGTAATATTCAAAAGCATGCTAAAGATTAGGTTTTAACATGTTGTCAGGGGTAACTGGGTGCGTAGAGTCTGATTTTGATATATACAGAGTCTGAATTTAACTAAAAGCATTAGGTGTTTTATCTAGCATGCCACGAGTGTGAAGTTAGCAGCGAGAAATTGAGCAAACATTGACGCGTTATAATTCTGCCTCCGTGAGATTTGGAGGACATCAATACTAGCCTAGGTAGTTTCTGTCATTCTAATTTTATCCCAATCTGACCCCTTAATGGATTACAATGATGTTGCAAAAAGTGAAAAATTTTACAAAATTCCCCACTCCAAAAGTATGTGTTGCACATGAACAAAGATCACCTTGATGGGAAGAAGGAAGTTGGGACATCCCATAGACTTTCCTAAAATTCTAATATTATCAAGAGATGACTTTGCAATTTGGGATCAAATTTATATCTTACTTTTAATTCTCTAATATTATGCATGATATCAATTTATCCATTTAACCCAACTTTGGGTCGTCCTCATCCTATCTAATAATTTTCAAACAAAATATTTACTCATTCAAAAATTTCACTAAAATCGCACAGCCCAGGCCCATTTAACAAATTAGAACCTCTATATGTGGTGGAGATCGGTACGGCGAATCTCCTCCATTCCCCATTAATAATTTCAAATGTAAAAGTCCTATAAACTTAAATTTTCGAGTCAATATGTATAGTCTATTCCTCCAACAACTGTTTTTTCAATGATATTTGATTATTTAATATACCCTAAGGTTATTGGTTGAATATAATAAATTTGAAATAATAATTCTTCAGAGAACTCCCTATTATTTCAATTCATCATAGCGATGAATACGTTTGTTTTCCAAACTTAGCACAAAAATTGATCATTCAAGAAATTTATCGTAGAACTCCCCACTCATTAGGCAAATTTCAATAGCGTGAATTTCCGATATATCTATCGTATCGCATCGGAGATTTTTCAACGATTCGTTATTTGCCAATTCTAGCTTCATGTATCCTTCACAATGGCACACCTGTCCTCAAGCCTGAATTTCAATGCTTATCTTATTTCCACTTGACGCTTGCTTGATATGTAAAATTTCGCATTATGCTTTAGGCTAGATAATTATTTTCTATTGGAAAATATTAGATACCTAAAATTCGGCTGAGCAACAGCAAATTTACCGAATTTCAACCATAGGCGTAGCCAAGGACTGATGCTCTACCAAGACAAAGTTTTGTAATCGGACAAGTATTTTCTGGCGTATGGCCACTTCTATGACCCTCTTTAGATCAGCTAATCCCATGACTTAGGGGTAATTAAGTCAGTGATATTCAAACTGGGATACGCTGGGCTTCTCATGGGCTATGCCGACTCTCATTAGGTCCGCAGAAAGTAAATGGCATATTTCTCAGCATCCATGAACGACCAGTCCAGCATACAGCTTATCGAAGAAGAATTCAGAGCGTTCATCACCTTAGACTCTGGCCTGAATCTGACGTGCAAGACCCCACAGCCTTAGTCCCCATTCGTAGTGATATTAATTCTATTGTTAGCTTATTTGTATGTGATATTGAATTAGATTTATGTTTATAGTTATTTTATTGGTTCCCATTACTAGAGTCATAGTTTCAACTTTTAATCTAATACTAATAATTACCTGAAAGTAATATAAGGAACTGGTGGAGAGGGATCGCTCCAGCAAACTCATCGAATTTAATAATGGATTGGAAGTCATAGCCATCGAACCATCTATCTCCGGGAGGTTTTTATTGAAGGAGAGCTCGAGCTCACGTAAGGGAATAGATAACATTTTAATTCATCAATTATTTGTTTCTATACTCACGGGCGTAGGCAACGGTAGGGTTGGAGAGGCTTTGGCGCTACCAATAATTCTACTCTCTCCATGTGTATACTGCTCTACCAATCCTGTCATCATGGCTCCAAGGGGCCCTACCAATCAAGAGCACATGTCTACGCCCTGATACTTTCATACGTATCAATCTATTCATTCTCCTTATAAGTCCTAAATATATACCTAATTTATTGAATAATTTCCATATACAATCAGTCTACCTTAGATACTTTACGTACTGTGCAGGTCTTTCACAAAGTAAGCGTAGTAATTTCATACACCCTGGATTATCGGGATACCTTCGTCTCTGAATTTAAGAATGGTGTGTTGGTAAGTTTTATATTGTTCGATTAACTGAAATAGTGTATTTGATGAATGGAATTGACTGTTTGAGGATATACAAAATATGGATTTGGTAATTTGGAATATTTTACTGCATAGCAAACGAATATGAACCAAACACCAACGCATCTTTCGAAAACGCCTAGTCCCATAGCCGCATGCGCCTAGTACATTTTAATAACTCCATAATCATCATTTACATAATTATCTTACTTATCAGAATTTCTTTGCATATTTAGATTCTACCTCTTCTTTGCTTACTTTGTTTATATACTAATTAATCCCAACGGGGTTCTACCATAACAAACAAATTCCTCTCTCAATCTGCTATCTCGACGATATTAGATACATCGATGTCATAATCAGTGAAGTATTATTATTAACAAAGAATTTAGTTGGAAGATCATATTAGTGAAGTGGCCACCAACATTGAAAGACAGTTTCGAAAATTGAAGTTCGAATGATTTATTAGATAATTCTCTAGAATTGTTACCCAAAGTTCTTGCAATGTTAGATTGAGAATATTATTACTCTTAAGAGTCGAAGAAGATACAACATGGTTACAATGGCTAGCTTTAAAATGTCATTTGATATCTACCTGTTACTACTTACAGTCGTTATAGAAATCCATCGGACCACCGACAAGGGACTATGCTAGCCACTCTAGGCCCTAGTTCTTCATAATTGAACCCCACACACCCTTTTTATGAATTCGAAAAAGTTACTTAGAAGAATTCGAGAATTACAGTTATGGCAGTCTGAACTTCGCCCAAGGCGTTAAACTGCATGATACTTCCCCATTCATCAACTTTACGTCGTCATTATGGGGAACAATAAGTTTAGAGTGTCAGTTGGAAACCTATCTGATTGCTTCTACTGGATGAGATACATGTTAAATCAGAGTTTTCCTATATTGGGGGAAGAATACTAAAACTGAAGCAACCACTACTGTCCTTGCTTTTATGATATCAAGTCTGTGTAAAAAATGGTCTACAGGGTGTAACGAAAGTGTTGATACCTTGTATTTTTCCCATGAAAATCTTTATTATTTATGAACCATACATAGTTTGTTTCCTATACTTTTCTAAAATATAGTTATAGTACTTTAGATTATTTCTGACTACATTAATTACTTATTGTATTCTAATATTTGAATTTTTTCCAATTTTAGTAGGGTATATTATTTCGTCTTAATGGATGTCTATGATCATGGAATCTTGCTTCGTTCTCGAGCTATAGGCATGCTAGATGGAGGGTTCACACAGAAGAAAGTGGCCCAAGACTTGAATGTTTCAATCTCTTCGGTGAAACGATGGTCTAGTTTGTATAAAAAAGGTAGTTCATTAGTGACTAAACCTCGTTCAGGGAGGCCTCCTATTTTGAAACGGACGGATAATACTGTTATTTCCAAGTCCCTCGGTAAATGCAGGCAATCCTCAAGAAAACTTGCACAGAAATTGAAGAATAGAGGCAATGCTGTAGCTCATATGTGTGTACATCGTCATTTGACCGAATCTGTGGGTGTTAGGTCTTTCAAAAGGCAAGAAATACCTCGATTATCTCAAAAGAACATCCAAGATCGTTTGAGCTTTGCTCGGAAGCATCAAAATTGGACAGTTAACGACTGGAAAAAGTTCTCTGGTCAGATGAGTCTCCCTTCCAGCTCTTTACAACGCCAAACAAACAAAATAATCGGGTTTGGGCAAAGAATAAGCAATATGTTCCTTCGGTATTTTCAGTTAAGTTTCCAGCAAAGATTCATGTGTGGGGCATGATGTCACATCAGGCACTTTCAGAACTGCAAATAATCCCGCAAGGTCAATCAGTAAATAGTGCCTACTACATTAATCAAATTTTGGCCAAGACTTGTATGGAGGCAGTTCACTGTTGTCGAAATAATGGATCGATTTTGGAGCGGTCAATGTTGGAAAAGATGTCCGAATTCATCTTCATGCAAGATGGTGCACCGGCACACACGGCCAATGCAACGCAGAAGTGGTGTCAAGATCATTTAAATGCTTTCTGGCGTAAGATTGAATGGCCTGGAAACTACCCTGAATTAAACCCTATTGAAAACCTTTGGGGAATAGTAAATGAGAAGGTTAAAGAAGAGGGCAAAATCACAAGGAGGGAACAGCTAATAGAAACAGTAAAATTAGCATGGAGAGACATTAATCCAAGTATTTTAGATAATTTAGTAGCTAGCATGCCGAAACGTATAAGAATTGTATTAGAACGAAATGGTTCATATATAAACCGATAATATTTCAAATTACTCAAATATTTTATAAGTTTTAATGAATTATCTATGGTATCACCTTCGTTGCACCCTGTATGTGCTGTCCTTGAACATATAGTCAACCATCTTACAAAAGATTGTGGGTTTACTTATGTTTTAAGTTCATTTCTCCAAAATGACCCGATCGAGCATTACTTTGGCATATATAGGCAAAATGTGTGGCATATTCGGTTCCGGGAATATTTTTTACGAACTAATCTACTATCTCAGCTCTATTCGGCAGGCTGGATGAAATATTTCTTGACATAGCAAGAATAAAATTTTATGTTTAGAGAGATTTATCTCCCTTCCTCACGTTCGTTCAAGCACTAGCCTACTTTCGATGCGTTCCAGTTCGAAGGGGTGTGGATGGGTCGGCCGTCCAATCCGTTATCCGTGTCCATCTGCGAAATCTTCGTATCCAAAGTGAAGCAATATAAGAGCGGTGGTCCAAATGTTATGTATTTAACTATTCTATTATCACTTAGTGGAGTAGATGCCGGATATAAGAACACTGGTTATAAGAACCTTAACTAGATTTACGGAATCATATATACATTATATATTCCATGGAATTTTACCGGATATAAGAACATTATACTGGAAAACAGTTTCCATATACCCCAATATAATTTATGCAGCTTATAAGAACACTCTTAGAATAGTAGTGAATTGGTTCTTATTACCGGTTTGTTTGTAGAATCGGCATAAATAATACAATATATATGAGAACCATTTCTATAATATGGTTCCTAAATCCAAATCTGTTTCAATGAAATGTTCTCATAACTGACATCCTCTACAGTCTATATACTTCATACGAGTTATAAGCACTTCCTGGATATAAGAACATTATATCCAGTTCCAGACTACGTTCTATAACAGGCATCCACTATTCTAGACAATATAATAAACCGCATAAATCGTGTGATCACCTGCTTTGGAATGTTATAGGCAGGGATATATGTGATGGGTGATTTATTACCTAAAATATAAGATACTTTGCATAAATAAATGAAATGTCTTTCTGTTCTTTATCTTGGTTTAATCACAGATATCACGGAGATTGTATTTAGAAATTCAATGATTAAAGTGAATTCTCAAAAGGAGCACATGCTCATGAACAGAAATTTATATAGTTGCAAGAATTGTTAGCGTAATAATTCAGTGTATCAACCATTGCAGAATGTTCCATTAGGGGAATAATTAAACTAATGACTACGCTAGAGTATATCAAATTACATATGTTCCCGGTGAATTTCGTAATAAAGCTGTAATAACGAATATGATAATATATTTTGTACTTATATTCATCAATCGCTCTAGAGTACATCCCAAGTAACCAGCCAAATAATTCAGTAAAGAGCGTTAGTAAGTACTTGAATTAATTGCGTTTTATTAGTAGAGCTATTTATTAAGATTTACTGAATTCTTTGGTAAACAAGACATATTGGAATTACGAATTCAGTTTCAAAATAGCATATACCATAAATCCTTTCCTTATCAATGAACAAACTGACTAACAAACAGATTGAGATTTAATAATATAGATTATCATAGTAATATACAATTATTAGAATCCTTATTCATTCCCTCGCTCTCATGCCAAGCCCCCCAAATTTTCCGCTTTTAAATTATTTTTCTTTTGAAGAAACTTCAAATTGAAATTTGGATAATTTTTACAATCTTAATTTTTTCGAAGCATTTAATACTGTATGTGTTCATTTTCAACACACATTATTTACTTTCTAATAAATTCTTAATATAACTTTGTTTTAAAAGTTTAAATGAATTTGATAGTTACTTATTAGGTTGATTACGCTTCGTATAACAAGATAAGCAATTTTCTAAGAAATCTTAGGTTGAACTTGGTGTATGTAGCATAACGCGATAAGGATTTATGAGGGGTGGTTCTAACTTATCTTGATTCTTGTTCTACGTCACATTGACCCCTCCATAATTGGTGACTTAATCTGAATTACTTTGATTCTTCAGATTATAATTTTTCTGTACTAAGCGCTTATAATTTAACCTCCCTAGTTGTCACTAAAAGTATTTTCAATTTTATTGATAATTATTATATATTCTTAATAGTAAGGACTGTCGACTCTCCATTTCGAGCCATCATACTCGGGTCCATTGTTATCTCTGAAACTATTCAGTACTTTGTTATACTTGTTGAATAGGAAATTGTATATGGGGAGTGTATTGCACATAGTTGCATAATTTGGTAACTTCTGGTTTTAAGTTTTGCGGTTTTCACACCTTTTGATACGTAAATATGTTGTATAATAGAATAATTCAGAACTGAAATTACAACTGCAATATGTACTACGATTGGATGGGTAGTTGTACTTGGGGAGTCTATTGACCCGATTGGCTTATCCACAGCATTTAATTTACTAAGGCAATGATAGTACACTAAATTTGGGACCAGGGACAGCAATATATAGCATGAATCGATCAGGGAATCCTAATATTCCTATAGAAACAAACTGCTGCACTTTTGCCCGACTAAATGTATTAGTGATATTTAACTTTACATACAATCAATATCTATAGGAAATTTCAGGACGAAATGATGTCACCAGATTGCTTACTAGACAATTTTATTTCCGAAAATGTCCGATTTTGAAGCTCTGTCGATTGTTGCATATACCAATTTTCGCCATAGCGTCTCAGGATGTTTTCATACAAAATTTCCAAATTTGCCATGATAAAGCGTGTTTCAGAGTTACAGTAGTGACCATGGATGACATATTTTGTCAATATTCACCCAAAGTTCACAACCTTCAACGTTATGGCCAGATCATTTTACATATAGTATATACCCATTACCCAACTTCCCATACTCTGATAAATTAATACATTTTTATGATATCTTTGAGGATTATGACGTAATCTTGAAAATGACCATACGTATATGGTAGTATTGATGAGAAAAATTCTTTGGAGATATCGTATCAAGATGTATTATAAGAGTATAAGGAATTTGGGTAGATACTATATGGATGTAAGAATGATTTGGCCATAACGTTGAAGGTTGTGAAGTTATGGAAGAATATTGGTAAAAATTTGTCATTCATGGTCAAGACTGTTTATCATGACAATTTTTTGATATTTTGTATGAAAACATCCCGAGAAGCTATAGTGAAAATTGGTATAGGCAAAAATCAAATCTATACAGAACTTCCCTTTGGAGATAGTTTACCACCTTCATAAGTTCCTCTGGTTCTGGATTAGAAAAGGGAAAAATTCCCGAAATCGGTTCATTCCGTGCGAAAAGGTGAATACCATCTTTAATTTGAGTCTCTAACGAAAACAGTATCGCAATCCACAACACTAGCAGATTCGATTAGGTGGCCATTGAATGTATTTCAATAGACTTAATAGAGAAAGCAGAGAAGAAGTCTTTGCCACATTTTTCCATTGAAATTTCAAATGAAATCAGCCAAAGGACGATTTTTCTGTTAATATTTGTCACTGAAAGCTGTCTAATTCCTAGAATGAATTTTGAAAAAGACACTAGACTACTGTTTATATTTCATTTGAATTAAAATTCCTCATTTATTAGATATAAGTAGGAGTTACTTTTTGATTTGATTTGGGAAGTAAATTTCCACAAATATTAGAGGGCGAAGCTCTCTCACTTTTTGAAAAAGAGCCCCACATTGCCGGAGCCTCTCTTTACTATGGCAACTACCTCAAAATGCAGCCTAAAAAGGCTTAAAATGACTGCGTCATGACACAGAATATCCAAAATTACTCCACTGTAACCGATCACGGCTGAAGTTTTACTTTCGTGGTTAATAGGAACACTAACATTTTAACACTTCGTTTTCTCTTTCCTGGTAATTTTCTGAGATTTTCGCACCTTTATGTGTCTAAAATAACACATTTTGTCCGTATTCGGTTAATGAAATATTTAGTAAACGGATAGGGAGGCCATTTTCTAAATATTCATATATTGCCATTCTTTTAGTTTAATGGATATATGTACGGATTACTTGAGAAACAGAGCTTTCGTCAAGCTGTATTTGATAAGGATGAATTTCTTTGAGTGCCCAGCGTGACTCCTTCAAAGACAACTAAATCAGGACAGTCTTTACAAATGGCCAGACGCAACTTTCTTCATAGTTAATATTATTAAGACGGAGATATGCGTTCCATACATGATGGAAAATATGGTAGTGTATTTCCATTCCTGTAGGAATAGGTGTAACATTTGAAAATATTATAATATAATGATAGATATCGAGCCTTTGAGTTTGTCGCTCTGCACGAACTCAAAACTTTACACATCTAAGTATACATTCTTCTCCAAATTAACGCCCCAATCGCGTACTTTGTTACCCCATGTAGCTGTTGAGGGCAAGAAATGTATAGTTTTTGTTTACAGTATATTCATAAAATGTGTAACCGACAGACTGGTAGTGCAGCTTAGGTCCTGCGATCGTATGAACTTAAAACAAAATATGATTAAATATATAATAATTACTCATGATGGATATAGCCAAATATCAGAATCTTAATCTGCTTACACGATCATCCCAGGATTAACCGTTGAAACGAATTTTAGCATTATTTTCGAATTATTGGCAACAAGTGTGAATTATTTCATATTTATGTTCGTGTTATTCCAAACTTATGGGAATAGAATTCGGTAAAAACTCGCGATCAGGAAAGACGATTTACGATTGCATGGTGTCAAACAAGTTCTGCAATACTAATTATCTTCCTCTATATAGAACTAACGATGAAAAAAGATTAAAAATAAAGAATAACTATATTAATTACCATATTACAGTTGGTTAGCTTGTAATTAAAGTTGAATCGTCGTCAATGAGTATAATTGAAAAATCAGTTAATTTATAATAAGCAAATCCATCACAGTTCGCCATCAAAAGTTATTTGGGAAGCTTTAGCATGCGAACATACAGTATCCTGACAAGCTGTACATAATAGTGAATCGATTAGGACAATTACAGACTGACGTAGCTTAATTTGCTACTCTAGTAACTAAGGAAAAGTAAGAATAAATTTAGATCTACTTGACTTTGCAATATTTGCAAATTAATATTCCTTACCTTCATCGTCAAAATCGCACATGGCTACGATGTCAGTGTCTGCCATCCTCCGAAGTTTACTGTGTTGTAGAAGAGAGTGTGCATATCGCTCTGGAAAATATGTATATCCAGTCTGGGATCATGATGCGCTATAGAGTCACTAGAAATGTACTCAATCCCACCTAGTATAATTAGAGAAATAAGAGAGCAGAAAGTAACTCAGTTTTTGTATTATCATAACGTCTTTTCAAGAATATCAACTTACGGATATCTGTTGACTCTAGGCATGGCCTATTTTATGCGGCTATGCATGCTGCTGAATCAAATTAAAAAATAAGAGTCCAGTTTTATTAATTTAATAAATGAAAATTTAATACTCTAATCTAATGTTTTTAGGTAGAAAAATCCAAGGAATGAATTTAGACTACTTAAAAAGTTCAAACTTCCATAATTCATCTAGTTTAGACTCAATTCAAATCATGACATTATAATTTAAAAATTCACTAATCGAAAATGTCAATTTTTTGTAAATTCGTAATTCCTTGGAAAAATGTCTTCTATTCATCCATACTGCATAAATACTGCATAAATACTGCATAAATACTGCATAAATACTGCATAAATACTGCATAAATACTGAATAAATATTCAGCATCCATCCATTGTGAATTCAATAATGCAAAGCTTTTTTGATTCTGATGTCTCGTCCTAATATTGTACCGATTTCAAAATTGAGCAGAGAGCATATGTGAAGATCAGAACACTGCTCAAAATTTCACCAACAGATGTCCACAAAGATTTAGAGGAAGTTTATAAGGATACAGCACTTCCATTTCCACTGTTGTTGATTGGGCTAGACGCTTTCGTGAAGATAGAGTATCCATTGAAGATGAGGCAAGAATAGGGAGACCAGTATCCAGCGCCAGTGACAAAAATATCCTTGAGGTATCCGCGTTACTTGAAGAAGACCCTCATACCACGCTTGTGGAGATAGCTGATGCGGTTGGGATCTCAACGGGAACTGCTCAAGCTATTGTACATGATAATATGAAATTCCGAAAGATATGTGCTTGATGGGTACCGCATTTACTAACTCAGTCCCAGAAAGCAAAGAGGGTCCAATTCGCTACTAAATTGCCCTCTGAGTTCGATCGAGCTGACTCCAGAAGGTTGTTTGAGTTAGTAACAGGTGACGAGACTTGGGTACGTTATTCTGAGCCTTTATCAAAGAAGCAAACAAAGTATGGGTGGCAAAAGGACAGGACCCACCAATGATCCCTAGACATGACTTTCGGGACACGAAGGTTATGTATTGTATATATTTTTGATTCTAATGGTCCAGTGTGCCAGATTTGTGTCTCCAAATACCAAACAATAACAGGCTCCTTCTACACCAATGAGTGTCTAACAGAGGTTGAAAAATTCTACCAAAATCGACGGCCAAGGACTGTAACTCGCGGATTGCGAATATTGCATGATAACGCCCGACCGCACAAGACAAAGCTAGTAGGAGAAAAGTTGGAAGCTATGAAAATTGTGGAGCTAGATCACCCTCCCTGTGACTTTTGGTTGTTTCCAAAGCTAAAGAAACATCTATCAGGCAGGAAATTCGAGAGTCGAGCTCAGATGTGATCGGGGATTTTCCAGTATATGAACGGTGTACCAACCGAAGACTACAAAAAAGTATCTTTCGATTGGATAAAAAGGCTGAAATTGGTTTTACAGCACGAAGGGGAATACTTTGATAAACTCCATCACTGACTACACAATTATGCTAGAAAAATTTAGAATTACAATGTGATAAGGACTACTTATTGAACGCCCGTAGTACATGCCTCAAGCATGTAAAATATACTATCAAATTCTATATAGGGAAAGTTCTTTTCTGGTATTTTTAAGTATAGCTGCTGTCTGATAATTCGTCGATACAATCCCAAGCGAGAAACTCTTCAAATCAGTGAATCGACTTTTACCCATCGTATTCGCACTCAGCATCCAATTTCCAGCAATTTGATGGATCACTTGTCCATATTTAGAGAAATTTTTCCATAACAACGCAGGAATGTAGCAACATTCCATTCTCAAATGTAGACCTGACCTTATCAGTGAACTCATATCTAGTTATGGCCATGTCGAACCTCTAAATAATCTTTAACATGATTATTCCAGATCGACGAACCACCACGGTCTCTTAATTTCTTGATATTTTAAAAAACATTTATATGAATTCACGATATTATCCTCTGTTTGTAATACAGTCGAAATTGGGTATTTTGGCCACCCCGGTTATTTTGCCTCCTTGCAGTTGCTTGTTTCTCCTTAATCGATTACGGCTGAAGTGTTACGTTGCTAACGAAAAGGAACATAATTTTACTACTTCGTTTTAATCAATTCCCGCACCAGAGATTTTGTCACCTTTTTGACGTCATAGAATGACACATTTTACCGACCGTAGCCGGTTAATACTATTTATTGTTTTTTCTACCTTGATCATGTAAACAATGTGAAGTCTTAATGAATTTTCTTTCGGGCTGTTTGGCTTCCCTGTTTCTCGCCCTCTTTCATATGTCAATTGTTAAGAATTCCCGATTTCGAGAGCAATTTTAATTGGTAAAAAGGAATATTTATTGTTAATTGTTTAGTTATTGTACTTTATTTATTGATTTTTGTTGTCTCTGTTCTACATAGACTAATTCGATGAACGTAAGACTATGAATTTCACCCTCGAAGCATATAATGGTTTAGTAGTTGAAACGGGTCATTTTGCCTCTTTTTCTCTGCATATTGGCTGGCAAAAACCATCGATTTAGATTGTAATACGTAGCTATGAATAGATTCATTTACCGTATGGTGTACCTTATATCTACATATTATTACAATAAAGACTATAATATCGTGTATTCAAGAAATTTGGGAGACAGGAAGGTCAATGTAGTAAAATCGTGTTAAAAGATCATTTAGAGGGACGAAATGGCCATAACTAGACTCACCACGCCTAGCGGCGTCGAACAAGGGTTACTCGATGGAGTTAGGTCCAAATTTGAGAATGGAATGTCGTCACATTCCCGAGGCATCTTGCGTTGCTAGGGAAATTCTCCAATTGTGGTTAAGTGACCACTTACAACGACGGGAAATTTTACGCTCATTACGAACTTATAAATTGGATTCACTTAAAATTGTACACATAGTATGTTACTTAGCAGATTTAAAATGAATATGCTATGGAATCACTTTTAGTCCTAATTTTGGATGACGAAATTGGCAGCAGGATTATTATATAGATGCTGTAACATATGCCCTATGTGAGGCCCACTTTGGCCAGATTACATTTTCATCCGTACAATGCCATTGAATCAGGGATGAGGCCAGGCAGGCGAAGACGGGCTTAGTCCACCAAAGGATGAGATTACCCCCAGATATATGTAAATTAGCGCCACATGTCCCTCAGTTATTAGAAAAAACTACTGTACCGTATTTCCCTAAATTAGCGGCGGGTTTAAGGTTCCATGACTGTGAATACAATTTATCACCACCCTCTAAAAGATATTCTTTAATGAAATTTACGCTTCATTTTACTATGCAACAAATAGGGATAATTATATCTATAATGTTACAACGCAATACGTACATATAAATGTGTATATATTAGTATGTTCGGAATTGATTGAAGAAACTGAAAGACTTCCAAGGCTAATATTTTGCACACAGAGACATTTCCGGTCCGGCCCGGACTTGTTGAAGTATTGGACGAAAATTCACACCTATGACGAAATTATGGCCTCATTGTCACACCTTTTTGGATTGTCGAAAAATCAGGTTATTAGCCACTGCTCAGCCAATATACATGATAGAAGTTTGACATTTGGATCACAGGCCCCCCCTCAATGTGCCAAAAGTCCTGACGTCATGATTTTTTACCAAATTACGTCATCATGACTGTACACAAAATCAAAATTCTCCCATTTTTCGATATTTTTGAGAATTTCAAAATACTCGTGACACCAATTGCTCAGATTACTAACCTAAAGCTACTTAGCAGCTCCGCTGTTTCCACAGAAGGCCATTAAATGGGATTTCACACTTTCGAGGTACTAAGTGCAGAGTGTATCCCTTCGCGTAGCAACCCAATAACACTGACAAATGTAGCTGTTTCATATCTATGCTAAAACAAGGGACAAAGCTCAAGGATATTTCTGCCCGTCGCCCAGCAACCAGTAATTTAATAATGAGCTTACCAAAATCATTTGCACTCTCCAAAATTGTAAAAATTACCAAAAAATGTCCACGAAATAAAAATCGCCCAAACTCTTTCTCAGGAAATACTGCTTATAGTAGATTTCTGAAATATACTCAGACTTCCGAATTTCCGAATGTGTACCCAGTCCTCTATATCGTTAAACTCAGATAAGACGTACTTTCTCGGGGAAACGAACTTTACGTACTGACCGAAGAACTTCTTATCCGATTCTGGTTCCTACACAATTAATAAAATATTTGCTGATCCATTTTGGAGAAAAGTACGTACTAATCATATTCCAGACTTCTACTCTACGTTCAATCTATATTATTAAATCTCAATTGTTGTTTGTCTGTCTGTTTGTTTGTCCGTTGCAAAGGAAAGGATTTACGGTATTCAGTTTATATTGTTACATAACTATGTATTATCGTGTTTAATTCAAGGAAGTAAATAGAATTCAATATAACTTCATTAAATTTATCGAACAGGCTGAATCCGATTTTCACACTTTTGGATTAATCATATATAAATTTTTTTTGTTTTTATGAATATAAAGTAAACAAAATTTCAAAATCGAGGTAGAATCATACTTTCAACGACTCTACTGGGGTAATCGAGTATGCTGAGTCTGATTATTGAAACAATATCAATATTATTAAATCTCAATTGTTGTTGGTCTGTTGAATACCTCGAGGCGCAATGCGACAAGTTCATCGCGAAGCGACGAGCTAAAGACTCGTTAATTATTAAATGACATTCATTGTCATACTAAAATAATAAAAGATTAATCGATAAGCACCTAGGGATTGGAATCCCGGGATCTGGTTTGACCTCATGTTCAAACCCGGTTATAACTTTAATACGGGATGCAATCACGAATGAAATTTATGAGGATGATCTCTGGATCTCGGGATTGAAAATCATAATCGTACATGTGTGATTATGATTCGCAAAAAATTATAACTGGTGGCAAAGTGCCTAGGGCCTACGAAGACCTTATTCCGGCAATAGTAACACAGTACGCTGAACCAGAATTTCGCATTTTCAAGGTTCTCATATGTAAATTTATTGTTGTTTTCATGAATATAAATTAAACAAATTTCAAATTGTGGTAGAAACATGCTTTCAATGTTTATACTGAGGTAATCGAGTATGCTGAGTCCAAATATAGTATTGTAAACAACATTTCATAAATATTTGTTCACTTTGGGGACATAAAGTAAGCAGATTTAAAGATTATAGCAGCATCATGTTTACTACGGTTAAGATTATGAGTTTATGTACTCGAGAGCCGTAGCCCGAGTGTGAACACGAAGTGTAGCAACCGTGTAGCGCGAGCAAGCGAATCGCGCTCCTATAATTATATATTCATATGTTCAGAATTGATTGAAGAAACCCCAGGGCTAATTTTTGAAAACGGGTATTTGGGCCTTGCTCGGACATGTTCAAGTCTTCGACGAAATTCACACCTATGACGTAATTGTCACCATTTTGATTTTCAAAAATTACATTATTCGAGACTACTCAGCCAACATACGTGATAGACTCTTGAAATATGAATCCCAGGTACTCCTCAATTTGCAAAATGTTTCCATAAGTTAAAACTTGACCAAAAACTCATCACTAATTAACAAAGTCATTATGACTGTACTTAAACTAGAAAATTCTTGAATTTCGACATTTTATGATAAGTAAATACATAACCTACTATTGATAAGGCCTGATCACTGTCGTATATATGTATGTGTCATGTGGATTTGGCAAAATTAATATCGATTATTCTCCTTGTGTAGGACTCTATATAGAGGTTCAGTGTCTTTGTGATTGGTACTGATGTTGTCTAGGACATTTTATACGCCTATAGATGTGTAGGGATCTGTTTATTTGTTGATTAGTTACGCTCAGTACCCTATAGACAGGTTTTGAGTTTTTCCCATATTACAAAATCAACAAACATAATATTTTGATTTACCAAAAGCGACGTTTTACTAATTAATTTTCATTTTGTACGATTTTATCAAATCGAGATAACATTATTATTTTTTGCAGATCAATTGCGTTTTAATAATATATATACTTGCATTAATACAGGAACAGGGATCATGATATTTCTTATTGAGCGCGAGCGAATAATAAACGTAATATCTTTGGCGCTAATATGTAATGATAATTGTAGTCAGCTTTTCAATGATTTTCACATTGCCTTTGATATATCATCTTTTAACTGTAGAATATCATGTTCTAATTCTCTTTGTTGCTGAAGTAGACATTTATGTATCTCTTCCAAGTCCTTAAGCTCCTTTATCTTCCGTTCTCTACTCATCTTAGAATACATTCGGGAACGAAGTTTACGACGATGACTTTTGATATCTTTAAATTCATGGTCATCTAGTTTATGAATATCCTTGATTTGTAAGAGTTCAATGAACGGAATATCTCGCAGGTGATCTTCACTGTTAAAGTACATCATAATTTTCAGAGGATATCTAATTTCAATTCCTTTTTCTTGTGAAATATTGTCCTCTGCCATTTCTGAAATATTGTTTTCTGACCATTTTTCGGATCATATTTATAACCTATTGGATTGATCGAAATTCATTGGAAACGTACAAAATGGAACATTCTAATTTACTGATGATACAAAGCTAAAAATAAGCAGTATTAGTATTAACATTGATTACACCATATAACGACATTAAATATATCAGGGACGAAAAACCAGATATTGTAATCCAGCATGATTGGGTATTTATCTTGCGGAAACTATGTAATTTAACCGATTACTGCCGAAGTGTTACGTTCGTAATGAAAAGGAACACAAATATTTTACCACTTCGTTTTAACCTATTCCAACACCAAAAACAAGATTTTAACGCCTTTTTTAAGTCATAACATCACACATTTCCCCGGCAATATTCGGATTAATGATTTTTTAGTTATTTCAGTAAGAATCCTGAAAGTACAGTATCAAGCAAAAACATAATGATTCTTGGTCCGGACTTCTCGGCCACCGCTTGTTTGTTGCGATGTGTATTTTGAACTGGTATTCCCTGTCTTGGAAGGATTTTTATCAAATTTGTTAATATACAAGCGTTAATTATTGTATTTGGGTATTTATGTTTACTCTTATGATAATTCGAAAAATTTGAGCATATTTATAATATTTCAGAAGTTGTGTATTTTTTACAAACTAGAGAGATTTTCTATATGTTAAGTTTTTCTTTTTGGCAAGATGTCTTTCGACAAACTGTCTAGCATCTGGCAGATTATATTATGCAAGATTTTCATCAACTTCTCATTATAATGATAATGACCCTGAGCAGACTAATACACTATCTATTATTGGTAAGTACAACCCCTTTTTTGCACTAAAGAAGTAGCCCACTTTTGGGCCAATTTATTATGTGCAGACCCGAAGAAAAATTTTGATCAAGCATACTTTTTCTGTACCCCATTCCATAGTTTATGGAAATTTGAAGCATTTGACTCTATTCTAGGTTCATCAATCTCATTTAATTATAAGAAATTCTAATTCTTATGGCATTTTCAATATTGTATATCAGTGACTTATTTTGAAGAACAATGGGAACCCAAACAAGCGTTCGTAACTATTGGGATTTATCTCAAGTTTGTTCCCTACTATTATTTCGTGTACGAATCTAGTGTTTAACCTAAACAAAATAGTATGTATTTCCAAGAATTCCTAGTTCCGCTTAGCAACGTTGGCTTGAATGTAAGTTCTACAAATACAGGGATACCAGTCAAGTCGTACCACACGCCAACTAGTACCAACTCAACCATATTTTGAGCCAACTCGTACCAATTTATGACTCAATTCATATCAGTTACCAACTCGTACCAATGCATAGGACGAGTTGAACATTCCCTAGCGAGCCTAAGTCACTAGCACTCTACTTTCACGATGTCAGGAAATACATCCAGAGCTTGTCAGAGGCAGAGTGTTCCTTGATCAGTGAGGTTGTCACGCTATTGATGCTGGTTTTGGTTCTGCCTTCAACCAATGCTGTCAGCGAACGTCTTTTAGTGCCAAAAGGTGTCTGAAGACGTATTTGCGGACTACTATAAAGCAGGAGCGACTAAACCATTTACTCCTTTTACATGTCCACAAGGAACACACTGACAGCTTGTCTTGTGTTTAAGTGGCTAACTCCTTTGTTGGTAATTCAGAGCACCGTCTCTCTGTGTTTGGATACTCAATAATCAAAATTTTGTGTTCTTCGGAAGGATACATTATCCTTCCGAAAGGGCAGTCCTACCATTAAAATGAATAAAACAGATCAAATGACACGTGTTTAAGATTCTAATATAGCAATTCAAATTCCTGCTTCGCTATAGACATTATTATACCAAATAATTTAGGTTAGTAGTTCATGTATTTGTAATACTATACTTGGTGTCAGGGGTGACTCTCTGGATAATAATCTAGCCATACCAAGTCTTAGGACCTGAAAATATAACTGCGACTTATAGCGCCATGATGTAGCTAGCTACTACGATGGTTGAATTTGGCCCGATCAACTAAACATTGTTTCCGCCGGGACTGATGTGGTGTCTTTATTTTCTCTCATCTTTAGGTAAAGAAGACTCGGATCCAGAAATATTCGATTAGGAAGAAGCAGATCAAGAAGAATTAGATCATGAAGAGTTGGGATTTGAAACTTTGGCCTCAGATCCGGAGAAAAATACTTGTTAAAGCTGCTACAAAGTCATTAAACGTTTATAAGAAATAGTATTGATGAATGATTATTAAATCAACCACCTCAAAGGTAACTATGATATTTTACTGTAGTATGTATGTGAATATGATAAAATTGTCTATATAGCGTCTTAGTACTTTCTACTTATCGACTCATTTAGCACTAATAATCCAGTTAAGTTAAATTATATCAATTATAGTTTGTTTTTTTGAGGACTGTTGCATGAGAAATGGACCCCTCACTAAGGGAATCATTACTACTTTGGGGGATCCAAATCTCACCGCGGTCCATTTCCTACGCTAGTAGCATGAGAAATGGATCCCTTTATCCAAAATATCCTAGTAATATATAATACTGTTATGTAATTGTGGCTTACTATAAGGTTACACCATGATTTGCCTGAGGGTTTCTATTACATTAACTCACTACTACGTACATTTATCTGAATATGATTACATTTGTGAATATTACTTGCTAGCATATACAAAAAATAAATTGATTAATTTGTTGGATGAATCATATGTAAATTAGTGTTGTTTTTATGAATATATAAAGTAAACAAATTATCCAAATCTCAAATATACGTACAGACTTGCTCAAAACAGCTGCCCAGGGGGTATATCTTACATAATATTTCAATAACATATGTGCCATATACGCATATTTGTGAATTAGATTGTTTTAAATGTATATATTATAATACTCAAAGGGGCCATGAAATTAGAGAATAATGGATACCTCGAGGGGTAATGTTAGGGGAGTTCATCGCAAAGCGACGAGTCAAAAGCTCGTAGTAATTTATAACAAAATTGTAATTATACTATAGAAGATCCTCCTGCTTGAACTCGGTGCCAAACATATTACTCAAATATAAAATAACTGAATTATATCAAAAGATCACAAAAATATTATCGCGAACCATGCACGCGAAATTTTATGACCAAAAGATTCACATAAAAGTGGGGCATTCAGGCGGCCCCTGCTCCGTTAGCCCTACAAACAACACATTATTTGTCAATTAATGGCTAGTTGGAATATGTTTTAAACTCAAATACTGGGTTTTGTCTAAAGGTACTATTATTATTCGCGTAAATACACCCACCAACAACCCCGTGGTGCCAAGAAGTCTGAACAACAATCCGGGAAAAGATTAACATAATCCAAGGAACATTCTTTACAGCTATCCTAATAGTGAATATTAATACGCAAGTACAAAATTTAAGCTGGTATATTCACTTACCCGCGTCCCCTCTAGAACATATTTGTTACAAAATCCAGTGTTTTTAGGACAAATTCCAACTTTCAGTTAGGATAAATTCCTGTTCCCACACATACTTGCCAATCTGAGCGAAAGAAAAAAGCGGGACGTAGCATATTTGTAATAGACTGGACTATAACAAACGGGACAAGTAAGGTTTTTTGCGGGATATTAGCCTTATTGGCCCTCGACACATGTCCGAACAAGCGGAATGTGCTGCCAAAAACTGGACAGTAGGCAAGTATGCTCACAGTAATTAAGTACAATATTTCCGCTTCTAGGTATGAGTTATGATTCCTGCCAGAAGGCGAAATCATCAAATGCCAATCAAAATCGTCTATTGCAACCAATTCCACACGAGAAAGGTCATGAGAACATATTGGGATCGATTTAGTTTGTGACTTGCCTAACAGTACATAAAGTGACTTCCATATGTTAGTTGCGGTGTGCTACTTATCCAAATATGTAAAAGCAAGACCACTCAAATCTAAGCGCACTCTTGAGGTAATTGATCAACTACGCAACATTTATTTGAGGTTGTGCACACCATAAATAATTCAGCATGATCAAGCCCCCCCCAGGTTTCAGATTAAAGTCTATTTTATCAATTAAATAATAAATTAATAATTATATAATTTGGCCTAATAAATAAAAAAAAGTTTATGAAAGTTTTATATAATTTGTAGGAATTCAAAGAATATCACGAAGCATTAAAGATAGACAATAGATCCTCAGCAGCTTATCACCCACGAAGTAACAGTCTAGTAGAGGCCATTAATAAGGTAATTGATATTAAAAGGTAAATGTCTCAAAAATGCTTTTGGAGTGAATTTCATAGGAAACTTCCAGTGACGCGAGTTAGGCTCGCGTCGCTGGAAGTCTCCGATAGACTAATGAAACTCATGATATTGTTTCCATAGTAAGATTGACAAGTTTCTGCTAGATCCAGTGGCAGATCTAATACATGAAGCATGCTTAGCTGCCAACACACATGTAAAAACAGCAACTACAACGACTCCCTTCAAATTGATGTTTGGCAGAGATTGTAATCCTGTGTATTTGTTTCGTCCCAGTAATGTAGAGATTGAAAAATACTTTGAAGATGAACCCCTAATGGTGCAGGAGGCAAGTGAGAGCTCTTACGATTCCCGTTAATTCAGAAGAATGGAAAGAAGAAATTAATTCAAGTCGTAATACGAAAATGAACTTGCTCGCAGAAATATTTTACAAGAACAAGCGCGACCAAACACGTATTTGATTCTCAACGCAACAGGTATATTCCACTTTTCTTCATAATTTATATTCATCAGTTTTTATATAATTATTGGCCAACTAGTGAGATAAAATCAGTATATGCGACGATGTTTATTTTGTTAATCTTTAATGCTACACCTGTTGTGATACGTTCAGCACTAATATTAAGTTTGAATGTTAGAACTACGCTACAACTATGGATTGACAAGAAAATGATTTCCAAGAAGTGCAAACAGTGTTAGTCTCCCGAACTACTCTCAGGATATTTCCAAGATATACCTTCTGTGTTTCTTTTTGAACTTGGGCATCTTCCTGTCCTTATATTCTTAACCCGAAGGAAATTAATGAGTCACTCTACATCCAAGATAATAAACGAACTTTTTACTTCAAACTAGCTGCTTACACGATATCAAGGGGTAATCGTTTCTATGTGATATTACAACTGAATGATATATGGTATAAGTATAACGTTATGTTATCACTAAAGCTGACAGAATGGCAAAAAGAGAATTATCTAGTAAAACTTAATTCAATAATTTATATTTTGCATGAAGAACTTCTAATTAGTCTTATAATGTTTATAAACTGTGTTGTTGTGCTCTATATGCGCCATACTTTGTAATTTACTGCCCTGCAATTTCTAAATTTTCCCAGAAATTACGAAATGTAGATTTTTTTAGCATAAATATAATGTAGTCAACTCCCATTATATCGAAGCTCAAGGGCCCACTAATTATCTTCTATATAACCGGAGTTTGATACAAGTGAGGGGATAGGATGGAAGTTACATACACAACTTTATTAGGCACTTTACATAACGCAAAATTCCCTAAATTTGACACCTCCCATTTTTCCTGTGTTATAATACGAAAAGGATGGGGCTCTCACACTTCGCATACCAATGATACCACCTCCCTCCCATTGTAGCGTTACGTTTCGTTTGAACGGCCCCTTCATATGAATTTGATGATTTGTTTGTGTGTCTGTTTGACCAGATGTATTTTGGTGTTGGAATGTATTTGGAATTCGAATTTCGCAATTCTAGATGTGGTATAACCATGTTTATTGCTTGTATATATCAGCAAGTAATTTTTATATAATGTAATCATATTCGGATAAATGTAAATAATACGTAATAGTAGTGAGGTAATGTAATAGTCACCCTCAGGAAAATCATGGTGTAATATTATAGTAGCCACAATTACGCAACAGTAATATATTACTAAGATATTTTGGACAAAGAGGTCCATTTCTCATGCAGCTTGACTTCAGCTTGTAAATGGACGTATTGTCTATCTAAGGGATGGTTTATGTAGTCAGTGTACCGCTGAAATTGTCTACTTAGGAGAGCATTCTTAATTGGTACGGAAGAAAGTTGTTTGCAAGTAACAGATCCCACACTATCCAAACTAAGCTAAGCTTACTTTATACTTTCTCCGATAAATTTGTCTGTGTACTACGCGATCATTCTATACATATATACTATTAAATCTCAATTATTGTGTATGTGTGTTTGTTTTCCACTTTGTATTATAATAATAGTAGGAGACGATCTGCGGATTTAATATAGGTAACATATCCTTCTGTTGAGGATATTGGAAAAGTAACAATTATATTGAGGTAATCGAGTAGCTGATTCCGATTTTCACACTTACGAATTAATCATATTCAAATTTATTTGTTGTTTTTATGAATATGAAGTAAACAAATAGTTGACATCTCGAAATATACTTAGAGACTTGCTCTCGACAGAAATACAGGGGTAATCAAGAAGGCAAATCTGAATTTCGTATTTTCAAGTTTCTCATATGTAAACCTATTGTTGTTTTTATGAATATAAAGTAAACAAATAGTTGAAATCCTAAAATACGTTGACACTTGCTATTAACACTGTATCCGCATCTTCAAGTTTCTCATTTGTAAATTTATTGTGGTTGTTATGAATGTAAAGTAACAAATTTCGCGGAAACTTTGTTTCAACGGGTATACCGGGGTACTTGAGTACTCTGATTCCGAATTTCATGTGTAAATAATAGTTCTTAAAAACTATCGAAGTACTAGTGCCAAGTTACATGCGAACAGTGTGCGCTAGCCGCGCAGCGCGAGCAAGCGTAGCTGCTCGTATAATACAGTCGTTACATAATTATTCGGAATTTTAATCTACTTTAAAAATATACCATAACTAAATAGAATCATTGTGTATTTGAAAGTGAATGCATATTTTGAATTGTATAATAGTACATACGTAATTCGATTGTTATATTTTGTTCAATTAATCAACTTCTTGAACATTTCTCTCTTCTGTAATATTTGTTGTGACGTCATTTGCGGTTATTCGTAAGTTTACCATTTATCTTCTCTTGTCTTAAGTATTAACTATTTCATATGGCTCAATTCATAAGAGAAATACTATCAAGTTATTACTAGAAGCTAACAGCCATAGCTCAAAGAAATTGCTCAAATTGCTCATGTAAGCTTGTCTACTGTATATTATGTAAAGGCCAAACTAGCAAAAGGAATTGATATCTCCCATCAAAAGGAGCTGGAAGGTCATGCTCTTTGAGAAATAGGATTAAACAGTCGATTAGCCAACAAATAAGACAAAAACCATACTTATCACTAAGAACATTGGCAAGTATAGCTCCTATACCTGTATCCTACCAGGCTGTACGCCGAGCCTTAGTCGATTCCAAATATTCTAAAAATATCCCACAAAAGTACCTATGCTGAGTGAAACAAATCGATTGTATCGTGTCCAATTGGCAAAGACTGTTTTGCTGATGAAATGTCTATTTGGCTGTCTAGGGGTCGAATAAAGATGTGGACAAAATCCGATCAGAAAAGATTTGTCCCCACCACTAAACATACTCCAAAAATAAATGTTTGGGCGGCATTCTCTTCCATTGGGACTTTCCCTTTGTGTATATTTACAACAAATATAGATAGTTCATTATTCCTAGACATACTTCAAGGTCATCTCCTAACTCAGGCTGAAGTTTTTCCATGGAAATGATTGGCAACTCATAATGGATAACGATCCTAAGCATACAGCGACAAAGGTTAAGAATTGCTTGAGTACTAATTTACCAAAAGTACTTCCGTGGCCATCACAAAGCCCGATCTCAATCCTATTGAAAATCTGTTCGTGTGGGTTAAGCAAGAATTAACTAAACAAGACCCAAGACAATTTCAGAGCTGAAGAAAATGTTGGAATCACCTGGAGCAGGCTAGATTCTAATTTTCTAGACCTATATTGGTCTTCAATGCCACGTAGGTGTCAAATGGTTATTGACTCAAGAGGTCTACCAATTAAATATTGACTATACACCTCTTGAGAATATTTTAGTCAATTTTGTATTATGTAAGAGTAAATTCAATCGTATGATAAACTAATCCTTGATTCCAAATAATTATGTAACAGACTGTATATTAACAGAAAACAAGTGGTATTGTACAAGCTGTATTAGTAATAATATTATTGTTTAATACTATTTCTGAATTTATGTCCTTTAGTATGCAAACTAATATGTGAAGGTCCTTGTGCTTGTGAGAATTTATACCAAGGCAATTAACACCTTCATTTCAATATTAACAATCGTTATCTTGTACATTATGGATGCTGTATGAGTATAGAGAACTGAGACGAACTGGAAGGAATCCTCTATTCGCATTTGTCGGGTATAAATACACCATTTCGGATACCGTATGTTGAATTATTTCATAATTCATTGTTCATATATGTTTGAAATACGGAAGATGGGAAGTTATATCCACTGAAGTACTATACTATTTCTTCTTAATACAATAAATGATGTTTTGTGACTAAAATTGCAAATATCAATACATAGCTATTATATATATATGCAATCGTGATGCGATGTTATTTTTCTAAAACTATTGAAATTTGAGAGTACTGACCTAAAATGTAACATCTCATAAATATCGAACTAGCAGAATTCATGTATATATTATTTCGCATCTCTCAATCCCTTAGGAACACTAAATATATTTGTGGAAATGACAGTTTTGGGTTAACCGAATATATTCTATCATAGCAGTTAACTGTTATATAGCAGAGGTTAACCGGTTAACCGAATCCAGCCCTGCGCTGACTATTACAGGATACAAAAAGGTACCCCCGTGAAATAGAATCCTATCACAGGGATGATAACGATAGCTTGTCATGGTTTTCAGATTTAAGAGTCAACTGTCATTATATTCAAAATCTTTATTGCCCATTTTCGACAGCAACCGAAATAGACTATCTACGACAGGCTTCTAATCTAAATAACACTTGCCTGATACGGTAAATATTAATTTCTAGTAATGTCCAAGCGAAATAGTCTACTAAGTATACTCTGTTTCATTCTGTGAAATCATGTTGAAATTATTTTTTGTATATTATTAGGTATGTTGAATTACAAATTGATTTAACAACACGATATATTTGTTACAAGGCTATCGGGGGGAGACATTTGTGTACAGTACTCATGCGACATTTGTGTACAAGACTTATGTGACTCATGCGACGTTTGTGTACAGTTATTGCTACGTTTGTGTACGGATTTTGCTGGTGCAGTAGAACCTCGTTGCTAAGAACACAGTTAATACGATTTTCCAATATTACAATGGTTTTCAATTGAAATTTCTCCGGAATAAAGTTTGACTGTCCGTTGGTGTTCGTATTAACGAAGTTCCACTGTACAGGTACCCCAGTCATCACTGATCGCGGACAAGATACATAGTCAAAATTTAACAAAAATTCATTACCATGGCCTTATGACACTACAACTTGTGTTTTCTTATTTCTTACTTGAGGAAGTTTTTAGATATGGCACGTGATAGAGTAGGTTAAGTCTATACATTATGCTATTTGCAAATAGCATAATATATAGACTTAACCTACTCTAACACGTACCCCCACTGGGGGTTCGATAAAACTATAATCACGTCCTTGACTCTTCTTAAATTGTATTTACTTCAGAGATTATCGGGAACAAATATAGTTGAAAGTAACTGATAGAATATAATTTCACAGGCTGTAAAAACAAACTGCGAAGGTAGCTAAGCCAAAGTTGGTAGCATCCTAACAGTTAGTGAAAAATTCTGCATTATTTGAATATAGTGTTTTTAATCCTATTTCTTGGACTTTCCTGACACAGATTGCTGTTGCGATTCACATCGTAGGTAGTTGAATAAATGTAATTGATTCATGTTTCAGCCATATATAAATCTCATATATATATCGAAATAATATACTACACTACTATCTTAAAATCAAAGTTATTCATATTCTACTAACTATATCGTAGTTACGACAATTCCGCAAAGTGGAAAAAGCATCATCGCTTTACCCTCAATCTCCTCATTCGAGTATTATATCATTTTCGAACCACATTTTAAATTACTTGAGTGTTTCACTATGAGCTGCCGAAGGCATGACATTGATATCCGGGTAAACCGGATGTCGTGCAAAATGCAGGAAATATGGAAGGAATTCCAAAGACTTGTTGCAAGAATGGAGCAATATCATACAGAATGTAATGCTGCTCTCAATCTGACTACAGATGTCAGTAACTAGCCAAACACGCCCGTACCTGTTTTCGTCAATTTGGAAGAGACGGAACGTGCGATTTCTCCCCGATCAGAATGGATCCACCAGCAAAGAGACACAAACCCTTTGTGTCTAGAATGGATAAGCCCGAAAGCTTGTATTTATATACAAGCTGCTAAATACAACAAATGAATAAACGGTATCATGTTCGATTGATCGACATAAAGTAGTTGTTATTTGTTAGTATTAGCTCATCAGCAATTTTTTGATCACTCTTTAGATTGCTAACCACATAGAATTTCGAAAAAATGAGTTAAATATCGTCGACTAGTTACAGATATGGAAATCTAACGTTATAAATAAAAGAGAAGGATTTTAAGGGCTAAATTTGATTAATCAAACAATATTTAATGGAATTATAATAATCTGATTTTTATAACAAATCATGATTTCTTCAACCTTGTATGGAATATTTTAGAGTAGAGATGCACCAGATATGAAAATTTCCCATTCGACCGGTTAAGATATCCGGCTTCTAATTTTCCGGTTATCCGGCCTGATACGGGATACTTTTGTTAAATATTTGGGTACTCCACCTAGCTCAGTAGGTAGTGAAATATTATTTAGTAGTGGTGGAATTGTATTTGAAGAAAGGCGCAACTGATTGTTACCTGAAAAAGGAGAGCATCTCCTCTTTATTCAGAAAAATTTGGAATATTAGATTTCCGTTATTAGTGTCTCGATAGGTTTGTTATAGCACAGTTTATCTAGGACTAGACATTTGAGTTATTGTACGTAGATTACATCAAATCATGCATTTGTCTATATGTAGTATTATCCAGCCGGACACTTATAAGTATCCGGCATATTAATGAAATTGGCCGGATATCCAGTGCATCTCTATTTTGGAGTTATTGCCGCCAAATGATTTAGATTTGAATCTAAGTGATGATCGAAGAGAGTCTTATCCGTTGGCAAAATTTCTTTATGCTTTTTTCACGCGGGAAAAGTGTTTTGCCATTTCGGTTAGTTCCCCTGATGCTTCGGCAATTATTCGATGAGGATTATCATCGGATTCTAGGGCAGGTATTAACCCTGTTGCGAAATTCAAAAACTTATTTCCCAATTTCTTCTGTCTCATGCAGTGGCGTAGCCAGGTCTTGGTGCCAGCAGTGTTGAATTGTATTGAGCTATTTAGTAATTATTGCAAAGTAACAAATTATTTCATAGATTGTCCTAAATCTAAACACTACTACCGGAAACCATACAGAATTAAATTTATTAAATATTCAGTACCATTTTACTAATTTCTGCCTACAATAGTCTGAACATGTTTTAGTGGTGTGCAGGATTTTCTCGCTGGTGCGCCGCATCACTGCCCATCATCTTGGCTATGCCTCTGTCCGTATAGCATTGTTGGCCTATCATTTTTAAAATAGAGGTTCCGACAGTATAGATACTTCCTTTTCCATTTTTAAACTTGACAACGCCATTGTTTTGCGACATTTGTTGTGCGCTGAAAGTTATAAATATATCACCATATGACAGTTTGTCTCACTCTCTAGAAGATTTATCAATTTTAAATGTGAATTGTGATTAGGACTTCAAACGGCTTCTCCATCAATTCATACGTTGGTAGTGTGGCAGAACAATTTAGAGCGTTCGAAACAACAATTTCATTGAGAGGAATCGATTTATTTTCCAAAAATGATTCCCGTCGGGTAGACAAGTAGTCCATAATGATGTGCAAAATTTTGGACTAGGTACTTAAATGTAAAATTGTTATGATAACCCGATATACTCGTATTTTTATGTATATATAATTTATACAGAACTGCACACAAATGTCGCACTACCTGTATAGAAATATCATACTTCCATGCTGGTTACGAATACAAAGAGCAAGATGATCTTTCATTTAGTTGGTCCCAAAACAGTACTATAAGGATTCCTTCTCAAAGCGAGAGATGTATAAACCGCGGCTGTGAATAGTCCACAGTCTATGGCACCTTTCTGTTGTTGCATCCGCTCTCTCAAGTATACAAATTGCCACTTTGAGGATAAATTTATGCAAACTAAATATCTACTTGATCAGAAGTGTTGTCAAATGAGGAATCATAGATACTTTACCCTTACTATCAGCACAGGATCCCAACCAATGGCTACGAGACGAGTCATTATCAATTCGAATACTATTACGTCATTATTGTACTGCCCTATGATGATATTCTGGAGCTCAAGAAGTTGAGGAAATTGATTCGTAGAAGAATCTAAAAATACTCAATGTCCCACTGTTTCCTTAGAATATCGCAACTTGATATTCCCAAAAAGAATAATTTGGTGGCACCAACTTAACCTCTTTCGTCTAGAATATATCCTGGATGCGCCTGAAATATATTGTATCCAAGGACCAAGATGAATACAAGATATTAAGTACAATTAAGTATTTACTTGTTGATTTTTGAATGCCAGAGGTCAGGAAATTCCGTAAATGATCAATCGTATACGTAGATAGATCATTGACTGATTTTAACGTAGACTCTTGCCACACACTAGAAGTCTCACCGAGTGGGGTTTCTGACGATGAGGATCTAAACGGGCGTGCTTAATCTGGGACGTGATGTTGTGGTAACCTCCCAAATTCATCATCTAAAGTGTATAACTACACACTATGTATTCTGTGTAATCCATAGTGTCCTACGGATACGTGAAATATTTTGTGGCCGGTGTGGGGCGAGTGAGGGTGGCCTGATAACCAATACAATAAGACATTTGGGCCAGCGAGCGCTCTATGGCGTATTAGAGCTAGTGTGAGAAATTGTAATGGGTCCCTATTTACTTCCGATAGGCTAGCGATTTACGAACTTCAGGGATCTTCCAAATGCTTGGTTTTAGGCCCGATTAACTCCCGGGGAATTATATTGGCTCGCCTAGTTATTAACCCAGGGGTTAAAATAGCCTAGCCTAGTTTATACCCTGTTTAAATAATGATTAACGAAATTAGAGTGATTAATACTTCTTCTAATCAGCTGCTAAAACAATAATGAATCTGCGATACTAATGAACAATGTTCAGCTAAATTTTCCAGATGCAATGCAGTTTCTGTTGTTTTGTCAATGTAAAAGATGCAGGATATGTAAGCCATTCCATAGAATCCCCACTCTTTGCATACACAACGATATCATGTTGAATAAGATTAGCTGTAGCCAGTATTTCTACCTCGGTTGCCCAAACACCACTGGAGTCAATGACACTTTCGCTGACATAATTGGAAACTGTTTGAGAAAGATACTTTCTTAGTGTTTCACTCAAACTACCACTCATATGATGGAGGACTTTAATATGAATTATAAATGTCTTTCTTCTGAAAATGTTAGGATGTAGCTTATCGATCGGAAATGGCAATTACCATCATCTTTAGTTCTGTATATCCGCGGAGGTTTAGATAGGTAGCCAGGTTTTCCAAAGTATTGGGTCTTGCATATCTTCAAGTTGAAAATTTTGTCAACATTTTTTCTAGATTTAGCGGAAATGGGAGAAAACAGTCTTTTTTGTTGAATTGTTTAACTCCTTGTTTAACTCAAATTAAAACTAGCTCATCCGTAACTCAAGTTTCTTAATCTTATATTGTGATCTCATCCGATGTATTAACTCGCTGTTTTTTATGTACACAGTCACGCCAGTTGATAACACTTTATTATTGGAATGACGGTTATCAAAGATTCGTTTTTAGTGTTAATGGGGGTTTGTTATACACTTCACGCCAAGCGCCTCTAAAACTTTTTCGCCTGCTCAATTGATTTTGGAGGTTTAATGGACAAATCAATTGGTAGCTTCGCACTACGACAATACATCGCTTGAAATGGAGTATATTTCGTAGAAGCATGAATGCTTGCGTGATATGCAAATAGTATGTATGTATATATATGTTTGTATGTTCGGAATTGATTGAAGGAACTAGAAGAACCCAGGGCTGATTTTGGAATGCAGGGGCATTTTGGCTGGCTTGGACAAGTCTGAGTCTTGGACGAAAATTCACACCTATGACGATATCAGGACGTTATTATCACCACTTTGGATATCGAAAATCACATTATTAGCCACAGCATTAAATGGTTGGCTATCTATAGTATATATATATACTAGATAGATAGACATTAGCCAACCATTTTAGACTAAGTATATACCGTTATCAGTGTTGCAGCGGGCCGCAATTTCATGGACCAGACCGGACCGTCATTGATTTTTTCTGGACCGTCAGCCCGCACGATCTAAATCTTGGAACTGTCCAGACCGCACTTGAGAAAAAGCGGACTGATTTATTACTAGTCTAAACGCGTTTTGACTGAAATTTCTAGTCAACGAGAATTCGTCTTATATTGAAATTTATTACCATAATTCTGTCAGTGTACGTTTATAGTATTCTAAAGTTACTTACACTCACAACGGTCTAATACATATAATACGTATATTCCGTTACAAATTATAACGTATAAATAGAATTTACAAAACAAACATATAATCTAAAAGTAAGGAGCAGGTAGAGGATATAAAACCATTGCTGGAGACATGTGTAATTTCCAGATAACTGGGTTTGTTAAATATGAAGGACTGAAGAATAGCCTCGTCAATGTTTCTTGTCATTTTCAGAGGACTTTGATGTTCTTTGGCCTGCTAAAGTCCGCCTGCAACTTCTCATATTATGCGTTTCTGAAGACGAACATATTTGGTGTGATTAAACTTATCTCTGCAAAAATTTTGCCTTTTTTTATTTTGCTTTCTGTTTTTCTAGCAATATTTACAATCCTTCTGCATTCTGGAAATCTCCAGCAATAGTTGTATATCCGATACCTGTTTCCTCTAGATTCAAAATAAAAATTATATGTTTGTATTGTAAATTCTTTTTATGGATTATAAATTGTAACGGAATATAAGTAAAGTAGAAACCGGTCTTTTCTTACTATGTCTTTCCACGGAAATAAAGTAAGAAAAACTGATAAGTCAGAAAAACCTGGTGTAAGAAAGAACCGGTTTCGACTGTACTTATAAAGTCCACCATAACTCATGCAATTTTGTTGCATGCAACATATTTTAATTGTGTATGTTAAATTTTCCATGCAACATTGTTACATCGTGTATGGTAGGCTTAAGTATTAGACCGTTGTGAGAGTTATTATAATTTTGGAAATATTTTCTAAACACACTCTGATAGAAATATCACAATTTAAATTTCAATGCTAAACGCACTTTGACTAGAAATTTCAGTTTAAAACGTTTTGACTGGAAACACACTTTTACTGCAACAGATATATTAGATTAATTGCATTGTTATAGTATAGATAAGTACAATAATGCGCGGTAAAAACAATTAGTCTGCTATTAATTATGTTCAGTGCACATCTTGATCATGTAATTTATTGATATTCTAGTGCTGATGTATATAAGCTAGCAATTGGTTTTGCAAGTTGAGCTTTTCTTCTAATAATGCATCTCTCTTCATCTTAAGTTTATCAAGCTCAAGCTCTATATTTCTTTCACTAGACCTTTCTTTTTCCCTATGTTTTTTGGCTGCAATGTTGTTTAATGCTTTCATCCGCTTCTCCCTGATAAATGCAACTTCTGTTGGTGAAAATTTTTCGGATATAATCATGGAAAAATCCTTACTAGTTAACTTAGCAAGTTTTACTGGATCTAAAAGGCTAAGAAAATTTTGTTCTCCATAATATATTCTCCAACCCTTGATTAGGATAGGCTCGAGCATTTCTTTTTCCATTGTAATTAATCTGTCCGATGATTGTAACTAATCTACTAGTTAAATCAATTTATACTTTATTTACATCTTTCATTAAAATAACCAATTTAATATATATTCATTATTACAAATATTCATTCAATAATAATTTATGGATTGTATAAATCATTTCAGCAATTATTCCAATTTTATATCATACTATTTAAAGAATTTAATAACCAAAAGGATGTTCTATAGGTTCTATACTTTAATTATTGATTAGATGAATCGATTTTGTATTCTTATCATAATGGGCTGTTCATTAGTCTAACATAATTTATGAAGTATTTGCACATGTTTCTAATTTAAGTAGTGTATTAAAGCAAAGTAAAATTAGGTTAATATCTGCTAATAGGGATTAGACTCAATCTTTTATAATAGAGCATAAAATGATTAATCCAATTCTATCAATATAATAGAGATATTACAATTAAATCCTACATATTCGACGTAGGATGATCACGAACTCCATTGGGAGAATTAATAAAATGATTTAACCAAATTATAGGGCGTCCCTAATTAACGGAACGGAACTGACAAGTTTTCTTGAGTATGCAATTTTGAAATTGTCTCATAACTATGTATTTATCGTGCCTATCAAGGAAGTAAATAGAATTGAATAAAACCTCACTAATATATCGAACATGCTGAATCCGATTTCACACTTTTGGATTAATCATATATTAATGTATTGTTGTTTTATGAATATAAAGTAAACAAATTAAGCAAATGTCAAAATATACGTACAGGCTTGCTCTAAGCGGCTATCTAGGGGTAACTAAGGAAGCTGAATCCGAATTTCACATTTTCAAATCTTTCATATGTCAATTAATTGTTGTTTTTATGAATATAAAGTAAACAAATTTCAAAATTGTGGTCGAATCACACTTTCAAAGACTATACTGGGGTAATCGAGAATACTGAGCCAAAATATGATATTGTAAACAACATTTTGTGAATATTTGTTTACTTTTTGGTACATAAAGTAGACAAATTTCAAATTGAGGTAGAAACATGCTTTCAATGATTATACTGAGGTAATCGAGTATGTTGAGTCCAAATACGATAGTGTAAACATCATTTCATATATATTTGTCCACTATGAGGACATAAAGTAAGCAGATTTAAAGTTATGGTAGTATCATGTTTGCTACGGTTAAGATTATGAGTTTATGTACTCGAGGGCCGTAGGTCCGAGTGTGGACATGAAGTGTTTGCATACGTGTAGCGCGGGGAGAGCTGCATTTGTCAGAATTTTATAATATGTATCTGTCTGACTGAAGTATGGATTTATCCGAAATTTTGGAGTATACTTGATGACCGGAGAATTTCAATTCACATTGCTCTCAGGACGGACCTTTGCTCGTATTATTGATTATTCCTGCTGACAATTGGAGATTAGGATTTTTTCGCATTTTTCCTGGGGGAATTGACTTCCCATGATTTCTATTCAAATTTAGTGGTGATTTGATCGTTTCTAGTCCCACATTTAACTAGATAGACTGCAAATGTTGTAAATATGGCCCTGTTTAAGGAGATTTTCATCACTACAATTCACAGAATAGGATTACTGTCATTAGTTACTAGTATTCTTGCCGTATTGGTTCTGCCTTCACTCTCACTTTACACTGAGCCCAAGGCTTTCACCTGTTACTAGTTTGATGTCATCAGTAACTATTCTATTGATCTTAGATGTTAAATATTTATTAGTTGGACAATAGGTATTTCTAGTGTTGTATGATATGCATTCATTGAATATCTAAATTTAACGGTAGCTTTAATTATTTCTATTATATTCATGAATATGCCAACCCTCAATAGTGATTTGTTAATTCAAGTGGCATTGGATATTATTACGCAAACAGGAACTATTACGAAATTCGGTCCATTCAAAATTACTTGTGCTCTGGGATAAACCCTTAGATACGGTTAGGTCACTATTGGAATGTATTATGTCGATACATTAGTCAATTATTCAATCCTTGGAAACATATTGAGTACTTAGGTATGTTAGTACAGAGTTCCAGTCAAAATTTCGGTAGTAAGCAGAGAATTTATTGAAAGAATTTGAATACATTACTTATGTTGATTTTTACTACAAAATAAAATTAACAAAAGAAATTTAGATATCTGATACATGTATCCTGTATATCAATCTGGGTTCTACTGAAAGTGTGTTGAGTGGATTGTAATTAGATTTCTATAGTAGTCTATTAGAAAATAATATATTGTATTACCAAAAATGAATTTACTAAGTCAATATTAAGAATGTAACTTATCCTTTTTGAGAGGATTTCAATGTATGTTTGATTTCTTTAGCAATCAGTTTGTAGGGCAAATTCCATTAATGTTAGTGAGTTTGTTGAAGTAATTGATACAATAGAGTCCGCAATGTAGTGGGCTACATAGCATAGTTACAGGTTTAACAAATTGAAATTTGAAAAATTTTGCGCAATTGGAACCATTGCATCCTAGTTGGACTGGATTAGAGCCTATATCATATGATTATCACAATTGGTAAACCCTCGAATCTGATAGGTCAATACATTTTGACACCTAACCGAGAGAGTTTTTAAGATATCACTTAGATCTTAGAATATGTTCCTAGATTTATCACATTCCTCACACGTCCCAATTTCAAGTTTGTAGATCTTCCCAGTTCCTCAATCAATTCCGGACAAAAAAACAAATATAACAATCGACAAATTATATAATAGATTTATGAATAACATATATTTCAAATTAACAATGGATAATTTATAGGATATGTATTTCCCCCATTAATAGTCTATGCCCGATTAAATAACCTTTGAATAATCGTAGAAGATTGTTCTAAACAGCAAAAGGGAGGTGATTCAATACGCTGATTCCGAATTTCACACTGTTTGTAATTTTATTTGTTCTCTTCTTCCCTGAACTGTATTATGTAATTGTATATTTTATGATAGAGGGTCCTACTGTAATATTAGTTCTATTTGAACTAAGTAGGTTTAATTAAAGCCTATCTATCTATCTATAATGTCCGCATTATAGAGGTGACCGCTTGGAGGAGTTCACTGCACAGTGCCACACAGATAATCCGCCACCACTTTATTCCACAAACCGTTTATCGCGCCACAAATTTCGTGTACCAATTCATTTATACTATATTTCTAGTATTGACATATTTCGCCAACCGCCATATCCGCCATTGTTTATATGCATCAATTAGATTATTTAATCTGTGCCGTGACTGCCCTCTTTATCAATGAAGTAACTGGGAACTCGACCAGGGCCTTGCCACTAGGCGGCTTACTTTTTCTGATGATAAGTATTGTTGCTCATTGTATACGCTAAGCTTGATGAAATATTGAATATATGAAACACAAATACTAAATAGCATCGATTTTTATTATTTTATTCCTTAAATTTGGCAATGTATGAAAGGGGCCTAGTTATTATCGGTTTCCAGAGCATATTAATCCCTAAAGAAGGCACTGTATTTAATTATATTTTATTTCACTTAATCCGCCATAATTTTAAATGACTAGTATTTTTGGCTTCAAATAAATACAAAGAAGTGATGTATATTTGCTAGAAAGAAGAACAATTATAAGCACATTGAAAATTTGGGAAAGTCCATTGAAAGGTCAATAGCTGGATATTTTTCTTGAATTTGGAGTGCACAGATAATGGATTTCCAGACGGAATATTTGCAATTATGGATATTATGTAAAATCCCTGGATGGGTTGGCGAGTATGGGAATCCCTCAGTAGCTGACATTAATTCTGTGTGATAAACCAGGGGTTATTTTAACGATTTTTTATAACTTCACATCTCCAAAATAGTACGAGTAAAT
This sequence comes from Oopsacas minuta, assembly GCA_024704765.1. NCBI lineage: Eukaryota > Metazoa > Porifera > Hexactinellida > Lyssacinosida > Leucopsacidae > Oopsacas > Oopsacas minuta. The sequence goes on along the minus strand of JAKMXF010000177.1, from coordinate 340,540 downwards.
TAGGTCCCCGAGCGATTAGGTCCCATAATTATATTATCCACCTCTTTTATCTAACCATGTAGTATAGGAATCGTGTTATTGATGTATTATTCTATAAAATAGTAACATGTCTAGCTACAAGTTTAAGAAATCTAAAATGATCTCTTAATGGTCCTATCTGAAGTGATAGTATCTAAAGTTGTGTCAGTTAGACTATGTTCGAACACATTTTTTTATACTTCACATTTTGCATTTTATTACTACACAAAATCATTTATAGATTCACATTTTTTCGATCATCGGAGCTTAAAATAACCACTGTGATAAACACCAAAATGATAAAATATATCCCAAATTCGTTATTACTGTAAATTTCTTCCTGATTCTCAACAACAAGCACTCACTCGTATGTAGGGCATTAGGATCATACGATCATTGATCGCTCGATCACGATCGCGATACTTTTTTGACGATCGACGACCATTGTTTTATTAAGGATCGGATGTAATAACGCGATCCTTTTTGCTCAAAAAATTTTCGATCATTTTTGTATACTTTGAATGCTACTATCATTAGCGTTTTTTATACTTAGATAATTGTTCCAAATTTGTGCTCAACAATCAGTAATATTCGTTCGTAGAATGCGTTGATTCTCCACCTGTGTTTCTTTTGGCATAAGAAATGATGTAACTATCAAAAATATATGTCTTGAATATTACACAAACGATCGGAAAAATGATCGAGATCGGGATCGCGATCTTGTTTAACACGATCGACTAATGCCTTACTCGTATGTATAATTTGGGCTTCACTGATTAACGGAATGGGACAAACCATTTACCATTTGATACTCCAATTCACGCAACGGAACTAACAAGTTTTTCTGGAAGATTTTCAAATTTGTCGCTTAACTCATATTTTTACCTCGAAAATCACAGAAAAGTGTAGCACAATAGTTGTCAAGCATTTGTTATGACATTTCACGTTGATGGTAATCAATAAAGTAATTCCGCATAGAAACTTTCCAGTCCAAAGGTGGTTCATAAAATAATCCCGATTATCAGGGCGTTCAATAAGTCTTGCGGGTCATGATATATCTTAGGAATTAGTCAAGTAATATATCTAGCTTTCATATATTATAAGCTCATATAGTTAAACTCCATATACTGAAAGTTTCAAACTTATTCAATACAAATTATGAATTTTTGAGATAGTTAGGTGTAGTCAATTTATACCCACTGTTGAATTTATGGCTTCAAAGGATGATAATTTCAACCTCAAATGGCGAGCTTACATAGATTTTCGCACAATACTCAAGATCCAGCCCGTACAGATCTTCAGCGAGTTACAGGAGATATTGTGCATGGATTACCCTTCCAGATCTACTGTAGAGCGATGGGCTGCCCGTTTTAGATCTGGTGATGCTGATGTCACAGATTTGCCTCGATCTGGAAGACCGGTATCCACCACCACTTCAGAGAATATCACACTCATTGAAAGTATGGTCATGGAAGACAAGTGCATTACTGTCAATCAGTTAGAACAAAGTATGGAGATTTCATCGGGAGCTATTCATACAATTCTGACGATTGAGCTTGGCTACCGATCGATTTGTGGGAATGGGTCCAGCATAAGCTCAGTGAGAATCAAAGGTTGGCACGACTGAATATTGCCAAGAAACTCTTGGTAACTTATGAGAACTGCGATTCTAGACGCCTAACAGAGATTATTACTGGTGACGAGACGTGGGTGTACTATTCAACACCATATAGCAAGTATAAGAAGCGATCATGGGTGAGGGGCGACGAACAACCAGCGAAAATTCCTAGGCCTGACTTCAGAAAACCTAAGATTATGTATACCATCTTCTTCAGTAGTCATGGAATTGTCTTGCAATTACCTGGTGAGAGTGGCAAGGCTGGTACTGCTACTTTCTTTACAGAACAAGTGCTTCCAAATTTGATAAAAAATATAGAAAAGTACCGCCAGAAAACCGGAACTCGAGGAATGAAGATTTTGATTGATAACGCCAGTTCCCATACAGCTAAGCTTACCAAAAATTTCTTGGATGTAGAAGGGTTAGAATTACTTCCCCATCCACCATACTCACCAGACCTAGCTTCGTGTGATTTTTGGCTATTCCCCAAGCTTAAAATCTACCTTCAAGGCAAAGATTTTAACACATTACAAGCACTCAAAACGGGCCTGTACCAGTACTTCAAATCCATACGGGACATTTTATTCTCCACCTCAGCTTGATTGGCTAAGGTCGATATGTGCCCAGTTAGAGATTACATTTGAGACACGGTTGTCATACCCGCTGACATACGTAGGTCAGCCCCTACGGAACATCGCTCCTCTTGCACAAGAACCGATTCAAAAAGATGGAAATTGTTATTTTCGTGCGGTATCTTCAATTTTAACCGGGACTCAATGTTACCATAAAAAAATACGGCAGAGATCTGTCGATATATAGTTGTGCAAGGAGCCAGTCTTATGTCCAGATACTTAGAGATAAATTTATGGATTCTTCAGTAGCCAAATACTTGATGAAATCTCAAATGGATGGTAACACTGTGTGGGCAACAGACATAGAAATCTTTGCTACTAGTGCTATGCTTGGAGTTAATATTTTTGTTCCTAACGATTACTCTGAATACCATAAACAGCGAAGTGAAACCAAGTGGAATCGATATCATTCTTTTTCAGATTGGTTTTCAAGCACAGCTCTATACCTGACGAATTATGAAGAACACTTTGAACCAGTGATTGACTTGATACATAGTCGTACTTTACACATTTTGACACCGACAGTTTTAGTGATGCGATGATCATTGAGTAGTGGATGACCTACTATACTTTCATAATTTGTGTTTCTTAGTAATGTATCCGGATGGTCAATTAATTGTCCAAAGTATCTGTTGTAACTCATCTAATTCATATTTTATTTTAAAATATATATTGCTATCATATTTAGTAAAAGTAACAACTTCGAAAAAAATTAAGTGAGTAGACTTTGCTATTAATATAACTCGGGAGCAGAAACAAAGAAACCATTTAAAATGCATTATTATCAGTGTGATAAGAACTAAGAGTTGAGTTATACTATTTCATGTCATGATCAAAGGGAAATAATTCTGTCATGTAAGGTAGTAACTCTGTCATGGATATAGAGTATCTATGGTACTAGTAATAGAGTTAGTAAAACTGTCATGGTAGTAAATCTGTCATATAACAGGCCAACCATCAACCTCGAATTTTGGACTAGGGATATAGTAGTGTACGGTATATTTAATATGTGTATAGATGGTTTCATACAGCACAAACAGTACTTTTATGCTCAAGTAAAAGTATTACTGATATGTAGAATATCATGTGTTCAAGCCAAAGAAGCAAAAAGCTTTCAAAGTGTGGCAATTTCTTTGCTTAGTAAGCATTATTTGAAGAAAATGGCCCAATCTTTGATGAGCTGTAGAACGTTAAATATCGCATCTTTGATTTGAAAGTTAATGTACGAAATGATGTAAAGATGCTTTCGTAAAACTTATTCAAAAGTTGGCATGGTAAAGTTGGAAGGTTTTTAGTTACAGTAGTGACCCTGGATGGTAATAATTTGTCAATATCCATTATCAGGAGCTGCATGCAGTTGTCAGAGTTGGGGAGTTGTCATTTGTAAGATAGTGCGAGTTGTCACTTGACAGAATAATGTTTTGTAAGACTGGCACTTGTCAGAATGACATTTTGGTAATGTTGTCACTTGTATTAATTACTTAGATAAGACATGTACTAGTCAGAATTCATTATGTGACTTTGTAATAATTATTTTTAACCTTGGCGAACTCCAAACTTGATTTGTGATTTTTGTGGGCGCCAAAATGTGTGAAATTAAACTTCCCATTCATTCATCAACAATGGTGATGAAGATTATTTATTCTCGAGATAGTTACATATTTTATTACGATTATGAAATTCACTTCACAGGAATACAACCTCTGATGGACACAAGTATGTTCATTCAAAGATAACTGCTGATTATATATACCTAAATGCACGATATTTAGAAATGATTGCAAAGGAACCAGCAAAAACATCGTATAAGAAATATTATTACTCCAATGAATCAACATAGTGTTGAGGATTATAGAACTGGCCATAGCCTACTAAATATAAGGCCTATTTCGTAATATTTTGAGTCATCTGTATTAGTGGACTATGGATGTTCTATTAGCTTAATACTGTGAGTCATTAGTGTTACTGGACCATGAATGTTAGCCTACTATAATATTTTGAGTCAAATATATTACATAGCAGGAACTTTGCAACCGCAAAAATCACGAATCAATTATTACAGTGAGTTTGTTACGTTTTACAGGTTCATATAAATTGGTAAGATATGTGTGGATGAACAATGTTTCAAAATTTTTCACACAGCTATTAACTTCAATACATCATCCCAATGGAACAGGTAGAATTCCGAAATTTGGTGAGGTATCTAGAGAAATGTATATTCCCAGAAGAAGTACTAAATTCGAATATATTATCAAAAGAGAAGTGGAATTATATAAGTAAAGCTTCCACGTTCCATGTTCCCAAAGACTCTAAACTTTTCAAGGTAAATTGCAATGATATACTTTTGATGTAAATTGATGTAATGTTTGCAATTATTTGTTCATGCATCTAGAGAGTTAAAGACCGAAATATGCCAGAGAGACTCTTAGAAGTCCCTTCTATTCCTCAATCTCTAATCATAATAAAATGACGCACGACGTCGACCATCCTGGGATCAACACCACAATTAACAAAATCCGACACACGTATTACTGGCCTGGTGTGTCTAATGAAGTTAAGCAATATGTAAGTTATTCTAACAATATAATATGACAACATGAGCTATTACAGCAATATCATTTACTCGCGCTGGAAGTAAATTATAAATTCGTTCAAATGGTTTAGATCAAATACTGTGATAACTGCCAGAAAACGGCGAAGTTGCTGCCACAACCCCGCGTGAACTTCAGCTCATTGTTCCGCCTCCTAGTGCTTGGAATCACGTAGGAATGGACCTCATTTGTAATATGCCAGCTAACCCTGATGGTTATTGTCATATTATTGTTCTTGCGTGTTACTTAACAAAGTACATTGTTGCAAGACCACTCCGTACAAAATTACACAAGCTGTTTTGAAAGAATGATTACAGATATATCATATTTATGGCGTCCCTAAATCAATACAACACGACCAAGGGAAAGAATTTACTAGTCAGGTATTATATATTGTATTAGCTCTGTATACTTGCATACACTGTGAGATACAACATATCAGAAATTTGTAAATCTAAGTAAATAATTCTCGCTACTGTAGAAACATTCTGACTTCAATTGTTAATACTTAGTGTACAGGGTGTTAAACAATTGATGTCGTAATATAGAATGGACAATTAAAACATATTCTTGCAGAGTAGTAATGTGCTCCTTACTTTCCTATATAACCGCCATTGTTAGCAATACATAAATTTATCCTATTTGGCATTGAAGTTTTAAGATTGGCCAAAACATCTTCCATCACCTGAGACCATCCCAGTTTGAGATTATTTTTTAAACTTTCTTCATTTGTTGCGAGGGGCATTGAATCCAGTTAACTTTGGAGTATTGCCCATATTTTCTATAGGATTCAAGTCCGGCGAATTCGCAGGCCATACTTCTTTAGGCAAAAAACCTTTAAGGTTCTTCAAACACCACTCTTGAGTGTATGAGTCGGCGCTCCATCTTGTTGGAAAATGGCCTTGGATATTTTTTCATCATTTTTCGTGTATAAATGGGTCCATTTTTTCTTTTTCTTTAAGTGTAGGTACCAAAGCTTTCTTCAAAATTTCCTCTACATAATATTCTATATTTACGGTCTTACCTCGTGGAATAAAGTGCAATTCTGATAAGGCAGAGCAAGACATCATATCCTACACATTTACTTTCAGATGGTACTCCACAGTCTCTACCGGAGGTATATTATCTCGTTTCCGAGCCCACACTCGGTTATTTTGCTGATTCGGAGTATAATAAAGTTCAAATGGTGATTCATCTGAAAATAGTATTCGTCTCCATTCATCCACATTTCAGTTCTTCCTCTCTTTGCAGAATTTTACCCGGGCTTTTTCAGGGTTGTATCTAGGATGTTAAATTGGGGGGGGGCGAAGCTTTGAAATCCTTAGTACCCAATTATCAAAATATTACAATCTTGAAGTAACACCAAACATTTAATTTCATTCCTAAAAATGAAGATTTCCCACATGTTATTTATTTACACTTCAAATAGTATTTTCACAATGAATTGATATTCTAATAATTTATCTATTGAATAATATATTTCGATAATAGTACATTTTATGAGATTTTTGGGGAGGAAACTTCCCCCCAGTAGATAGAACCCTGTTTTTTTCTGAGAATCGGTTAACTTTGGCTGTTTTTGTGGTTTATAAGGAGTAGCATTCAAACTTTTCAAATAATTCAATACAGTAACGTGAGAAACTGCTACTATGCCTCTCCTTCTCAAATTCTTGGTCAATATCTTAGTTGATTTGTGAGGTTTGGATAGCGATTTAGCAATTATGGTTTTCGCTGCTTTGGACAGGGAATTTTTTCGACCACATCCAGGCTTGTTTCTCAACGATTTACCACCTCTAGAAAGTGTCCACCAACTTAATATTGTTCGTAAATTAATCTTCAGAGCATGAGAAACCTTCGTTTGAGACATGCCTGCTATAATCATACGGATAGCACGATTGCGGACATCAATAGTGTATTCGGTAACCATGGAAACACTAGAGAATGTTAGGATTTTTATTTTCCGGTAAAGAGGAATATCAGCCAATATCAACTAGAATACTAATTATGTATTCATGAAGCATATACAAAAGTAATATTAAGTCAGATTATCATGATTAACTCGTGTAAATTGGGTACTTGATTAATGATATAAAATATATAAATTACGACATCAATTGTTAATACTTATTGTACCAGGTTGTCCAAAAAGTTCGCGGAATTGCAAATATATTTTATTTATCAATGATCATACTCAACTAATTATTGTTCATAGTTTTCAATAAATTCACCCTTAACCTCGATACATTTCTTCCAATTTGATGGGAGTTTATTTATTCCTGTGGTGAAGAATTTTTCAGGGGTACCTTGAATCCATGAATTTACAGCGGGCCTAAGGTGCTCAAAATCGCTGAAACGTTTACCTCTAAGTGGTCTTTTCATTTCTGAAAAAAGCCAGTAGTTGCTGGGCGCTAGATCTGGGCTGTATGGGGGATATGGGAGTAATTCGAACGCTAAATGTTGAATTTCATCCAAAGTTCGCCTGCTGGTATGGGCTGGAGCATTATCATGCTGAAGCAAAACATGAGAACTCAACTTGCCACGCCTCTTAGACTTGATAGCTTCGCGCAATTTCTTCAGAACTTGAACATAGTATTCAGTATTTATTGTTACTTTGTTAGGTAACCAATCAATCATGATTATTCACTTTGTGTCCCAAAAAACTGTTGCCATCCGTTTACCTGCTGATGCGACGGCTCTGGGTCTAATAGGAGTTGCTTCATGCCTACGCTTCCATTGACTCGTCTGTAAACTTGTCTTAGGCTCATAAAAATGTAACCAAGTCTCGTCCCCTGTGACTAAACGATCAAAGAACCTTGGCTCCTTCTTAGAAATCCGTAAGAGCTGGCGACAAACACGAACCCTTTCAATCCTTTGAGATTCAGATAACAATTTGGGAACCTAACGAGAAAGAACTCTCGACATTCCCAATTGTTCAGTTAGAATCTTATCAAGTATTGATTTTGACATCCCCAATTCTTCCTCTAACTGCCGCAGAGTCACACGTCTATCTTTATCAGAATGTTTGATATAATTTTGATATTTTCTTGGTTGGAACATGTTTTCGGACGACCAGGTCTTGGGTTATCATCAACAGTAGAATGCCCATCATTAAATCTGTCAATCCATTCGTAAACCATCGATTTACCAGGGCATTTACTACCATAAACCTTTTCCTTCTCGTAGAGAATCTCGCTTCCACATTTATTTTGTTTCCAGAGAAACCAAATGATATATCGTTTCCCATCTTCTGAGTTCTCCATTTTAGAAAAAAATACGACAATCGTAATTGATGCTAAAAGAATACCTAAACCAAACTTTTTGATTACAAAAGTTAGGATAATTGAGTAAGGGATATTAGAATTAATCGAAACAATAGGCTAATTAATGGAGTGTATATAACACAAACTAGGGATAAAATTCCGCGAACTTTTTGGACAACCTAGTATGTCTAAGTGATTCACTAATAATTACAGAATATCCTCTTCTTGATAGGAATTCGGTGTTTTTCACAAAAGTTAGTAGTGGATAACCGCAGCCCACGGCCATATTATCCACAGAGTAATGGGCTTGTGGAATCTCACAACAAGATAATTAAAGCGTAAATATAATGAATGCAATATAATAATATTTTCAAACTAGAGTGATTGTTGTTTTACATACTTTTAGCAAGATCGAGAAAATGTGCATTGAATCTAGAGGGGAATGGCCGTCAAAGTTGCAGTCAGCTATTTTCCCTGTAAATACACAACTAAAGCAAGCTACCAGCTTTACAGCCTTTAAACTAATATTTGGAAGGGATGTCCAGCCAGAGTATTTGCTCAACCTTACTAAATTCCAATATAATGCTATCAACATTCTAGAAGATGATGAGGAAAAAGAACTAAATAATACAGAAAAAATTGACAGATTTGATGAAATAGGAAATATTCAAAATCAATTCCATGAAAGGATCGATGATAATCTTAACCAACGTAAATCTAATTTAGACATGGCAAGAAGGAGTATCGAAAAAGAACAATTGAGGCTAAAAAAATATTTGATAAAAAAGGAGTTCAAAACAGGTACACTATTACTTTGATATAATTTGTATCTCACGGCTAATATTTAATAGAGTAATTGATAGATCGGAAGTAATTGAGGGTGATATGATATTGGTCTATAACATCGAAAAGTCTAAACCACTACCAGGCACAAAAGATCAACAAAAATATAAAGGCCCATTTAAAGTTATTAAAAATAACAAAATCACATGTTTTTGGAGTTGATAAGAACAATCCTCGTGCAAAACCAAGAAAATTTCCCTTGCATTTAACAAGAAAATACTTACAGCAGGATAGTAAGGTAATCGACAAATTCGTTGTCTCAATCTCTCAAGATGTGATCAGGAGAGAGAGTATACGAATGTGTTATTAATTTCTAATTACCTCAATAGGATAGTACAGATATTATATCAGAATTACAACGGTCACAGCCAGAAAATATCGAAATGAAAACATTTAGGAAGAAGAAAGCTCATCAACAACAAGTTCCTAAAATACCAAATGTAAGACCCTTCGTTAATTACTAAATTGCCCCATTTGCATAATAATATCTTTATATTTTCGAATATTTTATTTAGAAATAATATATACAGCTTTTCGGAAGAATGTATCCTCAAACATCTCAATAATCTTAAGATGAATCGCCACCCAATTAAATTGAGGCTGTCATTTACTCAAACTATAATCCTATTTCTAGCTACTACTATATCAGAGTATCCCGTCAAAAACATTTTTCACAAAACTTTTCGAAGATTTACATAAAAACCGCAATAAATTTCACCTTTATGTACCGAATACATATTTATTTCACTTCCTCAAAGATTCTACGGAATTTAATATTGTAAGTACTTTATATATAGGGTAGTGATATAGTCTCATGCAGCTTATACTTAAGTACAGCGCACTCCCGCTTACTGGGACACCGTCGTACCGGGACAAAACCATCTTACTGAGACACCTTGGCCAAATCCCCGAGGTGTCCCGATGAGCGGAAGTGCACTGTATTATATTTCAATAATATGTAATATCTTCATATACAAGGGTTGTCCAATAAATAATGATACTTTTATCATAATTTATACAGTAAACCTGTACTTATCATAATTGATTATCAAATGTTTCGATAAATTCCCCCTTTAACTTTATACATCGATTCCATCGTTCTGGTAACTTTTCCAGCCCAGTGGTATAAAATTCTTTAGGGGTCCCTTTTCCCACTGTTTTATTTCGTACTCTATCCGTTTGAAATCCTCAAATCTCTTCCCTCGAAGGGGTTTCTTCATCTCTCCAAACAGCCAGTAATCGCTGGGAGCCAGGTTTGGACTATATGGGGATGATGGAGGCATTCGAATCCTAAGTCGTCACTGTCTTGGAGCTTACATGGGGCCTTGCGTTGTCATGTTGCAGCAATACGCCACTTGTCAACTTGCTTCGCCTCTCACGTTTAATCGCTTGACCCAATTCTTTCAATTCGTCAACGTAATAATCACTGTTTATGGTGGTCTTCCCGGGCAACCAGTCGAGGTGTATAATTCCTACCCTATCCCAAAATACTGTTGCCATTCTCTTCCCAGCTGATTTTGCAGCCTTTACCTTGATGGGTAGAGGTTCATCACGTCTCTTCCACTGCTTCGATTGAGTTTTGCTCTCTGGTTCATAATAATGAAACCAAGTTTCATCCCCGGTTACTATACGATCCAAAAAGTTTTCCTCTGCCTTGTATCTTGAAAGTAATTTTTGCTAACTCTGACCCTTTCGCGTTTTTGTTCTTTGAAAGAAGTTTTGGAACCCAACGCGCAGTAACCTTCGACATTTCCAGATCTTCAGTGATAATCGAGTGTAGTGTGCCTTTTGATATACCTACTCTCTCTTCTAACTCTCGCAGGGTTATTCGTCTGTCCTCGTCCAAAAATTGTTTGGACCCTCTCGATATTACTGCGGGATTTTGAGGAAGTCGGATGACCTGGACGAGGGTCATCGTGGAGGTCCTCATCGACATTATCACAACGTTCGATCCATCTATATATGGTTGCTCTCGAAGGACATTCATCACCGAAAATATCCTACATTTCACGAAGAATGTATGAGCCAGTCTTCCCCTTTTTCCACAGGTACCAAATTATTTGTCGTTTTCCTTCTTTGCTAAAATCCATTAGTTGAAAAAATAGCCTATACAAATGAAACTTTATACTGAAGAATATACTAGTGAGTAAAGAGTATATTGTATATAAGTTAGACAATCAAGTTAGGCTTGTAATCAGAAATTAGGCTTAGAGCTGTATTAACAAGAATATGAATTCGATACATTAGTCCTTATTGAACAACCCTTGTACTAAGTATATATCTTCATACATTTACGGTTAGAATTGAAGATTAGGAACACACTGCAAAATGGTCAATAGAGTATTATCCAGAATTATCATTTGATCATGCTATTGGATATGCTGACAAGGTGTTATATGGAGTTGTGAGTTCATTTTTCAACGTATATATCATTATCAGTTGTTTCTTTAACATCGCTTACTTCCATTAGGCATTCCAATATCTTAACAAATGTTGTGGGAAACTATTGATTAAGGGTGGCCAACACGTTCACCTGAACTACATAAGAATCCTATTATACTTGTCGTGACTGAAGCCTGGCAACAAGATAAATGCAAATTACTTGATTTACCATTCCATTCAGTATCTAATCAACCTACCAATTATGTCGGACAGCAACTATGCAGCTACAAACTTTGGAAAACTGAAACGATCGTTGGCGATTGGAAATTACCTATTTCGCTGCCTATCACAAATAATAACTGGTAATCAGGATGAACACCTTAAGATTCGCTCCACCATTGCGAAATTTATTGCAAGTAATGGTGCAACCCAGCTTGCATGGTATTTCCACCAGAAAAGAACAACCCCATGCAAATATCTGATGAATGAAAACTCAGTAATTTTAAAATCTACTTGGGGTGGAGATGTAGAATTAATCGCAGTCTCTGCAATCTTAGAAACAGATATATATGTAGCAAATGATTCCTACAAGAGTCAGTGTTAATGAGGTCCGCTGGAGTCAAATAAAAGCAGCTAACTATACCTGCAACAGTTCGATGTACAGGTAAACCTCCCAAAGCGACAGCTCCGAATAGCGGAGCCTCTGAGAAGAGGCACAATTTCATTCCACCGATTGATTTTCCTATACTAATAGTACTTGCTGAACCTCTGAATAACGCACCTCCGAGTAACGGCAACCTCTGAGAAGCGGCAGTTAAGTGAACTCCCGATTGAAAATTTCAGTACAAAATTACCTCCGAGTAACGGCATCATTCAGATGTATATAAAACAGTCACTCAACATACATACCATTCTTTAAAAACGTTTCATATAAGCAGTTAAAGCATATACATTTATAATCGATCATCTACATTACATTATTGTAGGAAATTAAGTTATTAGAGGAGCCCTGAAGAAGGGGCAGCCACTATTCCTTCATTTTATCTATGTAAATCTTGGGTCCATATAGATAATAGACACATGGAATCTCAGGCCAAAACCTGCTCCTCGGTTTATTGGTTTAGATTTAACATCAGCAAAGGCTTTGTTCACGTCTCTCTTCAAAAATTGTGAAATTCTTGGTGCAAGATTATAAATAACATGCCCTACAACCAGGCCGTCTTTCATAACTGAAACTGCATACTTATCTTTATATTTTCTGACTCCTTGATTAAGTTTAAACGTTCTCCTTCCTCTGGAGCCCAAATATCCATATAAGCATGGTAACCTCTCACAAATGATTTGATTTCTAACATTTCCAACTTAAAAGTACATGAATTTGTTGCCTTAGCTAGTAGGCCGGATCGAGAAAAGTATACATCGTCGCTTCAACTTCTACCTAAGGCAAAAGTTGCCTTTACTCTTTTCTAGGAAAATGTGAGACATAAATTTGAAAAATATTTCGAGTTGACCCTTGCGGTTTTATATTTTTGCTGTGTCACTTTCGCAAACTTGACTTTAAATTGTCCGAATTTTCTAATTCCTTTGGCTTAGCCCTTTAGATATATTATTTGGTAATAGTAAGTCGCATATTTGCTTCCGAATGGTGTATTAGGCCAATTTCTATGTCCAAAGATACTAAAGTTATCAAGATATTTTTGCATATTCTATCATACCCTAATAATATTATCCACCCCCCTTTTTTTCCGAAGATTTGCAAATGCATAATTCTTTACAAAAAATAGCTATATCCTCACCAAACTTAGTATAATTCTGTATCTAGATCGAAATTCATCAATAGATTTGCACAAAGAAATTTACCAACTTTCCTTATCTCTTGCTCTTAACTTAGTTACCATTTATCTAGCATGGAATTTATGGTCAATTATTGTATCTAAATAAAAACTCACTCAAATGACTCATATTATAGAGTGATTATATTCCTATAATTTATGTATTTTGAATATGGTAGGATACACGCTTAGTATTGTAGTATTTCATCCTGTTTTTGGTTATCCTGGACCCATCCCAGAAATCTACTCCCAATAAAACTAGATCTATACAATCATTATAGTATGCTTAGAAATGAAGATTCTAAATCAACTAGAGATGATATAGCGAAAGAATTAACTGAAGTATTAGTGCGTATCTATAATTTGGCTTCCATACCCACAAAACCAGAGCTCCAAATATAACAGTACACCATTTCTGATATTATTGAGAGAGCAAAACTTTTGATTCTTGAATTTGGAATTTGCAACTTGAGACGTCGAACAAGACATTGAATTCGGAATTATTGGCTGGACACGGTCAGGATATTGCTTGTTTTGGATACATTTTCTGTAGTATTTAGCTCTCTCAATAATATCAGAAATGGTGTACTGTTATATTTGGAGCTCTGGTTTTGTGGGTATGGAAGCCAAATTATAGATACGCACTAATACTTCAGTTAATTCTTTCGCTATATCATCTCTAGTTGATTTAGAATCTTCATTTCTAAGCATACTATAATGATTGTATAGATCTAGTTTTATTGGGAGTAGATTTCTGGGATGGGTCCAGGATAACCAAAAACAGGATGAAATACTACAATACTAAGCGTGTATCCTACCATATTCAAAATACATAAATTATAGGAATATAATCACTCTATAATATGAGTCATTTGAGTGAGTTTTTATTTAGATACAATAATTGACCATAAATTCCATGCTAGATAAATGGTAACTAAGTTAAGAGCAAGAGATAAGGAAAGTTGGTAAATTTCTTTGTGCAAATCTATTGATGAATTTCGATCTAGATACAGAATTATACTAAGTTTGGTGAGGATATAGCTATTTTTTGTAAAGAATTATGCATTTGCAAATCTTCGGAAAAAAAGGGGGGTGGATAATATTATTAGGGTATGATAGAATATGCAAAAATATCTTGATAACTTTAGTATCTTTGGACATAGAAATTGGCCTAATACACCATTCGGAAGCAAATATGCGACTTACTATTACCAAATAATATATCTAAAGGGCTAAGCCAAAGGAATTAGAAAATTCGGACAATTTAAAGTCAAGTTTGCGAAAGTGACACAGCAAAAATATAAAACCGCAAGGGTCAACTCGAAATATTTTTCAAATTTATGTCTCACATTTTCCTAGAAAAGAGTAAAGGCAACTTTTGCCTTAGGTAGAAGTTGAAGCGACGATGTATACTTTTCTCGATCCGGCCTTATAGCTAGCATTACTGATTATTGATATGAATTGTGCCTACTAGAATACCTGTATTATACTTGGTAACATTGTAGTTCCATCTATATGTTAGATGACCATGAAATTCCTAACACTCATGTCATTCTTCTAACGTTTTTTGATTACTATACCGTGTTGACTTGAATAATTATACAATATTGATTTTGTCTTAGCATTTTTTTACTTTTGAATGGCATCAACCTCAAACAAAAAGAAAATATATTTAACGCTACAAATGAGAGTGAATCTAATCAAGACACGTGAAAAGAATCTTGGAATTAAAATGGCAGCCTTAGAGGAGATTTTCGGATGTGGAAGAACACAAATATCTAAAATACTGAGGAATAAGGATTCTATCATGTCCTTGTATCTGAAAAATGTTCCAGGAAGCCGAGCGCTCACTGGTAAGATGGAACGCATATCAAAATATACTGAAATCAATGGATTGTTATATGAATGGTATACTCTTGCATGCTCGAAAAAGATTTTCCCAGGAGGTCCACAACTGATTGAAATGGGAACGCAGATCGCTGCACGCCTGGGGGAGCATAATTTCAAAGCGAGCAATGGCTGGTTAGAGAAATGGAAAAAAACGATACAACACGGAACAGTTAAAAGTCTGTGGGGAATCTGGTGATGTAGCTGGAACGACGATTGACTCTTGGAAGGAGAGGCTACCAGAAATTGTGCACGGGTATAGAAAAGAAGATATCTAGAATCTAGACGAAACCGGTTTTTTCTGCCAGGCTTTGCCTGATCGTGGATTCATAAAGAAAGGAAAAAGATGTGCAGGAGGTAAAAAAAGCAAGCAGAGACTGACAGTGGCTCTGATCATCTCAGCTGCTGGTGAAAAAGAAACACCTGTGGTCATTTGGAAGTCTAAAAATCCAAGATGCTTCGGAAAGATGGATAAAAGTATGTTACCTGTTATATATTTTGATCAAAAGAAAGCTTGGATGACTGCTGATATCCTAAGAACTATTCTTACTCGATTAAATTCAAGATTGATTCACGAATCTTGCTCAGTCTTACTATTCATGGATAATGCAGGTTGCCACCCAGACTATCTACAAGGAAAGTTCACGAATATTACCATTTGCTTCCTACCAGCTAATACAACATCCAAACTTCAGCCTCTAGATCTTGGGGTAATACAAATTTTCAAAGTTCACTATCGCCGTTTTTTTCTAAGATATGCTCTTGCCAAGATTGATGAATGCGACACAGCATCTGATGTTTCTAAATCAGTGAATGTACTTAGAGCAATCCAATGGGTAGCCAATGCTTGGGACATGGTTAAACCTGAAACTATCTCTAAATGTTTCAGGAATGCTGGCATTTTGAGTGGTTCCATGGACATTATTAATCGTGGACTCAACGAAAATGATGACAGCAATGACCCATTTTTAGATCAGATCAGTATCTAATAGGACTACAGACTCTTATTGACAAGACCGTTCATGAAGGTTGTAGCGTAGATGAATATATACAAAGCGATGGAGATCTACCAGTGTGTCAAAATCTAGATTGCGATTGGGAAGACAATTTTTTGAAAGATATTGGTCAACCTGCGGAAGAAGGTGAGATCACAGATCCTGAAAGTGATCATGACGTAGAAATTGTAGAGGATACTTCACTTGTGTTGAACACATATAAAAAGGTGATAGTGGCCCTGGAAAACGTTCAAAAGTTCTTGGAAGTGCGTGGCCACGAAGCGGAGGCATCGGGGATTGCTGCCACGATAGAATCATGCGTGGAGTACAAGATCAAGGGATTGGGATTGAGCCAATCAACCCTCAGTGATTTTTTAGTATTTATTAGGTCGCCAGTAGTAATCGGTTATAGGAACATCACAAGTAGAGAAAAACCTATTTATAACCAATTTATATTCCACTAACCGATGTTCTTATAACTGATTACTACTGTAGTAGTATCGATATATGCTATTTTAGCTTTTGAATAATATATTATGGGTGTATATGTGCAACCTCCGAGAAGCGGAACAGAATCATTCTCCCGATGGTTGCTGCTTTGAGAGGTTTACCGGTATATCATAAATTTTGTTTCCATTTCGAACTAGTGAAAACAATGTTGAATAGTCTCTATTTAACATATGGGATGGTAGATGAGATGGACCTTACTGACATTTAGGATTTAGATTATGCATTGTAGTGTATAACTTTTAGACTGAATTCATTTACAAATGATATTAGCTAGCTAGTATTAACTACTCAAATAAATATCCTTTACGTGCACGATCGATATTTCATTACATCATCGGCTATGAAGTCACATATAGGTACTATTTTCTTAAAACACTTGCGGATTATCCAACTATCTGTTACTATCATTCTTGAACTCGTACAAGTACAATAACGTATGAACTTGTATAACGTAACAAATTCACTGTAATAATTGATTCGTCATTTTTGCGGTTGCGAAGTTCCTGCTATGTAATATATTTGACTCAAAATATTACAGTAGGCTAACATTCATGGTTCAGCAAGATTAATGACTCACAGTATTAAGCTAATAGAACATCCATAGTCCACTAATACAGATGACTCAAAATATTACAAAACAGGCCTAACAGTAACTTGTGGATTTTGGACTAGGGATACATAACTACATGAAACAAATTCTTTGTGATTTCTATTTTACCATTGAGTTAACGTTACTTCTGAGTTCAGGGCCAATTCTAAGATCCGGACACCCTCCCAATGAAACTGCCCGAAACTTCAAGGTTCGATTGTATAGTAAAACTCCTCGAATTAAGCCACTCTGCACTCTATAGACTTCCAGAGAATGACAGTATCAGAGAGGTGACCTGATTCAAGGGTTTGGGACAATCCAGCTAACAAAAGTATTCAAATCAATATTATTAAATCTCTATTGTTGTATGTATATCTGTTTGTTTGTTTGTTTCTCCGTTGTCAAGAAAAGATTTACGGAAATTTAAAATTTGTTGTTTGTTGCAAATTTACCCATGTAAATCACAGAATATTGTTTTATGACAGTTGTCAAGCATTTATTTTGAATTTTTACCTTGGTGGTCATAAATTTTGTCACTTTTGTAGAGAAATCTATATTATTAAGTAATACCTCATGAACAACCTTTCACCATTCTACTAGGACGTTCAATAAGTCTTGAGGGTGATATCATAGAATATGATACAAACACTATACACACTAATTCACTATATTATTTATTCAAAGTAATCCCCTCCTGCAGATACACAAAGTTTAACCTTTCCACCCACTTATAAAACACATTTCTGTACTCTTCTCCGGGGATGGATTTGAAGTACTGGTACAGGCCCGTTTTGAGTGCTTGTAATGTGTTAAAATCTTTGCCTTGAAGGTAGATTTTAAGCTTGGGGAATAGCCAAAAATCACACGAAGCTAGGTCTGGTGAGTATGGTGGATGGGGAAGTAATTCTAACCCTTCTACATCCAAGAAATTTTTGGTAAGCTTAGCTGTATGGGAACTGGCGTTATCAATCAAAATCTTCATTCCTCGAGTTCCGGTTTTCTGGCGGTACTTTTCTATATTTTTTATCAAATTTGGAAGCACTTGTTCTGTAAAGAAAGTAGCAGTACCAGCCTTGCCACTCTCACCAGGTAATTGCAAGACAATTCCATGACTACTGAAGAAGATGGTATACATAATCTTAGGTTTTCTGAAGTCAGGCCTAGGAATTTTCGCTGGTTGTTCGTCGCCCCTCACCCATGATCGCTTCTTATACTTGCTATATGGTGTTGAATAGTACACCCACGTCTCGTCACCAGTAATAATCTCTGTTAGGCGTCTAGAATCGCAGTTCTCATAAGTTACCAAGAGTTTCTTGGCAATATTCAGTCGTGCCAACCTTTGATTCTCACTGAGCTTATGCTGGACCCATTCCCACAAATCGATCGGTAGCCAAGCTCAATCGTCAGAATTGTATGAATAGCTCCCGATGAAATCTCCATACTTTGTTCTAACTGATTGACAGTAATGCACTTGTCTTCCATGACCATACTTTCAATGAGTGTGATATTCTCTGAAGTGGTGGTGGATACCGGTCTTCCAGATCGAGGCAAATCTGTGACATCAGCATCACCAGATCTAAAACGGGCAGCCCATCGCTCTACAGTAGATCTGGAAGGGTAATCCATGCACAATATCTCCTGTAACTCGCTGAAGATCTGTACGGGCTGGATCTTGAGTATTGTGCGAAAATCTATGTAAGCTCGCCATTTGAGGTTGAAATTATCATCCTTTGAAGCCATAAATTCAACAGTGGGTATAAATTGACTAACACGTAACTATCTCAAAAATTCATAATTTGTATTGAATAAGTTTGAAACTTTCAGTATATGGAGTTTAACTATATGAGCTTATAATATATGAAAGCTAGATATATTACTTGACTAATTCCTAAGATATATCATGACCCGCAAGACTTATTGAACGCCCTGATATTATCAGAGTGATAAGAACTAAGAGTTGAGTCATACTATATCATGTCATGATCAAAGCGAAATAATTCTGTCATGTAAGGTAGTATAACTGTCATGGTTGTAAATCTGTCATACAACAGGCCTAATATAGAGATGGCTATGCCTACATTATATTTGAAACGTTGGGGATAATGCGTTTGCATGCGGATACGGTAATCTATTCATGGGCGTAAATCTCGGGATGGGGGGTGCTCCATACAATCATCCCCCCCTTTTTGGGTGGGGGATGCTGTATACATATATCCCCCTACTTTTTGTGGTGGATATCCTCCCCATTTGGGTCAGAGGATACTCTAAAGGAGTATATTCCGAGTACTATTAAAGCAAATCTTTGTCATAATTATGTCAATAGAATTCTATAATTGGAGTATTTGTAACAGAACTATAATATTAAATATATTTATAATATTATATCATTTTAGATTTTCAAAATAATTTTATAATCGTTTTCTATGGCATTTAAGCTGAAAGTATCAAAATATCTGACTTCTTTTCAAGCCCTGTGTACTTCTGACACCACAATTACTAAATCTTGAATTTATACATTTATTGATAATAATAGTATAATACATCATTCCCCCACTTTTCGAACTGATTTACGCCAATGAATCTATTCATTGAGAAGTCGGTTGATTCTGAAACTATCTTAGGTATCCTTTTAAGGAATTAAATGACTTCCTAATAAATAAATTATCATTTATCCGCATGTAAACTAGTTATTCCTAAGGATATATATTAAGATGTAGTTTATGTCAACTACAGTAGAACCTCTATAAGTGGGGTAGGTTGCAACGGCGAATCTCCTGATTACTCCCCATTTCCCATTTATATTTCCAAATGTTAATTACGCTAACGAGAGATATTCGAGTCAATAAGTATCGCCACATGCTCCAACGACCCTTCTTTCACCGATATTTGAGTATTTTAACATGTTCTAAAGTGTTGGTTAACACAGAAAATTCTTCATAGAAACCCAAAGATTTCTATTCATCACTACGTGTTTTTTCCAACCTTTGGACAAAAATTCAGTATTCAAAAATTTATCTTAGAATTTCCCAGTTTAGAGGTAACTTTCAATGATGTGAGGAATAATTTTCTAAATTTTCTACCATTCCCCACTCAACGCTGATAGAGGTTCGTTGCTATGGAAATGAATGGAGATGGACCAAAATAGCCTCGCTTATAGAGGTCCCCCATTTATTGAGATCCCACTTATAGAGATTGCACATTATTCAAATAAACGATATTTCTCAAAATTTAGCTGAAATATTTGGGCTAGTTACGGAGATCTACACCATATGGTAAATGAATCAATGCATAGCTACGTATTATTACAAAACTGATAACATTCTGTTTTTCTGAAATATTTTATAAAAAATATCAAGAAAATTCAGAGACCGCGGAAGCCGATCTAGTAAACTAATGTTAAAGATCATTTAGATTTTGCATAGAGGGTAGATATGGGCATGACAGACTCAGTTCGCTTAGCCGCGTCGAAGGAGGGTCAATCGATGTGATTAGGACAAATTCTTATTACCACACACCTTGATGTATAGGATTTACACACAATGTACACTATAGTATATGTCTATAGGACGCTCTTGTAGTTATTCTAAAAATATACGAAGCATGTCTAATGTATAAGTGTAAAATATATATAGATGTAATTTAGAAACAGTAAATCAATCCGATTAAACAATCAATTAGAGCGCCAAATTCTGAATTTATAGAAATAATGATATAATCCCAGAAACGACGATTTCCAATACCGATAGGGAAAATTCTATTTATATCTGGGTAAATGTATAGTTTTCTTAGTTCCCCCCCCTTTTATGAATATCATAGTTGCTATTGGATTTATTATTGTGATAAATTTTTTGCAGTTATATATGTACTATATATATATATATATATATATATGTATATATATATACGTATATGTTACACTAATTATGTGAATTCATGAAATTCATGAATTTACTAAATTACCCAAAATTCCAGGAAAGTCATGTATTTTCTGGATTATTGGGAACATCACTACAGCTATTTGCTGATGGTTACTGGTACTTTTAGTAAATGTGTGAACTACATGCGATATCAAATGGTGGCTTCACACAATGAAAGTGATTGGATCTCTGTTGGCTTCACTTGTTTGGGTCTTGGGTGCAAATCCTGGGTAATCCAGTATGTTAGCATTACCTGGAAATAATTCACAGGCTGAACAGGTCTGAGCAATCATATAAAGATGCTATGCTTGAGTCATTGGGGATGGAAGGAGTTGCTATTGTCTAAATCAGATTACTACAAGCTACTGGAGGAAGTCAGAGAAGCTGCTGACAAGGAGAAAAACAAAACTAGGAAGGAATTTACCTGTTGACTAGTAAGTAATTTTTAATGTATATAACCAACCACCATGTATATATTTCACTATATTCCAGACTTCTAAATTCAATTAATTTAATTTCTGTGATAATTTCATCCTGTTTATAGTGTTTGATACACCTCCGAATTTCACATTATTTCCTTTCATTTTTGCAACGATTCTGTAATATTTTAATTTATATACTTTTTTGTAATCTAAAATTATTGTAGATTGCATTATTGTAATTTTACAATATTTTATCCCCTTTTGACTATATAATCTTTATTTATTCATTTTCTAACAGTAATGAAATTCTACAGTGTGGCGATGTTGAGAAGCTGATCCGAAAACTTAAAGCTCACACTGACACCCAATTATACTACTCTACAATTGAGGACTCATATGATGTCCTCAGGAGAGCCCACACAGCAACTGGACATGGAGAGCAGGACAGAATGCTGAAGGAATTGAGCAAGAAGTATGTCAACATGACCTACAAAGCTGTAGAGTTCTACCAATCTCACTGCGAGGAATGCCAGAAGAAGAGGACACGTCCACTGACAAAAGGGGTTGTTGTCAATCCTATTTTGACAAAGGCCTCCAGGGGTTAGGTAGATTTGATTGACATGCAGTCCTTGAAATCTGATAGGCATAAGTGGATTATGGTTTACCAGGACCATCTGACTAAATTTTGCGTAATACGAGCTCTATCTTCTAAAAGAGCTAGTGAGATGACTTATCATCTAATGGACATATTTCTACTCCTGGGGGCACCTGGGGCCTTATTAACTAAAATTCTTAAGTCAAATTCTTAGAATTTTGCTTAACTTTAAGTCAAATTCTTAGAATTTCCCAACACTTAAGTCTTATTCTTAGAATTTATAAAAGTGGTATTAACTAAAATTCTTAAGTCAAATTCTTAGAATTTTGCTTAATTTAAGTCAAATTCTTAGAATACGACTCAATTCTTAGAATAATTCTAAGAATTGAGTCGTATTCTAAGAAAAATATTTAGTGAGGTAAAGAGGACACTTAACTTATACTTTATTTTACTTTTCTATGAAATCATAATCAATACGCATTTATTTACAAAGAAGATTGTTCATCGCTTAAGACAATATGTTTGATTATCATATCCACATGTTGTAATACCCGCTATTGGGTGGGGCAATTATCTCATTAATGATAAATGAAGTATACAAGTAGAAGGATATTATTTTCTACTATGCGCATATCTTCTCAAAAAGCGATTGAAGTCGAATGAATTGGCATAAATTTTATTAATCAATAGCAAGAATCAATCAAGTAGAATTACCCAATTCTAAGAATTTTTCTTAGAATTGCTTAATTCTAAGAATTATTCTAAGAATCCGTTAAGTATAGCCAAGTTAAGAATTCTTAACGAAAACTAAGAATATTTCATGAATTCTTAGAATTATTCTTAGAAATACACTTAGAATTAAGTTAAGAATAATTCTTAGAATTTTAGTTAATAAGGCCCCTGGAATTCTTCAGACTGACAATGGCACTGAGTTTGTTTCCCATGTCATCTCAGAACTGAAAGACACGTGGCAAGATCTCCACAATTGTTCATGGAAATCCCAGGTATCCACAGAGCCAAGGATCTGTTGAGAGAGCCAATGGTGACATCAAGGATATGTTTGTTGCCTGGATCTCTGAAAAGAACACAAGATTGAAACTTTGGGATTAAGTTTGTTCAATTTCGGAAGAATACAGTCTATCATGCAGCGATTAAGTGCTCCCCATACTCTGCTTTGTTTGGGTGTGACGCACATACTGGATTAACATCCTCTTAATTACCACAAGAGATCATTGAGAGAATGCAATCTGAGGATGATCTGATTGCTCTAATAACTGCACCTGCATCATCTCAGCCACCAACCTCCCCTGGGCTTTCTACTGACCACCATCCAGCCTCCTCTGAGTCATCTGATGACCCGCCATCATCTCAACAACCAGCCTCTCCTGAGCTGTCATACCTGCATCCCCTTCACTCTCCTCACCTAGTAACTGATGAAACATCTCCAGCTGGAGTTGTGGAAGAGCACAAGAAGGAGATCAAGAGAAGGAGGATAGAGGCCAGTGCCTCGAAATTATCACAAGCAGAGAGGATGGTACAGCGCTGCCACATCCAATTCAAACCTGGATGCCCTGGTGATAATGTAGCTGTTCCCATCCCCTCTGTAGATCGTGGAAGAGGAGACCCCAGGAACATTCAAGGAGTCATTTTGTACAGGGATGAGAGAGATCAGTACAATATTGCAGTGAAATCAGGAATCCTAAAAGGTTTATATTCCCGTAATCAGTTTGCAGAATCTGCAACAGGAGGTCAAGGCTTCACTAAATGCAACTGTCAAGGTTCCAAGAAATGCCAGACCAATAGATGCAAATGCTATAAGCTACTTTACAGTGCAATTTCGGGTGTCAGAGTAGCCTAAACTGTTCTATTAAGTAATTATCAATGGGTACATTGACTCATTATTATAGTTTGATTACTATGCGTGTATGTGTTTTAATTATTATTTCAGTTCATTACTTCTATCCTAAGATATGTGTTTTTATCATGATAGTTGCATACACGTATAAAAGCTAATCCTTATTGTCTCATTTATTATATATGTATTAGAATAAATAAATAATACTTTTCTGACTTTGTGTGAATTCCTACTATTAATGTCTTTATACACTTGTAAGGAAATTCATGAATTTCCTGGCCTTTTGGGAAATCCATGATTTTCCCCAGTAATTTAGTAAATTCATGAATATACTGAAATTTCGGGAATTCAGGAATTTCCTGAAACCAGACAATTACTGTAACATATATATATAATTGTATATACTATTTATAAGCGTATGTAAACCCATATATGCAAAATAAGCTCAATCTCGATACTTGGCTACA
The DNA here is from genome assembly GCA_024704765.1 of Oopsacas minuta. NCBI lineage: Eukaryota > Metazoa > Porifera > Hexactinellida > Lyssacinosida > Leucopsacidae > Oopsacas > Oopsacas minuta. Next base: position 316,127 of record JAKMXF010000177.1, on the reverse strand, counting down.
ATTTTGTTGGGTATATACTAATCCTTATCACATTTATCTGTTTTCCAATAGTGAGGTTGAAACTTATCATCTTCTTCGGTGTTAATATTGCCCATCAACTTGGCCTCCTCATGAGTTGTTTGTGTGTTTCCCAAACTACTTAATTCTTTTGTGATTCGCAATAGCATCATCCCAATTGAGATAGTAGTTATAGGTCGCAATACAGTTGATTAAACTTAGAGGATATGATGCTTGGTTATTTTCTCTTTTTTGAATCTTAAATTCCACATCCTCTGCAAATGAGAATGAAACATCTCACCACTTTGTTCTGAACTGATATCAGCTCCAGTATCATAAATTGACACATAATGGTGAAAATATTATCTGTAGTAATCAGATAGTACATGCGAGTGTAAAAACCAAGGCAAAGAAGTAGCGTCCAAGCATCCATGAATACACGAATACTTTCCATCCAGCCCAATTCACGAATTTTCTCCAGGCATTTATCTTTTACCCTTTTCATTGCTCTCAGTGCATCTAAATATATACTAGCATGACATTCATAAGGTATTTCCTCCATTGCCACTGCATCTAGAAGCCGCGGACACAAATAAACTTCAAGGGCCTGTACAGGAATCAGACCTGTATACTTTAGCCTTTAGCAAGGCTAGACAATGTCGTGTAATAAGTTGACGACTCTCTTTAGTATCTGTTGCTTCCGATGGTCTTGCAGCAAAATAGAGTAACAGGCACACTACTGATGCAGTTCAACTTTTCGGCGAAATAGAAAACAGCGATTCGTTTTCTCACTTCCTTCAAACCAACGTTGTAATATAACACGTTAACCAACCTCAACAATAAACATCCTTCCAGTATCTCCGTTACACTCGTACACTGGCATTTTCAAGTGGTTCAATCTACTAATTTATCATTTGAATTGTGGAAAATGTACATGGTCACCGACATCTATGGCGATAAAAAATTCGATGATATTTGTCAGAAATCTGATTGAAGGAAAGACAGGAATGAGGATAGATCAGCCGAATGCAGTGGAGGTACTAACTCTACTGGTAGTGTAGCTCGTCGAACATTTTCCTGTGATTCGAAATACATTGAGTGTGTATTGTCAGTTGTTGAAACAGAACACAAAGAAACACTCAAAACTACATATGCACTTGGCAGCTATTCTTCGAATAATCAATTCAGACGGGATCATTAACACCGGGGTATTTGGTGATCTATGTACCGATACATATCTCATGATCGTTGATTCATTACCTTGGGCGAGCATTACCCCAACATTTCACTGGGTATTAACTCACTCAGAAGAAATTTTGAAAGAGGGATCAGAGGCATGCAACAAGTTACTAAGAAAGTATAGGGAGATTCTTGCAAGGAAGTCTTCATTTGATTATAATGCAATGAACATTTTCGTGAGACTGGCGCCTGAAAGTGACCCTGTATTGAATCAATTTCGTTCAAGTTTAGTTTGTGAAAGGTGTGGGGAACACGGCCACACAAAAAAAGTGAAGTGTTGTAGGGATAATACCGAAAATAGACTACTAGATTCTTCCATAGACGAAATTGTTGATTCACTTATAATTAATTCATATATTCATTAAAATGTTAAATCTATATCACTATTATCCAAATACTTTACAGGGTAATAGTATGTATATATACAGAGTAGGAGATTTTTCTTATGAAGTGTATTTTTCTGAGTTTTAGTAAATAATTTTTAAATGTGACGTCATCATAATATGTGATGATGTCATATCCAGAAATCTAGAAGCCATAGAAGAAATTTGATTCTCCCATTCGATTCGGATACGATAACCTATTCGCGAATAATGCATTGCATGTGATTATCTGGTGATAGAATACCTATTCTTTACTAACTCCCATTTTAAACCACTTTGGTTTAATACAATCGAAAGTCTACAACTTATCTAAGAACCCCGAAGAAAAATTTTGCATTCCTACAGAAGAAATATTTTTGGATTTGCTTCCCTTGGCTTTAAATAAGGCCATTTTCTTTACTTTGATAAAGGAAATGGCCTTATTTGAAGTCACTGGAGGACAAATCTAAAAATATTTCTTCTATGGAGGAAGTACTGAATACAATTCTTCCCACAAGGATTGAGGCAGAACGGATTTTCTCGGCGGCAGGACTATTTGTTACGAAGTTGGGATCACGTTTGAGTGAAAACTTGGTTGATAGCTTATGATCTTAAAGTAATATTTCAAGAAGCAAGAGATAAAGTAAAAATATATTAAAAGATTTTAGGATTTCCTCATTATTAGTCATTCTTTTATCTAATTTTTTTCTATTTGATAAATCAAATTACAAGAGAGTACTATCAATTCACCGATTATACTCTATTAATCGGTTACTTTGCGAATTATCTTTCCGATAGACTATTAATATACAATGAGATTCTTTTAACATCACTAAGTGGCACAAACACTTATGCATAGGTATATCTTAAAATCGAAAAGTCCGATATCCTTTTTATATATGCTAAAATGTACCTTAGAATGTGCTCTTCGCGTATATAAAAATTCCTCAGCTCACTTCGGCATGTATTTTATTAAGTCCACTGTCAATTTAATTCTTGTCTCAGCTCCATAAGAGATCCACTTGAGCATCAATTCGGGCTGGATGTTCATTATTATTATTTCATTATTTTGTTACGTATCAGCGGAAAATGGGTTAATTCATAAAAATTTTAGGAAATGACTATAGTCAAATTTGATATTTGAATATAGAATACGCAGAAAATTTTTCTATTGTACTATTAGCTAGTTTATGTTTATACACACTTAAGCTAAATTACATTGATTAAAAGATAGAATAATGACGACATAATGACTATATTGTTGTGGTAGCCGAATGAAATGCGTGCACTGGAGCTGAAACATGTTTCCAACTAAATTAACTAAACAGGGACGGGGTAAATGGTCAGGCCAGTCAGACTATGACCTGACCACTTTACAATAGATCAAGCCAAATGGCCTGACAGCTATTTGGCACCTTCCGCCTCCCGTCCTAACAACGGTCTTATATTAAATACAAAGCGCATTTAATATGTGTGTATGTGTGTGCTCCCACATAATTGTTATCTACATTACCTTTGTTCTTCATTTAGTCATGTCATTTACGGCCACAAACTCCTCTCACAGATCAATCTCTAACTTATTTTCTCTTGAACAGAATACTTCTCCCTTACATGATGCCGTTATTTCTCAAGATCTCCCCAGTCTTAGGCAGTTGCTGACTAGTAATTCTTACGATATTGATGTTTTGGACGAATGCGGTAGAACCCCCCTCATATACTCCATTTTTGTTGGTTCATTTGTTTGTTTTGAATTACTCTTGCAATCTGGATCAAATATATATATCCTAGACTTTGACAGTAAATCCCCTCTTCATTGGGCTTGTCAATTGGGACGATTGCGGATTGTAAAGTATTTAATAAGCAAGGGTTGTGATATATATCAGAAAGATAGCGACTGTCGTACGGCTCTACACCATGCTACAGTACAACACTTACCAAAAGTAATATTCTTTTATTTGGTTGCCATTCAATATTTTACAGTGAATCCATTTGATGTGATACTAAACATCATTATGCAATACTAGCAACAAATCTAATCTATCTATATCTCTTGATTTTTTGCACTACCACGAGATTTGTCCGGAAAAACTCATATGCGCATCAGAGCTAATCTGTGGGTTAGGTAAGGGCCTCAAGCTCCACTAAGGTTGTACTGATCTCCGAAAATTTACGAGTTGTTTTAGAAATTGGCCTAAGATTTCGTACTGTATCACTGAAGATACTGATTCTCTTTTTCGCCACCATACCGTATTTACAATTATGTACCGTATATACTATTCTTTTATGCCTTAAATTGATTTGACATTACAGTGAAGCAGTAGTCCTGTTTGCAGCCTAGGTATACACTACAAGCTTTGTAGTGTATATGTGACAATACTGGGATCCAGTTTGAACTAAATTTACGCATTTAACAAAATTATTTATTAATTTTCACCTTTTGTATTCGAAAAATCACATTATCGCCATTCTTAAACCATAACAGGGTCATTCTATTAACACTCGACCAATGGCCCCCTCGTGAAACTTATTATTTTACCTAAACTACCCTATATATCTTATGAAAATTGTCAATTATTAGCTTTCAATTACCAATTTGTTAACAGCTTCCAGAGTTTCATTGGTGTAACATATTTATTACGTGAACTCTGATTTTTGTGCCTTAGTTTTGATGTTTATGGTAATTTTCATAGTATTAAGCAATATTTCCTTTTTCTGGGAAAAATTCATTAGCTAATTACTTTCTTAATGATTTTTGAATGCGAACTATGCATTTAATCATTTCATTACCGGAATACAGTCGTTTCTACTAAAAAGTTAGTATATTCTAACAATCAAACAGAATCATTCTGAGATTTCGCTTCTTGAGTATAATTGTTAAGCTTGGTATGTAGATGAATGCCGCTCCCCTAAAATTGGACTTGTAAAATCTTACTCCACACTCAATACCAATCATATCATATCGAATTATAACACATGGTCATAACCTACTATGTATAAGGCCTGACAGTAACTGAACAAAGGATAAGTAACCCCAATTGAACAAATTCCATTTGATTTCGATATCACAGAAACTGTGTATTTGGCACGAATACATGTATTCATGGCCTACTAAAATAGGTTATACCTGCCGCCAAATCATGTTGAATAATAAATTTCAAATATTACCAAATATATAGCCTTATTTATTACCCCTTGATGTATTGCACAGTTTTAGAACAACAAATTATCAATAATTATATGCTCAATATTCAGGAATGTGTGGAATTATTTGTCAAGTAAGCATTTATTGTTATATTATGCCATTATTTGATGCCTTGTAGAACGTACTTTAAATTTATCATCTTTCATTTCAAAGTGAGTATATGATCTATCGATACTTTATGCAAAATAACAATATCAATAATTGTATTACAAAAGTTGGCTCGTTTTTGACTACGATAGAGACCAGGGATAACACTTTTTCTCAATATACACTTATAACTCGATAATAGTCTTGATTATATCAAATGAGTTTAGCTAATTTGTAATATATTCACGAATTCTCATACCCTTGTAAGTTATAATATACTTTGATATAATATCTCTTACCAATTTAACGTGATCGTAAATATGCCCACGTATGATAATTTTTCGCAATACGCAATAGTTTTGGAGATCATCTCAAAGTATATTATAAAGTTATGGGAAGTCGGGTATATATTACAAATTGGCTATCTTATTTTGACAATAACACTAACTAGTATCGATTATAGAGTTATAATTGTTAATTGGGAAAATGTGTCATCCCTGGACTTTACTGTAAGTCAAGAACAAGTTAACCTTTGTATTACAATTATTTGATATTCCGTAGCCTACTAATGGTAAGGCCTGATCACTACTTTTGACCTGGGATAAAGGGAAGTGATATACTTTGATTGGAAATTCTTTAATCGCCAATAAATGAAATTGGTACTTTCTCACCCGAATAAATGTATTATTAATATGTAAGGATTCCAAAAGCAACATTTGTGAAATTTTCAGAGCGAAATGACGTTAGCCTAATTGGTAAGTATGTATCAACAAATGCTTAATCTTTGAAACCATATAGAACGTTAATTATTAATCTATGTTCAAAATGTTGAATTACCAAATGATTTAAAACTGTTTCTCTACAAAAAATATACACACTGGCCTGTGAGATAACTCAGAAATGTTGGGATTTCATCATGACAATCTATATATATATAAACAAAGTGTATGTGTATGTGTATATCCGCGCGTTTTTTCAGAGATGCCTAGGCTGATTAGAACCAAATTTTGTGTGTCGACTAAATAGTACTCAACTTTTCCTACAAATAAGAATTATTTTTCGAATCGAACCATTTTTGGACAAGATATGTGAATTTTACAACTCGCCCATAGAAATCAATGCATTTTTCGGAGTAGGTGATAACATCACCTACATATCACCTACAAATCAATAGACACCGTAGTGGATCAGAATTATGCTGTTCAATATCCAACTGAGTTTCTAAACTCCTTACTACCACCATGATTACCACCTCATAGCTTTTCACTCAAAATCAGATGACCTATCATGCTTTTGATTGTTCACTAAGAGCTATTATATGTGGACGCGTAGCGTTCGCACACTCCAAAAAACAATCGCGAGGGCCGAATGCCCGTAAAAGCATTCCGCAGGAACTAGCAGAAAAGTCGCCCAGATGGCGGCATTGCGGCTCATGGATGTCATATGTTTTGTTAATATCCTCATATAACTCGATAATCGTTACAATTATTGTCAATTCAGCAAAGCCAACATATAATATAGACCTGGGGCCGTATTCACTAAGATTGGTATTCACTAAGATTTAAGCTCATACTTAAGTATGTACTTAAGTACAAAAGTTAAGTAACCTACCGAGGTTGCTTAAGTTATTCAAGCTCTATTTTAAGTTTCCAAACATATTATATTTATCGATAACATTGATGTAATCACTTCAGTCACTCGTTTTCTTTGATTAATTCATACTTTCACTATAAATTATGATTTTCTATGATGTTACAATATGACTAAATCGTATATCTAAAGCTGCTGCTGTTGATCTTTTTCTAAAAGTCTCTGCTTTTTATGACGATAATACTCCCTCTGCTCTTCATTCAGCTGTAGTTGAGCCGAGAATACTTCCATCTGTTTAAGGAGCACTTCTCGTTGCAGAGGAAGTAAATCAGAGACCTTTGTTGACTGTTCGATGCTCCTCTTACGCCTACGCCTCCCCTCTGGACGACTGTTAACTACAGTAACTTCTGGTCCCTCAAACACTGGTGTTATTTCCCTGCTTTCGCTAATCTCAGTGTGTGAAGGCAATGTTGTTGGGGCTTGAAACATATCAACACTACCACATATTCCAGAGAACGCTGGCGTACTTGAGAACATCTGTGATACTCTCTCCGTCACAGATGTGGATATTTCCCTATCGGAGCTAAGGATCCGGATGTCTTCATCCTCCACTTCACCAGCTTCATTTGGCCCTCCTCCTGTCCTCCTCGCTTCCCTTCGACTGGAATCCACACGGGCTTTTGCGGAACCTTTTAGATTGTTCCACTTCTTCTTTACATCTTTCACATCTCGGTTGTTGCTATGGATGGAATTGATTTTCCTCATAACATTGTTCCAAAGCCCCGTCTTTTTTTTGTTTATCTCCGCGCACTGACCAGCAGTACCTCTCAATATATCTCCAGCATCCTGGATTGCCTCAATGAGTGTATACTCCTCCTCCTTTGTCCAATTTACTTTGCGACCTTGTCCATACTCTTGCTTTGGAATATCAATAACCTCCACCAATTTATAGTTTTCATAATGCAACAACTAGCTCCAAATTCAAGTGCGATACTTGATACATTTCACAAATAAATATCCCAACTACAAAGACCAACACCCTACTTAGATGTTTCAAAACTACAATTTCCATGTTACCTTATAATCATTAACTGTGCAAAATGTTTCCATATCTACATCACAACATATATGCTATGTGAATTTAGTTGCTGAAATTATGAATAGAAAATTGATCCCTGTAATGCTTTGATGCCAAATGCCCAACAGTTTCTTCAAAGTCAAGAACATCATCCGGATAGGAATAATCGGAGACTTCATCTTCTAAGAGAGGTTGTTTCCACTGTATTGCTATGTTATGCAATACTGCACAAGCAACTATGATGAAACAAACTTTATCTGGACTCATCCTGAGCTCTCCATGAAGACAGTGGAATCTTCGTTTCCATCGCCCAAATGTCTGTTCAACAATAACCCTTGTCCTCTTATGTGCATAGTTGTAGTTAAATTGGGGAGTAGATATTGGTTGGCGATAAGGAGTGAGTAAATATGGCCTCATCATGTAACCGCTATCTCCTAATATATGCTCCCCTATTGAAAAGGTATTTTCAACATGCATCCCAACACCTGAATTCTTCCAAATCCGTGAATCGTGAACAGACCCAGGAAAACGTGCCAATACATCACTAAACATTCCATCTGGTTGGCAAATAGCTTGGACATTAATTGAGTGGTAAAAATGCCGATTTATATAATCTGCTTCATTTTCCGAGGGTCTTTGGATTCGTATGTGTGTTCCGTCAACTAATCCTACTACGCCTGGAAAGTGAGCAATTTCATAAAACTTGTTTTAACTTCTACCCTCTTGAGACCAGGCAAACTAACAAACTGATGGTATATAGCTTGCAAACCCAGAGAAACATCTCGGATATAACGAGAGGCAGAAGCTTGGCTTGCGTTTATCCCATCCCCACAAATTATCTGGAACGTTCCAGAAGCGAAAAACTGAAGTGCCACACAAACTTGCAAGTGAGGGGAAGCAGCACAAGAACGCTCGGTGAAATTCAAATAGTTAGCTATCAACTCTGTAATTTTAGATATTGAAACTCTAGAGAAACGGAAACGTCGAACAAGTTCCATATCATCATAACAATCTGGGGGATCATTGAGATCCCTGAAAACTCGTTGACGTGCCATTGAGGAAGAGGTTTCTTCTTCTGCGAGAAATAGTGGAATCATCTGTGCCATTTGTTTATATTAAAATACTGGAATATTTATATATTATATTTGATCATAATTGTATTTAGCAAAACAGTCATTAGTGTAACTTGGAATGTATAATTCAGAATGATATTATTTAATATTACGTACAAAGTAATGCATTCCTTAGTAACAGATATGTTATATCATAAGCGTTTGAGGAATTCCTTGTAACATTATTTGTGAAGTATTTCATGAACGTAAACCACAATATTATCGTGAGATCATGCATAAACCATGAAAGTTTTGAAATATATTCCTGAATGATTGAAAGTAATTCTGTAAAGCAATCCATCAGAAACTCACAAATTCATGAATATAAGTGATACTTAAGTATGCACTTAGTTAAGTACATACTTAAGTACGTACTTAACTCTTAGTGAATACGACTTAAGTACGTACTTAACTAAGTATGCTTAGTGAATACGGCGGCTGACTTCCCATATTCTTATAATACATTTTGATATGACATCTCTTAACAAAAAGACGTGATCATGAATTTTGAGATTATATAATAATATTTGGGGATTATCATATCGAATTATATCACAAGGGTGTGTGAAGTTGAATGTATACTATAAAAAGGCTATCATGAATTTACCATAATTGTAACGCTTTTCAAAGGATCTTGGACGAATGATTATTTTGTAATCGAGCACAATGAGGTCATATTGTGCCTGATATGTCAATAGCGAAGAGAGGGAAACCATTATCTGATGCAGAATTTGTGAAAGACTCTATGAACTTATTTACATCTGTAGTATATCCTGAGAGAAAGTCGATAGTAGAGAACACCAGCCTTTCATCTCAGACCGTTGCTAAAAGAGTGGATGACCTAGCAACCAATATTCAAAAGACTTTGATCAACAAACTCGGTGCTTGTCAATTTTATAGTCTAGCCATCGATGAAAGCACAGATGTGTGTGATACTGCTCAACTCGCAATATTTATAAGAGGAGTGACCAAATGTTTTGAAGTCGTTGAAGAACTACTCGACCTATGTCCCATGAAAGGTACAACAACAGGACAAGACATTTCGACGAAGTAAAACATGTAATGTTAAAATTCAATCTAGGTCGGGACAAAGTTTGTGGCATAGCAACTGATGGAGCCCCTGAGATGATAGGAAATCATAAATGATTCACTAGTCTAGTGCTTAAATATGTATCTCATGAAGTCATTTCATATCACTGCATCATTCACCAAAACAACAGCGTGCAAAACCCTGGAGATGAAACATGTGATAGAAAACGTTGTTTCTATCGTCAATTTCATTAGATCTAAGGGATTCAATCACAGAAAATTTCAGGCCTTTCTAACAGAAGTAGGATCAGACCACGACGATGTTATTTATTTCATCCATGTCCGATGGCTCTGCAGAGCGGCCACTCTTGCCAGATTCTATTCCCTACTTGAAGAAATTTCAATTCTTTAGAAAGAGCAAAGAAAAGGATTTAAGCTTAATGGAAGATGATCAATGGTTGAATGACTTGGCATTTCTAGTTGATATTACCAAGTATCTTGCGGAACTTAAGGTGAAGCTACTAGGAAAGGAACATTGTGTCAACAAACTGTATGAACATGTACAAACGTTCATTCAAAAATTAGAATTGATTCATACACAGTTGATTAACATGAAAGTTGTATATTTCACAACTCTATCTACTAGGGATGGAACGAGTGAAGTATGATAAGTATTCTACTCTCATTAGAATTCTAAGATGAATTTGAACAAAGGTTTGCGATTTCAGGGAACACTGTGATGAACTCAAACTGTGTTCAGATCCATTTAGGATTGATGCCAATGATGCTCATGCCATGTCCCAATTGTAACTAATTTACATTCAAAGTGACAGTGATTTGAAGAGGGCTTTCGCCGAACATGATCTCCTAACATTTTATCGTAAATATGTTATCTCAGCGTCCTATCCAAATATCTCGCAATTTGCACTTCATTTCATTGCGCTGTTAGGAAATATATATTGCTGCGAACAGTTTCTTTCAAGAATGAAACCGTTGAAACAAATACCCGATCTAAATTGACAGACGAACATCTTATCTGAATACTTCGTATCGCTACATCAAGTGTACCGGCAGACATTGACCACTTGAGCAAGCAAAAACAATGCCAAACATTTCATTAAATTTCAAGAGTAAAGCAATATATAGCTATTATTAAACTTTCATCTAATTAATTGCAAAAAATATCAGTTCACATTTATTCATCGGAACTTTATCTGAAATAAAGTTGGAATGTGGCCCCTTGTTCGAGAAGGTTGGAAACCCCTGATATACAGGGTACGATTTAAGTTCTGTCCCAATTATGTGAATAATAATTCTTTATCATTTTAAATTCTCATCTAGCTACTACAATACGAATTACGAATTGCTATTAAATATATTCATCTTTGGTTTTAATAACTCTTTCAGTCTGCTTGGTAGAGCCCCTACTGAGGTATGTAGGACCTCTTGGGGGACTATCTGCCATTCTGCTACCAAAGATCTGTTCAAACTTACTATAGGCATTTGTTTCGAGAATGGACCATACAGAATAATCAATGGGATTTTGGTCTGGACTGTAGGGGGGGCCACTGTTCTTTTCTGATAAACCCGAGTTATTCCTGTGAATCCAATTTTGAGTTGCATTGCGGTATGGGCGGGGCTTCATCTTGTTGGAACACGAAGGAATTCCCATTGAACACTGTTTGCCATAGAATAAAAAAAATCAACTCACGGTAAGTAAAAGCATTGATTTTAACCCTATCGGGGACAAAATCATAGGAGTTCGCCCACAAGCGGATATTCCAGCCCAAACCATCACTGAGAGAGGTTTTTGCATCCGAGGGGCATATCTGAGCATTTCATTATTGCTACATGTCGTGGGTGATATTATTCTATCAATTTGACTATTACAGGGTTGGGCATAAGTTCTGCCACATTTTTAAATAACTATATTTTCCGATTGATATATTGTATTATGTTGAAATTCGGTATGTACTACTAAATATAGTATATAGATTCGCAGATACGTTAATTATTCGATGTATCCTCCTTTTCTTTCAATTACAGCCTTTAGTCTCTTAGGGAAGGCCTCTACAGCGGCACGGAGTATTTCTTGGGGTATTCTCTCCCATTCTCGACACAAAGACTTTTTCAGAGAGTCTATATTGGTGTGAGACTTCAAACATGCCCTCGTTTCCAAAATGGACCAGATAGAATAATCCATTGGATTTAAATCGGGGCTGTATGGTGGCCATTCTTCCTTTTGAATAAAATCTGGATTATTGCTTCGAAGCCAGGCCTGAGTGGCATTCGATGTGTGGGCTGGAGCACCATCTTGTTGGAACACGAAAGGTTTCCCAGAAAACATAGTTTTAGAGAGATCTTGTATTACAGGTTCTAAAATAAGCTCACGGTAGGTTCGGGTGTCGATTTTTACGCCAGCAGGCACGAATATGAGTGGTGTCCGGCCAATTGATGATATTCTCGCCCAAACCATGACTGAAAGTGGCTTTTGTATACGGCTGACATATCGAAGTTCTTCTGGGATAGAAGAAATTGAGGATGAGATAATGCGATCATTTTGAGGGTTCGTTGCTTCCTCAATGGTGAATAATTTCTCATCTGAGAACAGGAATGAATTGAGACCATGGATCGCGTGCCTCTTAAGAAGTCCCTTGCTTCTTGATGCTCTTTTTGCCTTCACTAGGGTCGTGATGTGATGGACTCTCTTTCTCTTGAAAGAGCGCATATGCAAGTCATTTTTAACAACTCGTCCGATTGATCTACGTGAAACTCTTAGTTCTTTGGCCATTTTGCTCATTGACCGGCGGGGATTTCGGCGAATTCGTTGACGTACTACTTTTTTAAGCCTTTGAGTCGTTACAGACCGTGGACGGCCAGATCTTGGTTTATCAGTAATCCCGCCAGTCACTTCATATCGCTCAATAGTTCGAGTTATGAACTTCCTTCTGCTATTAGGGAATTTCAGAAGATTGAAGATTTCTGAAGGATTTTTTCCTGCTTGAAATAATTCAATGATTTTCGACCTCTCTTGCTCCATGACCAATTATCGCTTCAAAAGGCTAAGATAATATAAAATTTCAGGGAAAGAGTGAAAAATATATATTATAACAAAGTTTGAGCTAAATGACAGATACAAATAACTAATGGAATAATTTTTGGCTGGATTATAATATTGTGGCAGAACTTATGCCCAACCCTGTAGAAACCACGTGGATTGTGAAGATTACCCACAAATTGAAACACTAATACACTGGTTATGCTTCAATTTGTCGGTAGTCGAAATTTGGGATATAACTTAAATCGCACTCTGAATGTGAAGTACATACGTTCTCCAAGGCATATAATTTTGATTTAGTTTAGTGATTAATGCTTACTAGACAAATAATTCCACACATTCCTGAATTTTTACATAATTATAGTTGATGTTTCGTTGCTCCATAATTTTGCAATACATGTATTCGAGCAAAATTGCGCAGTTTCTGCAATATAGAATTCTCATAAATCGGCTAACGTATCCCTAGTCCCAAATCCACAAGTTACTGTTAGCCTTATCTATAGTAGGCTATGGTAAAAAATATTCGGTTTGGCAAGACCTCAAGTTCAGCAGATCAAACATATCAGGTTTTTTATGTCCGATCGGACAAAAACAACACAAAATATTTCCTGACAGGGTATATCATATCCTCATTTATCATATATTACTCATGCTTGAGTTTGTACATCTGTAGTAGATTGACAGTGATCAGTAGAATTACATTCCGATATTTCCAGGATAATTGAACTAATACGTGTTTTACTGGGCCGACTATACTATTTTGTATAATTCTATACTATTAGAACTCAACTAGTGATAAAGTAATCAAACAATTGAGATTTCAACTATTTGTTTACTATATACTCATAAAAACAACAATAAATTTGCATATGAGAAACTTGAAATTGCGAAATTCGGATTCAGCGTACTTGATTACCCCTATATTTCTGTTGAGAGCATGTCTCTAAGTATATTTCGAGATTTTAACTATTTGTGTATTTTAATTTCATCACCCAACACATATGATAAATCGGAATCAGCATACTCGATTACCCAATGTTATTGTATACTTTCCTATATCTTCAACAGAAAGAGGTGTTATTCCCTATATTATATACACAGATCATCTTCCCCTATTATTATAATACAAAGTGGACAGACAATCGAACACACACACATAGCCACAATAATTGAGCTTTCCTTATATAGATTAAAGTATGTGTATATATGTATGAATAATTATAACGGTATTTTCGGAATTGATTGAAGAACCTGTAAGAGCCATAAAGCTGAAATTTGGTATGTATGGGTCTTTTGGGGCTGGCTCGGATATTTAAGTCTTGAACGAATATTCACACCTATGACGTAGATATGGCGTAATTGTCAACTTTGGAATTCCGAAAATCACATTTTTTACCACTGCTCAGCAAATATAGATGATAGAATATTGAAATTTAATCACAGGTACCCCAAATATGCCAAATGTCCTGACTTCATGATTTTGCTAAATGCTGACTAATCATGGGATTATTACGTCATTATGACTACAAACAATAAAAATTCCCGAATTAGATTTTCTTTGAGAATTTCATATTTACTCGAGCATAAAGTGCTCAGATTACTGAACAAAAAGCCACGTATTAACTCCAGTATTACCGCAGAAGGCCATTAATTGGAATTTGAATGGACCATGGGATCAAAATTTCTGTCATTTCATACATTCAGTGCACGAAGTGCTGAGTATATTGCGTTGCATAGCTACCAAAAGTACTAAGAAAGTTCTCTTTATAATACTTAAGCTAACCTGAGGCACTAAGCTGTCGCATAGCGACCTAGCAAGCGAAGCCCGCTACTTCTATTTTTGGAGTGAATTCCAGCAAATATTATTCCATTAACAAAGTGCTGAGTTTCATTTCGCTACTTGTTTAGCTGCTTTAGTTTCACAACATTGGCACTAATATTTCTTTTGGGATGACCTTTCATTAACTTTTGCCATGTTGTATACTTAAGCTAAATGCGATGTACGAAATGTCGAGCGATATGCTGTCACTGAGTTGACTGGCAAGCAAACCTCCCTATTCTAATGAAATGCGAATTCTATTTGTGTACCTTTCAATATATAATTCAGTTATCTAGATCTACTTTCGATGTCAGTAACTTTAAGCCAATTCGTGAATTAGCATATACGGTTGGAGGGTTTACCGCGAACAATTGTTATATTAACAAATTGATACTGCCGGATTAAAAATTTTATGCTCTATGACATCTTCGAATTCGCTAAAATCCGATTTTGGGAATTTTGGGAATTTTTTCGTCAGTTTATAGCACCTACAAGTTTTAAGAATAAAGCTAACGTCTATACATGTCCAATTATAGTTTTATATCGATATTAGTAATCAGTTTCAAATTTTCTGTCAATTAAGTGGTCATTTTAAATTTTTAGGTATATTTTGCACTAGCAATGCAAGAATATGTCGGAAATGTGACAAGATGCTATTCTCAAAGTCAAAATTTATCCTTACCAAATCGAGTGACTCCTTTTTCGCGCCTCTAAGCTAGCTGAGTGTCTGAGTTTAATAATCAGGGCGTAGATAGGGCGGCGCCACCTAAAATTTACTACAGTCAGTTTCCTTTTTGTACACTCGAAGGATAGAAATTACATTAATAAATATTATGCTATTTTTATGTGATTTACGTATGTATTCTCTATACAAAGGATAAAACATTGGTTTAACTAGTATGGAGGTAAAATAGCTTTTAATACACGTTGAATCATAGTGGTAAAGGTGGTGCCTTCTTACTTCTAGTGCTACCTACGCTCATTCTCGTAATACTCCTATCAAACCCTCGAAAGTAACTCTAAACATTTTTACTTGATAGTCTTCTTCGGCCTCCATATTTTATTGCTGTTTTTTACATTTTTTATTACAGACATACAATACTATCGTCTGTGTGAGAAATATTTGTGATGTAGATCTAGTTATTAAAGCAAGTGATTTATTTTATGGTCATCAGAAATTTTATGGTTAAGACAGAGATTAAATAATTCTTTGTTTACCTCGCCCATAGATCCTCATCCAGAATTTGTTGCACACTAGATTGAATTTGTGCCTCCCCCCCTTATTTCCAAGCCACTCGACGCCGCTGCATATCGGAGTTCTTGGGGTTTGACACAAGATTTTTTGAGGGCAGGCGAAGTGATATTCTTGCCCTCAGAAAGTATTGAGAACTACCGCCCCCTGGATCGACGCCCTTTCCTCATCCCCACGTAGTAAATTCATTTAGTATTTTTATGAAGTTTTTACAAGACTGTCCATCGACAATTTTCTGATCACCATAAAATATAGTATAATGTGGCCTAAACCTCGATCTAGATTCTAGAACTATATTACCTTATACATGTATTACAAGTATTTCTCACAAATACGGACTATACTATCGTGTGTCTGTAAGAAACGTGAAAAACATAGTAGTAAATATGGTGGCCGCAGAATACTATAATGTAAAATCGTGATTCCATATACTTCGAGGGTTGATATGTGTATTACTAGACTCGTACTTACCTTCCTTATTGACGTCGAAAAATGGGTCGCTCGATGTGGTCAGGATAATATGTGACTTTGTGAATAGAATCTTACCACATTCCCGACAATACGATAACCGAGACTCAATTTGGTGCAATTCTGAACTTCAATTTACAAAAGTATACTACGCTTCGCGTTGTGTTTTTATAGAAATCTATGCCTTAGTTAACTTATATTCTCAAAGTGATTTCCCTCTCTAAGATTAACGATCAAATAGTTCAGGATGTTATACGTAGCTGTACATATATATATATATTCAACAAAGGGAAAATTACTATAAGAATTGTTGTTTGAGATATTCATTCAGCGAAACCACCTTTAGAATCACACTCATGGATGTTGTCATAAATCCAATCATATACAGTAATACTCTACACTACACATTGACATATAGTTTTTATATTGGGATCTATTTCTCGTACAGCTTATTTGAAAAGAGGCCAGAAGAATAGAGACCTATATTGCATACTTGTACTAAACATCCCAAGTATTACAAGCGTTCTAGGTGATACCCAATTAGGTGTCGACATTGCCAAACCTCCTACAGCACGCTGTTGGAGGCTGAACTCCACTGTGAGGTACATGAGCCTCCATCTAATGACAATTTATGGATTGTGTATTATACTTAGGCTTTGTGTTATATTCTTTTAGTTTTTCTCTGTTTCGATATTTCTAACCATTGTTAGTTTCAGTTATGTATGCGTCACAATATGTTTTATCTGTTTATTACACCAAATAAGAGCTTCCGATAATTGCGAGATAGTGAAGTGGAATATTTCGCTGCTATGTTTGTATAATCTAGTAGTGTTTCTTCCCGGCTGGAGTCATCAGTTAGTCCGCCAGTCTCGTAATATTTTCCCATTTTTAATATTGTTTATCTTCATTCGAAAATGTACGCTGAATGCCAATATATGTGGATTATCCCCTAGGAAGGATGTTATTGATTTTTTTATAGAGTTCTCTATCGTACGAAAAAGTTGTAATGATTTTAGAGCTTTGTCTTGAATATTTTCCGAAATTCATTAGATTTTGGCCACCAGGCTCTTATATTGGGCTATAAAGGATACAGTCTGTCAACCCATATTATATATTTTTTGTCGAAATTGCTGAGATATCTATTATAACATATATACTTGCTATTTTATGTTTACAAAGTGTTATATAAAAGTCATAAATTGCAACAACATTGATAAATATTTACCATATTATATAGTCCTATCCATAAATAAGCTATTTATGCTTATAAGTTATGTAATTCTCTAAAATTTGAAATAAATGACCATTTTTTGAGTTAAATAAGTGGTGCTACTTCATCCTCGATTTACTTAGTATATTCTTAGCCACCATTTTCGGCTGGCTCAGAATCCGAAACTTTACTAAAATCAAGTGATATAACATGATTCAAATATCGATTGTCCAAGTAAAAGATCATATAACAAGTTTATTTAAGCTGTTTCACAAGAGTGGGAACTTCTAAAACAATATTGAAAAGGAAACGAGAGTTGGATTTCCAGTAATACTTATAAATTTCATCATACAAATGTCTTTCAATAATTTTACTTAACGCTGGCAAGATAGAATTGGGACGATAATTCAACTTGTCTCTTTTCGAGCATTTTTATAACTGGTGTTACCTTCGCGCTATTCAAACATTTAGGGATAGTTCCTTTCGATATACACATGTTTTTTTATACATAATAAGTGAGTATAAACTATAAAAGCTGCTAGTTTCAAAAGCTTTAGACTTACGTCGTCAAGTCCCAGTTGACGTATATGTGTTCAATGCGTTAGGTATCTATAAACAGCTTCCTGGTTCAGAGGTTTGCAAATCAATTTAGAGTCTGAATCAACCGTAGTCCTTACATCTTCTGATAAAACCAAGTAATCTGGTCCATCTGAACCCAATGGCAATGAGTATTTACTGTATGTCGAAAAAATGCTCACTAAAAGTGTTTGCAATAATAGATGAATCAGTTTCAACTCGATCGCCTTCTATTAGACCAGGCTGTATAGACTTCATGTCTTTAGGGGCAAGTTCATTCATATATTTCCATAGCGAATGTGTGTCTCTTTACCAGACTTAATTATCTTCATGTAATTGTGCTTTTTAGTCTCTCTATTTAACAAACACATCTATTTCTCATTCTTTTACAATTAATATCATAACTATTTTTTCGAATCTGTCTCTCATAGTGATTGCTTGGAGGAGCTCATCAGTCATATAATCAGGTTGTCTAAGCCTTTTCGCATGTTTTTCAATGACTGGAGCATGTTGATCTATAAACTTCTTAAATACACTGTATCATAAATCTTAGACTTCTTCAGGATCGTTGTGATTATCTATCATAGACCAATATACTGAGGATAAATCGGTTAAGAAGTCATCTTGAACAAAGTGTTTGAAAGGCCCGTAACGAATTTTTGTGTGTCAATCTTTTTTGTAAATCCTTGCTTTAATACCACAGAGATAGGATAGTGATCACTCAACGTAATTGGTGTTACTTTGATGGCCCTTACTCTATGAGGCCAGTTAACAAATATTATATCTAATATCTTCTGAGATGAGTAGACTAATCTGGTTGTCTTATTTAATTATTGAGAAAAACTACAATGACTCATGCTTCCTAGCTAAATCTTATCGGATGGCTTGCGTTAAGGAAATCAATATTATCATTTCCCATTAGGACGATTTGATGGTTCTCCATGGATGTTCAAGCTGTAATCCAAATGTTTCTCACCATTGCGTTAAATCAAGATTGGGCTATCTATCGTTTCCGCATAGTAATGTTTTGTGGGTTTCGGTATGTTACTTCAATCCAGAGAGCTTCAATATCGGAGGAACCTATCTCCAGGTCTCTGCGTCTAATATATGATATGTCATTTTAATGTGTAATAATATCCCCCCATCTCTAGGCCCACATCTATCTTTTCTTTTATCCGAGGAGTACCCTGTAATAAGATTTCACGAGCAGAAAAGTAGAATTTAACCAGGATTCTGTATACATAATATATGTCTCATTTTCGTTCTGTAGAATCCTTCTTAGGACTTCTAATTTCCGGGAATTGAAATGTCACGACGAAGGCTTCTTATAATCCAATGAGTGATCTTTAATCCTTTGCAAGATCGCTGACAAGTAGGGAGGAATTTTCATCATCAATATCTTCCCAGATAGAACCTCAATATATACAAATATAAACAGCTAACGGTTTGTTTAATGAAGTTTGGAAAGTTTATGTAAAGCTAAATTCAAAAACCAAACAGTTTTGTGTAGATCTCGCTGTGATAACGCATAATACGTATTAAGCGTGTATTATACGTTTAATACGTATTATACAACTTAGCTTTGAAAATTCAAATAGTTCAACCTACTGGAACTTGTAGCAGGTCTCTGTGATATAGTTTCTCCTTAATAACCAACATTAACAATACATTTTTTCGTTTAGCAATTTTATCATTTCTCACTTAATTTTCTGCTTCGCTCAATGTACTCGAATGTTAGTGGGTTTTCATGGATTATTTACTTTACTAATCAATAAATCTTGTTTTCCTTTCTTAAGTCTAGAAAATGTTGGCTCTTATTTTTCTTTGGCATTATGTACATGGCAGAAACAATAAATTTATATTTACTTATCTGTAACTGTATTGAGGTTGCGTATTTTTACATTCCAGCTAATTTAGTCTAACTTCGTCGTTGACACGAACACGGTTGATACGAATGCCTTTGAAGAGTGGATAATTTGGCCTGTCTTTTTGTGCAGTATTCAGATTGACGAATATCATTTGTGATATAATCGTTTATCAAATAGTTAATTCGCAAAGTAACGATTAAACGATTATAATCGGTTAATCAAATTATAATATTCTGCCTTTAATTGCTAGTACTCTCTTGTATTTTGATTTATCAAATAGAATAAAATTAGACGAAATATGACTAATAATGAGGAAATCCTAAATCTTTTAATTAATTTTTACTTTATCTCTTGGTTCTTGAGATATGACTTTAGATCATTAAGCTATCAACTAAGATTTCACTCAAACGTGATCGCAAGTTAGTCACAAAAGTCCTGTCCCTGAGAAAAACCGTTCTGCCTCAGCGCTTGTGGGAAGAATTGTATTCAGTACTTCCTCTATAGGAGAAATATTTTTAGATTTGTCTCCAGTGACTTCAAATAAGGCCGTTTCCTTTATCAAAGTAAAGAAAATGGCCTTATTTGAAGCCACTGGAAGCAATCTAAAATATTTCTTCTATAGGAATCCAAAATCTCCTTCGGGGTCCTCAGATGAGTTGTAGACTTTCGATGGTTATAAACAACTGCAAATGTTTTCCAACACTTGCCAATCAAGTTCACAAATTTCCATGTTTAAATTGATGTCGATCATAGCTTTGCATAGTGGTTTTCTTACGTTAACAATCGACTAATCATACTAATTACGCTATTCCACCTAGCCTTGCAATCCAAGACTAGGTTAATAGTTTTTTCGATATCTTTGTGTACAACTGAAGTACTTCATTTTTAAATGGTGACTTCCTAATTATTCGAACGATATTTCGAAATTCAATGATAACAGTTTTTATATTACATGTCTTCATCGATCCACTGCTAGAAGTTGAGTAATTAGTTTGATGGATAGTAAGACACCGTCGAAGATGCTCCGGGGGCTGGAGCCCCGTAATTGGCGATTACCAAGGAAAAACAGCTGAGATCATTGCGTGACTATTGTGGGCAAGGGTGCACATCCCATTTTGTAACAAAACATTCTTCGTATAATATCTATTGTTTTAAATGTACATGATCACTAACCCTATGTTATCTCATTTTCCTTGCTGGGATTTCCCTTTAATTAACATTTTCTGAAGGGTTCACCTTGAAATTTTCGATCACTCGCTACCCTCGCTGGTAGATTGAATTTGAGAGAATGATATTTTAGAACGGATGGGTAGGTGGAAATATTGGCCCGTTTTACCCTGAGCTCCGGATATTTAATGTTAATTTCGTGTAATATTTGAACAACATGATCATGAATTTAGTATTTGTAATATGCCATGTATTTATGCAAGAAAGTATTCATGGACTGTTAGCTGGTATGATCACTATTTAATGCACCATTGGAACACTGAATATCTATCTATAGCTAAGTCAATTCCCTGTATGCAGGGAAAACACTCCTTACACTTTCTCGGTATCTTGTATCTCTAAATTTCTCTCATGCTCGCTCGTCCTTTTTGAATTAAATATTATAAAACCAAATGCAGGCTTATGAAAGATCCAATTGCTCCCATTTGATGTTATCTGCCACCCACAATATTTTCATTTTATTAGGCCCCGCCTGAAATAATGATATTTATTGAATACCTTCCATTTTCTTGAGTTGAAGATATAGCTACCCATGTTAATATTTCTACGAGAATTACACATACCATTTTAATACCGAACTGGAAAGAGGTAGTACGACCAGTTGTGAACTCTGTCCAATTCTAGTGAGGAAAATGTTTATTACTGCATATTTTCATGCGTTAGAACCAGTGGCTAGAATAATTTTTCCTAAACACCAGACATTAACATTTTCAGTCACATTTCTTGAAGGTTCTGTGTATTGACCTTGGGTGGCTTTTTTAATTGCCACTTTTGGTCACATTCTGAACAATGTTAAATACCTTAACTTTATTTGAGAAATCGAATCCATATATCCATATTCATGATCAGATTAGAATTCCCGTCGTTCAAGTGGACACTTGGCCATATTTCTAGAGATTAGGGCTAGCTGAGTCTAGTCATACACATATTTACCTTCGATGCTATTTTTACCACGAAAACATGGCACCATGTTTCTGTAAGTAAGATATAAAAATAATGTCAAGAAAGTTAGGACGCACAGAAGAGGACGATCTGGTAAAATCGTGGTAAAAGATACTACCGAGTATTGATACTTGTATGACTAGACTCTGTTAGCCTAGTGACGTCGAACAAGGTGTCTCTCGATGGGGTTAGGACAAACTTTGAGAATGGAATGCTTTCACATTCCTGAGGCTTTATTGCGTTACTATGGAATCTCTAAATTGTGACCACTTGAACGACAAGAACTTTACTCTGATTACGAATATAGATGTATAAATAGGATTCGATTTCTCTATTTATGTTAAGGCTAATTAACATTGTTACAATGTGCCCAAAAGTGGCACATTAACCTATCCACATAAGGTCTATAAACGCGACTTTCAAGATGTGTCCCGATCTGAAAATGTTGGTTCATCATTCCTAGAATCATTGTACATATTTTCATGGTTGTACCATAAATGTATAATTCCTCCGATACTCTGCATCCCTGTTAGTAATGCTTTTAACACACTTGAAGCTTTGAGCTAAGGGGATTTACTGTACATTCCTATCAGAATTTCTAGCCCAAGCATCTCTGACAAGAGACCATATGTTACATGAGTTGTTTTTCCACTTCAACTATTATTTGTGTCTCTGGTCAGGTTTATTGTACGAATAGACCTTTTTTGCAAATAACCCAAGATATAATGATATATTTTACAACTAATAGATGTCTTCAGAATCATAGCCTCGAAAGAATGAAATGTAGATACTATGAGCTTATCATTAACATTATAACCCTTGGTAATTGTAAAATGTATGGAAGTATGTGCAAATTACGGAATGAAGCACTTGAATTAAATTAATTAACTATCTTGTTCGTGATGAGTTTCTGGAGTCGGTGTGATGGGACCTGGATTGATCTCAATGCCGCCAATGATGAGAAGAATAGATGCGATACAAGCACAAATAGCATATAACATGATGGATGAAGTTGAAATAATTAGAATACCTTAGAAAGTTCAAGCCAATACGAGCATGTCACGATTCCAGAGAAATTATGGTGTCGCGTCACAGTAATATCAACGAGCAAGAAAATCAGAAGAGATCGATAAATATTATTAAAAGATTGAAATAACAAAATGAAGAGAAGAGTACTAAAAAGCAAAAGGTCAAAAATAGATAAACATGAAGATCAAAAATGGTCATATTGGTTTGATGATTAAATTTCTATGAGATTAAATATATTAATCGATAGTTGGGATATTAAGTTGGATTTAGGCTCAGAAAAATAAGTTTGAACCGACCCTGTAGTATATGATTCATTCCCCTTCACTTTCGCTCACTCCCTGCTTGAAAATTAAATCCCCTAGCTCCGAGAGTTGTGAATATTTTTTATGATATTTACTTTACATAAAGTACATATCACCAAACTACGTATAGGCAATTTCAGGATCGAATTCTAACTTCTAGGTAGGTAAATGAATGGGAATCGTCTCCTTCAAAATCTTACCGAATGTATATAAAAGTAAAACTCTTCAAAAACAGAACATATGCTGTAAAAACGTCCAACTCTTCTCTTTTGGATGGTACTGATTTCGTTTGCATATGTTAAGTGTTAGTAAGTCGAATTAGTGGCTGGAGTGACTCTAGTCGAATAGTTTGCTAACTTCTTAGGAATGTGAATATGCTGAGTTTGGCTATTTTCAACGCTCTCGGCTTCTGCATTGCTATGAGTTGAAGTAGTTTTATGATCACTCAATGCTATCACTATCTTACTACTTAGAATGATCACCTTCAAAGAGGAAGCAATGGCGTGTAATATCTAATATATAAAGATTCTAGGATATCCGGGTTATAGCAAAATTTATTTGTGTTTATTGTAGACAGATTTTGTTTTGAATATTTTACTGTTGCATTAGAGTACAATTCTTCGAGGTATCTCACAAAAGAGACCTTTTTCTATCGAACGGAGTAAAACATCCCACACAACCTGATTGGATGGATACAGAGATACTTAGTGCTATGCATACTCGAGGCACTTTAGCGTCGGCATGAGACTTCACGAACTGGAAAGATTTGGAAAAATACTGTAAATGCACTGATAAAAGAATGCAGGAAGTCTTGCTACACAACTATCCAACATAATTCTTAGGAAATTTTTTGGAAGTTACCCCTTCAAATAATACGAAATAACCCTACATCTAAAGTAATAGAGCAACTTAATATAGATCAGTGTTTCCCAACCTTTCCCAATTTAACTCCCCCTTATCGACTTAATACTTACAGAACGCCCCCTATTTAATACTTTATTGAATCAGTTTTTAATTACTGACTATATGGAAATATAAAAGATAGACTGATAGAGTATCTAGGGACTAATCTAAGTATCAGTATACTTTGGAACATGTGATTCTTGACTTTGGTGGCTCTTTGCTAGTTTGACTACATCCGGTTCTAATTACGTCAGATCGAGTCTCAAGTCTCCTCTTGTTGCTATTTCCAGTCGATTACTTTGTTTTGTGAGCAGATTAACTACTGTGCTGAATCCCTTTTCGACAAGATATGATGATGGAAATGCAACAGACATCAATTTTACAGTTTGAAAAATATGGGGATAGCGTTCAGAGACTTTCTTCTTCATCCAGAATGCACTATATCCACATTGGGTGTATATGGCATTGCATTCGATATCATTCTGCAAATCGATGAATTCTTCTTGAAATTGTGGATCCAAAGTTTCTATATTTGTTCTAAATGGATTTATCACACAATTAAGGATAACTAACTTGGTTAAATCTTTGAATCGAATCAACAAATCTTCGCTAAGGGAATCAACATGTGAACAGTAAATATGAATGTTGTCATCTCTAATGATGTTATTATTTTGCCATATCCAGTTCACTTAAACAAGGTAATTGCCCAAATTCACGATCGCAATATTCTGTCGAAACAAGGTTAGTTTACTTAATAATGATAGAACAACGCCCTTCGCTTGAATAAGAGTAGTATTATTCCCTTGTAGCTGCTTGTTCACTATATTCAGTTTCTCGAATATGTCAGCTAAGTAAGCCACATCAGTCCTTATCATTTTAACCTTTTCTGCCAGAGTTGAATCGTATTCTTCTAGAAACTCGGCTATAGAATCAAACAGTTGATGGAATCGTTTCAAATAATTACCTTTAGAAAGCCACCTAACTTTAGTATGGAGAAAGAGGCGTTTATAGTCTTCATCATTGTTTTCACAAAGTTGCTGAAAGATGCGATCATCAGTGAGTTCTTTTTGTTCGTAGCAGTATTCACGATTTGCAAAGACTGGTGAAGATTAAGTGTTAGGTGCTTGGCGATCAAATGTTGACGATGTATGACACGATGAATAGAAAAAACCTTCAGCACAGCTCTTTTCAGATGAGCTATGAAACCACGATGACGTCCAATCATTGAAGGTGCTCCATCAGTAGCACACGCAATGATATTTCCCATTGGTATGTTTTCTCTTCACTAAATTACTTTACCACCATAAATATTGTCTCACCTTTAGTATCTGTTTCTAGTGGCTTGGAGAAGAGCATTTCTTCTTTTGATACACCATTGTGAATATATCGTACATATGCCATAAATAAGGCTTCATTGTCACGTAAGGTTGACTCATCAAGCTGCAAAGCGAATTCCGTTGTTTGTAAAACTTTACACGACTGTTGTTCAACATCTATAGCCAATTCTTCGATCCTCCTCGAAACTGAGTATTACTTGAGGGAATTGATCTAACTACACTAGACGCATCTTGATGCATGACAGTAGATATAACCTCTCTTATAGCTGGAAGGATGAGCTTTTCACCTATTGTATGAGGCTTTCCACATTTGGCGATTAAAAGGGATATATTGTAAGAAGCAACAAGACCATCGTGATTTTTAGTAGTAATTTTGTTAAATCATTCAATCTATGGAACTATGATTCGCAAACTGCTTGCTAAAGTCTGGAAATATTTGAGAACCTTGTCTTTCTTATCAGGGTGTTTCTTCGTCAAATGGCCGCACATACGTGAAGGTTTCATGCCCTCATTAGAGAACACTTGATTGCAGAGTAAACAAAAGGATAATTGTTGATTGGTAGGTGAAGCGATGAAACTAAATTTCAGATAATCTATGGAGTATTGACGGTATTTTTTCTTGGGGTTTTCACCCATGATTGGATATGCGAGAAAATCGTGTTTACTATTGAGGTAATTAATGAAATAACATGGTATGATCACTTTTTATAACTTCTTTGTTAAGAAGCCGTCTGAACTGTTAATTCAAAACAAAGAAACAATACCATTGAAGGCATTGATTGATTGTAAATGGTGAATACTTAGCTCTTCTTGTGGGCAACATGTTAGAATTGTCATTATGGGTAAACTGCACAACATATTAATGATACAATAGTATTTCGCAAAATTTACAGATGCTAGAATAAATCTTCATCCAACGGCTCATTATCTTGTCAGCGCCCCCTGAGCAAAGCAAACGCCCCGGTTGAGCATTACTAATATTGATGAACAAGGTAAATTTATTGCTAGATATTTAATGAATATTTCTCGACTTAGCCAAAGAACTAAATGATACCGATTCTTCTTCACTCGATATGAATGGTCTGCTGCAGACAAACAAACCTTCTCATTTGAATAATCTTCCCTTCACATTCCAGAAATTACGAATGTCTTTGTCTCTAGCCAACTCTCACATTTAACTCAGAACAATAGCATCAGTTTGGATAATATTAATTCAAAACTCTTAATTATTGCTACTCCCATTATCTCTAGCCATCTCACCAGGATTATCAAGCTGAGCGTCAATACTGGGATATTTTCAACTTCTTGGAAAACTGCCAAAGTTAAAAATAACTATCGGCCTATCTCTATTCTCCCTTTAATTCTAAGATTATGGGACGACATGTCTCTTATTCCCTATATACACTGCCTGGCCAAAAGTATCTGAACAAATTTCTACAAATCGAAGTGTTAATTCAACAATTCGAATAATCATTAAGCATTCGAATACAAGTTCGTATGTAGTGTTAACGTTGACAAATACATGTAAATAGCTAAAAATAGAATGTATATAATATAGTTTCACAAAAATTCTGGTGTTCTAACTATACTGTTATGTAATAAGTGATCTAACTTTATTCTAGTGATATAGATCTTTAGTATTTTGTTTGTGCACCGTTGGCCTTTTCAATTCTGCCATCCTTTTTGGCATTGAGCTGATCAATTCTTCCAATTCTTTCTGAGAGATTTGTTCCCACTCCCCTTTTAGCATGGATTTTAGTTGGGTTAGAGATGTTGGCAACGCATTTCGTGAATTTAATCTTCTTCCGATTAAGCCCCATAGGGACTCGATCAAATTCATATCTGGGCTCTGGGGGGGGGGCCATCTCAATAATGGGATCTTTTTCGCAGTGAACCAATTTCTTGTCCTTTTGGACATGTGGGCTGGAGCGTTGTCTTGTTAAAATGTCAACACATCTTCCCACATTCTATAGAGGATATATAAAATTTTTTAGAAAATGACCCAAGTATTCGAGTTATATAGACATGTGAAGCGACATTTTGTTTTACGAATATCAATGGACCCAATATATTCCCAGAAAAACATCCCCATACCAACACAGAACCACCATTCCCTTGTAAAGTCCTTGTTACATTGTTTGGGTTGAACCTCTGATTACTTTCCCTCCATACTCTAACTCTTCCATCTGAGTTGAAGAGTTTGAATCTTGATTCGTCAGACCATATAATGTCTGCCCAATCTCGCGAGGAAAAATTCTTACAATTTAGGTAAAACACAACCTTTGTTTGCGATTTTTCTGCGAAATATGGGGTTCTTTTGCTCTCATACAAGATTTAAATCCAATTTCCTTCAGAGTTCTCCTCAAAGTTCTCTTAGAAATATTGATACTAGATTTGTTCACTTGTTTCGAAAGTAACTTCAGTGTTTTGAATTTGTTTTTCCTTACAATCCTTTTGACCACACGTATGTCTCTTTGGAGAAGTTTACGAGGTCTTCCAGATCTTGGAAGATTTCTGCATTGCCAAATTTCTTCCACCGAGACACAATAGAATGTATCGAAGAGAGGGAAATGTTTAATAATGAAGAAATCTGCCTGTAAATATGATTTCCTCCTCTGAATATCCCGACTGCTTGGTTATGCAGATTTTGACTAATTTCTTTAATTTTCACCATAAGTTGCTAGTTGTAAATATATCTCAGAAATTAAATAATTGTATGTAATCGTATCTGAAGCAAAACAAAGAAAATACTGATAACGCTATACTTCTGTTCAGCCATGGTTCACGAATCACGATAATAATAGACTATATCACTGGAATTTACAAGTATATACCTTGCCAATCTTGATTAATGACTTGAGTATACTTTAACTTGTGGATCATTAATTATAACATTGCATTTTCGACAATATATTAATGATAAATATAATGGTATGTGAACGTAATAAATCTGAGTATTTTATTTTGCAAGTTACAAAAGATATTTGATAAATTTCTAGATGTTAAACACGAGCATAGACACCGACTCCAAAGTTGAAGAGTATTCAATCAGTAATTTTTAGATAAGTATGCAATAGTCTAAAAGCATACCTAAATTATATAATGATCGAAGTCCTAGATTTGTACAGTTTGGATGATTTGTTCAAATACTTTTGGCCAGGCAGTGTAATTATCTCAATTACCAATACTTTACATGTCAACCAATCAGGCTGGCTGTAAAACCTCTCCCCTAAAAATCACTCATAACTAGCATAATAGCCTAAATATCAAGCTTGGTACCTGTGCCTTATTTTTGGAGATCAGTAAGGCTTTTGCAAGGGTCAAGCATGTCACCTTACTGAAGAAGCTAAGTATGTGCAATCTTAGTCAAGGCGCTATAATGGCCTCACTAGCTATCTCGGTGATCGGAATATGTGTGTTTGCTTCAACAATCATCTTTCCAAGTCAAGAGTGGTCCTTGCCGGAGTTCCTCAAGGCAGTACCCTAGACCCATTACTTTTCCTACTATCTATCAACGATATTTTTAACATTCCAATTTCTTCTAAAATTGACTTTTGAGCTGACTACAGTACTATACACTTTCTGTGCATCTGTAGAATATATAAACAATGTACTAAATCAAGATATAACTCCGATAGCCTCCTGGAGCAAATATAACTCGTTCGAGTTATACTATACTAAATCAAAGTGTATACTTATCTCTAAGAATCTTAAACAGCAGTCACATAGAAACTTACTGGTGCTCATTGGCTATAATTTCTTGGAGAATGTATCCAAACATAAACTCTTTGATGTAATAGTTGATAATAAGCTTTCGTGGCTATCACACATCGACTAAATTACCAAAAAATGCAGTATGCGCCTCAAAACCCTCTACAGAATTAAAAATGTCCTCCCAGTCTTTGCCCGTCTTACTTACTTCAATTCCTTTATATCATCGCAAATGGATTGCTATGAGGCCCATAGATTGTCTCAAACTATCACATTAATCCATTTGGGCAATTAACTCCTTATTATATGGATTATCGATTATCCCCATTCAAAATTAATCTATCAAAACATATGATTTAGCTAATATAGGCTATTCAAATAACAATTATTGATATTTCTGCATAAATATTTTAGGCCAGTTACTGAAGTCTACACTTTACGGGAAATAAATTAATCTATAACTACATATTAATAATAAAGTAGACGATAACGTCGTGGATTCATGTTAAAATATGTAAGAAATATCAAAAAATTGAGGGACCTTGGAGGTCGATCTATAAAAATAATATTTGTTTAATACGTCTTTTAATGAAAACGTATTGCGTATAGTACGTATTTTATAATATATATTAAACATTCAACCTACAATTTTTGGTGACGTAATTTATATTAGACAGAATTCTCCAATATATATTTTGCACGATAACAGTAGCTCTCTAAATCTTGATGCCAAATCTCAACATAGTTGACCTATTTATAATACAGTAGAACCTCGTTAATACGAACACAAACTGAGGGTGAAAATTTGTTCTACTTATCCGGAGTGACATCTATTGAATCAACATTGTAGGGGCCTGATATTTTGATTTTTTTGTTCACCTAATCCAAAGGTTTGTACTAACCTTGTTCGTATTAACGAGAGTCTACTATAGATGTTAATTTTGGTGATGTGCCATCCCTATCAATGGCAAAAGTCTCCTATTTCAAGATTGACCTAGACGTATAGATACGTTCAAATTGATCACGTATAACGTATTATACGTTTAATACCTATTATACGTTGTATACGTAAAAAACAACTAAGGCTGATTTAATCAAACTTCCAAAGATCATATCTCCAAGATAAATATCAACTTTTCTTTACATATTTTTCACAAGAAACTTCCAATGTTCAGAAACATGGTTAATATGTGATACAATATAAATCTTTGAAAAGGATACAAACATTTTTATAATTCATAAACTTCCTTTTGTCTTTTATTTGCTCTACAATTATTTCAAAATCTTCATTTTTGTGTGCTCAGTCGAATCCTGCGCTAAATTCACACCTGTCCTCAAAGTGAGGCAATATTTCTGCTCATAAATTATCTTAAATACAGTGATGCAAATCCATCCAATCTATTCAATCAAATATTGGGCAATCGATATCGAGAATTCAGCAGTCGGTACTTCCATAACAATCCAATCCAATCGCTTTTCGCTATCGAGAATTTGATCAATTTTTGCATCACTTTTTATAGATCATTTTATCGTATTCTTTCGATTGTTAGCTAACTTCCCGCATGGATGTTAATCTTATCTGATGATTCCATTTCAATTTACAAACCACGTAAATTCATCTAAACTATCGGATTTCGCTTGTAGGTCGCTGCGCGGCAGCTTAGTGCTCCAGGTTGGCTTAAGTAGTAAACAGCTAAATTTTAGTGTTATTTATCGCTACGTGACTGAATATACTCAGCAATACGTTCTCGAATTCACAGAATAGTTAAATTCTGTGAGTTCGAGGTACGTAGCGCCCCTGATTCACAAAAATCAGCCCTGGGGCTCTTCCAGTTTCTTCAATCAATTCTTGACATACAAACATACAGATATATTATATACATACACATATCTATATTATTAAATGTCAATTCTTGTTTGTCTGTTTGTCTGTTTGTTTGTCCGTTATCAAGGAATGATTTACGATGTGCAATTTTGAAATGGTCACATAACTGTGTATTTATGGTGTTAGTCAAGGAAGTAAATAGAATTCAATGAAACTTCACTAAAATATCGAAAATGTAGTACGCTGAACCAGAATTTTGCATTTTCAAGTTTCTCATTTGCAAATTTCTATTGTTGTTTTTATGAATATACATTGACAAATTATCCAAATTTCAAAATATATACACAGGCTTGCTCTAAACGGCTACACAGGGTAACGCATTACGCTGAAGCAAAATTTCTCATTTCTAAGTTTCTCATATGGAAATTTATGGTTGTTTTTATGAATATAAAGTGACAAATTTCCAAAATCTCAAAATTTACGTAGATACTTGGTCTCAACGGAAACAAAGGGTGTTGATCTAAAATAATTGAATAATACAGGGTGGCTCCAAAGTTCTGATGCAAACCATTTTGTCTATAATCTTTTTTTCAGCATCACCTACATTATTGATTTTCTATATATAATTAATACATACTATTAGGAAGATATTGCCTAGTCATTTATTCAATGTAACCTCCATTTTTGGAAATGACAGCCCTGAGTCTGTTCGGGAATCCTTCTACTGCGGCACGCAGAGTTTCTTGGGGTATCTTGGGGGTATCTTCTCCCATTCTCGACATAAGGAAATCGTTAGAGAGCTAACTGTGTTGTGTGACACAGAACAAGCCTTGTTTTCAAAGATAGACCATACAAAATAGTCTATAGGATTTAAATCGGGACTGTATGGTGGCCATTCATCCTTGTGTATAAAATTGGGAATATTGTGCTTCAGCCAATCTTGGGTCGTATTGGCCGTATGGGCGAGGGCACCTTCTTGTTGGAAGACAAATGGCTGTCCAGAAAACATGATGCTCAGACCCTTTACCATAGGCTCTAATACAGGCTCTTGGTAAGTTTTGGCATTGATTTTCGCTTCTG
Source organism: Oopsacas minuta (assembly GCA_024704765.1). Taxonomy (NCBI): domain Eukaryota; kingdom Metazoa; phylum Porifera; class Hexactinellida; order Lyssacinosida; family Leucopsacidae; genus Oopsacas; species Oopsacas minuta. The sequence continues at coordinate 283,824 of JAKMXF010000177.1, read as the reverse complement.
GGTAATGAAATCAGTGGTGTCCGGCCAACAGCAGAGACCCCAGCCCAAACCATAACTGACAGCGGTTTCTTCATCCGACTGATATATCCGAACTTATCAGGGATCGCTGAAACTGAGGTCGAGATGACTCTGTCGTTTGGCTATTTGTAGCCTCTTCAATGGTGAAAATTTTCTCATCTGAGAAAAGGATATTTTCGAGAACCCCAATAGCCTGTAGAGCAAGTAGGCTCTTGCTCCGGGATACTCTCTTTTCTTTCACCGACCCAGATAGGAATTGTACCTTTTTGCGTTTAAAAGAGCTTATTCCTAGGTCCCTTTTGACAACCTTTTGCATTGATCGGCGAGATATATTGAGCTCCCAAGGCCATTTTCCTCATCGGATGGTGTGAGTTCCGCCGAAACCGTTCTCGCACCCCTTTCTTGAGACCTGGGTCGTTACAGATCTTGGACGACAAGATCTCTGCTTGTCTATGGTGCCCCTAGTTTCCTTATATCGATTTATCGTCTTGTAGATAAATGCCCTACGTCCTTTGCAATATTCAGCAGTTTCAAAATTTCTGATGGACTTTTCCCCGCTACATACAACTCAATAATTGCTGACCTCTCAGATTCTATGATCAATCACAATTTTTTCGAAATAGAATACACCAAGTTGAAATAATATTTGCAAGGAAGCGTATAAGGTATGTCATGGAAGAGCAAACCATTGAGAATAATTCCTGATAGTGGTTGTAAATTAGTCGTGATTTTGTATCAGAACTTTGGAGCCACCCTGTATATATGCCATATACGTATATTGGTGAATTACATTGTTCTATATATATTATAATACTCAAAGGGGTCGTCAATTTGGAGAATAATGGATACCTCAAGGCGAATGCGCCGAGTTCCTCGGGAAGCGACCAGCCAAAGACTCATATATATAGATCTACTTCGTTTTAATTCATCTAAATTTTTGTCAATTTTTTGCCAACACAATATACCTTTGGTTATCTTTTGTTTGTAGTTTGTAATACGAAAGAATGGCTCTGTCAGCCTGTCGTATTTCGCATACTATCCCTCCTTACCTTGTAGCGTTACATAACGTTTGAACTGCCCCTAATTCAAGAAAAACTCATCTAAAATATTGAAAATACAGATGAAAATCTGTTGATAAATATCCAATTGATAAATATTGGTGACAATTCAATCGATACGAAATATACCAATCGTCAATCTATAATTGTCTCGATTGGATTGGATTAGCAGATATCTAAGCCCAAGACCTACGAATTATGGCCATGGCAGGGGTTCAAAAAAATTGACTAGGCCGTGACCTACGTTATAATGAGGCCTGTTCACTAGTGCGATTTTTGGACCATGGATGTCGTTTAAGTCCATTAAATTTTATTTCAAATAATCATGTATTTGATGTTATTCACCCAAATCGTGAACTTAAAAATTGTTCTTAAGCGATTTTGAAGACCATGGATGTATTTAAATCCTTATTTTTACAATAAATGTTATAGTTAGAGAAAATTAACTAAAATGTGAATCCATGAGATAAAATATTATTGGGTTTAATACTAAGCATATTTCAAATAGTGAGTGCCTGATAATAGTACAAAATAATAAAAGATACGTATATTAAAGTGGTATGTGATAAGTTAATTAGGCTTCAATTTCTTTAATTTTCGAGTATTTTCGACACACGGTTTCAAGGGTAGCTGGGAATTCATGTTCTTAATCTTATTTGATATAAGACAGTTTGAAGTAGCAGTCAATAGTTTAGCTAATACATCCCACATGAGTGTACCACATTCGTCACACATCACTCTCCATACTTCAGCTTGTTCATCTTCTATAAGACTTGTTGTTAACTGTATCAGGATACTTCTAGAAGGACCGGTTATAAAGTTATTGAATATGCTTGGTTGACTCTCGATAGAAGAGAATACTTTCCATAGCGTAATAATTGCGTCTATGACATCACTACTTGGCCATTTTAGTGAGCCTCGGTCGATTATCTGAATTAATCGATATTCAGAATCTGAAGGTTCTTCAATTTCCATTTCTTTGTTTTCAGTGAGGAATAAGAGACATGATTGACATTTAGTAGAATGTTTGTAATAGGCATGCACTGAGTAGCCTGCTATAAAGGAGAGTGATTGGAGTATTTGCTTGTTTAATTCTATCCCTGAATATCCCTGAATCGCCGAGAGATACATCTCCAAGCTGAAAGACGCATGGGAGTCTTGGTCACAAGAGGATGAGCACGATTCTAAGAAGTTCTTAAGTGATATGCTATCTTCTACAGGCTTTTTCGAAAATAATTTGAGTAGCTGGACAACTTTATTCTCCGTTCTGTTTCAAGGACCTGGCAATAGCTAATGTGGTATTGTGCTCCTGACATCATCCTATACAAGCCAAATGATGCTCAAGTGGATCATTTTGCAAGAACGAAGAAAGGACGTACGAATAGCCACAATTTCCAGTCAGATGGTTTACAATGCACGGGAGTGCAATACAAGAGTGACGGAAACTTGTAAAGGTTTGAGGACTTAATTTACCTCTTTTGTCAGGCATGACTCGCCAACATTCAGCTCAATCAACTACACGTTGAAGGAACATTAATCTGGTATCATTGTAAGTAAGTGGAACTGAAAATTCATCTTTGTGAAGGATACCCTTGTTCGGAGTATTGATGTTGAATATCTTCCAAACATTACAAATAATGGTAATAAAGTCTGCAGTCTGTGAATTTGTAGAAGTGTGGTATCGCGATTGGTAGCTAACGTTTAATGCAGCGGCTGTAGATTCATCAAATATCCTTAAAGCTAAAGAAACATTTTGTCGTTCTAAAGTGGAAGGCCAACAAGCTTTAGAGGTTAATCTTGGAGCTAATTTAGCAACAGAGTGTTGGTCACTTTTATATAATTTGCGAATTTCTTCGAAAACTGCAGTGCTCGCAACTTGTAGTTCTCAAAATCTGGATAAGTGAATGTTTTATTATGATCTATTTGGTTTAGCCAGTTATTACGTATCGATTTGATTATATGGACGAAGTCAAAAAGCAAAAACAATGGCCGGTTTGAGTCCATAGGGTGAGGAACAATATGCTCTAGAAGTCGGCTGGGAGAAAATAACTTGAAAATGTTAACGTTCATCGGGTAATTATCAGTACATAAAACGTGTACAGAGAGTCCACATGCTTCAACATCACGAATAACATCTTTGATGATAGGAAAGACTACCTCAGCAGATGAGCTGGAACAGGGCAGTAAACGGACAATACTAGACCATCGTTTGGACAAACTTGATATCATGAAGGCAAAAACGGTTTTTGCAGGATCAGTAGGATTCAAAGAAGATCCAATTATGTTACCTCCTTTGTATGTAAATGTGGATTTTACATGAATTTCATCCATCTGAATCACTACATTTCGTTCCCATTTGTTAAACTGAGTGACTGATTGTTTGAGATAGTTGGTAAACTCAGAATCCAAACCAAAATTGGAATATAAGCGCTTTAGAGTAGAAAGGTGCGGCAATGATAGACAGTCCAGGGATTGAAGATATCTATAACAAACTGGCGAGATAAGCTGGCATTTGAGGGACAAGACAAGAGTTTCGATGTTGTATCACCTCATAGTTTTCGCGATCAAAGCGTTATCCAATTGGCATAGAATAAACTGAAGACTTGATAATAGAGGCTGTTGGTTTCCAGATTCTTCTCCAGTTGAAAGGGAGTCAATAGCTTTACGAATGCTTCCGGTTGCTTCTCTGACATGGTGTTGGAATGTTTCAGGAGAATTAGTAGGGGCAGAATGGTTTTCAATTTCTTTAAGCAAATCGTTAAGTTGACGAATATCATTTATCTGAGTGAGAGAAAGAGGAATGCGTATACCTTCGTAGAAACCCATAGTATGTAATGTTTCGGTAATAGTTAACGAGCATCTAATTGCAATCAAATTGTTATTCGTTATAGAAGGTTTGAGTAAATTAAAGGAATTATCATCAGAAGACCAAACTAACCAATGATTAGGCAAACCCGAGTGCTTCGTTTTGGATACCAAGTTTTCCAGTGTGGTAATCTGAAAAAGTTCTTTGTCTTGGTTATACTGTAATAGACTCTCATTTATTGCAGTATCAATCAAATGCTGTTCTCTCAAAGATCTATCAAATCTCGGAGGTATGGTGTCAGATGACGAAGAGAGATGAAGTGGACATCCAGGTAGAAACCTTGGCACTGCATCCTTCTGCAATTTAGGCTTAGCTGGCACTTCTAAGTATGTTCCATCTGGTTGATGGATAGAAAAACTGGTCTGAATTTCTTCGTCGAGGAAATGTTTTGAACACACAAACACATTCTTTAAGTCTCTGATACCTTCTCTACAGAGCGCTCGATGCCAACGATTGACAAGATCAGGTGGACCATTTGGCAACTTAAATACTGGAGTATAAGGTTCTCCTGCGTAATTACTCCGACATCCGGGGGCAGAACACCTGTTGGGCATGACAAGCTAATTGAAAGTGTAAAAAGGAGAAATCGAGAGGTAGATTAAAGAAATGCACATAACTGACAGAACAGGGTGGAGAGCGGCATTACAGAGATAAAAGCTAAATTGTCTAAACAACTTGGATAAAAGTACAAGAGGACAAGGTACAACGGGTAGTGAGTACGTAAATGTATTGTTTCAATAAATTGAATGTAACAAAAAGGTTGATTCATAAATTAATATAAATATTATGGGTTTCTAAGAAATACTTCTAATACAAGCCTTCAACGACATCCATGGTCTTTAAAATCGCCTAAGAACAATATTTAAGTTCACGATTTGGGTGAATAACATCAAATACATGATTATTTGAAATAAAATCTAATGGACTTAAACGACATCCATGGTCCAAAAAATCGCACTAGTGAACAGGCCTTATTATAACGTAGGTCACGACTAGGCATATCTGATCAGTCCAAGTAATAAACTTGGTAACTCTTTTTGCCTGAATTTATCTATTTATCTTATTTCTAAAACAGCAAATTATCAAACATAATTTGCTAAAATATTTCAAGAAAGTTTTAAAATATTTCTAGCAACCATTAATTTGGTATAATATGTCATTCTTTGATACCTTGTAAAACATATTGCAAATTTCATTTCCAAGTCAATATATGAAATAGTTTATTCATACACTAACCGAACAAATATACTTGCACACCACTAAATCTACAATTTTGAATCCTGGAAATATAGGGAATATTTGAATATGCATACTATAATTTACCTGAAAGAAATATTTTACTTTGTTAGTTAACATTGTCCTGACTAAATCAATGCATATTTTTCTTACAGATATTTTATAGCCCACTTTCACATTAAATGGGTAATTTTCTAATTCATTATTCAATTGCAGATTGCATAGAATTCAAATAAGTTGGAACAATTCTGATAGTATAATTGAATTATGACATGCTCATCTTACTTGTTTACTACTAGTGGTACTTTAACCACTAGAACTCTTCAATGTAACATTTCTTCCTTTTTCAATCAAAGATCAGAGAAAATTAGTACTAATCCTAATAATAGTGCAAGAAGCTTAGAACAAGACAATGAAAACGATCATGAACTTTTAGGTATGAATACTGAAATATTGTTTGAGGATATGTAAGTTGATATTTCAACATCTGTAACTTTGGATTCGTCTTGCACTAATACACTTGCCACTGCCTTATCCTTCATTACTACCGTCAATACTTCTTTCCATTTACAACAGGATATTTCAGCAGCAAAGGACAATGGAATAGTTCAACCATAAAACGTACCTAAGAAAGCAATGTTTGCAAACATGCGTTCTTTCCAGACTACATGGTATGACGCATTTCCTTTCATTGAATACTCAGAGGAAAAAGATGCTGTGTACTGTTGCCGACACTCTCCATCCTCAGTTGGAAGAGCAGAGGGTAGCTTTACTATAGGTTTATCCAACTGGTTCAAAGCTGTTGAAAGTTAACATAGCATAATTAATGTGAAAGCCATAAAAAGTCATTGGATTCATGTATACATTATGAACACACATGAAAATCTTGGACAGTATGGGAAGAAAATAGAAAAATAGTTAGCTAAAGTTGTCATTTTTGTGCAAACAACAAATTTTGCTTCGTGGTCATTGTGACGGTCCTCAATTAAGTAAATAGATGGATTTTCCAGTAATTCTAGACTTGTCGAAATCTGATAATGAATTGCTTGAAAGCCGATGGGATCAACTTTCGGACAATGCTGTATGACTCATGAAGTTGATGCGGAAATACTATTTATACTTATATAAATGCTTTGCATAATCATAGACTTCAAATTCACAATTGCGTTGCACAGTGGTATGATGGCGCTGCTGTGATCAGCAGTGAGCATACTGATGTTCAAAGAAGAATATAGAACATTGTAGATCCTTCATTTTCTTTCATTCTCAAGCACACCGCTTGAATCTTTTATTAGTTTCAGCTGCTAGGAACATTTGGTCCTGCGATTACTTTTTTGATGTATTACAGCTACTGCATTCTTTTTCTCTTTCTTGGAAACGTCACGACCAATATATTCTCACAGAAAACATAAATGGTGAGAAAATCCTCGAGATTCCTGGGTTAAGTGACATACAGTTGGCCTGTCCGTTTCAGTTTTTCTGTTGTTATGTTAAGGATTAGGTGTGTGAATAGAGCACTAGAAGTAATTCGTGAGAGCTCAAGAGATGACAGCGAGAGAGCACAAATCACGGGGTATACTGACACAAATTTATTGTTGGCATTTTATTTTCCATTTGTGTTTGTTTTCAAAGTACTTTGCATGACCAATGGTTTATCTCAAGTTTAACAATCTAATTCAATTGATCTTTCCACAGGCATGAATCTATTTAGTGCTACTTTGAGGACATTAATGAACTGTCAATCCAATGTAGAGTATCAGGAAATTGTTCATCATGCTAGGGAAATTGCAACCACCTTGGATATTCCTACATCAAGACGATCCCATTGTGTGAAGTCTCAATCATCTCGATTAAGAGATATCGTTGTGATTGAAACCACTGGAGATCACAGTATCCTAGATGACGAAGATACAAACAATCAATTGGTTTACTTGCAATAATCAATAACGTTATTGGTGAGCTTGAATTTTAGTTCAAATTTCCAGAAGCATCCTCATTGGTATTGCTGCTAGCTGTCCAAAAGCTAATACTTTCTTGGATTTAGTTGAGCTCTTGCCTCTTATTAAACACTAAGACCTCAACTTGTGTAAGCTGATGAATGAACTCGCGGTGGCAAAGGCTGCTATTGCAAATACTAGAGAGTCTGATTAAATGGAATTTTATGAATTTTCTGACCTATACAGCTCAGTAATTTCATTTAATTCCACTTACAGGGGCATTCAATAAATACTAATCATACCATCTAAAACTATAGATACTTGTGTAAAGTTGGTAATTTTTGCTATGAATGTTCAAAGTAGTCTCCTTTATACGCTACAACTGAATTTAGCCTTTTAATCCAATTTTCAAATGTCTTTCTGTGCTCATCCTTGGGAATGACTTCAAGGTATCTGTAAATTGCCCGACCGAAGCTGAGCCGATCCTCAAATTCGCGTCCAGAGAGGTTATCTTTGAGTTTCTAAACAGCCAGAAGTCACATGGGGCTATATCAGGGGAGTAAGGTGGATGTGGAACTTCGTGCATACCCATATCTTTAATTTTTTGCCTTACAGCCAAAGATTTATGCGGTCTAGCATTATCGTGCAAAATTTTGAGACCACGAGTTCCAGTCTTTGCACGACGCTTAAGATAATGTTTTCGACCTCAGGCAACACCACATCTGCGTAAAATTGTCCTGTGAGTGTCTGACCTTTGGGAACAGGGATTTGGGCTACAGGACCTAGGACATCGAAAAATATGCAGTACAAGACCTTCGGGGCACGAAAGTCGGATACACAAACAGCTGGGGGTACCTCTTCCTTCTTTAGCCATACCCTGCCATCTTGCTTTCTGATCGGTGGTTTGAATTGTATCCATGTTTCATCTCCTGTTACTATCTCTAATAACCGCCTAGGGTCACTTCCTTCATAAATTTCAAGGTTTTCCTTAGCCATTTGGAGTCTCGCGGCCTTTTGTGGAAAAGTTAAGCAATGTGGTACCCATCGCACTTGGACCTTCCTCAGTTCTAAATCCGCCTTCAGAATTGTGTGTGCACTTCCCGTTGAAATGCCAACATAGTTAGCTACCTCCTCAACCGAAGAATGCGGAAAAGACTCGACATATTCCTTTACTTCACTCAATTTGTCATTGTTGGTCGCCAGTTTTGGTGCTCCAGGACGAGGGGCGTCTTGGACAGAGGTCCTACCTTCCCTAAATAAGCTCACCCACCTTCTGACAGTTGAATACGATAAAGTATCTTCTCCACATATCGTTGCCAACTCGTCATGAATAGACTTTGGAGGGATTTCGAGAATGGTGCGAAATTTGATGTACGTTCGTTGTTCAAGTTCCGAAAAATTTGGACAAGAAGCCATGAAAAATGTAAAGGAGAAAATGTAGGTTTCTAAAAATAACTGAAACTTAGGAAATAATTAAGTGATCAACTATCTCTAAGTTTTGTTAGAAAGTTGAAATATGGTTCTATATAATTGCACTGAGAAATACTAGCTTAGAACTGCTATTTCATTAAAAATATACAGTGATTTGTATATATTGAATGCCCCTGTAATAATGATACAGAATACGAAATCAATAATTATTATTTGTAATTTTAGTATACAGCTAAAGGATAACTATTGATTTTCGTATTCAGTATCATTACTTAAAGATTGTAGAAAATGCCCGAACATCAATCTAAAATAACTTTTTTCTCAATTTCATATTGAGCTAGGGCTCCTAGATCATACGGTGCAAGGCACCTCCATTGTTCAAACCCAGTACGCTACTGGGCAGAAATGGCACATCATTAGAATATTGGCACCAGAATGGAATATTTTATGGAAATCATTTGATGTTCTCTAAGCTGCCTCGCAAATAATTGTATAGTGGAAGATGATGCCAACTGGTGCCACAATTTTTCAATACGAACTGGTGCACACATTTTTGATATGTGCCACTTGTGGCACAATTATTAATATGCTAATAGGCTACTATATTTGCTCTCAACAATTAAAATTATTCATCCTTGGGATTACACAGCCGTATTATTCAAATTTGCTTTCAGAATTGTTACATCTCATTTGAATTCAATGCAATCTGCGATTGAATATTTAGTTAGTCATTATCTATTTAATGAGTGAAATGTAACTAGAAAATGTCTAAATAGATAATCATCGATTTATTTTAGGATGATGTTAACTAATAAAGTAAAATTGTTCTTTCAGGTATGTTATAGATGCTTATTCAAATATTTTCTTTATTTCCAGGATTTACAATTGTAGATTTAGTGTTGTGCAACTACTTTTGTTCGGTTCGTGTAGTTTGTACGAAATATCAAAAACATAATACAAAAGTTGGCTTGGTCTAGAGTTACAGTAGAGACCTGGGATTACACATTTTTATGAATACAGTGGAAGCCGCTTACTCGGGACAGCTCGGGAGTCAATGTTTTGTCCCGATTAACCGATTGTCCCGATTAACCGATTGTCCGATTAACCGATTATGATTATTTAAGTATTCAAAACTAGTTTTTCATTGTCACATGACCAGATATATCTTATTTCTATACTACTAATCCTGATTATCTAGGGTCTAGTAGAGAATTGGTTGTAGTATGGGTATAGTTCAGCTTCAAGAGGTCATAGAATGCGTTACGTTATATACTTAGAAAATAAGAAATAAAGTTTAAATAATAATGTATGTGCTTACTACTGCAACCCATGCGAAACGTTTGGATATCCAACAGTCTGACCATTATTGAGGGAATTATACACGGTGGAATAGCCAATGGAACCTGAGGCAGGTAAGCAACGTTAATAATCTTAGTTTAGTAAATGGTAATCGCATCGGTGTTGTATTGTTATGGTTGTAGATAATATTCAAATTCCTAGTTTTAGAACAAACCATTTTACAACGATTCTGAATAAATATAGAATCGTAAAATTGGGATAAAATCCCAATTAAGTGAATATATTTTATATCCGGTTAATCGGAATAAGAAATCCTAAATAACCGATTATGAACTTTCAAATATTGGGTAATCGGGATGAAAAATCCTGATTAACCGATTCAATATCCCAATTATCTGACGATTTTTCTATGTAAAAATCTGTTCCCAAACCATTGTCTCGTTTAAGCGGATATCCCATTATCCGAGTCCCGATTAAGCGGCTTCCACTGTATTCAATTATGACTATCAGCGTAAAGGTTATTGTTAAATCATGATAGCCAATTCGTAGTAAATTCATATATCCTCAGGGATGTCCTGCTCTAATTATTAGTATGGGAGCGGTATTTCAAATTCAATTGAATATATCTTAATTTCTAATACAAATTCAAACAATATACCGGTAATTGAATTAATAAGTTAAGTATGAATAATATCAAAGGTTTAGTAGTAAATCTGAGAATAGAGTTCTAACAAGTGATTGAGTACCCAAAATTATTTAACTAATAATACTTCCAAATTCTTCTTGTTTATGGGGCTCAGAATGTTATAATTAATAATTTCATATATCTTACATTCCAGAACACGTTGCTTATAATAATTATTACTTAATTCAAAGAATCATTTCAAATAGATATTTTGTTTACGATTAACGCTAGATTCGGATAAAACGATAGGTAGTTGAGGTAAACTTCCCATTGTGTTCTTCAAAACAAGTACAATATATTCACGGCGCTATAAAGTAAACATTTGCTCTCTCAACTCGACTTAATTATATTTGTAACAAATTTCAATTTATTTCAAATATTGATTGTATGCTATCTAGATATCAGGTACACGAATTTACTAACTTGTGAAGTAATTGTTACTTGCCAATTTGATTTGTTAAAAAAGAATGGGAGCAGCTCTCCCACTACCTGAAAAACTATGGAAACGGCGCTCCCACAGCAGGACACCACTGTATATCCTGGTAGTACATATGATATGATATCTCTGAGGCTTATTGCGAATTGTTAAAATTATCATATATGTGCATATTCACTATTACGTTACCTTGCTAAGAGTTATCATTTCAAATGTTGTATCAAGGTATGGGTAGCTGGGTATGTACTACGAATTAGACTTTCTTATTTGATAATTCTCGGTTATTGAATTATAATTGAATGTTGAGAAAATTTGTCATCCCTGGTCTCTATTGTAACTCAAGAGTGTGCCATCTTGTGTATTACAAATTTTTATATTTCATATAAAACTATTGATCGATTATTTCATGTATTGGTTTTGAAGTGAAAGATGCAATATGTTTTACAAGGCATCAAAGAATGACATGTTTTACCAAATGAATGCCTACTAGATACGTATTTTAGCATATTCCTTAAATTTGTAGCATATTATTTTGATAATTAGCTTTTCTACAAATATGCCATACATTTATTCGGGCAATAAGGCACAATTTTTGATATATTTTGGTCTCCAACTTTATTACTCTGACTATCTCATATCCCTGGTCCATATTTCTGAACCAGTGCTATGGCCTTATATTACCTTGTCCACGCTCAACTTTATTTGTATTCAAATTCGCTAGGTTAAACCATTCTTTCTAGGAGATAAACTAGTGTAACAAATTGTTACTTTGTAGATATGGGTATGATGTCATAATTAATATATAGAAGTTACAACTATTTCATTATTCCATTCTTTAAATTATGGTCGATCTCCCTTTTCTTAACCTGCACTCTAAATGCAGATATCTAGTATCTATTTCGTGCTCTTGTCCCACCAAGCCTAGTGTTATTAGTTCTGTTCTACACGTACTTGCAAACTTTTCTAAAATAGTTTTGTACTAGCGCCCTCTGCTTTGTAATGACTTCCCGACAGCCCTATGGTTTGGGCCCCCCCTCGCAACCTCAATTCAAATTATTTTGGAATATTATGGATTCGTTAACCCTAATCCATCCAAAATGGTAATTCTGGTATCTGTGATTAGAGAATTGAGTGATCGATGCCTGGAGGCCCTCTATTTATGAACCAGTATCAGAATTTGGAGGAGCTGCTTACAGGACCGTGCTCATATACGAATGCAAACAACCTATAAATTCATCTTAATTTGCATTATATTTCAGTATCATTGCTTTCAAAAGTTGTTGCTGGAACCATGGCCGACTTTATATACGGCTAAATTGTCCCTCGACGAGGTATGATAACGAAAAGGCCAACTCAAAATCTGTAATTACCAAATATTACGAGGAATGTGTATTATTAAGCATGTATTAGTGACATATAGAAATATAGTATTGAATTATGCTTTTCAATTGCCTAAATTATGATATTTTATCATGCGGTTTCTCAAAAGCTATTTTTAGAGAGAGAAATGCTGCATATAGAGCTGTGTTAAAACTATGTTTTCAATGTTTTTAATACTTGACAGTTCTATATAATTACAAAGGTGAAAATTAATTTGAAACATTGGTTGGTATGAATGGAATGTCAATACATTCCTGTGTTGTTAAGGAAATGTCTTTCTGTTTGCTGAGACTATAACTTTTCGCAAATGGAGTGCCCACTCCATTTATCATGAAATAGAGCGATATTTCACCCCAAAAAGTTGGAGTTATTATCACTCTGGACGAATTAGGAATTGTGACCCTATGAAATGGGTCATCATGAGGCAATCTGTCATTCAACTTCCCACTATTTATACTGTATATCACTACGCAGTGTTTAATTATGTGATTCTTCGATTATCGATTGTACAATTGAGTCATATCTTGTCAGATGTGAGAAATGTCATTCAAAATTTACGCAACTTCTGTGTTTACATATATATTCAAATGTTGTTGATCTTCTTCTGGATATTCGATTATATTTCTTCCCGTAATTATATTTATTTGCATCAAGAACTCTGAAATGGTTTATGGTCCTCAATTAGTATATTCCAGTTTGGTTTAAACAGTATCATATATTAGGAAATTGTGCTTTCCGAATCTTAGGCCCTGCAAGGACCCTACATAGGTAACTATTTTGATGTTATTATTAATAATGTGTCACATTAACTTATCTTTCTATATCAAACTTTATAATCTACTTTGTTAGTTGCTGAGTATGATTCTGAAAAACTATGATCAATCTCTTATCGATCAACCAGATAGTCTTGGAATGTCAGCTTTACACTGGAGTGCTTATTATAATAATTCGGAAGCTTGTAGAATGCTTATTCGAAATCGTTCCATTCCTTCTAGCGTTGACAATGAAGGCAGAACACCCATTCATCTCTGTGCCGGAAATGATGATTGTTCTTCAATCAAAGTATTCCTCGAATTTGCTGGTCAGACAATTTTGAATTTGCAAGACTCTCAGGGTTGTACCCTTTTACATCACATTGTTGCTATTCAAAACGTTTCTCTTCTTAGTACCATTACAAATCCACAAAACTCTTCTTGGCTAATGAACTTAAATCTTGATTCAAAGGTAAGTATACTTAGCCTTTTTTGCATATTGTCATCTGTAGTTTAATGTTCGTTTTTTGTGTAGCTCCTTATGCAATTTGATCAGCTGGATCATATATATTACGAATATTATCATTTTAACAATATTCACGTTTATATACGAATATTTATTGAGGTCATATATGCAAATCACGAAATATGTGATATGGCTAATTATCCGGCCCACTGGAATGAATGGCCGAACATCCTAGGTCTCTTGCCCCTTGGCTCGTGAGGAATATATAATAGGCCGACTAGAATCTGTATAGTTAGTTGATGCCATGAAGTACCAGTGATATTTCTTTATTATATAACCTATGATTAGGCTTCATGAAACCTCCTAGATCGGGGTAGTTTGGTATAGAGGGTGCAAACCTCGAAAATACCATTAATTATATGATATATCCAATTTGCATATAATTTACAGTATCGATCTGAACTTAAATCTAAATTTATCAACAGTTACTAAAACTTTGCCTAGATGTATATAATTAAATATAACTATTTAATTAGATTAATTCCTTATTTTAAAGTTTACTAAACAAATTTGGTCCTTGAACAATGCATATACCTTTAATATTTCAACTATCCTGATTCCAAAAACATATTCGGTTTCTGTCCATCACTCCATGTTTTTGAGGAATGGTCAATTCTATTTTTGCTATTTTTGGCATTATATCGGAAGGAGGCATAATATGGCTATTGGCAGATGATAATTATATTCTGAAAATTTGTTCAATTGTAATATTTCGTAAAGTACATGTGAAATACTTCATTTTCCCTTTTTAGCTAATCAATTGGTAAAAGGTACTTAAGCTATTAGAATCTCGAACCTGCCTGCTAGGTTATCACAATTGGACTACGCTGACCGAAATGCCTCATTATTTGTTATGCCCTTTTAGTCTCTTGAAGATCTTCTAATAGTGGGTGTTTATATCTCCTGACTAAAGCTAATAGATTGGTTGAGCATTTCTAAGATATAGCAAAGTATATGTAAATGTCATCATACTATTATATCGCTGATACCATGATATTGGTATATTGGCTTGCAATTTGTGAGTATATGAGTTAAGAACTTGCAGATTTCCAGGATATGAACAAGACATAAATCTTATCTAAATATGCTAATCTTACCACCCAGAAACATACCGGATTATTCAACATTTATGGTAAATGATGCAAGTATTTATGTGGCGTCATATATTTGCATTGAATTTTGAATTTTCCGGTCTTTGAAGGGCAGATTTAATTTTCTGAGGAGCTAGATATCTGTCTTGTATGTATCTTCGATAGTTTCCTCCATCCTAACTAACATATTTCCAAATTGACAGTCAATATGCGATTATTAAGTTTTCAGTCACGTATTTATTGGATGACATCACAAGTCCTGAAGAACCTAATAGATTGGCTCATACCCAACCAATCTATTAGGTTCTTCAGGACTCACACATCACCTATTCCAACTCTTCAGTCGATATTATTATCCCCTGTAAAATAATGATTTGTTTCTGTCTGCGTAGCCCTATTGTTAGTGTTGGGCTACCTGGCATCCAGCTCAATTCAAATAATTTGAATTCCCTAGGACTAATTGCTTAGTTCAAATGAAGAATATACTCATACTTGATGAAATAAAATGTATTGTACACATATTTTGGGTATTATTTTCAAAAATATTGCAAAGAATTAATAAGAATTTCTGAATAACAAGAGCTGATGGAAAGAAACTGATTAGATTTTCGGCATATGTAATTCTATAGGGGTGGGGGTCAATAGGCTACAGGAGCACCAAAATAGGAATGTACATACCCGATTACCCCTGACTAACAGTTGAAACGAAATCTCTAGCATCCTTTTGCAATTCTGTACTTCCTGGATTAGCGTCTGTGTTCTTATTCTTTGGTGGCCATTTTTTTTCACAATTTTGAAAGTACCATTGATTTTGGCAATCTAATTATCCTAATTAATGCAACAAATTAGGATAATTAGTGACCTAAATTTCATCAATGCATTATTTGGGAAGGTGGTGATAAATTTTGTTCACATGTATGCATTTTTCTGACCCTTTAGTTATTCAGGTAAATACTGTAAGTATGTGTTAAAATATGACTAAATAATATAGTTAAATTTGTGAATTGTGACAGTCAGACTCTGAAAATCTTAAATCAGATTATATGCACTCATAGAAAGTGCCAAAATATTATTTATTACTAATTGTGAAAATATCTGTATGAAATGATTTCATACCGGGGTACTATTTTCAGACCCAAAATGTATATGTATGCTAATTTTCGATTTACATCTTACAGCTAGATTTCGTCCAGCCGTGCGGACGTCGCACATTGTTCATGCTCGTCTAACATTTCCCTATAGGAACTACACTTAAATTTATTTAATGTTCTGTGGCAGCACAAAATTTCACGTCGTTCAAGTTGCCACTTGATCATATTTGGGCATATTTTTCCCTAGAGATGCAAAAATGTGTCAATAATGTAATGACATTCCATTCTCAAATTTGGACCTGACCCCATCCATTGACCACTCGTTCTAAGCCTCTAAGCGTGCTGAGTCTAGTTATGGCCATATCGTCCCTCTAATCTTTCAACACGATTTTACCTGAATACACTATGTTATTGTCTGTATTGTAATAATAGGTACCCATAAGATCTACAGAATTTGGTAAATTAATCAATTCATAGCAACGTATGATTACAAAACAGAAAATATTATCGTGTATTCATGTAGTATAAATATGACTTATCAAGAAAATTGAGAGTCCAAGGTTATCTGGATATTTGGTTCTGTTAGTTCGTTATGGGATCTTATCCTCGGACGAAAAGCCTGTCCAACCTCGGACAGCCCGAGGTTGAATTCCTAATTTACGAGTCCTTTGTCTTTCGGTTTATTTTGTCGCTTGGTACTTTAATCTAGGGTGACGATTATACAGGATTTTCTCTAACATTTCTATATGTACAGGATCTTGATTCGTAAGTAGAGGTTACCGAGATTATTTTATTCAATTGCAGTGTATTCAATGTATTTGATTAGAGATCAAAGCCCCTGAAGATGTCATCGAATTTACCCAAAGTACGATTTATACCTATCATGTCTCATTTTAGAACCTAAACGTGCTAATATAGCCTTACTTTCTCATATTGGTTGACAAGTTGAGTTTTCAATTTAGGTATATGGGCGATTTTATCATAACGAATTTGTACTTATTTTATGTTTAGAAGCTAATTTGACTGAGCAAACTAAGAGAATAGGATAAAAACTCAGTATCTAGTGTATTTTGTGAACGGGTGCAAACCGGACAAAACTCCTCCCATAGAATAAACATTAAAGTTTCGGACATACCAGTAATATCTTTTGAAGAAAGAGTAATGCATAAAGATGTAGATTGTTTTCATACTAATCTAATGTAACTCGAATTTTGCTACTACTACCAGACTAGTTTAGAACACTGAACAAAAGTTATATACCTTTGAATCGGGGTACGAGCAAAATAGTCAAAAATTCGGAGTCCGCACAGTCTCAGCTGTATTATCATAAATAATATTGCTTCAATCATTCAAAGTCTAGTCGGAATTTTGGATAATATTGTATGTAACTCCACGAAAATTTTGAACCACCTTCATTCATTTCCATAGAAACGAACCTCTCTAAGCCGGAAGTATGGAATTTGGGATACTTTAGAGCAAATTATGTCTCACATCATTTCAATTTACCTCTATAAGTGGGGAATTCTACGAAAGATTTCTTGAATATTCAATTTTTGTGTAAATTTGGAAAACAACACATATTTATCGCTATTATTGAAATTTTTTGCTTTTTCATAAGAAATTTCTTACAAATTTGTATATTCAACCCCACACCTTAGGGCACATTTTTTGATCAAATATCCCTTTTTAAACAGTCGTTGGGAAGTGAAGATACAGATTGACTCAAAAATCTCTGGTTAAGGACTGTACTACTGTGACCATTATTTTTTGTAATGCGCGAAGAGATAAATTTTGGTCCCATTATCGACTTGTTAGTGAAAGATTGCCTTCTACTTATGCTATTCTTCCCCTTTCAACCGAATACCATCTCAAAAGCTCAAAACAATGATGTCATGTCCTTGTTTTGGCACCTTTTCCATAACCTCGGGTTACCAATGTGACTTTACATTGTAACACCAAGATCTCCACCATGACCTATATAGGTACTTGTGAAATATACAATATTTATCAGCCCTGGGGGTTTCCATTTTCTCCAATCAATTCTGGACATACAAACATATATATGTTATAGTCAATTTATAAAATCAGTCAATTTACAAATTGACTAGAATTTTCAGCCAATTTACAAATTCACTGAATCATTGATCGTTTTTTTGACAGATTGACTGAAAATATATTACGAATTTCAAATCAATAAAGTAGTGAATAATGGGAAATCTTGCAATTATTGTTATCCCAAAACATATACGTCAACTTAACTCAAGGTAGTGTATCCTCAATAACAACATATCAATGGCAAGTATCTAACGACGTGAAATATTCTGGAGTATAGAAAGGGAAGGTAATATGAACACCCTCATAACTCTATAAGATGTCGGACACTATGGAACAGTCTTTCCGTGAGGAGATGTTGAAACGAAAAAGCTCTGATACCAAATAATTATTGATGACCAAACACGAGTAATTTTTGTTGCTTGGAGAGGTCAAAGTTGCATCTGCCACTGCAAAGAAGTCCAACAGGCAGTACTATGGGTCACTCGATAGTGTTGGGATAAATTTTGAGAATTGTATGTTATCACCATCCTGAGCCATTTCGCGTCACTATCGACAAACGTGTTGAAGTGACCACTTGCATGACTGAGAATTTACACTGATCATGATTATCTGCATAAAAAATTTGATCGTTAGCTGGATCTTAACACCTTCAAAATGTATCTCTTTATTGATCAATTGTGGTACACACAATTGGAATTGGCTTTGACACTATATCCAATTTTTGGCTTTAGTTTTTGTGATGAGGAACAACCTTAGAAAGTCTAAAAGTTCTATGTAAAAATGCTTATTAAAGTCATTGGCAGCCCACTAAAGATAGAAATTGCAATAGAATGAGGTATAGCCGAGAAAAATCAGGACAATCGAAAGAAATGATAATGTAGACACCCCACTTTATATTACTATGCTAACATGGGCGCCCCACTTTTCATGAGCGTCCTACGATCTTGGATTTAACCCATAATTATCAGTTTTGTTGCAGGGCTACCAACCCTCCAGCTTATTAGGTTAATCTCCCGATTTATTCCTATAGAAGAATTACACATACAGTCAATTCTGGTTAATCGGAAATCCGCTTTATTGGGACAAATTTCCAGGAACCGAATTATCTCCATTAAGTTGATACTAAATATTTTCGGTTTATCTGGACAAACTCCACATAAACGAATACGGCCGAAGTGTTACATTGGTAACAAAAGTGAACAGGTTAATTTGACCACTTCGTTTTAACCAATTCCCGCAATCAAAAGTTTTCAGCACCCTATAGACGCCACAAAATCATACATTTGCCCGGCCGTATTCGTTTAATCTGGACAAACTCTGGGAATGGAGCGAAAATTTGTAAATCAATCAAGAATAAATTTCTCTTGATTTAGAAAATTCCAATAAGCTAGGTACATGTAAAAAATTTTGATGAAAATATACTCAATTTTGGATTAATTTGGCCTAATCAAATTCTATTTAATTATTTTTACCTTACTATCAGTCATTATAGAATTCAACAGTACATTAATCTCAAATGTTTGGGACATCATGAAAGAATTTTCTCACCAGTATTCTAAAATACTAGTTCATTGTCCCTAGTCCTTTAACCTAAGACCATTACTAAAATGTGATAATTCTTGTCGCATGGTTTCATTTGAGGGGTTCCCCCTAATTTATGAATAGATTATAAATATTATGTGGGGATTCACTCCCATTATTTGGGGAGAATCGTCCCTTCTATTTGCACAGTATCTAATTTTAATTTTGGAGTATATCCCAATTATCAGAGATGCCAACTTAAACGCCGTACACATGAATCTCAAGCTTTTCAAGAGTTCTAACCTGAAGTCTCACTCCACTTTATGATTCTTCACTGTACCTATTGACGCATAAATGCCAAATCAGTTTGGAATAACTTTCCCTAACAACGCAGGATTTTACCAGGAATGTGCTAACATTCCATTCTCAAAATTTGTTATAACCCTATTGAGTGACCCTTAATTCGACGCTGCTAGGCTCGTTGAGTCTTATTATCCACACATCGACTCTCGATTGCATAGTTTAACACGATTTTATTTGATCATCCTCTTCGAGCTTCTAATTTTCTTCTAATCCTTTTGCATTGTTCTTACCGAAACAAGATTTCTTCTGTATTTGTATGAAATATAATTATAAATGTATAAGATATTTTTCAGATGTATTTCATGGTAATTGATCAAGTTTGTTGTGTTGAGTTGATCAGGTAATTTCTAAATTTTGATAGTCTAGTGACTAGGCCTCATTATGATAGCAGAATTATACATCGTGAGGTTGGGCATAATCCAAATTCTATCAACTGGGAACTCTATGCAGTGTGACCGGAAATTCATTTAAATGTTGTACTGGTACTATGTACAGTGTTCCTAGTTAAAAGAATTTGGATTGTACCCATCCTTACGATTCATCATCCAGCAATTACTTGTATATATATTGCGTTGTTACTATACTATTCAAATTAATAATATTCTGATAAACTCAACACAAATATCTTGGACATATACCTTGATATCCATCATAAAAATATCATATACATATACAATTATATTTCTCACATATACAGACGATTGAATGTTTCGGAAAAAATATGAAAAAAATTTGGAGAAAAGTTGGAGATGGCAGAGTACGATCGAAGGTCGATATGTGTATAAATAGACTCGGCACGACTAGCGGCGTCGAAGTAATGGTCACTCGGTAGGTCTATACAATTTTTGAGGATGTACGTATTGTTTACACATTCCTGGTATATTCCAGCATTGCTAGGATAATATTCTCAAATATAATGAGTGACCACTCATACTAAGGGAATTTCTACGTTGATCATGAATATAGGTAAACTTGCCAGATACGGCATCATCGGGAGAATAATTTTGTGCGTCTCTTGGAGGTTATCATATCTTGGAGGTTGCCCTTATATACGCTTAATATCCTATTATAAGGCCTAAATGTCGGTTGTTAACAATAATGAGTATTACTAATGGTTTTTGAAAATAGACTAACCGAGGAGCAAGTTTTGGCCTAGTCATTCCATCTGTTTACTTTCTATAATCTATATGAACCATCATTTTACAGGATAAAATGAATGATATCGTGACCCCAAAGTCTTCAGAGAGACTTCTCTAGTTTCCTAAATTTCTACAGGTTTGATAATATAGGATATAATGTGGATGGTTTGACTATCTATTTGTAAAAATAAATATGAATGGTATGACTATGTAAGATTTATAATAATATCAGGTTATTGCCGCATCTCGGAAGTGTGCTATCTCATAGGTTCAGGAAGTACTATTTGTACGTATAAGAAAATCAATCGGTGCAATGGGATTGTGCCTTATCTCGGAATTGCCGATTTTGGAGGTTTACCTGCATATAAATTGTATTAGATTAACCTACACTGCAATTTAGGAAGGATTCAAGAAAACTCATGATGTGTTACAAAGTGGCACATTAAATGGCTGTCATGAAGTGGAGTTTCTCCGTTTCGTAGTTTCTTCCAAAATTTCTTCTATTTAAGTAAGAAGTGCATGAATATATCATATTTATTGATAAATCATTTCATTTGTAAAACCAATCGAGATATCGGTCAAAATAGTCCAGGGTAACTTCAATCAATTGCCCAAAATTTGAATAGAGTGTTATTGCCGTAGTATTTAGAATGCTATGATTTGGCATATTTCCATATCAGTTAACAATCTCCGATAATATATGAAATATCAGAAAATTCCCCTGATATGATAAATATCGAAAGTATTGAAAATATCGATATTTGTTTTGGAAATATATCGAATGTTCAGAGAAAATATCGGAATATCCGAAATATCGAAATTATCGGTAGACCAGAAAATTTTGGGCAATATTGGAAATATCGGCGAAATATCAGAAATGTATATTTAAAATTTCGATATTTGGGTATTTTTTTAATCTTTTTGAAATCCTTAGATCTCCCTTTTTAGTAATTTGTCATAATCGACATATCGGTGCCAAACCTTGCCCACTACTTATTTGAATTTAATTTGCTACACCATTCAAGGCTCTTCGAAAATGATTTTTTACAATAGGATGGTAGGTAAGTGCGCCCCCCCGTGGCTACGCTAATGGATACGAACCATGTTGAGAGTTGACCGCTTAGCCCAAATCTTCCCAGCTTATCTAGAAAAATACTATACTGTACTTTGTCGACTTTATCGCTTTAGGAAAATCATTGTGATCACATCTAAAGGCAAGCCGATATAAATACAGAAAGTCCATTCATCTAACTCCTCCAACAAGCTAGATACACATGATTTGTTAGGGAAGGATCCCTTTGCCACTAGGGCAGCCTTAAGCTCGGAGCAATGCTTTTCAACTTTTTCGAACTGAGGCACACTTAATTCATCAATAATTTTCAGGGAAAACTTCTCAAGAGTGAATTTAACTTGACTAAAAGTGTTGTGTCCTAACTTACTAGAACTATATCATATATATATAAAATATTAATGTTAAAGGATTTTTTCTTGTTGATTTTTCGAATTTTCAAGTCCTGAGGTCCAGAAACTAAGCATTTGAAAGTATGTTGAACAACTATGTATCTCAGTGTAATTTTGGTGGCACACTTTTCAACGTTCAGAAGCACACCAGTTGAGAACCACTGTGTTTGATTCATGGATTTTTACTCTCTAGTGCCTGATTCTAGTCTTGTCAACAGGATGGTGATGTTGGTATTAGTTTACTGTAGGTATGTAGTATGTACTAGGACTCGTACCCCTCGTGCAGCGCTGTGTTGTAGGATTACCGTTAATCGTCCGCTACCACTAGCTCCTTCAAGGGAAGATCTTAGGAACCCTCCTGTCGTAAAAGGGCGTTTGCCTGGGTTGCACAATGTGTCTTGATGGATGCTTCCATTGTACGGAGTGCAGTACTTTTGAGTATATCGAGCATCAAGCATACTTGTGCCTCCACATTAGTTGGTTCTTGTTCAAGCTTGAGCGTACTCCTGCTTGTTTGTTTGTTACCGCGTTTTGTTTCCTCCAGTTCAAGTGAGTCGCTAGATTTGTTTAATTCTTGGTAGTTGGTGCTGGGTCACTAGGGTTTTTACCTACACTTGTGTAGGGATTTCCCGTTAGCTTAGAGGCCTTTCAGTGGGTGCCTTGTGTGGTGGACTTGAGGAATTGATGTCATAGGGTTATGTATGTCACTTGTTCGCAAAGCACCGCCCCCACTTCTCCCCAGTTGCCTTGTTCCACTGATCATGTGCGTATGCATAAATTCTTTCTTTGCCTGCCTCCTTCGGATCCAATTTAGTGTTTAAATTTATCAGCTGGGATTTTAATTTACCCAGCTTTTTGCTTATGGGTTCATGAGTGTATTGGTGGCTGCCTTTGCGACTAGGTCATCTTTGTATCCCTTCAGGACCATTTACGTATTGCATGTTAAGTGTCTCTCTGGTTCTGTACAGGTCTAGTATTCCTCCTGGAACTCCATTATCTAACGGTCGTGGCCCTCCAGCGGCTTGGAGATTTTTTATGTTAGTATTATATATACAAGCTTCCAATCTTTGAGTAAGCATAATCATACTTTTCGCGAGAATATTGCTGATTTGTCTACGAAAATAAGTTTTAGTAAATGCCATCAGTCTCTGGTGACTTATTTTCATTCAATAATTCCAGTTGTTGCAATGCCATTTCTTCAGATTCTACGATTTCAACTAGAAAGTTATTTCCTCACTACAAAAATCCAATCTTCACTACTCTTCTCTCTATAGGATTATTATAGACTTTCTAGAAATGATCAGAAATTATATTGGCTGACTCAACTTCAGAAGCCAATTCTCTTTTTGCTTTAGTCATGGAAATTACGTTGTCATCAATATCTGTTCTTTGATGTTTGGCATAACGAATAATACTTTAATCAATTTAGGAGAAGTTAGTCCCTGTGTCAACCCCTTCTCCCATTCTCGTCTTAATTCAACCACTATCCTAGCTACTTTAGTCCTCGCTTCCTTATAACAGGTTCTAGAGAATAGGAAGGGCATTTTTTTGTTTGGCTAATATCTACGTTTTCCTTGACTAATCCGTTAAAATATCAGATGGTAGGCCTATAAATTTCTGTTGCAGATAGACTTATATAATGTACGAGCCTTTGGCTCGTCGCATGTACAGTGTGGCAAAATGGCCATATTGGGGAAATAGGTAAATGAATCTGTATTATCACCACAATTATACTTACATATACTAAATCGACACTGTAGATTTCAAAAATACCAATGATTTTTTAGTAGCACGACTATAAACCTAGTTATGACGTAATTACTGACATTTTCTAATTTTTAACACCTGTAGTTCATTAGTGAGGATATTATGAAAGTTGATAATACATGCATGTCATGGTCTCTATTCTGCTATTTGATAACGTACAATTTAAAGACCCTTAATTATGTATGACTATTGGATATACTTATTATCATAAATCATCTGATAGTATACTATTATATAATATCTCTTGGAGGCTATTTGCAACGTCTCTTTTCTTCTTTGCGTGCATCAAACGATTCTGTACTAAGATGGGGTCACTACAACATAACAACCTGACTAAAATATCTCTAACATTATCAGTGAAAGAAGTTTTTCTTGCAAGATTCTCCCGATACCGCCTTACAAATTTATTGCAGGATTCTAAACATTCCTCAGAGAGATTCTGTAATCCCTTATCATTATTATAAGCACCTATTAACTGAAACGAATGGGCAAGTAACTTGTGCAAAGATGGAGTGATGCTTGCCCATGGGTACTCAATTAGAATAAATTCGTACGTTTCTTTGCACAATTCTTGCATTTTGTCACAGTTAATCATGTCACCACTGTTGAGGAGTCTTAACAAAACAGATAGATTTGTCTGGATCTTCTCTAATGATATTTTATCTGAAGGATTAATGGAAGAAGTGGCCCACGTCAAAAAGTCTCTCTTATTTAAAAAGCAGTCTTGCGCAATGTTACCAGTGGTTGAAGTGCCGCCCTGGCTTGAAGGGATATCGACACTGAAATTACATCTTTCCTGGAGTATAGCTCGAACCCGTTTCATGGAAGAATTTACTTTCGAGTTTGATGGCGCCCATACCTTGTGTCCTGCATCAAGATGGTATATCAACAGCATGAACCACCTGAATACACAAAGGTAAGCATGCAAAGGAGACGCAGCTATAATATCGATTTTAGAAGTTGGTTGATGCGTAATACCAACACGTTGATTTGATGGGAGTTTCAAGTAATCTTCTTCATCAACTTCTTCAAAAAGTTGCCGAGCGTCGTTAATTAATTTGTTAATAGGGAAACCAGAATGGGCCATTCTAAACTTTTAATTTGGCTATCCGTTGCAGTACACAGATGACAAGAAGCCCCACCAGCTCCATCCACCAATCCTGCCATCTTGGTATCAAAAATGGAACGGACTATCTCGACCTGTGCATGGCCTCCAATAAGAGATAACCCATCCTGTATGATATGGTCTGTTTGAGGATTGACTATTGTATTCATGATAAGCTTTACACTAGAATATTCTTCTTTCAAAGCTATCAGTGCTACTGGCCTAAAGCAGAACGGAGAGTTGGGTGAGCTGTTATAGAACATGTCATTTCCAAGTGTGTCTGTTATTGATATTACTTTGAATCCGAACAAAATGAAAGTCTTTGTGTTCAATACAGAATTGTTGCCTTGTTGGTTATAGGGTTGATGACACCGGAGCCATCCAATTCACCAGATATCTTAATTTTTAGTGTGCAGTGTGAATCAGGAAGTGGGTCTAATGTTGAAAGCAAGCGTTGAATGGTCAGACTAAGGATGGAATGATGAGAGACGCAAGTCCCAATTGACAATGCTTCGGGTTCTCTAACTATTTCCATTTCATTTATTAGGCTTATTTCCCTACGATATTGCGAGACAAGCTTATAGGAAGGAAGCTTAACATCACCTTTGAGAATTCTTTTCAGATTCGTGTATTTACTCGCCCCAATTTCTAAGCTGTCCAATATATAAGCACATTTGGAGATTTGTACTTTGTTCAATACACCGCTAAAAGATCCCTTATCAATTATTTCTCTGCACATGTCTGAAGTATCACGGTCATAGGATTTATTTGAGACTAATTCTAAAGCTAGAGCGAGTAATTGTTTAGGCTCAATCTTTTCTCTCTCTGCTAAAAAGTCCATATGCTCCAAAAGAACACCAAGTCTCGATCTGGAAGTCTTCATGTGACATTCGAGAGTATCGTTCCGGGATTCAGTTACAATCTGTTCTGAAAAGTTTCGATTTTCTTAATCAGTGACTAAAGAAAATTCAGGATCAAGCGATATTCTCTTTCTTGGATTGGATATTGTTAGATGAGTAGGGTGGAAAATCATATTATCCCATGTTTCAAGATCCTTCCTGCGGTAAGCCTCTCTGGATGTTAGAAGTGATTTAAATTTTAAATGGAGAGTAGCAGTTTCTTCATCGGATAAATGGTTGTTCTCAATAAGTTTCCTAATAGAGACTGTAACACTTCTTCCATTCGAAATATACAAATTATATGCCTCATTGTTGGTGATTAGTACAGACATGATCCGCAAAAGGGCTACTTTAACAGAGAAACATTATGATATATGATTGTAGGGTATTGGAATAACTAATAACCAGCAAAATATAGAATTTTACTGAAAAAATTTAAAACGTATGAAAAATATATTTTTCGGATTTTTGTCCGGTCCGGACAATGAATGACGTGATAAATTTTTGGGCAGCTTTTGGCAAGCCTGGAAAGTGATTAAATAGTTGACTAAATATAGTAACATTATGTATATATTTATAACGTTTTGCCAAACAAGGGATGCTACTCTTCAATCAATGAGAAAAAATTCCAAATTATGACTTCGGGAGAGCCAAACTAGACATCCGGAGAACAATACAAATGAATATCTAGACTAACCTAGCAATGATTAAATTGTTGTTACAATATAGATTTATTATCAGAAGATGTTTTTCACTCTTACATTTAGTATTTACATCAAATATGATTACATACATTAGGGCATAGGAATTTGCGGTTTGAAAATATATATTTCTATTATTAGAAACACATAACAAAGTTGTGCGTAGTTAGGATTCCTAACTGCTTCTAATGCTGCCAATGATATTTTCGTACTAATTGAACTATGGAGAATTCGAAAAATGCATTGAAATATGTTTTTTTTTAATATGCCTATTTCCCCATATTGCCACACTGTGGCATGGCGCCTCGAGGTATCCATTATTCTCCAAATATCTACGTAAATTTGAGATTTTGCTAATTTTTTCCTTTATCTTCATAAAAACAACACTAAATTTACATATTAGAAACTTAAAATGCGAAATTCGGATTCGGCGTACTGTGTTGCCCTGTGTAGCCATTTAGAGCAAGCCTATTCGTATAAACAATAATGTATTTAAATATCAACGGATAAACAAACAAACAAACAACAATTGAGATTTTATATTATAGATCTTGTTTGCAATTTTCGGACTCAGCATACTCGATTGCCCCACTATAGTCCTTGAAAGTATGATTCTACCTAAATTTTGATTTTCTTACGTTATGTACCTAAAAGTAAACAAATATTCGCAACATTGGATACAGTATCATATTCGGACTCAGCATTCTCGATTACCTCAGTATAGTAGTTGGAAGTATAATTCTAACCAATTTTCAAATTTGTTTACTAAAGCGAAAGTTTAGCAATCCTGGGTCGCTTTCTGATGCTAACCTCATGAAAATACCTATGATGTTTGATTGAAACCAAATTTCAAGGTAAATGCTCTCTGTATTTTGAACTAGTTTATTGCACGATTCTTGACCTTCTTCTGAGAAGATTTTTTATCCAATGCCAAAATTCCATTTTGACCATAACTCTTCAGCATGGGCTAGTATTTTGTGAAGGGTTTGGGTAATACTAGCCCGCTGAAATTTGTGAAGTAGAAGGGAGTAGGATTCTTTACACATATTTGCAAGAAATTCTGTTTTGATTTTCTTATTTGAGTTTCTAATTAAGCATGTATCTTAGAGAGTACTATTCTGTGTTGAGCATCAACTAAACTTAGGATACTCGATGTATTTTAATTCGTCTGAAAATGCTGTTCTCGCCACGTTTCCAATAGATGATGTACCTCTTCTGAATCTGGTTGATCTACTTTTAGCCCAGTGCGTTCTTGGATAATGTTTCGGATGTATTTCATAGATTGCTTAATATGTAGGGTAGTCGGAGATCATGTAAATTCCCAGGATTCAAGAGATCAATATATAAATTGAACCAACGATAAACGTAAATGTATGTGTGAAGTGGTGAAGCTGGGCTGATATCCATTGTTGAAATTGGTTGATGAGTCAAATTGTACTTTTGGGCAAATGGAAGTTTGAAAACTCTTCGGTATCTTCAATCTCTCTAAACATTTCTATTTCCTCTGTAATTTTCCTGTTGATAGGAAAGCCTTAAATAACCAATTCACGGTCAGTGAGGTCTGAATGAGTTGCAGTGCACATTTGCCAGCTAGCACCTCCTGTATCTGAAATATAGCTGCCATTTTCCCATCAACATTGGCCGAATTATGTCAACATTGATATGACCATTACAGATTTATATCTTGTTCCATCATACTTCTATGTCAGGATTCATGAACTCTTTCATGATTTCCCGAATGTTTCTTTACACTCTTTAGCTGCGCAAAAACATGCCTTTGAGACAATGGGATATTGGGGGCATTATTTTTCCAGATCACCTTAACTGATTTCGCAATGATATCTATTGGTTTAAAGCTAACAGGATATAGCATTTGGCATCTGTGTTCGTGCTCTTTTGGTTATAAATTATATGACTTCCAGTCCTATCTAATCCATTAACTAATTTGAGAGTAAGTGGAAAATCGTGAACAGATAGAGGGCTAAGTGATTTTATGATTTGTTCATCTTTGCTTAACCAATTGAATACATGAAGTATACAGTTCAATTTGTTTGCATATGTGTGCTCGGTTCGGCCACTAATCTGATTTCGTCTAATACTAGTTCTAACCTTGCGCATTGTTGCTTGAGTGTAAGAGATAGACGATCCTTACGTATAGTAACACTGAATTCGGAGAAATCCTCAGAAATTTCAGTAGGACGACACTTCTTGTTTGAAGGTTGCCAGGGAATTGTTCATTCCACCATTCATCCAATATCATAGATTATATAGTCTTTTTGATTTCTTTTTCTTTGAATATTTTTCAAAAGGGAATATATATATATATATAGTAGCATTGTTGTCCTCACCTAAGCCAATAACATCAAGCACTTCATTGGTCGCATGCTTCGAATGTCTGGTCAGGATATGTGCTCAATCGTGTTTGGTTTAGGAAGAGAAGTTCCTGAATTACACTAATCATTTTATTAGTAATTATGTATAAGTCCGTTGCTATGGAGTTGCATGACTTTCTATATTAACATTTAATGATAATAAAAATGCTCCATAATGTAGCTTCCTTATATAATTTCGTGTTGCTTTGTCCTAAAGTAAGATACTAATGTGCTTCAATTCACTTAAACAATTCAGTTGCTATTTAATGATTCCTAGCAACGAAAAGTGAGCATTGGAATGTACAGCATAAAATATACTTGCGCAACTTTTCGGAGGCTGAAATTTGGATGCATCTTTAGAATCAATTGAAATTGATTTTATATTATTTCAGATCAGTAAAATGTGGTAATCAGATTACCTGCCTTTAATAAGTTCTAAAAATACCTTTTTGGGATTATTAAATTAAAATTTTTATCTACTTAAAATTCAGAATATGCCATCATTATGAGCAATAAGATGTTGATGCATTCCAGATATTCAATTTCTAATAAAGCATCTAAGTTATCACACTACAATATAATCAAACACTAGCGCGTTTCGCTTGCTCACGCTACGCGGCTTGCGAACACAAAGTGCTCGCATGGGGATCGATACTTCATGCCTTTCTAGAGCAAAGTATAAAAGTAAAAACATATTCACAATACGTTGGTGATTAATTCATATGTGCCCGATTACCCCAGTATAATGGTTGAAAGCAAGTTTCTAGGAATAATAAGAAAATAGTTTACTCTATACACCTTAATTCAACAAATATTCACAATACGTAGTTGTGAATATCAAATTCGGATTCAGCATACTTGATTATCCCTAAATATCTGTTGAGAGCAAGTCTCTAAGTAAATTTTGAGATTTCAACTACTTGTTGAATATAATAAAATTGTAACGTGCTGTAGTATATTAGATTACATATTCGGAATCTGCATATCAAACTTGATACAAAACATTAGAAAATATTTCTGATGAATATACACTATTGCCTGTGTAACTTTTTACTTTATATTCATACACTGCGTGAACAAAAGTATTCGTACCCCTCAAATTACAGATATTAACTACGTATTATATATATCATACGTACAGAAAACTAAGACTACACACTCAACTATGGCTAAATTTAGAAGATGAGTTCATGTATATATCCTAATACTATCATAATTAGAAGAGAGGCATAGTTCCAACTTTTGTACCTTGTTTGCATGCCCTTCGATTCTTTTAAAGCAAGCATCCTTCGTGGCATACTTTCCACTAAATTTTCTAATTTGGTTGTGGGTATTTTGTACCATTCTTCTAAAAGAATTTCCTTCAATTCTTGTAGGATTGTTGGCTTCTTTAGTCTTGAATTGATTTGCCTTTGTAATGTGTCCCATAGACTTTCTATGGGATTTAAGTCGGGGCTTTTAGCAGGCCAGATCATTATTGGTACATCTTTCTGTTGAAACCATTTGTGAGTTTGTGTGACTCGATGCGCAGGGTATTGTCTTGTTGAACAATCGGTGAGGTGCAATTTTCTAAAATTTGAAGATAAAAAGCCGAGTAAAATTTCGACAAAATATTCTGAGTATAAGATGAAGAATTCATTCTTTCAGTAATTACATAACAGTGTCCAAGAACGTTTCCGATTACACAGCCCCAAACCATTATTGAACCACCATCTCCTTGTATACTTTTTCGGGGACATTCTGGAAGATAGCGTTCGTTTGTTGTCGCCACACTTTTTGTCTCGCATCCGAATAAAATAGTCTAAATCTACTTTCATCGGACCAGATAACCTTGTTCCATTGCTCAATACTCCAACTACCATGTAACTTATATTTTAATCTGTTTACTCTATTTTTTCTGATATTAGGGCTTTTTCTTCGGAATATGCGGCGTAAATCCGAGATCCATCAGACGTCGTGGAATAGTTTTCGAGCAAACGAGGTTGGTAACAGTAGATCGGTTGAATTCGGTAGTGATATGGGATAAAGTTTTCCACCTGTTCGTTCTTACAGTCGCTTTAAGTTTCCTGAGGGCTCGTGGTGATAATAAACTTGGTCTCCCGGAACGAGGTTTATTGTTAGTGATCCCAGATGTTTTCCACCGAATAATGATGGACTGAACTGTCGACTTAGGGACAGATAATATTGTAGAAATACTATTGTAAGAATGTCCACCTTTTTTCAATCCAATAATCTGCTGTCTAACATCTTGGGAAATTTCTTTCTTTTTCGTCATAACCAGAGTGACCGAATAAAATACGATAGTAAATAACAGAAAGAATCATAGGGGGTATATCTAAAGGTTTGGGTACAATTATAGATTGTCAAACCTCTGAATGTTGCTATTTTCAGCATAGCATAAGAACATTAAAACAGTTATAAATATTAGAGACTGCTCTACTAGTACATTCAGATTTATTCGCCTATTGATATTAAAGCCAACTGACGGATATACCTTCTTGGGTGGCATCTTAAAATGTATATTCACAGTAATTTTGAAATCATATAAATTATATGTATGATATCATAACATAGTATCAAAAGGTACGAATACTTTGTTCACGCAGTGTATAACAGCAATAAATTTACATAGGATTAATCCAAGTGTGAAAATCTGATTCAGCATGTTCGATATATTTGTAAAGTTTTATTGAATTCTATTTACTTCCTTGATAAACACGATAAAAGCATAGTTATGAGACAATTTTTAAATTGCAATCCTTAAATTCTTTCCTTGATGACGGACAAACAACCGAACAAACAGATCAACAATTGAGATTTTATAATATAGATTTCTAAGAAATACGAATTGATGCTATTTTTAGTTTCGGATAAACCTAGAATTTTTGCTTATCTGGCTTCACATTTTGTTATGATATATTGTTCGTAATATGTATCAAATCAATATTTTCAAAATTTACTCTCGACATTTTCTAAATTTCATTATCATTTAATGTAATACAATTCGAGCATATGAGTTTTTGGGCTATTTCCTCCCATAAACCACTGTCAAGCCTTTCTTTTATTTATTTTCTTACGTGGGAGGCAGAGAATGATGGTTTGATATATGAACATAAAGTTATTCCAAAGTGTTTTGATAGACTTATCTAAAGTATATTTAGAGTGCCATTCTTAAAAATATCATCTACCAGTGCATCTTCTGTTTTGATCTTATAAACAAGATAACTGCTTAACATACGATAATGCTCTATAATTAAATACCAATACACTATGCAGCTATGATCACTCCCATTGCTAAACAATAACAACATTATATCTATGATAAATTATATAATCATTGCACAATGATATCGAATTTCAGTTAATAATTGATGTTCATGCATTACCATAAATGGGATCGGTAGTTCAAGATTTGGCAAATATCGGAAATCAAAATTTGGACTTTCTATTTTCCCGATATTTTTCTGTATTATTTTGGAAATCCCGGAATCATATTTTCATTAAATATTCGGAATGTACGATATTATTCATAACCGATATACCTGTCCCAAACCTTTGGTAGTTCATGAAAGTGAGGTCTGCGCCGTACACTGATTATTAGTATCTCTCTATTCCGTGATTCTCATTGAGGCAGTTATCAATACCCGGCCACTTTTTTTGTGTATGACATTGCGAATATATTTCAAGTAAGCATTCGCTTTGTTACAAGATTTCGAGTTTTAGAACATAGGAGAAATTCCTGTGAATTGATATTTCATCCTTCGACTCCCGCGATTACTAAGTATGATGAAGTAGTTGGGATAATTAGGTACGTACATATTTATATATATATATGGACTGTGTGATATTTTTTGTGTAATTGAATTAATGGATACTTTGCTATCACTATTGCCGTTCACTTTACACAGTACATTGCACAATCCTATTTACACAATGCCGGGATTTATTCAACAATTGACAATATACTTCTATTTTTATGTACCCGTTGAAATTTCTTACTAACTCAGTAATCATATCAATGCCATATAGTCCTTCACGTGTATGCATATATAGTATATGAAAGTTCTCATTGGCCATTAACCTTGATAATATTAAATGGAAGGGTCTCGCCTCAACGGCTCTAGCAGTAGTTTTATGGATTTATATTTTAATTAGACATAAGATCTCGAGTCAATATTTGAAATTTTATATACATAAAGTTTGTATATATTGTGATAGAAAGATATCTATTAAATTAAGCCGCTGAGTGGTGTTTATTTAGTGTCATTATTTTAACCTTGTGTACTCAATAACTAGATGTTAGTCATTAACTAAAATTAAGAATGGCAGATGCACAAACATTGAGTTTTGACACTTTTCTGCTCGAATTTATGACGGCCGGAAGATGTAGACATTAAATTCACACTCTCGCGTACGTTCAGAAAGTGGTAATTTGCTACCAGTTGTGCTTTGGAGGGCGTAGGGGGCCAATTTCATCTTGTAAATTTAATGAATACCGTTTTGTTGCAACTCGGATGATCCATTTACGTTACAAATTATGCTAAGAAAAGGTTCATGCTATTTTTATCACCATATTTATTCAATATATATCAAACATAAATCATTTTGATTAGTAATCATTTAATTGCAAAATTATTCTTGTTATTCATCCCTTGGTCCAGCTTTACTCAACCTATTGCTTTTCTTTATTAACACCAGATTTATACCAATATTGATTCCGATTAACTTTGGTTTGTAAGTAATTTATTCGACTTGAACAATAGTTAGAAATGATCTTTCTTTTTTGGAGTTACTAATTTTAGGAGAAGTGTGCTCATTTTTGGAAAGATTTGCACATTTTTATTTTTCAAAATCTAGTTTCTCACCTTTTTTGCGACATTTATGTAACAATATTGCCTTGCTGGGAATTGATGCTGAGCATGAATGTAGTTGTTAATAGTTTATTCGAAGTGATTAGAAGATTTTGTCGCTTAGCGATTGTGTCAGCTGAAAGTCACCTTTTAAAAATGGTTGACATCAACTTTCCCAATTTGCTATTGTTGTTTTACATGCATTTGGCATGTGTTTATAGCTTTTCCATTCAAAAGATGCTTGTTATCTGATATGTCAAGGTTCATACTTTCTTTGTCGATTCAATTTGTTAATATACTATATTATAATTCTGTTATATTTATTGATTTTATAGTAAATGTTACGCTATATACGCTTACAGGACCTTCAACATCGTACTCCTTTACATTGGGCTTTCGCTCTCGGTTCTTCTGTTATTGCCGGAATTCTCATTTCTAGAGGTGCTGATTGGAAAGTTATAGATGATAATGGTTATTTACCATTGCACTACGCTATTGAAAGGAACTTTATTGACTGCATTGATTGTTATTTTACCTTTGACTTTACTGATGACTTAGAAGATAACAATGGAAGAACTTGTTTGATGTTATCGTGTCAACTTGGCCATCATGAATCAACTAGAGCTATACTCGAGCGTAGGATCAGTGGCGTTAATGGTTTCTCAGATAAGAATGGCATGTCAGCTTTACATTTCGCTTCAATAGGTGGTAACATTAATTGCTTAAAATTATTACTTCAGTATGGTGCTCTTGTGGATATGCAGGTAATATATTTATTGCAAGCTCAGCTTTTCCTAGTTTAGGCAGTTCGACCTCGATTTTTTGCACTTGCAATATGTTATTTTATTTCCGTATACACTCCTACATATCCCTATCTGAGTTATAACTAGAATCCCAGAGCAGGAGGGAAGCAGTGTTGCCACATATGAATACCGGGGGTTTATCTCCAAAGCTTTCTCATTTATGACCTTAAAACTCGGCTTCGAAATGTTTGATCTCCAGGATATTTGGTTGAATTCTCGCTATTTGCATGTATACAACGAATTGTTGGCTGCGTCCACCAAAATTTGGACTGCACCCATGGGGGTAGAATTAGAAGGAGCGCATGGAGTGGAGCCCCCATTGTGAAATTTCGGGGAGATTGTGCCTTCTTGTTAAATTTTGGCACACTCTAGTGTTTACTTCAAATGCGATTAATTTTGAATCACTGGTTAGAAATATAATTTCTGTATTATTTTATTATACTAAATTAATTACATTAGGCCATTATATTTTATGTTGGGCTTGTCTAACCAGCAACCTAGGTCGCTAACTGATTTTTTGCAACCTAGATCACTAGGACCTTTCTATATCAACCTAGGAGGGACTTTTAAATATATTTTTCCTTCATTTTATGTCTCAAATACAGAAAGTTATATACATTTCATGTGTCACTCACCCCCCAATAGGCTTTTTTTATGAAACTATACGCAACACTTTCATTTTACCATCCTATTTGGTCTGAGTTTCGAAATTTTATCTGGTATTATTTCATAGCATACCTTTCCTAAATATCTATTTTAGATTTTGTATGATTAGTCTGTAAAATTTTCTATTCCTGTTTATGTGGATACAGCTTACTAAAACACTCATGTATTTCCCTATTCTTTGTGTTTATAACTGATCTTATTGCAATTTGACCATAAATTTCACTTATTTCCTTTTAACCACTTTTATTGATCAATTTTCATCACTCAATTTCATCCTTGGAAAATTGTGCCTTTTCTTTAATCTATAATATTTAATCTCAATTTGTCCCTGTTTTTGTTTGTCTGTTTGTCCGTTGTTTAAAACTGGATATATGGTATGCTATTTCGTGATGTCCCATAGCTCTCTCTAAGGAATCCAAACCTAGCCCACAGAATCTTTTCATTTTGAATGCCTTCCACATTAATTTTAGTGTCATAC
The DNA here is from genome assembly GCA_024704765.1 of Oopsacas minuta. Classification (NCBI taxonomy): domain Eukaryota; kingdom Metazoa; phylum Porifera; class Hexactinellida; order Lyssacinosida; family Leucopsacidae; genus Oopsacas; species Oopsacas minuta. The sequence goes on along the minus strand of JAKMXF010000177.1, from coordinate 247,838 downwards.
CTCACGAAATTTGGGACTAAGTGTGTCTATAGATAAATGGCCACCGTATTATCGCCTGTAACTAGGGATTAGGAAGCAAATTTGAGTGGCAGGGCCATATTATAGTTCTTTATGTTAACAATATGATATGAATGCCCCAAGAGATTTTAATAACTTGATTCCTCAAACTAGTCAAATACATAAATATTTGCAATAATTGTTTAGTTAGAATCTACACACACCGATTTAAGAGCACTACAAAGGTACACCACAGTTTAGGCGGTCCCTCAATACCTATCTACTATATTTGCTTACCAAATCCCTCGCTACCCGTATATTAGCGGGAACACTGGCTATATGGAATATGTTTATTGTAATTATCAAGAATGTTCATCGAATTCATTTAGGCTGTGACTAGAGTGCCGGTAACTTTTTGTTTTGGAAGTGCCTGCAGCACGTTGGATGTTGTTCTAAGTCATTTTAATCTGAAGGTACATATTTTAAGGCTGTATTTGAGAGGCCAAATTGACCAATAAATGTGGCCAGGAAGGAAAATAGTTACAACAGGATCAGCAAAGGAATTAACACATACTCAAAGAATTTACAGTATGCGTTTTTAAACACAGGCTATAGCTAATATAGCGAATGTTATTGGTGCTTTATAGACAATCCAACATATATATACACAACTCTTCCTATTGACTCATGACAACCTAGATAGCTGGCCTCAAGTGATAAAGTTCGTCTAGGTACACCTGCGGTCAGTAGCGATAAATATCTATCATGAAGTAAATAGACCCAAGGACTGTTGAGTTCTATATATGATTCTAACAGTATAATAATTTATTTACCAGAACATATACAGATATTACCTATATCCATGATATTATCATTACGAGTATCGATTATTCTGAACATCTTTGATTTTTTAGGGGCCGTTGTGTATTAGGCAAAGTACACTGACTTACGAAGACTGTAAATCAATAAATACAGTGTGTCCCATAAAAAACTGGAATAGGTAAATCATTTCAAAGAATATTATTATCGAAGATTTTTCCAATGTTTTTCCGAAATATCTAAAGTAATTTAGTAGTTCTTCAGTATTTTATCTTATAACCGCTACTTTCTTGAACCAGCTGACATCTTTTGGGCATGGAAGCCCAATAAGGTCGAAGAAAATCTGCATCTATCCCCTCCCAAATTTTCAATAGTTGTAATTTGAGGTCTCGAATATTTTTAGGGTTGCGTTTGATTAGTTCTAACTTAATCCAGGCGAACAAGTTTTCAATAGGGTTAACATCTGGACTTTGACTTGGCCAGTCTATTCTGTTTTGTTTCATATTTTTGTCAATCTATGCCTTGGTTAGTTTGGCTGTGTGTTTGGGTCGTTATCCTGCACCAAAAACCACTCAGACCCATGAAAAACAGTTGCTTTGTTATCAAGTGCCCCTCTAGTATATTCACAAAGAGAGCTGCTGTAAGTATTTCTTGGAAAATACATAGTGGAAACGTTGCTACAGACGAAAAAGCTGCCCAAATGTTGACTTTTTGGGTATGTTTCACTGTTGTTCGCAGCCTCTCAGTACCTTCCTTGGTCCACATGCGAATTCTCCCACGTGCGATCCAAATCGAAGCCTCATCGGCGAATATAGCATGTTCCCAATCATTACTAAGATTTTTCTCTGCCCATTCAAGTCGTGATATACGATTTTTCTCAGATAGTAGAGGAATGGGGCTAGGGTAGGGCTTCGTATACCTTAACTTCTTCCTAAGCACGTGCAACCGTATTCTTTGAGGTGGTAACTGGACACTTGTCTGCCATAGCTCTAAGAGAAATGTAAGGGGTTCTCCGAATTTGTTGTGCGATACTGTTCGTTATTAATGGGAGTAATTTTCCTGGCCTCCCACTCCCTTTTCTTCGTTCAATTTGCAAACATTCACTTATTCGGGATTTTACGTTGTAAACCGTTGATAATGAGACCCCTACAATTCTAGATATTTCCTTAACTGAGTGTTTATTCCCCTTTAGAAGTATAATTGCGTGTTCCCTTTTCTCAGTCTGACGCATGGTGAATAATAAATGCTATTAAATCAGAATGAAAATACAGATATAAATGATTATAGCAAAAGTGTTTGTGTCATGATGATGCAACAATAAATATGCGCAAAAAATTTTTATAATATAAGGGGAATGTATTCCCAATAAAAACATGACTTAATGGAATATAAAATTTTAAGTAGATATGTCTGATACAAACTATCAAACTCATAAAATGCTAGATTTAAGATAATTGACCAATTTCCAGATTTTTATGGGACATACTGTATACACGCTAGGTAGGTTGATTCAGAAGCAAAGTTCGTCTACATCGTTAGGAGAGAATATTTATTCAATGCAATTCTTTAATTAATTCAGAAGTAACGAGATAAAATGAATACTGGTAAACCTCCGAGATGCAACATCATCAGGAGAATAATTTGTACCGTATCTCGGCGCTTGCAATATCTTAGAGGTTGCCCTTATACACACTTACTATAGTATTTTAAGGGCAAAATATCAGATGTTACCAATAATATGTATATCTAGGGGCAAGTTTTAGCCTAGAGATAACCTAACCGGGGAGCAAGTTTTGGCCTAGAGATTCCATGTGTCTACCGTCTATACTCTTATGGAAGATTTAGATAGTTCCGATGAAGGGTATTGTGGCCATTTCCTAAATTTCTACAATTATATATTATAGAATATTCAATGTGGATGGTATACCTGCCTATTTGTAATATTTTATCAATGACATGACTATGCAAAATCTATATTGTTAAATCTCAATTGTTGTCTGTTTGTTTGTTTATTTTTCCGTTTAAAGGAAAGGATTTCGGTATGCAATTTGAATTTGACGATAATTATGTATTTTCATATTTATCAAGGAAGTAAATAGAATTCAATAAAACTTCACTAAATATTTCGAACTTGCTGAATCCGATTTCACACTTTTGTATTAATCATATGTAATTTTATTGTTGTTTTTATGAAAATAAAATAAACAAATAAGCCAAATTTCAATATGCACGTTCAAGCTTGCTCTAAACGGCTAGCCAGGGGTAACTAAGTACGCTGAATGCGAATTTCGCATTTTCAAGTTTTTCATTTGTAAATGTAGTTTTTTTATGAATATATAGTGACCATATTAGCAAAATCTCAAAATTTACGTGGATACTTGCTCTCAACGGTTACAAAGTAGATTGATATTACAAAATAATTCACTAATTTATATGCCGTATACCTATATTTGTGAATTACCTTGTTATGTTGCATGAGATTTTGACCCCCCCTATTAAAGCAACCATGGACGCTCAAAGGAGTCATTATTCTTCTCTAATCTCAGTGAGATATTGACCCCCCTTATCACATTAAGTTACTGTCGGCTACAAAATAAATCGTTCATTAAACTACAACAAACACCGAATGTTTAGTTTATATTTCGTTGTTAATTTGATGACGGACTAGTATTTGATTGTGTTCTATTACCAGTGTCAGTATACAATGCCAAATATAGAAATTTGGAGAATTTTGATTTTTTATACAGTTATGATGACGCAATAATCCCATGATGAGTTAGCTTTTGGCCAAAACATGACCTCAGGATATTGGCATATTGAGTGGTACCTGTGATTCCAGCTTCAAACTTTCATGCAAGTATATTTGCTGAACAGTGACCATTAATGTGATTTTTCGTATATCTAAAGGGTGATAATGACGTCATAATTTCGTCATAGGTTTTAACTTTCGCTAAGACTCGAACTTGTCCGAACCAAGCCCAAATACCCATGTATGCCCCCACATGTTTCACCTATCAACCTTGTATTGATTGCAATCCTGTCACCTTCTGCCAATCGCTCTGGAGTTCACCTTGGATCGACTCACAATTGAATGAGGACACAAATTTCATGAGATAAATGCAAGCGTGTATCAATTCATAGTCGTTACCGTCATCAAGTTTGTTATTTTTGCTCATGTCTTCCGATTACCTGCTATATAAGTTGAGCATCATCGTCTAATATCTGCTTATGACTGAAAAATTCACGGTCCAAACTTTCAAGCCTCTACTTCAGCAGCAGTGATCATATTTGACAATTTACGCCATACAGATTGCAGTAATCCCATTAAATTCTTTTTTAAGTTCGTTATGATATTCAGCTGCCACGTGGACCGCTTGGTACTCGAAGACGAGTCTCCATTTCCAAATCCTCACCACTAGCAGATGTCTCCACATATGTATTGAGGTAGGGTGATACAAACAATCCCTCTACGTGAAGTCTCCAAACCTCTTCTCCAGCCTATTAACTATCTCAGCACCAGGGATTCCGAGTGGCTCAAGTGCAGTCTGTCTTCGTCTAAATTGCATGTAAACAGACTCATAGTAACATCCACGTCCTGAAGGAGTAAGTCCGTCAGAGACTTTGCTAATCGCAATTGTTTGTTGCCTTGTCTCCGAGTTTCTGAGGGCCTAGTTGTCACCCAAAACACCAGCGCGATTGTGTAAGTTTTTGTGACCAAACTTGATCCCATGGTTGACAATCAATTGTAGTATAGTTCCAACATCTTCTCTTTCCCAATACCTGCCGTACAACTTTAGCTGAGTTCTCTATCTGTTTTCGCACCCTTTCTCAATGTTGACCTAACAATATCCACCCCATAGATTCGCAGAAAGAACGAATTCGCTAAGCGATACGTGCCCTCCGGAAGAGTAATATGTGCCAGTGTATACCCGAGCCAAACGAAATTTTGTAGGATATTTAGGTAGACTGTACTTTTAAACTGATAAGATGCAGGATTCATAGAATCGATTTCATATTTTTCAAATATGTGTTGACAAGGCTATCTCATATACCTTTCAGGTCCTTGATTAAATGAGTTGCACAATAATAGATTACTTCTTCCTCAAAATCATCATCATTATCTCAATCTTCAATTGAAACCCATCTGAGACGGACTCTTTTTAATTCTCAACTTCTGTATTATCTTCCGATCTCAGCCATGCCCCTATCTGTAGGCATCCTCTGATTCCAAGATTCCTAACTATTTACGTGATTTAGTACAGGTATCTACTGCAATGCTATCAATGCAATTATGGGGGATATTATACCTGCAGATCATTTTAGTACGTATAACCCCCTTCTGTGCGTAGGCCATTGTAGAGCCCATACTAACCACTCCAGCAAACTAACATCGGATGTAAAGTCTTTGGAAGATCATAAACTTGTTGATCACACCACACAAAGACCTGGTCACATCACTTCGCCCATTAAGGTTTTTCACTAATGCGCTTGTTCTCTCTAACCTCTCGTTTATCTCTATTTAGTGCATTGTTAGGCATGGTTAGTAAAGCTGTGTCCCTACTCGAGAGTGTAGGACCATAGCCACTTGTATTTACGATAGCAACGACTTCATTTAGCACACTGTTCACGAAGATAAATGATGTTATAGACAGGAAAGAGATGTACGCACTAATGCTTGAACGACGAATCCTTGAACTGCAGCTGCTCTGGAACTCTATTCTCCAGTATAGGATGCTTCTTCTTGTTGAAACATTTTCTTGTTGTTGGTGCCATCAAACGCACTTGCTTCTAAGTTGACAATGCTATTTAAGCCCTGTGTATTCTGTGATTTCTGTCGTAATCTACGACGACCTTGTCCATTTGTTTGGCTATGAGATTACGAGTAACATTTGAGTAACTTCTGTTTTACATAAACTTTCAAAAAAATTTAAACTATTGATATACAAGTTATGACAGTTTTATGTTAATAGAAAGGCTCAATTATACATTTCCAGAGAGACTTGCTGATTGATTCTGACATTTCCCCCTATTTTTGTCAGAAAACGACTTTGTAAATTCAAAATACCAAATAGATTGCTCTAAAATTTTCACCATGGCTTAGTAGGTATATGATATTAATAACACTGGAGAACATGTTTCATAAGCGAGACAACAAATTTGAGTGTAATAGATGATGGTAGTTAAATTGTGCATTGTGGGGACAAATAGGCCCATAACTAAAACTAATAGCAAAATTTTACTCTACAAACTACCAGATGTTTTTCAATCTGACTTCAAACCTTAACCGTAGTGAGGGTTGAGCGTAATCCCTATTTTCAGTGGTCAGCGTCTTGCCTAAATGCAAGTGAAAAGGAAGGGACTATCTTTGCGATGCGAATTGCTATCCCGCCGGAGTCTGTGACTATACCTAATTAATGGCGGACGCAATTATGTGAGCTTAAGCGAGAGGGCTGCACTGCTCTAAAACCAGCGGGCAACAATTTTGAAAAAGTAGCGCGATCGCGAGCCCATACTTCGCACTATTTGGTCAACATTAGTCCTCTATTAATGTGTATTTTGCCAGTTCATTCAATGACTGAAATCTATGAAAACATAACTGCCATTAGATTTAGAGGTTGTTTACAAAGTCTTTTTGGGCGTAGCTTGCCGTTTATATTATATTATCTAAATAATATGCAGTTTAAGTTTACTCTACTCCCAACTCATTAGTTCTCTACTGAGACGAGACTCATCTTTTGCTTCGGCCTTATTCTGTTAGTGTTCCCAGTCATTGTATTTGACCTCTTACAATATCCAGTACTATTCAATCTGCCTCCATAGACTATTCGCGATCGTGTGGGAGTAATTCCTCCAAGTTCCCCTAAAGCCAGAAGTATCACAAATTATAGGATAATATCATAATGTTAGCCACACTGGAACGCGGATAACTATTGAAACAATCGTTCCAACTCAGAGTTGGAATCGGGTTCGGGATTGAAGTTGATCAGTTCGACCTTTATGCATAAACACTTATTTACACTTCGAGTTTGGGTCGGGAAGCGATTCCAACTCTGCTCCAGCTACTATTGGCTCCGTCTGTACAAAGATTTCGATTATGTGAGTAATATGTTTATGAAACTTTCTAGTTCCTAGACTGGATATGTTTGTATACATTTTTTATTAGATACTCATGTCATGTATGTCAAATGATTTCCCCACGCCAACCTAATCCCCTACTACCATTACACCATATGGAACCACAGAAAACCATGGGTTCACTGGGCATTGATCTTGTGATAGGCGGCTACTCATCTGGATATAACATAATTGTTGCTGTATGCTATTTATCTACCTTTGTGGTTGCTCGTCCTCTCTAGACTAAGCCTATAAAAGAAGTTTACCAACTAAAATGCATCGTTTTAAAGTGGAAGATCTATACTGTATCATCCTATCCCGAAAAATTTCACTAAGTTCTTGTAAATATATAGTATATACCAGGCTTGGACGGGTCATGATTTCCTGACCCGGTAGACCAGGTTGAAACCTCTGACCCGGTGACCCGGTTTCGTTGTTTGGCTCGGTTTTTCAAAACATTAATTTTCTATATTCATACTATTTGATAATGATTAGATTTTATTTAGTTGAATATCCAGGGATTTGGCAATGAAAATCCAGGGAGATTTGTAGAAGGGGTTGGTAAGTCTGAATAAGGCACAGTGTTTTAAAACTTGCCTAGGGTCCTAATAGTTAAAGTTGGGATATATAGCAGCTGGGACCCTAGTGTTTTCTGTTAGCACCATATTTTTGTCCCAGAAGTCCTGAAAATAAGTAATGATACCAACAAGTTTAGTAAAAATACTAATGATTCATGCAAATGAAATGTCTAACTAATATTGACTGAATCTTTATGATTTTACAAACCGATATAATTTAGTTATCTATAAGGATGAACCGGGTCAAGTCAAAATCATTGACCCGGTTCAGACCCGAAATTTATTGAAAATAGGGACCCAGTTGACCGGTGACCCGGTCCAAGCCTGGTATATACTATACTTATACTTCAACTGGAACAGAATTGTCTAACTCAAGATGGCTATTCAACCGTTTCCAAATCTCGACGATATCAATTCACAACTTATATGCTAAACCAATATATTCAATTGCGGATCCAGAAGTTAGTCAATTTGTGGGTTTATTGAGTGAATTATTATTATATTGGGGGAATTCAAGATACGAATATATAAATGTTAATCGTGAATTGCCCATATTTGGTTATTTTTAACATTACGCAAGAATATTCAATGATATCACATCAAAAGCATTACATAGTTATGTGAAGTTGGATATTTAGTAAAAATGGGCTATCCATAGCCTACTAAAGATAAGGTATGATCACTACTTTGACCAGGGATAAAGGAAGTGGATATATATTAATTGAAAATTATTTATAAACCAATAATATGAAATTGGTACACTTTCACTCAAATCAATGTATTCGTAATGGGACTCTGCATCAGATCGAATTTTTGTGTTGTCGATAGATCGTAATTTATGTGTTGTTGATAGATCGAGATGATTTTCAGCATGTTGTCGATGGATCGAATTTATTTCAGCATGTTGTCGATAAATCGAATTTATTTTCAGAATGTATTCGATTTTTACATTGCGTTGAATTCGATTATGACATTTCGAATGTCCTACATCAATACATGCTGCCCGAAGCCACGCTCTTTAATTTAAGATTTTTCAATCTAATGATTGGATAATAATGATAACCACTTATATGTATTAATGAGATGAGAGTATATTTAATTAAGTGAAGGATAAATGCAAAGAAAATAGTAAAATTAATTAATCATAAATTTGGGATCTGCTTTCGATTTCACAGCGACATACTGGGCATTTCTGATTTAATTCATCAATCATTCCACTGCATGTTGTACAAGGTTTGCATGTTTACACAGCATAAAGATACAAGTTTGAGTTCGTGGTAACAGACAGACAGACTCTAACCAATATAGCTTGATAGAGCTCTTAGAATCTGCTGTAAGAGGCATCTTGGGTTGTATCTTCCTCCTCACAAGATTCATTGAAGATTCTCGCTCATTAAAAGAGATTTCTGAACTACATGGATGGTTTCTAGTTGTATCATCGAATATATCTCGCAAACTGCCTTGAATGGCTTTGTAGCTCTATATCGGTTTAGTAGCGAATTTATGAAATTTCAAACTTGACATTCCATTCCTGAAACAAACCAAAAAATGCACTTAATCCAATATTACGTAACATGTTTTGATCCAGCGAAAAGCCAAAATTTCGCCTTTTAGTCAATAAACTGAAAATACATTCAATCTATCTACAATATATAGAATTCGATCTGTCGACAACAACAAACGTCTACCTAATGCATGCGCCCCATTAGTAATATGTAAGAATTCGCAAAGATTCAGAGCGAAATCACGGCATCTGTTAGCTTATTTGGCAAGTATGTATTACGAAATGCTCAATCTTTGAAACCATGTAGAACGTTAATTATGAATTTATTTTCAAAATGTTAGCATACCAAATGATCTGAAACCGTTTCTGTGCCAAATATAAAACTTGTCATGATAAAGTTCCAACGTTATGAGTTATCTCACAGACCATGGATCGCATGTACTTTTGTTAGCATCCTCTTAAAACTCGATAATGGCAGAAATTATGGTCAACTTAGGATAGCCATTTTGTTGTATACACACAACTTCCCATACTTATGTAACATATTTTATATGATATCCCTAAAGATTATTGCACAATCTCAATAATGACTATTATGTGAATATTCATCATTGCGTTATATTGGTAAGAGATATGATATCAAAATGTATTATAAGGATATGCGAAATCAGGTGTATGCTATCTATTGGCTTTGCTGAATTGACCATAATTGTAATGATTATCATAAGAGTATATTAACAAATCATGAATTATTGGGTATCAATAATCCATTTATTCGGCTGAAAATGTATCAATTCCAGATTATAGACGATTATAGAATTTCCCATCAGAATATATTCACTTCCTTTTATGCCGTTTCTAATGAAAATTGACTCATTGTTCTGGCCTTTTTTTAGTCAGCTATGGGCATTCATAAAAACGTGTCATCCATGGTATCTCTAGTAATTCAAGAACGAGACAACTTATCATGACAAAATGTTGCAAATATGTATCCATAGATCATTTCATATGTTCACTTTGAAATAAAAGATGTAATATTTACTACACTATGAGGCATCAAATAATGGTATATTTTTACAAATTAGTGCTAACTAGACACATATTTTTACATCTTCCTGAATTTTTTAGCATATGTATAATGGTTGATAATATATTGTTCTACAAATATGCAATACATTTATTCGGGAAAATTATACCGTTTTTGCAATATTGAATCTATATGTAAAAAACCTTCATCTCCTACCGAATCCCTCAACCGAGTTTCACAAGAGGTCGGTAGGCCTTCGGCGTACTTGCTTAAACATATATAGCAGTGGTTACTTGCACATTTGATCACTTAATGCATATAATTAAAATTACTAGTCTCTCATGATTATTTTTCTAGAAATTTGGCGTAGATGTCGTATTTAATGTATTCTTAATATACACACAATTGTTGTTTCTTCTTCAGAATTTTGGAAAGTCGATACTGCATAAAGAGATCACAATTGGCTTTTACATGGAAATTACAACAGCAATTGAGAAAATATAATTTCTGAAAAATTCTAACGTCATTAGATCAATTTTCTATGGATTCTAGGATTACAAATTACACTTGTGGCGATGATAACTACATAAACCCTAAATCAATATTATTCGTTTTATAGCTTTGCATTTTTCCAACATATCAGCCTATTAGGTGATAAGATGACGTCTTTTCGACTTGAAAATATTTTCTTGTAAAATGTGTGATTTTGCGAATGCCTACTGTATAATAATTTAAGTGGATAGATTTGTATTCAACCTCTTTATTTGAATGAATGATTACTTTGGGGTACTTAGCTACTTAGCGTAGATTATATATCCACATTGTTAGACTTTTGATTAATTTTATTAGACATTTCAGCAATTTTCGTATACATTTTCACTAATTTTGGTAGACTTTTAAGAAATTTTGATCAATTTTGTTAACCTGATAAAAGACCAAGTACAAATATACTAAACATAATAAACATATGAAAAACACTTAAATTGATGTATTAGATACCTTCAAATACAAATACATATGTATTTGACCCCATGTCTGGTACTTAGCCATTAAGAGTATATTTCAAATATAAATATGTTGCGAGATATCTATTTACTTGAATTATTTTGTTGAAGTAGACTTGAATCGTGCTTGATTTAAGATATCTGTTAATAATTAATATATTCAAACCCAATTCTGTTTTTTTCCAGTTTCATAGCTTACTTCGCATGAGTATCCGGCATTGACCGACCTAAATGATGTATATATACTTCAATTCGTAGAAAATATTATTATAGTAATTATATATATATTTCATTTAGGATAATCATTTACGAACTTCTCTTTCATATGCATGTGAGTATGGCTATGCTTTCATTGTTGAGTATCTGATTAATTCCGGTGGGTTAATTGATCTACCTTCTATTGATGGCCGTTTACCAATACATTATGCAGCGCTAACAAATTCCTGTTCAACAATTGCTTTTTTGATTTCAAAAGGAAATCAACTTAATACTCCTGATCAAATGGGACGTATACCACTACATTATGCATGCACCCTCGATAATGTTGAGTTAATTACGATGCTTGGGTTTGCTCAGATAAACTCGCAAGATTTGTCAGGATTTACTCCATTACACTGGGCTGTAATGCACGAAAATATACACACAATTAAAATTCTCGTTGAAAACGATGCTAAAATAAATGTAATGGATTATTCTATGCAGAGACGTACACCACTTGATCTTTCTCTCTTTATTGAGGATCGCGAAATATATTCTTTTCTTAGATATTTAGGATGTGTGACAGGCATAGAAATACAAACATTGGCTGTTATAGAAATTCAAAGATTTTGGAGACATATTTCAAGACAGAGGCAAGTTCCAAACTTAAAAATTTGTTTTTACGACGGATTCCAAAGAACATATTTTCTCTACAAAGGGTGTTTAAGCACAAGCTAAAACTGAAAAGTTTGACACAAATCTTTCAGCGACTCCTTTTTCATTAATATTTTGCTTTTCATAAGTTTAGCCATTCGTCAAGAAGTTGATTAATAGTCTAGCGCGCTTCGGTTATTAGTTGATTCCCATCTTGTGGTGCCTCCGCAACCCACATCGTTGTTTAATAATAGTGCTCTAGGCACTAAGCAGGAACATTGGTCAATAGAAATTCCGTGATATGTTTTATCGATGTGCTTAAATGAATTTTTAAGTCATCTATAATTTTATCAAATTATATAAATATATTTTTGTGTCATCTATACTATTAATACGCATTAGTCTGTGTGTATGTGTGTATGTGTGTATGTGTGTATGTGTGTATGTGTTACAGTAAGAGAGTGAAATCAGTAATTTCACGAAATCCCTGAATGTTTTAGGAAATTCATGTAATTACTAATTCACCCAGAGAGTTCACGATTTTACTGAAATAATTAGGAAATTCACTAATTCCTAATTTATAGACCTAGCTATTTCATAAATTTACTAAACTCTGATGAAGTAAGAGATACAATACTGCATTTTCCTAGTGAACACAACAAAATGAAGAAATGTTAAGAAATTATTTGTTAGCACAAGTGAGACTTCCGTGGCACCGAGAATTACACTTAAGTTTTGCTTTGTAGCACTTACATCTGTTCGATTTACACTTGGTCGGGCCACAGAATTGCATTTAGCAAAACCTTGTGCATCAGAAGCTGACTGAACGATGACGGCTGAACGCCGTGACACTCTGATCTCATTATTGATGCTGATTGTTGATAATAAGCGTTAAGGAAATGGTCAAACTGATTTCTTGAGTATTGCCCTTGCAATACCTCAGATTTGCACCAATTGTTTAATGGTCTGTTTTCACGTCTCTGTGTATGATTACTCAAGGATATTTCGAGCACTCTCCTCCCACGATCCACTGTTAGAATTGGAACAACTATATTATCTTCAACTTGCCCAGCTTGAAACTCAAGTCGACTACACTTCACCATCCTCTCAGCCTGAAAACTTGTGCTGTGTGATAATTTGTGTGGGAGTTTGATTAGAAATGACTTTTTAAAATTCATTTCCAGGATCCGAGTGTTGTTCTTCAGTGACAGTATCTCCGAGTTGCATTAAAGTGATACCAGAATCATAGGGTTGCACTGATGTGATATTAACTGGAGTAATTAAATTATCAGTAGAAAGCTGTAGGTGAGTCGCCAACAATAGCTGCCAGATCATTTTCACTTTCTAGGGTGTTATCACCTCTGATGGAAGAGACAGTGATGTTAGGCCAACACGTGCCTCGCATCCAAACGGCCGAATAAGGGGAGCACTTTATTACAGAATGAAAAGCGGGATTTTGTTGGACTGAAAAAATTTGATCCAACAGTCTAATTTTGCGTTCAGTTGTCTGCAAGCCAGGCAACAAGCATATCATTTATGTCTCGATTTCTCGTTCCACAGAACCTTGACTTTGTGGATGGTGCGGCTTTCATGAACCAGAGCTAGTTTTGGCTACACTTGTTTCAGACCTGTAATCACACTGGCTGTAAATTTTGAGTCATTATCACTCTGAAGAATGGTAAGTACACCCAGCAGTAAAAGGATGTCTACTAAGTTGAAATGCAACTTCATCTGCACGCTTTGTTGTGAGGGGTTTGAGGACACAAACTTGGTAAGATGGTCCTGGTAAACCGTTATCCATTTGTTTTGTGACTGAGGCATAGCTTGCATATCTATTAGATCAACTTGACCTCTAGATAAGCTCTCCTTGGTAACTATGGGACTTACAACAACACCTTTGTCATAGGCCTCTTCCTTTTCTTTTGGCACTCCTCGCATAGGGATTTGCAGAGTTCCAGGGATTTAGTGGTGATGTTGACATACTTTAGTTGTAGTTCTTTGGTCTTTCAAGCCCGACCACCATGTTCGGTTACAACATGTGCAAGTTTGATGACATAAAGGTATCCTCGAGAGTAACATAATATAAGGGCGAATCATCCAGGTGAGTACGTTTCTTGATAAGCTTTTCTAGATAAACACATTGGAGTATCTCATATCTAAAATAATGTAGCTTGTTGAATATAGTAAATGAATCATGATAGAGTGTTTTTGGAAATTTCTTCTCTATTCCCTCAGAAAAATATTTAAACACCTTTTAAAAATGAAGACATTTCCAAAATTGCGAATAGTGATTATGTTGATAGTTATACAATTGTAAATTTAATCTTTTTGTATTATATGAAATTCATTACTACAAGTTCTTTGAGTTCCAAAGAAATAAATGGTTACTATCAACAATAGATGTTTACCTTTCGGCTGTACGGCTAATTATCACAGATGTGTGACATAATACTCAGAAAGCTATTCTATGGTGAATTAATGGAAACATCGGAATGTCCGAAGTATTATTTATTTCACACATTAATTGAGCTTTTTTGATAATTCTGGTATTTCACTTAGTAAATTGATGAAATAACTAGGTTTGTACATTAGGAATTTCGTGAATTCTGTAATTATTTCAGTAAATTCGTGAACTCTTTGGGTGAATTAGTAATTGCATGAGTTTTCTAAAACATTCAGGGACTTCGTGAAATCACTGATTTCACTATCTTACTGTAACATATATATATGTTTGTATTTCCAGAATTGATTGAAGACACTGGAAGCTCTCCAGGGCTGAGTTTTGGCATACAGGGGTATTTTGCGTCTGGCTCGGGAAAATTCGAGTCTTAGACGAAAATTCACACCTATGACGAAATTATGACGTCACTATCACCTTTTTCCATTTTCGCAAAACTTCATATAACTACTGCTCAGCCAATATACATAAACGAAGTTTGGAATTTGTATCACAGGTACCTCTCAACTTTGGCGCAACTAGGCTCATGAGTCATAGTAGGAAAGGTGACTTTATGTCCCACCTACCCTATATTTTTGTATTATGGTGGAGTCAAATCTGGGTGAGCATATGCCCGCCCAAAATAGCCCTTGGTGTGCCTATGCCCCTCAGTGTGACAATTATCCTGAATTTTTGCCTTCACATGGATTTCTTAACGAAAATTCGATGCAGTTCATCTTCTAAATCTCTCATTTGATGAATATAATGTTCCGTTGACAGGGTAATAGTCCGGGCTATATTCCTAAGTATAAATTTAAGGGAACTAGATACTAACAAATAACAACTACTGTATGTCTATCAATCGAGAATGATGGCGTTTATTCATTTGTGTCTATTCAGCCTACTACAAGTTTTCCTACTTTACTGAGTCCAAGCCTATTCCTCACTTTCGAGTAAACTAAACCGAAAATTGAAAAGGTTTTCTCAATCCCAGCAGTAGATGTGATAGCTCCAAGTACCTGGCGACATAACTTCATCACATCACTATCAAGATGGTTTTTCTGAGATTCCTACCATGTGAGAGGCGATACAGATTTACTCGTTCATCCCTCGGCATATAGGACTTAAATGGACCATTTTGTACCCGGATTTTGGGAACTGTGAGTAAACATATTGCATAATCCATGCTACAGATTTGCAGGGCTGTATCGATCTGATCAATTGATAGTTTTCTGCCCATGAACCGTGGACTCAAAATATTTGCTAGGTAATGTACAGCAGTGAGTGCCTGTTTGGAGTGTTTTTCTGCTTTTTGTGAAACAACTAACGGTTGTGATGAAGCCATATCCTCACTCCATCTTTTCCAGACTTCAACTGCTTCACTCAGCTTGCAACTGTTTCTTTGCACTTTATACAAAGCAATAACGATGGGCTTCATACGTTTTGATAGTCCTCAGCGTTTTCTTAATACTTATGTCCTGCATTTTATTCGCGACTCTAACATTAATACTGTCACGGTGTTCCTCGCACACTTGAGTATTGTCGCCCAGTTATCAGATAATTTTTGAGACAATCTGCGAGAGTATTCCAACGAATCTCAATTGGTAGCTCAAGTTTCTTACTTCCAGCAACTTTGCACTATGCTGTAGGAAGTTTGGTACTGCGAAAGTACTTTACGATGTGAATAATGTGTTCTTTCTCGCCAGGTATCTCTATATCTTTGGCTAAAAGTTTAGAATAGTGTGTTTAACAACCATAGGAAATGATGTTGCTAATGGGAGTGATGTTATCAGCTTCCATTTGTCGCCGCATTTTCACCACATTAGATGCATTGTCTGTGACAAAAGTGGCCACTTTATAACCGAAACACTGTTCTGTTGGAGTTCCAGCAGATGTTGCTACTTCCTCTAGATATTCAACTATGTGGGCATGACCTGATGTATCTACAGTTTATGTGAAATCGCTTTCCCCATCATCAGGCGTTGGTACTGAGGCACAGTCGATCGGTTCGTTGTGGATATTACTCCATGCATCTGACATGATAGTTACAGTATGATACGCAAGTTTTTCTTTGCAGTAAGATTGTATAGAAACTTGTAAGTCACTAAGAAGATTATTGCTAATCTTGAATCGACTTGGTACCTGATAACCGGACAAAGCATTGTTATTAGCTTAAAATATTCGAGGTTTTCAACAATTGAGAAAGGCAAATTAATAGTACAAACAAGCCGTACAATTTTGGCGATCGATGGCGGCTTTCTCAGTCTCTGATGTCGGCATAACGAAGTTCTTCATTCTAGACACAACGGATTTCTGTCTCTTTGCTGGTGGATCCATTCTGATCAGAGAAATCGCACGTTCCCTCTTTTCCAAATTCACGATATCATGTACGGGTGTGTTTGTTTGGTTACTAACATCTGAAATCAGATTGATAGCAGCCTTACATTCTGTATGATGTTGCTTCATTCTTGCAACAAGTTCTTGCAATTCCTTTCCGCATTTCTTGCATTTTGTCCAACATCCGGTTTACCTGGGAACTTTATCTTGCCAAAATACAATGAAGCAATGTAATGCCTTCGGCGTTCATGGTGAAACACGCCAGCAAATTTAAAATGTTGTTTGAAAAATGGTATAATACTCGAATGAGGAGATTGAGAGTAAAATGATTTATCAGAACCGCGCATACACATTACATGGTTAAATAAGTTTTATGTCAGAAATCCCAGAAGCAAATGCATACAATAAATATGACATTTAGTAATTGTTCTGTTGTGGTGTAGCTGACTAAATATTATTAGTTAACCGAATCCGACGATGAGATTCTCATTGCCGGATTTGTAATCTCATTATTGTATTAAGTGTATAAGCTTCAAATTGTATTTTTTAAAGTCACAAAATCAGGATTTTTTGATTTTTTTGAGTAATTTTAAGCAACAACCCTGCTTTTAGTTGAAAGAAGGAACATAAACATTCCAACATGAAAAAACGATAATTACCAAAAAATTGGATAATACAGAAATACAGTTCTTGATCATAAAATGTTGACTGAAAACTTGCACGATAATTTCTAATATGATATATTTATATATATTTTAATGATCGAAATATTTCCTTAATAAGCGCCTTTGCGTTATCCCTCGTCTCTCTATTACACCCTGGCATTGAGGGAAATATTACTAACAATTAATTATTGATTTAGGACTAGCGAAATGGTAGCCGATATGGCACATTCTATATGAGATCATTATTAAAGAAACGATGTTTTTCCCCCGAATAAATGTATTCATATTTGTAGAGCAATAAATAATCAACAATTAAATACTAAAATTTTAGGAATGTGTCAAATATGTGACTAGTAAGCACATATTTCGTAAAATATTTCATTCTTTGTACCTTTGTAGATTTCAAATATTTCTTCTTTCATTTCAACGTGGACGTATTCAATGATCTATAGACACATTAATGGGAAACTTCAAAATATGTATTGCAAAATTTTGTTCGTTCTTAAGTTACATTAGAGATCAAGGATGACACATTTTTATGAATATCCAAGCATATCTCGATAATTGTTAATTTATTATCAAATCAGAATAGTCAATTTGTAATAGATACCCGATATCCCATACCTTGGTAAAACGTTTTGATGTGAAATCTCAAAAGGTTATTGCATAATGTTAAATATTATCATCTATGGGAATATTCACAATTACGTCACATTGATAAGTGTTATCATATCTAAATCTATGGTTAGGGTATAGGAATCAGGTATTTACTACAAATTGGCTACCCTTATTTGGCAATAAATTTAACGATTGTCGAGTTATAATTCAATATTTATACAAATGAGTCATCCTGGTCTCTACAGTAACTTAAGAACGACCAAATCTGCATTACAAATGTTTGATATTTTGAATAAACGTATCTATAGCTATAGAGCATTTTATATATTCAGTTTGAAATGAAAGGCGCAATATTATGTTTCACTATGGATCAAAGAATGGCATATTTATCAAATAAATGCTTACTTGACACATTTTTTGACACATTCCTGAAATAGTTAGTATATAATGGTTGATAAATTGTTGGTCTACAAATATCCGTTAGAAATTACAAGGTGATAGATCTGGGGAATACGGAGGATATTCCATCGTTTAAACCCGATGTCCTCAATAACTTCGCTACGTATTTTGAAATATGAGGTCTGGCATTATTGTGGAGAAGTTTTATTCCTCGAATTCCTGTACGCGGACGTCGTGTTTTATAGACTTTCTCGACTTCTCCATCTATCTTAGTAAAAATTATCAATTGAGTCGTTCTTGTTTGGGCACAATATTTGAGCCACTGGCCCATACGCATCAAAAAGTATGCTTTAGAGAACCTTATCGTCTCGGAAGTCTGACGTGCCTTTTCTGGGAGATAAGAACTTGGGAGTCACGATTTGCTTTGTTTCTTACACGGAGGTTCAGAAAATTTAATCCAAGTTTTGTCACCAGTGGCGATTCCATATAATAATCTTCGAGAATCACAATCTCTATATTCTTCAAGCAATTTTTTCGCGCATGAAATCCCTCTTCTCCTTTTGCCCCTTTGTAGGGATTTTTGGTATCTATCGCACGGAAGTCTTTCGTTATTCGAGATAATCGTGCCAAATTGTGTGAACACCTCCCGATGAGATGTCCAGGATTAGGGCAATCTCTTCAACGCTCATCTGGGGAGAAATATCCAATAGTTCCAGAATTTGAGAGTCAATTTCAGGGGTGGTAGAGGAAATTGGTTTTCCGGTCCGAGGGTCATCTTCAATGCTGCCTCTACCAGCCTTTAATTTACGTGCCCATTCCTTTACAGTGGGATACAGTAGAGTTTCCCCATGATAAACTGTGACTAGATTCTCATGTATCTGGAGTGGTTTATCGCCGAGTACGGTACGAATCTTTATGGAAGCTCGTTGTTCAGTTTTGGTTAATATGTGTTTGGAAGCCATGAAAAGGTTGACTCTCGAAATAGGTAAAATTGAAAGTAGGATAGATCAAGATATATACTAGCTAGAGTAAATTGTTCAACAGCATTTAATATGTAATCGATAGGACTATTGGGATATGCTATGCATCTCATGTAATCGAGTAGATTTGGCAGCTATAAACTAAGGATGGGAACTTTTTGAATGCCCTAAGTAGATTTCTGTTTACATACTGGGTAAACATGATAAATTTATAGCTATGAGACATTTCAAAATTAAGAAATTTCAACTCAATACAATATTCCATAAATCCTGTCCTTGACAACGGACAAACAAAGAAACACATACAGAAAGCAATCGAGTTTGATAATTAGATTTTTGACACATTTAAGGGTTGTTCATTAACGCAGGTAATTTCTTTTTTTAAATATATTGCCAAAACTAATTTCTATCGCGTGTGCCACAATTCAAATTTAATCAAATTTTTATGCAAATATTCGTGATCATTGTAAATTCACCGTCGTTCAAGTAGTCACATCAACACCGTTGTCCATAGTAATGCAAACATGTCTCAGGACTGTGACAACATTTCTTTATCAAAATGTATCTTAACTCTATCGAGTGACACCTTGTTCGATGTAGCTAGGCTTGTTGAGTCTTGTTATGACCATATCGACATCTAAATGATCTTTTACACGATTTACTAGAATGTCCTCCAGCATTGATATTACATGTACTAGCGGATTTGACTTGATAGGTCACTGTACGACACCTTAGTGGATTAGTTTAGCTTAAGTATTGAACTGTTAAATTTCTAAGTGCATTTGTTCATCACGTGACTGGGTATACTCGGTACTTCGTAACTCAAGTTTATAAATAGCACACAATGTATAATTTTTCTTTTGACTAAGAATATATACTCAGAGATTCGACATTATAGTTCTAAAGTTCAGAAAACTATCAATTTTAAAGAAAATTTGTTCGATAATGTCGTTGAGCATGTTGATGAATTGGATGAAGAACTCAGTAATAATATGGGAGACAGCAATAGTTATATGAGTAAATCACCATTTGGGAGATTCTTTAACAACGTGTTAATTACATATCAAGAAGGAATAAAGTATTTAGAAATACAGCATAAATCTACTTCTTTTCAAGATAAGGACGATTATTTCCTACCACGAATACCAACGTTTTTAGCAACACATTGCATTCCAATTTGACTTCTTTGGACCAGTCAGATTTTAGCCCAGTTATGGCACCAATGACAGCCATTAAGATATAGTAATGCTATTGTTTAAAATTGGATGCGAATTCACAAAATTAGTGTTCTACAAATTCAAAATATATTGAGGCCAGGCGATTTCTTCAGAACAAACACGAGAAGGATTTGAAGGAAGAATTCGATCATTGCATTTGAAGCTCTGAGTTCTAATGTACTTCTAAAATAATTCCTCGTCCAATTAAGGATAATAAATTAGCAGAAGAAATCTGGCAACGACAGAGGGAAAACAAGACTAGATATCTAGCAATTCTACTCAGAGTGCCGAGAAACTAAAACTAGTAAGAATTGTTTTGGCATTAATCGAAATCCAATAAATATATGGTTAGAAAATCGACCATTCGTAAGAATAGCCTTTCGTCATTAAAGAAGAACGACTCAGCACCTACTATCGAAAGTTGTATCAATGATGTAAGTTCAAGTGAAGATTCATATCTGCTATGTAATACAAGGCAAGAAGTTACCTATTATAATCACGGAATCTTTTCACAAGTAAATATAACTTGGCAAAGAGGAACGTGTAAATTCTTACAACTAACCAAGGTGTGTGGTGTTCTTACGAAAATGAATCAGCAGATAAAGCTTACAAGTTCATGTGTTAAGGCCTTCGAAAGAAAAAAGGATTTCCCCAGATGAAATTGTTTATTCAGGTTTATTTCATACGCCATCACTGGAAGCAATCATGATCATCAAGAAATTAGGGATATTTTGGTACAAGACATGAGAGGAAACTAGAGAGAAGAATGCACTGAGTATTGTTGTACAGAAAATGAAATGTTGTTTAGCGGCGGATGTAATTCAATCGAACAGTATATACAGAGAAGCAAGATATGCCATAATGGATCATGGGGAACACATATAGAATGATTGCTAGCTGTGACATTGTTAAAAACTGACATTTTAGTCAATCGTGATTCACTATCTTAATGTATTAAGTTTTCGAGTCATGAATTTATTAACTGGCATGATGCCAATCCTTTGACATAGATGAGGTTATATTTACGATTATATATGGATCATTATCAACTTGTTGTTAAATTAACCTTGAATTGGCAATGAAATTCATATCCAGACAAAATTTTGTTTATACAAGAAGTGTCCAGATATTAAGCAGAAGACTTAGATGTATATCATTTTAGTGCTGTATGTTAACTTTGAAATAGAATTCAATAACAAAATGTAGATAATCTTTTATTTGAGAAAACATTCAAAAGATATAGTAGTAGAGAGATGTCAAAATATTTCAGAGAGGGGAAATGAACAAAAAGGAGAAGATTTACAAACCAAAACAGGATTACCAAGTGTGAAATACCATATCCGTTCTGTCTCCTCACCAAATATGGTCTGTATTGGTCTTATGGTTCTTAGATATTGAGGTGTAAAGTAAACACAGTTCGGATTTTCTTACAAAAATTCGTGAAAATTGTCATTTTTGTATAGTCACCATCACCTAATGTGTCGAGATAGAATATTGAAATTGGTAATGTTTGATCCTCTAAAATTATAGGTATCACTCTTTACTCATATTTTATGGAATTTTGTATTCAAGAGCATAAAATATGTCAGTATATTTTTATTTATATATTACTTGTGAGCAGGGACAGACTGGTTCAATAATTCGGTCCAGGAAAATTTTGTATGCCTGCTCATTTCACTAAATATAGAAACTGAAGTGAAACATCCCTTGGTGATCTGTGTAGAATTGATTGAAGATCTGGTAGGTAAGAGCTAGAGACTAGATTTTATCATTTCTATGGAATGTTATTATAATCTAAGATTTAAATGAGATCTCCAAAATTCTAAGTGATAGGTGTAAATGTCTTGCCCTTGCAGATATGAGGGTTTATGTCCGTTTATCAATTGGGATGGTGTTGCACTATCAAATCTTAAACTCTAACACGTGCTAATCAGAATGCAAAAACGCCGAGCTTGCGACCTTTACTTTTGCCCAGACAGCCAGATAAGGAGTAAATATATTTTGGAAAAATCGATTACCGTAATAAATTGACAATAGGAGATGGGCAAAATTCTCATTATAGTGAGCAAACCCGAAATACTTCCTTATTTTTATTGTCGTTTAACAGTTGTTCTATGGTATTTTGAATAATTCTTACACTGCATAGGAGAGTTTATAAGCAGCTCACTGGCCCATCGATCCACCGGGAAATCTCCCGTCCTCCCCGTTGGCAAGTCCCTCCCTTTATGTGGGCAAATGTATAGTTTGTTTGTTTTAAGTACACATTATCTCTTTGAAAGAACAATAAACAAATTTAAACATATCACGGGTAATAGTACCACAATCTCATAGATAAGGCTTTCAGTAATAACTTAAACTATTCATTAAAAGAGTACTAATTTAATATTATCATGGAAATCAATGCCAAAGTATGGTGAATGCATCAGTATAATATATTTCTGAAATATATTGCTTCATTACTTAATGATTATTAATACCCATCACTGTGTGGTAATTACCATGAAATTCATTAATATGGTAAAACTTAAATTCTATTTATTTTTTGTAGGAAACTGCAAATGTAATATTTGTGAAATCAATTTCTTCGTAATTGTATTATTCCTATACATTTGTTCCGGAAATGGCATCTCGCCTTGAAATTCCCTGTGAGGTAGCTGATATATGGGATGATTATCACTTAGATAAGCTTTACTACGTCTGTCGCTTTGTTACGGACGCATTTCTGGTACTGTTGCAATAACAAAGAGGCAGCCGTTTTCGTCACTTTTAGCCGAGCGGGCACAAAGGTTTTATTGCATAGATTCTTCGCTCGAGTTGACCCGTTTTTCGACACCCAAAACACTGTAATAGCTTTAGAAGAATGCTTGTCCGCCTGGACTCTGGTGAGAAAACCCAAGATAAGTGGGCCAAATTACATATCTTCAATGAATTTCAATCAAATAATTGATAAGCAAGTCCGAGATACATGGAAAACAGTCTCATATAGTGTCGAAATGAGATGTCAAGTATGTCAAATACCCTCATCACTGGTCAATAATAAATTAACGTAGTTGAATTCCAATCTAGCTAGTGCAGGACGACCACTTGAACAAAGTCCTTCCAGATTAGGCGTAGTAAGTGTGAGCAATTCATGGATAGTAATTGTAAGAATTTATGCAATAATGTTTTGAAACACACCATGTCTGCTCCTCAGGAAGCACAGTTCTGAGGGTGTTCAAGCCAGAGGCCATTCTGATATGTTTGCTTGTGATTATCTCCAAAACCCGTTGAAAGAGATTGAAGATGAAAAAGCGACTTCGACTTCGTCTGCATCAGCAGAGTACGGACAAATTTGCAAAACCTGCACCTAAATTATTTGCATTTTCGCATTGACATTCATAAATTACTTTATATCATCACAAATAATCATTTTAAATCCATCGCAACGCTGAATTTCCAACTTGATGGTTGTCAATA
Organism: Oopsacas minuta; assembly: GCA_024704765.1. NCBI lineage: Eukaryota > Metazoa > Porifera > Hexactinellida > Lyssacinosida > Leucopsacidae > Oopsacas > Oopsacas minuta. Next base: position 223,834 of record JAKMXF010000177.1, on the reverse strand, counting down.
GTTGCTAAAGGTGTCTGTGAATATTGTTTCAGTTATTTCGCAGTGTCACTCACAATCTGACAAATACAAACAGTGTACTGAAATATTTTGTGATTGCATCTGTACAGGCTCCTGATACCTACAACAACCGGAGCCTGAGAGAGATGTTTATTTACATATCTATTCTTATCCTACTTAATTTAGGTATTCCAAAGCATATAGCTTGTGAATTTAAGGTTGCAGCACTTCTTATTCGAATTCAACAACCACACATCAATTACCCTTGTTAAATTGCCTCTGGAGAAAAATAGATTCATTTTCTACTTAATATATGGCTATATTTGTCACCGAGAAGGTGATGGAACGAAAAGGCCAGTTTATATTCCTATTCTTGGTTGAAGTATAATTTCCTTAACCACTAATTATACTTATATAGGGTATTGTGGTATGGCGAATCCAACGGAATCATTGTTGTGGTTCCTACATTAGTGGTTAACCAGTTTAGTAGCACTAGCTCCACTCCAAATCCTCAATGATCTCACGAATTGACTCTATTTTGCTGCAAAACCATCGGAAACAACAGTTAGTATAAAGAGTCGTCAACATTATACACGACATTGTCTGGCCTTGCTAATGCAGAGGTGGACACAAAAGTTAGCTTTCGGGTAGCAGTGGAATTTGGAGCCGACCTAGAGGACCACAAAACTTGAGGATGTTTTCTACTACCATGATTATATAAAGTGATTCTTCAGCTATTTTCGTTTCTTACTCATCTAGGGTTTACACAAAGCTATTTGATTATCAGAGTTTTGGCATAATTACAATATAATCTGCAGTGTAATTGTTGTAGCATGAAAAGAGAAACCAAACGTGTCTTTTAAACTTGACACTACACCATAATACGAGGAATCCGAAACCAACAATATTACTAAACATTATTGTAATAATTTATAGCAACAAATGTATATATGGGCACAAGTCTGTAAAGTTTAGGTGTTTAGTAATAAATCAAGTGTAATTGCAATTATATATTTACCTGAATTTGAAAGCCGTTATAGAAGGCAGGGTTATACACGAAAGAATAAAATATATTCATCCATAGACTACTATATCATACAGATAAGGAAGTAGCCCCGCAACGAATAAAAAAGAGAGGCCATTTATATAAATCTCATAAAAGTTAAATTAAGCCTTCAAAATTTGTGAATTGAACTTTTATAGGGTTAGAAATGTAAGGAATAGTTAAGATTACCTAAAAAGTTCAAACGGCCATCTTTCATCTCGTTTAGGCGCCATTATGCGATGATGTTAGCATTTATATAATTTGACTATTTTCTCAAATATTTTTGCAAAAAATGTATTATATTTAACTTTATGCTAATATTGTTTGAATTCGTACCTATACTTCAAACTCAAGTTAAATCCATGTTTTGAAGATAGCTTCTTGGAAGAAATATTTCTGAATTACACCATGGACATGAAAATAATCTATTTATCAAAAATAGATTTATAAATTTTCAAAAATATGATATGACGATGTGATCCGAATTCTATCCTAAGAAAACGTGCTAATTATTTATACCATATGAATAAATAGAGGACATTAATTCATCGAAATACAAGAATTTCGAAAAGTGAAAAATTCAATTTTTGATGAGCATTTGTATGACTTTGATGTTGTGATTTGAATGGGCCTAAACGAGTTGAAGGATGGCCGTTTGAACTTTTTAGGTAGTCTTAACTGATTCTTAACATTTTTAACCCTAAAATGTTCAATTCACAATTACTGAAGGGTTAATTTAACTTTTATGAGATTATATAAATGGCCTCTCTTTTTTATTCGTTACTCGGCTACTTTCCTATCTGTATTATATATCATTCTATGACTCCCTCAAGTCATTTAAGGCTAAAAGTGTCAGAAAATTTCTTTGGGCCGAATTCATGCCCTTTTCAAACTAACCCGGAGGGCCGCACTTTGCCCAAATGTGGGTTAAAGTATACAAGACTGATTACTGGATAGAGGCACTTGAACGTAATTCGTGTTCGCGGTTTCTGGATGCAGTGGCAATGGAGGAAATACCTTATGAAGTTTATGCTATTTATATTTAGATGTGCTAAGAGCATTGAAAACCGTATAAGATAATTCTTGGGGAAAATTCGGGAATTATGCTGGATGGAAAGTATTCGTTTATTCAGGGATGCTTGGACATGTACTTCTTTTCCTTGGTTTTTACACTAACATGTGCTATCTGATTATTACGGATAATATTTTCACATTATGAGTCGATTTACGATGCTGGAGCTGTTATCAGCTCAGAAAAAAGTGGTGAGATTCTTCATTCTCGTTTGCAAAAGATGTGGAATTTAAGATTCAAAACCAGAGAAAATAATCAAGCTTCATATTCTCAAAGTCTACTCGACTGTATTGTGACCTTAACTACAATCTCAATTGGGATGATGCTATTCGTGAATCACACAAGAATTACTTAGTTTGGGAAACACACAAAACTACTCACGAGTGGATATTTAATATAATCATCATATCTAAATTGAGTGTATTATAAGATATCACCTGTTGAAATTTATACAGAAATTTACCAACCCCGTGTTACTTTTATTGATCAAAAAACAATTTGTTGTCAAGGGGCTGAAAGAGTTTGGATTAGTTGTAATACTCTATTAATGAAAATCTCTCATTTTCCATGGCAATGTTTTTAATATTTCGTAACATATTCACACCCGTTGTCTGTATTGGTCTTACGGTTTCTTAGATATTGAGGTGTAAAACATATGTAATGTTTTCTTCTAAATTCACACTTGTGTGAATATAACTTCTTAAATTATGTCAAATAATCGTCATTAGATTAAAATCTAGCCACATTTTTGTTTTTAAAATATTGTCACTCACCCAACTCACCTATAACTACACATCACTCTATTCAACATCTATATTAAATCATATCTGCCCTATTCTAACGCTACTATCACTATTATTCGATCAGACGTCAACACTCTATTCATGGCCTGACTGGTACCTGGTTGTAGCATACAGTCTAATATCTAATATAGCGGTAAAGATGAAAATATATTGTGTTCACTTTTGTACTGATAAGGACTCTCGCGAAATGTGTCTATGAGCTATACTCGTACAGAAAGCGGTTACATTCTGCCCATCTCCAGAACATTTTAACGAATCCGCCGCGCCCACTTCTCTCCTAGGGGCCACATGGGTAGTGGTCTATCTTTGTCCAAAGTTCTTTGGACAGCTCAAGTTTTTGAAGAAATCAAACGACGAGGATGCGCTTTTGAAGTGTATAAATGAATATATGTTTCTTACATTTCACGAGATTTCAACCCCTTTTCTCCACAAATACCAAATCACTACCGAAAAGTAATTAGCCTCTTCAAGAAAATCGCAAATTTGAACGATTTCCTAGTTTCTAATAGCTAAGCTTGTGATGTGATGTTAGCTTAGTGCTGTACATAAATTATCGAGGATCGCTGGGCGCTCCTTTAGGCGTATGATTTTGGAGCCTAAAAATTGAGGAGCTTTCCCTTTAATATAACACTAATTTACCGATTTATTCGGAGGACTCCTATATAATAGAAATATTATTATTTCCATAATTATTGCCTGTCTGTTTGTCTGTTTGTTCGTTCGTTCGTGTTTTGGAAAATAGTGGTACATACTATTTAGAATTCAAATTCGCCATTCCAAAATATTGTATAACTTTGAATTTATCAAGGAAGCAAATTGATTATAACATATTTAATAAGACTAAGCTAAACATATCAAATTCTTTGAATTTGATTATCTACCTTTGGAATTAACCATTTTGAATTTATTTGTTGTAATGAGGGAAAATATCTTGTAAACAAATAACTAATTCAATTTTTAAAATTCAGTAAAATCAGATTAACGACATAGTTTTAGCGCAATCGCTGATGACGACAATATCTCTGGGCCAGAAATCCCCAGCCATAGTTCTACACTCTATTCTTTGGGTAAAACGACAATTCGAATATATCGACACTTTCCTTGCCTGATGCATCCAAATCACATCTGGTATTACGACTTTGGCACATGTTGTACTGTATAATGCAGAAATATTTCAATATAGGTAGGAAGGCTTTGCAAATTAACGCTTTACAAACGCTTTGCCTAATTCGTGAATAATTGGGGTTTGATTTATCTCTTATACATCAAAAAACTTTCCTTGTTTTGAATCATACAGATGGTTACTAACCTAAATGGAAAACGCAATTAAATAAAGGCATTGAACGGATACAATGAAATTTTGAATATTTATAAACCTAAGTTATGGATTCGAGCTCGGATGGCAAACGGAGGCAACAAGTTTGGGTAATGTATATTTCATTTTACTTATACTTCCTTCTATCCAGTATATACTAAATTATATAACATAACTTCAACTTGTTCGTCATATATAATGGTTTCGTTTTCGCAAAGCGTCATCGAAATGAATGTATTTGGGGTCCATCAAAGTATATATTAGACATTTGGAGCAACTTCGGATTTGGCGACACATCGTATGTTACGAACTTTTTGGCATGCCCCAATAAGTGTCGTTAATTCTGAAGTTTAATGTATTGTGGAGTCTCATTCTGAACGGCTATACCATTGTCCTCAGCAGTATGCTGAATTCGCTACTTAATGCATTTGGGCCCTGAGGCTCCAGCCACATCAGCCTAAACGATAATACGCCAATTGTGGTATTACAATTAAATTCAACAATTAGTGCGAATTAACTCTGATAGTGTATTCAATTATACATTTATCTATTACTAGCTCACTTCGCTTGAATATTGCACGCAAATGCTTCAGCAATAAGAACGATATCCTTAAGTGGATATGTTCTTTTATTCCCTATGAATACCATGAGCCACTCTAGAAGATTCAGAGCAACCTCTTCGTGAAATTGCGTATCTTTTGCTGTAGTAGAGAAATCAATACTGGACTATTTCGATATTATCTGCAGGAAACCTACGAGTATACACGTAGTTACCAATTATTCTTGAGCTTATATTTCACCTACATTACACAAGCTGTTAGCTCATAGCGCTTCGTTGATCAGAGAATGCAACTATGGTTATGGTTTGAAAGAGTATTCTGAATAAGCTAGAATCATGTAACAAACTGATTAGTTAATATCGTGAGCATCTGGCTCGTAAGAATTCCTTCACACTGAATATCAGAGATAACTTCGTCCGTCTTCTATTCCATAGCAACCTGGTATTGAGTTCATTTCTGTGTTTTGTTGTATACACATGTTGTGGCTAATTGAGTCACATTTGCAAACTTAACTGTTATTACGATGCCCACAAAATGAACACTCTATTTGATTCACTTCTGCTTGATTAGTGTTGTCTATAAATTTGTTGGACATAATTTCATATATTGTATTGGTTGTATTTCAATGAATTATGAGCGTAAGTTGAAAGCTTGCATTATAGAGAATTTCATGAGTACCTCATAATTATTAAAATAGAAGCCAAAATATTGATGCATTTTTGATTCCCTATGGTCGATACCCTATACCTAAATAATACATTTTAAAGTCTTGAAAATGCATAGAAATTGCTACAGCCTATTTTAGCCGCTGTGCACTTCCTCCAACGACTGTTTTTAAACGATATTTGATTAATATAATGCTATAAGATTGTGTTGAGCATACAAATATGTCAAAATTTCTTCTGAGAAACCCCAAAGGTTCAAGTCATCATAGCTATAGTCAAGTATTTTTCCAATTTAGCTCAAAAAATATAATTGAAGAAAATTTTCCCATTTATAGAGGTAAATATCATTGGTGTGATGCATAATTTCCTATAAAGTATGTCCAATTCCGATTCCATGCTTAAAAAAATTTGTTTCTATAGAATTGAATGAAGGTGAGCCAAATTTTCAGGTGATACATCGTATATGATCAAATATCATATACCTAAGTGCAAATGTGCATGTCCCAATGAACTCTTTTCAGCTCTTAATCATAAATGGTGTGGGCTGTAGAGCGAGGACAGAACTACAAGACAAAATGATAAAAAAAGCACAGATAAAAACTGAGCCTTATGCTAAAGTATAGTCGGCACAGGAAAATGCTCTAAAGTTCCAATCTGTGCTTACAGTTTAGTCTATTAAATTTGTTTTAAACGGCACTTTGTGTGTTAGGATTAAACTTGACCTTTTATAGAGCCACCTTAAACCAAGCTAATTCATTGACTATGTTTTCTACACATTGTCGGAATATAATTTAGCATCCAATTACCACAGTTTCATTTTTATATTTACCATATATAGAAAAATTTTTCCAATAACAACGCAAAAATCTCAGGAATTTCACGACATTCAACTCTCAAAATTTTGTTCGAAACCCATCTAGTGACCTTTGTTCGACATCGCTAGGCGTCTGAGTCTAGTTATGCACTTATAGACTCTTTAAATGATCTCTACACGCGATTTTATTAGATCGACCTCGGCGGTAACTCAATTTATCAATATTTGATACATACTTAACTTAAATACATGATGTTATGATCTATTTTCTTAAAAAATACTTACCTATCAGAGATAGAACCGGTCGAGTCGGGTACCGGTCGAAGATCTCGACCGGCCGGTCATAATTTTTGAATATGGTGAATCTGAATTTGATACTGTGATCACATTGATCAAAACTTCAACTTAGCAGTTCGATTAAACTAGACCATGATTACAAATTTCATGCATTTTTGAATAAATATTAATTCATCGACCTTGACCAAAAGAGATTTCTACTTTCTGCTATATCCACAAATATTTAACATATTCTCACAGTGTACTACTTGTGTCACAAGTGGCTGGGTGTTCCAATACTTTTGGCCAGGGAGTGTATAGTCAAAGTTAGCAGTCGACCGGCCGGTAGGGTCGGGTCATGAAAAAGCTGACCGGATCCATCTCTGGTAGCTATACATTGATTTATTTTCGTGTTGTGAGCGTAGATCTCAGTAACTGATCATGATATTATTGCTACTATATTTATTAATTTGTTAATTTGGATGTCTGTATTCCCTATATCTTATGAATAATCCTGAGTCGGTTGATTATACCGAACAGATATATGTGATTGTTTGAGACAATCAACCTGCTTCTGAACAGAATATCCATTAACCCCATGCAAATGAGTTATGTTTAATGCTTATTCATAAGAATAGAGAATATAGAGTATTCAAATTTATTTTTTTGCTAAACATTGTAGCAAAAGGATTATGATCAGTCCCGAATTTTCGACTTCTGTGGATCTGATTGGAGTTTACTTTTATCTGTCGGTTAATATAGCTAGTAGGTGACAAAACGATTAAAACCGTTTTATCGGAATTTGTTACCGGTTAAAACCTATTTTGACTCGACTATTGATTATGCGTAATATTTTTTAATGGCCTACGATTTTATAAAGTAAGAATTACATGATTAATAATCACTTTACTGTAGTTATATTTGCAGGTTTGGTGCAAACGGTCAGGCCGGTCAGGTTATGGCATGTTCTATTATATGGCCGAGCTTGACCACTTTATTGTAGATCAAGCCAATAGTCTGACCGCTGTTCCATACCTTCTCCCGACCTTGATATGTGTTCATAGTTAAAAGAATTTTAGTTTTCGATATATCATATAATATTCTGTGTACATATACTCAACGTTAATTACATTGTTATTAATACAAGAGGCACCCGGAGGGTACCTGCTGCTAACACGAAATGTTTGCAGTCTGCGCAGCACAAGTATGCAATAATTGCTGTATCATATGATATTCTAAGCATAAACGGCGGAAGCAAAAACCCTGGGTCCAGGAATAGCGAGTTCAGTGGGTAGATTTGAATTACATAACCGAACCTGCTTTCTTTTCGCCAGCCCTGTGTACTGTATAGCTATGAAATTACCGTAATATACAGATAAATAAGTAATAGTCAATCTATGACTGTAATTCTTCATGTATACATACATAATGGAGGTCGCTAACGTTTACAGGATTCAACCCAAAATTCAGCGTTTTTTGCCTACCCTCGCGGGCTAGCAAGTTTCGATGCACAGATGCGGGTAACTTGGAGTTGTATATTTCTTATTGGCCATAAAGATTTTCACTAAGGGTAGAAAAACCGGGGGATTAATCCCCAAGCCATCTCTTGGCTACGACCTTGTGATTACACTGCGTCCGACTAAGAGTAAGGCCTCCAACTATACAGATTTTGATTAGTGATGGAATCCAATTTCTTTGATATAAATTTAGATCAAAGTAATGACACATTAAATAGCCTTAGCGGGAGAGAGAGATATTGTACCTCCTCCCAATTTTTCTTAACCAGTAGATAAAACCGTATTAGTAAAATATAGATTCGTTGATACTATTAAACCAATGGATGTCACGAAGTTTTTGATTTTGAATCCACATAATGCCAGTCCTATTCGACTATTGTTTGGTTTGCGTAGCGAAAGAAATCATGGGGTAATGCAGGAGCGCCGAACTTTCTAACAAGTTTAACAATCCAGGGAGCTCACACTTATATTATGTATTAGCCCTATGGGGCTGTAACCAAACGAGTGCGGGCTCAAGCTCCGCCCCAGCCCCCCCGGATTCAGCGCCTATGTGTTAATGTCCTATAAATACATTGCGTACAGTCAGAGGTGCTGCTAAATTATATTATCCTGACATGTTTCTACTCTTTTAGACTTAAGAAGAATCTCCGCATAACTTCACCCGAAAAACCTGTTCAAAAATCTAGAGTTCAACCATCTCTTCGTTCCATTGATAGTAGCTTAACTAACGATGTTCATAAGACAAATTGTGATGAAAAATATTTCCCTAACTTAGAAATTCATCCACAAACTACTTCTCAGACTGGTATTTCAATTTCAAAATCAGTTGATCTGCAGAGGGTGACACTATTTCATAGAAAAACAGAAGCTGCTCTCATTATCCAACTATTTTGGAGAAAATATTTACGAAATAAACAATTGAAGAGTTTACATAAGGTTGAACATACTACAAAGCAATCCGAAAGATTATTTGAATATTTTAACCGCAAGCGAGAAATGGCTGCATTAACAATTCAGTTAGCCTGGAGACAATTTCTGAGGAAAAAGTTACTTAATATACAGATTATTAAGCGGAAAAAGCTATTCCAGTGGAGTCCTGGTTGTTTAGCAATTCGGCAACGATTACTTATCGAACAACTTTATTCCCAACAATTTCACCCTTTTTATTATACACCTTCGAGTATTTCTCGTGCTGATCGTCCATCATTCATTAAGTATATTCCATCTCCAGCTGCTTTATCTTTTAATTTTGCAATTAATCAGTATTGTCGTGTTACAGATTGTCATTTTTAATAATTATTATAATGTATCAAATAAATACTATCAGGTTTCTATTGATTTTTTGCCGTATAAATCTAACCAAAGTTATGATTTTCTAAATCTTGCCTACTTGTAGGTAATAAATCTAATTGACAGTTTGTATTTTGCAAAATCGAGTATTTGTCGTCATTTCAGTTTTTTCGAAATGCCTCAGGGGCGTAGCTGAACGTGGAATGGGAGGAAGTCTATTCAGATGTTTTCCAAAGTAATTTTAGATGTTAACAAATATTGGAAGTTGCATTCACTCGATTAACTGGTAATGGCAATGTCATACAGGTATGCTTGAAGCTCCTAAAAGTTTAAGGTGTTAGTTAATATTCTAAATTTTTCAGACCAAAAGAAGTTAGCAGCTAATTCAAATTATAAAAACGTGTTCACTTCAATCGTATATTTGACCAACTTACCGTATAGCTAGAGAAAAGAATTTGTTATTGTTCGAAAGTATAGCGTTAGCGGATAACGAAAACGTCATCAGAATTGTAAAATATGTGTGTTGACTTGACATCGAGGTTTTGAAATTTTCCATTCGTGTCAACTATAATGTATTATTTGACCGATTTCTCATTATTAATTTGATACAAGTTTTTTCTACATACTATGTAGTGCTGGTGGATTACGTGTTTAAAATTATTTTATAATATTCATTACTTTTTGAAATATTTTATTTTGAACGATTCAACGGAGAAGTTAGACTAGGGTCACTTCAGGTACTATTTTGACTCACTTATACTCATCAGATATAAACAAAATTAGTATCATTGGAAAGAAGAGGGTTGGACGTTTTACTTAATATGTTTTGATTTCAAAAACCTTGACTTTTAGTCACTTTTTGGTTCAAATTTTCAGTGTAACGGTTCCCTTGAATTTACCCACCTAAAAGTCACAATTCGATCCTGAAATTTTCTATGCATACTTTGGTGATATCGACGTTTATGAAAGTAACATTTCATTAAAATTATTAACAATTCGCGGAGCTAGAGTAATTCAAATTTTTAGGTGGTAGTGAGAGTGCTAGGGGATGGATCATATTCTACGTAATGTAGGATCAGTTCCAACTCATGTTTCTTACCCTAAATTCGACTGAATTTCAAGTTATTTATGCAAATTGAGAGTTGAGACAGATATTTATAACTACATTGATATTTTCGTGAAACAGCAATAATTATCACCAGCAACGCCCTGCAGAAATAGATAAATTCTCAGGTTTTTGGGTATTACAAATTCTAACTTTCAGATCAATTCTTGAAGGTATTTCTCTTCAGAACAACTTCAAAATTTATAGATACCTTTCTTATCTTACTAGGGCGTTCAATAAGTCTTGCGGGTGATATCATAGAATATGATACAAACACTATACACACTAATTCACTATATTATTTATTCAAAGTAATCTCCTACTGCAGATACACAAAGTTTTAACCATTCCACCCACTTGTAAAACACATTTCTGTACTCTTCTTCGGGGATGGATTTGAAGACTGGTACAAGCCCGTTCTGAGTACTTGTAATGTGTTAAAATCTTTGCCTTGAAGGTAGATTTTAAGCTTGGGGAATAGCCAAAAATCACACGGAGCTAGATCTGGTGAGTATGGTGGATAGGGAAGTAATTCTAACCATTCTACATTCAAGAATTCTTTTGTAAGCTTAGCTGTATGGGAACTGGAGTTATCAATTAAAATCTTCATTCCTCGAGTTCCGGTTTTCGGTCAGTACTTTTCTATATTGTTTATCAAATTTGGAAGCACTTGTTCTGTAAAGAAAGTAGCAGTGACAGCCTTGCCACTCTCACAAGGTAATTGCAAGACAATTCCATGACTACTGAAGAAGATGGTATGCATAATCTTAGGTTTTCTGAAGTCGGGCCTAGGAATTTTCGCTGGTTGTTCGTCGCCCCTCAAACATGATCGCTTCTTATACTTGCTATATGGTTTTGAATAGTATACCCACGTCTCGTCACCAGTAATAATCTCTGTTAGGCGTCTAGAATCGCAGTTCTCATAAGTTTCCAAGAGTTTCTTGGCAATATTCAGTCGTGCCAACCTTTGATTCTCACTAAGCTCATGCGGGACCCATTTCCCACAAATCGATCGGTAGCCAAGCTCAGTCGTCAGAATTGTATGAATAGCTCTCGATGAAATCTCCATACTTTGTTCTAACTGATTGACAGTAATGCACTTGTCTTCCATGACCATACTTTCAATGATTGCGATATTCTCTGAAGTGGTGGTGGATACCGGTCTTCCAGATCGAGGCAAATCTGTGACATCAGCATCACCAGATCTAAAACGGGCAGCCCATCGCTCTACAGTAGATCTGGAAAGGTAATCCATGCACAATATCTCCTGTAACTCGCTGAAGATCTGTACGGGTTGGATCTTGAGTATTGTGCGAAACTCTATGTAAGCTCGCCATTTGAGGTTGAAATTATCATCCTTTGGAGCCATAAATTTAACAGTGGGTATAAATTGACTAACACGTAACTATCTCAAAAATTCATAATTTGTATTGAATAAGCTTGAAACTTTCAGTATATGGAGTTTAACTATATGGGGTTATAATATATGAAAGTTAGATATATTACTTGACTAATTTCTAAGATATATTATGACCCGCTAGACTTATTGAATGCCCTGATATAATTCAATTCCCGTAAAAAATGTTTGGGGGTTGCTAGTACTTTTTATATATTTTGAAGGATTCATTTTCATTTTCAGTCAATGTTAAATTTAATTCTTGAGGATACAATTAATACGTACGTAACTAGTAACATTTGCGTCAATCTTATGGTACTTTTCATCGGAACTAACATGTCTAATTTTATCCCAACACCTTAATTCCCTTATTGGATACAAGTTGTAAGTAAGACTGTAGCTGAGTGTTCAAAATATCAGTTTCATCATTTCTTTAATCTATATTTACACTTGAATTCGAGTTATGGGACGATATGTTTCTTTTCGTGTGGGTATCAACTGCCTCTGATTTAACCGTGCATAACAATTCGAAGGAGTCGATTTGATTGATTATATTGATAAAGAGAATTCTGAAGGAATATATTTCTTCAATAAATTTGAAGCTCTGTTGTGGGTAGATGCCGCAAAATTATATGGGTTATCTAATGCTCGAAATATATCTGGATTTTTGCTGATGCATGTGAAATTGATTAGTGTTTTCATTTCATTAATGTCATCACAGGTGCTTATAGCAAATAGCTCCTTTGAGTGTAATCCACTGTTAGTTTTGTGGTTAGTTCTAACACAACCTGGCCATAGTTTAGTTTATCAAATGTTTGGTAAAAAATATGCCTGTTTAAATGGAGAAACTGAGCATTTTCATTAGTGGGTATTGGAACAAAGAAAGGAATTCGATATTAATGGAATTACCAGCTTACAAATGTTTATTCTGAATACTTTGTTCGTGTTGAATGTTTAGTTAAGAAGCCAATCCCCCTTCCCCAGGCTCATAATTCTAAGTGTAATGCAGAAAGTGAACAAGTCGTGGATACATTGGTATAGATCAGCTCTGGAGTTAACTTTGAGATTGAAAGTTGTGAATCTGAGGAATTGTATCTTGGAATAACATAATGGAAAATAGTTTGTGCATTACTGATTCGAGCCATAGAATGTCATTGATCAGTAATTAGACAAATATATTTTCTTCTAAGTTTCATGATGTACATGTGTGTTTTAAAGTTTACCAATTCAAATATATTTTGAGTTTCAGTTATTTTGGATAATTCATTATTTAGAAATATAATTTTCTAAAGAGGGCCTCAAAACTAATTAGGCGGGGGGCACACAAAGTAGGTACGGTACTGGCTAGAACAGAGTGTAAATTCCTTTACCTGGTGCCGGCCTGGGCCCCATTGGGGCGTATTCAAGTCACACAGTATATCTGGAAAACTATAATTCGCATCACTTAGCTCTAAAAGGGGAAAAGGTAGGTCTTGGTGTAATCTACTCCAAAGATACCACTTGGGCCACATCCAGCTATCCTAACAATAGGGGTCATGCGCCGTTAATGTTGCTAAATACTCAACAAGTACATTTCAAAGTTATCTTGCCTAGGATTCATTTGTTGCATAGAAAAACACACCCTTAACTAAGATGAATGATAAATGGATTTCTGTATTGTTGACATCGTAAAATTTACACTGTTGATGATACAGTTTAGGTATTTAGTACATCTGTACATGCGACTTCTTTACTTAAAGATTCTAGAGGTTTGTGACAAGCCTCACATTCAACAGTACAGCTATACAGTAAGTATACTGGGACACAGTGACGTAACATGTTAGCATGGGCGTAAATCCCGGTGGGACGAAGGAGGAAGTGTCCCCCACTATTAAAAAATTTGCGATGATGTACGGTAATTAAGCGATGATTTTCGTACTAAATTACAAGATTTAAAGATTCGTCCCATAATTTATGGATTTATGCCGTTGTTTGCATCACCAGCCCTCGCCCATGTTTCAAGCTAACATATTTTGCTCATAATTAACATATTCTTTGCTAAAGTCAGTGTTGTTAACAGAATATTTGTTTCTTACTGTTTTCAACATACTATTATTAGCTGTTAACAGTAACAATTGCAACTTCCGTTGGCTAATAACAGCTACTGCCGGGCTGTTTCTATTACTGTAGTATTGATGTTGACCATATATCAATATTTGGGTTTACAATCCCTAACATATACTTGCAATCCCGGAATTTTTGGATGAACATTTTCTTAACTCAGGATTCATGGTTCAGGGATTAGAAATCAAATGGAAAGTATATAGTGGAATACCGCTTAAGAGCCACCCTGGACTAGCGGCCACCTCGAAATTCCGATCACATTTTTATGTCCAATTCCTTTGGACTTTAACATTAATGTATTCCAGAATCACGGCCATAAATTTCGCTCCCCATGGTTCTTGTAATTCGAGGTTCCACGATATTTCTAAATAGATACAGAATGTTTATCTCTTGTCATTAATAAACATTATTTCATTATTTGACTAAGGTTATGCAATTTGCTACTATGGTCTGGATTCAGTGATTGAGAATCAATCTATAGATAAACATTGGGATGGGTATTACAAATAATGGGTCATTATAGACAAACGAACACTTATTCATTTTATTTATTAGTTAATTATAAGCCATCTATTGTTGTAATAGGAATTTAGTTCACTATGCTTACTGTGGAGATAACATTTGTTCTAATTTTGCCATGGTCATGATTTTTGTTTGGGTTGGTTTCAAGATTGCTCTTAGTATTGTACAGAGTTTGAATAAACAATTTGAGATTTGTCAGTTGGGTTAACCTTCTATTAGTCTATAGCTTTATTTGCATGTGAACTGTGCCTGAAAGGAATCTCTTCTCTATATTAGTTTTTCAGTTAGGTTGAAATTTAATATAGTCTAGAAACAAACGGTCTCAGTATTTAATATGGGAAGGTCAAATGGATCGTAATCCTTGTGTATTCGCAGGAAGTATATCAGATCATACATATTCACAAATAATTTTTACACGAATTAGCTGAAGAACTAGTTCAACGAAGATATTACTATTTGCAGATAGTTTACATGCAAACGGACAGAAACAAGAATACATAGAAAGTCCCACTGAAACAATTCAACTTGTGCATTTCACATCAGCCCACACCCAGGAGCAACCATGACACTAACTAATCCCGCTCCCATACCACTAGCGTATAGACTCAAAGGTCCCTAAAACAGCAAACGCGTTTGCGTCTGGATTACGAACAGAATTATTAAGTTGGATCCGGTTATTTGCAGCTAGAAAATAGGGTGAATAAATGTATTATATCGAAAGGTTGTAGCATAAAATGCTATTGTTACAGCATACCTCCTTTAAGTGTTGCAAGGCTCCTGAAGCCATGCGATAAAATGACAAGCAAGGGGACCAGTTCTGCTTAGGTTAAATAAATCTTAAATTTAGAATATTCCTAAGCAACAAATGAATCCTAGGTAAGATATCTTTGAAATGTAATAGTTGAGTATTAGCAACATTCATGGTGCATGAACCCTATTGTTAGGATAGCTGGATGTGGTTAAAGTGGTATTTTTTTACTAGATGACGCCAGGACCTACCTTTTTCATTTTTAGAGCTAAGCGATGTGAATTATATTTTTCGAGATACACTGTGTGACCAGGTATACGCCCCTAAGTGACCCAGACCGCCACCAGGTTTTTGACCGTTCTTAATAGTAATAACTACAAATTAAACAAACTAGTATATTCATAAAAGAATCAATCAACTGACGAAAGCGTTGATATGACCGCAAGATTGATTATATGTGCATTCCTATGGTAGTTTGTATAGAATTCATCAGCATTATTACAGTATAGTGGCTAATACGATCTCTCTATGTGATTTTGGCTTATTTAGGGGAATATTTCGTAAATTCGTCAATTTTCATCCGATTTCTGAGTTCTAAAGTTCTATCAGCTTCTTTCAACGAGTTATTTAACGGTGCATATAGGGATTTCTGACTACATTAATAATGTTTGGAGTGGTCGGATTCTATAGTTGTACCAACTCGTTTTGGGTTATTAGACATAGTAACTGATCTAAGAAAGAATTAGAAAATAGAAACGGTTGTTAGTATGTAACTTTAAATACTTTATTGAGAACTAGTTATGTGATGTAAGTTGACAGTATTCAGAACCATTTATACAAAGTGGCGTAACTAAGGTTTTGGGGCCCCGGTTCAAATTATGGGCGAGTCCCCATCAGTTCAAACTATAATTCACAATTTTCATGAGTTTCGGAGATTTTGATGTTTTTCAAATTCGGAACCAACCTTCTCAGTTGTGAGAATGGTTTTCAGACGCATGGATCCCTACATTTGTCACAAAGCCATTAACCCGATAATGGTATGCACATTAGTATAATATTCTAGTACTTAGATATAAACAAAACCTAACATAGTAACGTTTTGCTAAGATATCTTTTCTTGTTCAGTGGCGTATCAAGGATCATTGTGGGAGTGGGTGCTCTGGAGCGAGTGAAGCGAGCGACGGTATGGTAGGGGTCTGGGGTGCAAGTCCCCAGAAATTTTTGAATCTTAAAGGCTCAAACATCGATGTACAGCTATTCTTGTCACATAGTAGGAGAAGTCTAATATTGTGCAGTTGTACCAAAGTTGTTTAGATGTTTATGTTTAGATAACATGATAATCTTATTACATAATTATATCTATACAAATTAGTAAATACAAATTTAGTTTACTTATACATTAGCCATTTGGAGTCTTTTGAGATATCGTCTGGAAAACTCGTTAAAATATAGTTGTGAAAGTTGGATAGCATTCTGTAAATATGATTCTAAAAGCTCTGCACTTATTAAGGAAAATTGAATTATAAATAACAACATATCCCTTTTAGGAAACCAGTTATGAGGGGGTGTTTGAACCAAAATAACCCACTTCAATACGCCACTACTTGTGTGCATTTTCCGCTCTCTTTGCATTACAAGAAACATATTTTCTCTTCATTCTTTCTTATAGTATGAAGAGAACTACCGTTATATGAATGAGAAATACGTAAATTATTTCAGATAACATAATTGTTACAGGCAGAGGCGAAAAATCGAGAAGAAGAAACTGGTTCTGCCGGCCTTGGAATAATTATATTAAATTAATTAAATGTGATTGAAGTCTATCAGAAATTCTGTGTAGACCTCGATTGAATTCAAATTTGGGGGCACCTCTGGACATCAGGGCCCTGGTTCAATGAACTGCCTATTGTTAAGCCACTGTTTATACACTTTGTCATCGTTTTCGATTTAACATGCAGAATTAAATACGCTGAGGCAAAAATTGAAATGTATTCCCAAAGAAAATGATCAATACTAATTTAAAGAAAAACTAGTGACAATTATTCGAAGAGCCTCTACGAGTTCGAATTATTAATAAGTACGATAGAGATTATTTACAAGTACACATTTATCCGGATTCTTGCATATAATTCAATGACTAGGAATAGGGAATGATATCTCAGATTCATCTCTTTGAAAACATACTCGAGAACAGTGTAATTTGAATATAACAAGAGGATAGCTGCTGAAGCACAAAAGATTTGAGAGCAAAAATCATGTAGACGAATCACAAAAGTTAAAATGCCGGGGGATGATTACTTAGAGAATCCCCATGCATATAAGTGGGAGGTATTTCACCCCTTACCTCCCGAGATCTACGGCCCTGGGTAAAGTACCCATCTAGTAATTCTTCATTTTGTTAAGTCATACCCAGTGAATCTTCACTGGGGATAAGTACCCATCGAATAAATCATCATTGATGTTTAGTACCCATGTAGTTTGGCACATGAATAGTATTGAGGATGTCGTGAGGAATTATGTGAGGGTCTTGTGAGTATCACCAGATCAGCTATAACAAATATGTATACAAAAGACTCCTAATTGACTCACATTTGGCATTAAAAACTTGACTCCCGTGTGCAGTCGAATACCTCAATGTATTTATTGCTGATTTGCTTGTAAATTACAAACAAATCTGCGGTTTATCAACCACAAGAACAACATTAAACCCAACTAAAGCAATACACATCCCTATCTTGAATTATAATGTTAGTGAGGTTAAGAACACATCTAGTGTATCTTCAATGAGATTGAGACCCATCTATTCCTCTATTGAATCTTTACTGAGGTAACGTACCCATTTAGTGAATATTCAAAAAATGAGGTTAAGTACCCATCTATTAAATCTTCATTGAGGTTAAATTGTTCAGTTCTCTTTTCGGGAGTGATACACTGACAAATACATTGGTTAGAGCAGGGGTTTTCAAAAGGCGGGCCAAATCATCCCGCCGAAAGTTTAATGTGGCCCGCGGAAGAATTTCAAATTTGCATATTTTTTGGTTCATTTACTTATATTCTAACCTAACCTAGGATCACGAGATGAAAATTAATTCACTTCCTGGATATCCGAATTCTTAGAGTCCAGTGTTTGAATGCCTAACTGTGAGTCATTTGGCAGCTAGGTTTAAACATATATTATTGTTGATCAGGTGACACTCACAAGACCATCGGATAATTCTCCACCATTTAACTCATTACAATTCCAGTAGAATACTACATGGGTACTCAGGACCGTATTTACCATGGGGCACTAGGGGCTGGTACCCCAGGGCTCCACGATATATTCGGGGCCCTCAATAACTATCGGATCACTGAATAATGTACGGCCCCCTTGATAATTCAGACTCCTCCAATAGTTTAAGATTATTATAATCTGTTGTTTAATTTATATTACTTTAAATTTTGCGTATAGTACGATATCGTTATCAAGATACATTGATTAGAATGATAAGTATATTGTAATATTATATAAAATGAGGCCCCCTGATTCATTAGCGTCTCAGGCCCCCCATGGGGTCAATCTGGCCCTGTGGGCACTTAACCTCATTGAAGAATCACTAGATGTAAGTTAGGGGGTATTTATACCGTAGATAGTTGCTACATGTTCCGGTGTTCCTATCTGGATGATCGTGTAAATTCAAAAAGGCAACAATATTTGAACATAGTGAAAAGTAGGATAAATTATTAAAAAGTTTGGCTGACTATATTTCTTAATTAAGGATCCATGTTTCGAATACCTCGTTATTATTAGTAATTGGCATAGATTATCCATACATGATAAATTCCTCATTCCATTCTATTCATGTTGGGTATGGAATTTACATCCTACTAGTAATTTTCAAAATTATAATTTCAAAAGCATAGTCAATTTGTCAAAAGTGCTCCACTGACTAATTGAATTATGCAAAATCTGTTCAAAACCGTTTAGTTTTTAATCCACCTGATACAGAGGCAAAGATATATCATTTCCAACACTAAGGTTTGGGTAAAATCTATCCTTAGATAATCAAGAAAGAAAATAGTCCTCTCAGATATTAGGACAAACAGCCATATCTTGAAAGATTGTATACATAACCAGACGTATACGCATAAGTAGTGTATTCGTACGAGGGGCACTAGGAAACATTTGTCATTAGATAATAAAACATTGAATATAATTAATATATTGCTTTAAGATGTTTATGCAGAGTTTCTTTTTGGAAGACATCTCTTCTGGACTTTTGCCTTCACAAAGAGCTGTTGCAAACGCTATTGCGAAACTCCGCAATCAAATTAGTTGTTCTGTGACTAGACAACATTCATTAAATTGATTAGATGTGGCCTTCCATTAAAGTGCAGATTTGTTCCTTCGTCTGGAAGTTGTCATACAGGCTGGAAGATTGTCATACAGGATATTGTGCATATTGTTATCCAGTGATTTCGCCTGAGTGCAATATTTACACGACCTCTTACTTCATTGCTTAAAGCAAAGTGTTTGTCCGAAGATTGGGTCCTGCAAACCATTCATAGATGGGTTTTTCTGACGGATTAATTTCTCGGGAGCGTGAATTACTGTGTCTGGAAGCGATGTATTATTATCTTGTAGCACTTCTTTAAATGAAAGGCCTGTATTTTTTCTTGAGCTTAGTGTAGAACATTTATTTACTTGTGAAAGTTCCACAGAGGTTATATCTATCACATGTACAATCTCCTCATCCATGTAGATGATTCTTTTTTCATCCTCAATCTTCTGCTCTTTGTGCTGCAGCAGATTTTTAAGTTTTCGCTTTCGAGGATTGCTTAGATCTGTTCCATGATCTCCTGAATGTTTGGACCCTATCGTCTTCCTCTGAACATTTCCTTTTCTGGAATCTCCTATATCTTTCTCCGATCCATTCGTGAATCTTGATTGTTACCATGTTATTCCTCCTTTTGCATTGTGTCAGGTTCGCCTTCTTGGGAATTGTCTCGCTGAAATAGATAATTATGTTAAATTTAAATCTTGTGCGAAATGTCTGGACTGTCGCTGAACTCGAAAGGCTCATATATTATAAGTTCAGGCCAAGAAAACTGTAGAATACCTTTAACCTGTTGATATTGCATTTCTTGGTTAGTGTAGAGTTATCCATGTTTTTTAATTGATAAAGGCCTTTCCAAGGTTTTGGTGAACTGTGTAAGTACCCAGCCTCCGAATTTTCCTTCTTTATGTCCCTTCTTGTAACATTTTTCTATCAAAACATTCACACCTGGATTGAACTCTTAAGTATATAAGTGTGTGTATATACTTTACAATTATGTACGAGCTAGTGTATTGTACTAGTTCGTACATAACCGTGATGATTCATTCAAAAATCTCTGCCCTGATCAGATATTATGTCAGATGGACATCCTAATCGACACATGATCTAGAAAGAAACGATTTAATATATGATAATTTCAATTCTAGTGCATTGTACTATACAATAGTACAATATAGTAGTATATATAAAGGTTCTATATTCCAAATTTGGTACGAATCGGTCCAGAAGATTTTTCAGGATTGCAGCAGGCATGCAGGCCATATATGGCATCCCTGGTAAAGGGCGAATATGAGACCAGGTACTAAAATACGGGAAACAGTTACGTGATGAAGTTACCAGAGGTTTACGTAATGTTAGATCAAAAAGTAAATATTTTAGCTTCCCACAAAATGAGTGGAAATCAATGCAAAACAAAGGAAATCAAAATATCAATGTACTCGTACATTGTCATGTGCGTCGGAAATAAATTTAAAGTGAAGGGCACCAATTTATGATTTATATAGTTTTAGTAAATAATGAAATATTCTTAGGATAATAAATAATTGAATAAAGTGTTTAAGATCATTCATTACAAATTTCCAAATGGAGATTGACAATAATCAGAGCCTCCAACAAATTCATTTGCTACTTCAATCCACACTGGCCAGAACAAATTGGAAACAAATTACATGATTGAAAGGCTAGAGGTGGGTCTACATACAACAGTGTAAGTCCAAATACGTTTTTGAAATAGCTTGATACACTATTTGGATAGCCCCAAAAAGTGAAGGGCCCCTCACCCCCCTGTTGCGACGCCCCTGTACATGATAGTAGAAGCTTTTGCAATCTTCGACTAATCAGAATAAAGGAGAAATTTTCTAAAGAGTTACTGTATGTACTTATTTAATCTCACCCAATTTGGGATGGAATTCGAAAAAGATGCTATTTCAATCAAAACTGATGTTTGCTCCATGATGAGAAGCTGGGTAGAATAGTGCCATATTTATGCAGTTTGGCTATGCCCATGGCCTTCAGTTTGATATATTGGACTGATTACAAGTGATACGAATGAAGAAGATGAAATGATGATTATGATGAACATTGTTTTGGGTTCTTCAGGGACACAAAATGCTATAGTTGTAAATTTGGATATCTATGAAACGAGAAAAAGTACGTCGAATTGTTAAAATCATTTAACGTTCACCTCTCAAAATGAAATCTTATAAAGACACGTGAATGAACTATATCCAAATGGGTTGCATGTGATTTTTGATTGTCAGACTTAATGGAGTTCTCTACTCGACATGTTTCAAAGAATAATTCAGGTCAAGTTCCCCATCCAAAAAGCATTAGGAGATCTTGGTTATTGAGATGACAATTACAATTTTTGGAGATTTATATCCAATCAAGATAGCTTTAGTAGCTATATGTACTATATAGGCGAATAAAAATTTGATCACAGCTGAAGCTACAGTAATGTTCCTAATTGATGAAACTAAAAAGTTCTCTACTTACAATTCCCGAATTCAAGAAGCAATAAACTAGCGAATGGTTCAGGACTCTATACCAAAACTTCACTAATCATCCAATCTATTCACAATCCACATGCACGCCGCGCCATGATAAAACACAGTAGTTAGCGCGTTTTGTACTGAATTATGTCCAGAATACTAGGAAAAGTAGATAATGAAGAATTCTTAATTGACTAAGCTTGGTCAATACTTGATATGTTTGAAGATATATATATATATATATATGTCGCCAAAAATTACCGCTACCAATTGATCAGTCTATGAGAAAGCCACACGAAATAGTACAAGAAATCAATCTATCTCAACTTACTTGAAATATGGCTAACAAAGCAGAAGAGACGCAGAAGAGAAGATATTATTTATATTAAATAAACCAAATGCTCTTGACTATTCTCCAACATCTGTTGAAGCAAGAAGAGCTTTTTCTTCAACTGCATATCTATGCACTAAATTCGGAACAAGATTAGGGGATGAAACGCTGGACAAGCTTTGCTTTATCCCGAAAAACCTTAAGGAAGAAAATGCTTCAATAGTCCTTTATTGCTCATTTAATTTTCTTTAAATCATTCATCAATATATTAGATATAATATCTGACCACGTTGTAACTGGGTAGTCTGGAAATCTAATGTATTTTTCTATTCATCATCAAGATATTTTAAATTCCTGAATTTTGAAAAACGAAATCCAGTTATCCAGGGATTGTCAAATAGTTCGACATTGTAAACGCTAGATATGCTATCTTAGGGGTATTGCCTACAACTTTAGCTTGTATTTACTTGTTTTTGGTTCTTATTATCTTTAACAATCTAACCTTTTACTGTCTACTATAATATATGCAACTCAATTATTCACTTAACTATGATTGAATTCCGGGGCCGAGAGTTCTGCCATTCATTAATTTTATCCGACCTTACTCCCACCACTATTGAATAATATCCAGTGTTCGTATTATATTATTTGAAATATATTCACATAACGTCATACTGTCATACCTGGAGGCCAACTCATTCGGGAAGTCTAAACAGGATCGGGTCTATCTAATTGGGAAATTATGGCTCCCGTCAGAGAGTGTGCAATCCATATTTTAATACTTATATAGTTGAAAAATTAATATCTTCTGCCCAGAAAGTATGTGATGAGATAATTGAAGGGTCATCTTATTTTACATATTAAATGGCCAATAAAGATAAAATCCCGTCCGCCGTTCCAAGTTTCTGAAGAAATTCCGGATGAGAAACAAGTACCGTAGTCTGGGGCCACTTTGGCCCACTGGGTTTGCTTTTAGCCCAAATATCAAGTTTCAAAGAAACTAGATTGGATTCAGTATTATACTTCAAAATGACTTGCCAAAAACTTTTAAAGAATTTTCAAATATCGGTAGACAACTTCGAATACTAATGCAATATCTATTCGATACGTAAGGAAATTTCAATATTTGATTAAAGCAAACCCAGTGGGCTCAAGTAGCCCCAGTTCACGGTAATTCATTTTACATGGCCTAATCCAAATATTATATTCCTAGTTTGCTTATATATGAAACGAAACCGACGACACCAATATGAATTCAGTCTAAAGAGTTCGCATGATCCCTTCCATAATTGCAGGAAGTCAATTATTCTAGCGAAAACTGCAAAAGATTCACCCGTTTACAATCCTGGTTATACGAGTCAAAAATATTCACATTACAAAAATTATTCTTTCTTTCAAAATGGAATCAAGGTTAGAGTCAATGCACTGAACGATAAAAGAATTTCAAATCTTGACAATGATAGGAGCGAAGACGATAAATATCTTGATAGGTTTTCCTTTTACCTGAAAAATAAAAAGTCTTTGCCATTCTCCCTTACAGAGCATACTTGCGGACCTCGAAGCAGCCTCTCTATTCATAAATCACAATTAGAATCCTTCAAATCATATTTCTCAGAATTGAATGCAAATGAGCTTAGATGTCGTGATATTTTCATCAATTCACAAAGTTCGATTAATTTAGGGTACACCAAGGATAGGAATTCCCCGCTATTAAACTTTCAGGAGAATATTAGTCCCCACTTAATGTCCGTGTGTAGAACAACCCAAAATATGTCTAATGTAGATTTAGAGTGGGACAGGATTAAAGGTTCTATGAATCCTAACCCAGCTATGTGGGAAAATCAGACTATAGACTCTTTCGATTATTTATTGACGGAGCTTGTTCAAGACTCTACTTTCTGTACCCCTCAAAAACATAACACTGAAGATTTTCTTCCAGTTTTGTTGGATGCTACTAAAGATGCACAAAATTCATGCTTACATATCGGGTTATATGATGAGCCGACTGTTGAATTATCTCCTTTACTCGGTCGAGGTAATCAAAAGGAGATATTTGATCATCCTAAATCAGTTACAAAGCATTTTTTACCTGATAGAGGACAAATTCTTAACACTTTCCATTATAATGAATCTAGTTTCTTAGAAGAAGTTTCTTCAGTATTTAATAGCGTCAACTCTAATTACGAGTTTAATTCATTGTTTGAATCTTGTCTGACAATACTATCAAAAGATAATGATCAAACAAGATTAATGGAATATGTGAGAGTTATTTGCAAAGTGATTTTAAATTTTCCGTTGAAATCAACTACATTTCCAACACAAATTACTAACTACCTAGACGTCATGCATTCATCCATAGCCTGTTTGTGTTGCTTGCATAAACAGCATGTGTTGTCTTTCTTTCTCGAAAATATATTTCATTTGAGAACAATTTTTATGACGGAACATTATTTCGATAGCAATCACGATATAATTGAAGCTGTGCTTATATTATATTTCTTTTTCTCTTCACTTGATATAAAACTACTAAGAAACATGTCATTAATTACATTGGGGTTGAGTATATGTAACAGTATATTTTCGACATACACGTTCACAGACGTAGACGATGTTTTATATTTAATATTGCTATCTCATTCAATTTATCAAATAATTGTTTACTTGAAAATTTTTGTCCCAGAACCATTGACGTTTCTTGCTAAATTCCTTTCGCTATATTTACATTCAGATGTCTCATTTGCATATATTTCTGATTCTACAGATTTACAATATATCTCCAAGATTTCAAATGTAAATTACAATTTCTCACAAAATCTAGGAAAATATGGTATACATCTTCATGCCGATCAGAAGCCCAGCCAAAATTATTTATCTTCAGCCCTCATATACAGTGCTCTTATTCTTTTATCTAACTATATTGAATATTATCATAATTCTTCATATTTTCTTAAGAATATTCCTCACTTATATGAAACTCTTAAACAAATAAGAAATTATAATGAACTCCCTGTTATGTTTATGTGTACTATTGAGACTTGTTTACACATTTTAAAAACAAATTTTCAGATTTGCAGTAATTATTTTCGATTTCCACTGTTAAAATCAAAGTCAATAAAATTTCTTGATATCGAAGCACCACGAAAATCTAAATATAGTAATGCACACAATGGAGGTAGATGTTCACTCAAACCTACTTATCAAAAGTATCATCGCGAATATACAGATATACTCAAGAAAATTCGAAATACAAACACAAAGTCTTTGGACAAGTTTGTTAATCAAGAAATTGCTAATGACATTACAAGAATTGAAAAAGTGGATGCTATTCACAAAGGTATACAGAGTGAAAATATGAAAATGGAATGACTAGATAGATTGCCATTAATACCGTGCTTCATCAGAAATCTATTAATGTGATCATATTATTTCAATATTTTTACCTTTTTCATCATTGATAAATTAAGTCAATTTATGATTATTTGACCAATCATATTCATTAAATACAAAATATTACTCATTAAGAAATTTACCTATCATCAGTTTCTCTCCCTCGTATTTGCAGCCAATATTCTCTTTAATTATGCATTTTATTATAGATTTGTATCTCACTTAGGTTTTTCTTCTATCGAAATGATGATTGTTTAGATATAGTGACAAAAACAACTCTTAAGTGTCAATCACTAAAGACGTCAAAGTGGGCCAATTTGTTCAATGGGAATTAATTCAGAAACTTCAATTTTTACAAGAAATTTCTTGTTGTAAATTAATGGTGAAGAATCGATTGGCATTGTTGATTCTTATGTACAACAGTGATTATATCTAGTTTTTGAATTTAGGACTATTCCCATAAAATATTCAGCAATTATTGTTTGAGTATAGTTCATGATTCGCTTATAAAGGACAGCACTTATTCAGGGAAATACCATATTGTAATTATCGTACATAATAATATTCAAATAGTGATACACCGGATATTCTTAAATGCAAACACGGTTAATGCGAATTTCCGCATATGACTAACAAATATTTAGACATAATCGTTTGCACATAGTGGTTATTCAATTGGTGATACTCCGGAAATTCGAATTCCGGATTAGGCGAACTAAATTTGGCAGTCCGTTTATGTTCATATTAACGAGGTCCATTGTATGTGGACATAGTGAAAATTATGAGGTCAAAATTATGTGCCCTATAAATAATGAAAAATCTATTATCTACTGTAATCAAGGAAATTTCCGAAATCGTAAATGTAGAATAGTATGGCCAAAATAGAGTGCAATCGCAGAAATCTGGAGTGTTAAAATACACTCTAACTCGGATACCGACATTTCGTTACACGATATTTCGCTACAGCGACATTTCATTACACGACATTTCGCTCCACAACATTTCGTTACACGACATTTCGCTACTTATTTGATTGGTCAATTTTAATTATTATTTTTAATTTAATTATTCCCCCTTGAATATTATAAAATATACCCTTGTAGAATCCCGTCAATCAAATAATTCGAAACAACTGATAATGTTTATACACGAATTGGAATGTAAACCTCAAGTAATCAGCATCAAATTATAGACTCTGTAAACATCGTACAGCTGTTTTATGAAGTCAATAAGCTTCAAAATTCAATAAATAGGATTGGTTGCTTCCATTGTTCAGATCAATTTTCTCAAATAATTTTTTATTGTGTTTTTATTGTATTTTTTCTATTTTTTTTCGCTAAGGGCAGAGCCTCCTTCTGATCAACCATTCAGGTTGATCAGGACGAACAGAGGAGCCTACGTGTACACTGTACAGAAGAGGATTGGAGATGTGGTGCACTGGCAGTGCGAGGAGAGGGGAACTTGTAAGGCAAGAATTCACACCCAAGATACCGAGATAGTAAAGCGCACGAGTGAACATACTCATGCGCCTGACGAGCAGGCTGTGAGCTGTTGCGAGACGAAGCTGGGCATCAAGAGGAAAGCGCGGGAGTCCCAGGATAGCACACACCACATAGTGGGAGAGAGTTTGCAAACAGCATCAGAGGGTACTGCTGCTAAACTACCCAAGCTGGACAGCCTGAAGCGGACAATACAACGCCAACGTGCTAGTGTCCTTGCAGCGCCAGTACAGCCTACCACTCTAGCAGAGCTAGCTCTACCAGCAGTCTACCAGCAGACAGCCAAGGGAGAACAGTTCTTACTCTACGACTCTGGTGCAGACGATGTACACAGATTCCTCGTCTTCGGGACACAACACAACCTCGGGATGCTGCAGCGAAGCAAGATCTGGCTAGCTGATGGCACCTTCAAGACTGCATCTCCCCTCTTCGCCCAGGTGTATGTGGTGCATGAACTCCGTGGAGGAGATGATCCTATGAAGACCGGTCATCTGTTACCGAGCCTGTTCGTGCTACTGCCCACAAGACGGAGGCTGCCTACCTGAGGATGTGGGAACAGATCCGCCTACTGTGTCCACTTGCCCAGCCTCAACAGATGCTTCTGGACTTTGAGAAGTGCGCGATTACCAGCTTTGAGCATATCTGGCCTAGCACAGTAGTGAAGTGCTGCTTCTTCCACCTCACACAGAATATCTGGCGACATGTGCAGTCTGTAGGGCTGCAGTCTGTCTACACACATGACGAAGAGTTGGATATGCGCATCCGGAGGATACCAGCCCTTGCTTTTGCCCGACCAGCAGACGTACCCGATCTGTTTGATCAAGTGGCAATGGACCTCCCCCTTACGCCTGAGATAGGCGAACAAGTCGACTACTTTGAGAGGACGTATATCGGCCGCACACTTGGTCACCGGATACCATGTAGCGGCGACGTACCCTATTCACCTGTGGAACAACCACATCGGCACGCCCTTAGGACTCCCCCGTACAACCAGCGCCGTAGAGGCATGGCACTGCAGCTTCAATACCACTGTCGGCTGCCATCACCCCACCATATGGAAGTTCATCCTCTCCCTCAAGCGTGAGCAGGGCCTAGTGGAGGTGCGGCATACTAACTACCTTGTTGGCAAGTCACCAACCAAACGGAGGCGGTCCCAACAGAGTGAGGAAGCGTTGAAGACTCTAGTTCGTGAATATTATTCTCCAGATCGTTCTAAAATGGAGTTCTTGCAGGGCGTAGCACATCATTTCAGTCTGAGAGCCGATTAATATGTTAATCAAAGTATTATCTCTAATCAATGTATTTGAGGGCTAGATAATACTTTGATTAACATATTAATCGGCTCTCAGCTGAAATGATGTGCTACACCCTGCAAGAACTCCATTTTAGAACGATCTGGAGAATAATATTCACGAACTAGAGTCTTCAACGCTTGCTCACTCTGTTGGGACCGCCTCCGTTTGGTTGGTGACTTGCCAACAAGGTAGTTAGTATGCCGCACCTCTACTAGGCCCTGCTCACGCTTGAGAGAGAGGATGAACTTCCATATGTAGGGATAATTCCTCAAAAATTCATGTTTGATGATTGCATTCCTGAAGATAAAATATCAATAATTGCAGATGGAAACTCCCTATTCAGGGCACTTGCTTGGCGGTTATCAGCAAATGAAGATGTACATGAGCTAGTTGGCAAGAAATTATTATCCTTTATGAGTACATCTTCCCTATGTGGTAAATATGGTGAGATAAAACATGACCAAATGATTAGTGAATATTTTTCTAAGACAAATATGTCAGCAACAACAGTTTGGGCTAGATGTTGAATTATTTTCTTCTGCAATATGGTTAGAAACAGATATTTTTGTCTTCAAGGATTAAGAATGACAGAAATTTTCTCACAAAGGTTTCAGTCCTAACAGAGGAAAGAACATTTCAAGCTCTCTCAATATCTACCCCATAATGACTGCTACCATTATGAACCAATTGTTTCAGTAATTGCTAAGACTTTTCTTTGTTGAATACAATTCAGACATTTGTTGAACATATTTACAACATTTCAATCACTATGCTATTTAGAGTTTCATAATACACTGTACGTATTTCTCATTATATATTTATAGAAAACATCTGGTAGTTGAAATTTTGATAACAAGAAAGTGGGTTGTACATGTATAGTTTATAGGGAAAACTCTCCATATTGAAAAGAATGGTAAAACTTCAAACTGAACAATAAATCACAATATTAATTTGGGGAGGGGAACCCCCAAATATCGAGGGCGATCCAAATATAGGATAAGTTATAAAATTTGGGGTGAGGGCACCCCGAAACTTGAGAGGCCTCAGAATTATAGATCACTATATAAAATTTGGTGGAGGGGAACGCCCAAATGAACCCCTACATCCGTTGACCAAAGATACTATAAATGGTTATAGGTATGCAAATCAGTAGTGGTTAAACTGTATTATCGTTGTTGTGGTATTATAACCATTAAATATTTGATCAACATCTTGTATTGTGCTAAGGTTATGATTCTCAATATATATACAAGAAAGGCAGAATGCATAGGTAATTGAGAAATGAGCGCACAATTTTACCGTATATAGTTCCTGAAATCTCAGCAAATTGAAAATTGAGTAGGTAATTCCGACGGCACAATTTGATAACGCGATGCTAACTTGGTTCAGGAAGTATGGCCTGTTGGCTAATGTAATGCGATGTACTTGTAGGGAGTTGATACCTGAAGGGCCATATCCTCGGCATATGAGCTATATCTGGAGACGTACTGTTGCATGTTGTAAGAAGACCTGTTCCATTCGACACGGTTCATTTTTCGAGGCTTCTAATATACTCTTTCCGATAATGTTCAAGTTTCTGTACTACTGGTCGGAGGATCTACAGGCGCACATGTTCTTGGAGAAACAGTTAGACTGGAGTCCAAACACTGTAGTAGATTGGAAGAACTTCATGAGAGATGTCTGAATTAGAGATTTCATTGTTGACTTCGAACCGATCGGAAGACCTGGTACGATTATCGAGATAGACGAGTTCAAATTCAGAAAGCGGAAATACAATCGTGGGAGGCTTCTAACTGGTAAATGGGTATTTGGTATGTTTGAAACGGGTACTAATAAAGCTGTCTTGGTAGTTGTGCCTGACCGTATTACTGCAACTCTGCTTTCAATCATCCAACAATGTATACTACCTGGAACCACGATATACTCTGATGAGTGGGCATCATATACCATCCTACAGCACATTACATATGTTCATCACACCATCGATCAGTCCCAGGATTTTGTGGATCCTCTCACACAGGAGTGCATACTCAAGGGATAGAAAATTCTTTAGGAAGCGTGAAGAAAGATTGAGAAAGGGACAAACAACGAATCCTGATCTATTGGAAACACATTTTATTGAATCATGTTGGAGGAGAAGGAACAAAGAAAAAATATTTAACAACATTGTTAAATCAACAGAAAAGCTTATCCAGTCGTTTAGCTAATTCCTGTTTCAAATTATATTCTAG
Source organism: Oopsacas minuta (assembly GCA_024704765.1). Taxonomy (NCBI): domain Eukaryota; kingdom Metazoa; phylum Porifera; class Hexactinellida; order Lyssacinosida; family Leucopsacidae; genus Oopsacas; species Oopsacas minuta. Next base: position 193,055 of record JAKMXF010000177.1, on the reverse strand, counting down.
TGAAACAATCAGTTATAGTAAGATTTATATTCTATGTGTGATTTTTCAAACTCAATGTTACAATTAGGGGTTATAATCCCGGGATCCTGGTGTACTTTTCCTCAGGGATTGAACTTCGGGGGATTATTTCCCAAATCCCAATCCTGTGTTGCAATCTTATGATCCCGAAATTTTCTTGTTATGTCTATAACCTATGTTTGAACCATAGAATAGTTTCCTTATAATTATCAATCATACAGTCACAATACTTGGAAACAATAAACTTGTGCAATGGAAACTTACATTAGTGAGTGTTAAATAACAGTAAGAAGATAGGGTTATTAAAGTACTATCACTAAACTTAAATAGGTTTCTCCAAAAATCAAATGTTATGATTCTCGCATTCTGTCACATTTTTATGGTAGAAAATGGTAGAAAACAAATTGGCTATATAAACAGGAGTAATTTTGTTACAGATAGCCAATTTGTTACTAAACAGTACATAACCTGTATTTCAAGATTTTGTTGGTGCTGAAGTCTGGAAACATTTTCTTAAATCTTTATGTGCTTTGCATTCCTGTTCAGGATTCTCAATAATGTACATCACTATGCAATGATGTTGGTAGGCACATGCTATGGTTTTACATAGTAACTAGAATCAATGTATATATTGATTTGATGACTAATACAATTTCCCCCATAGACTTTGGATTAGTAATGTATTTTGGCTCTAACTTTTTCAATTGTACACCAATTTGAACGTTCTAAAGTGGAATCTTCATCATTCAGCGAGCACGATCAGGCTAGAATAAATGTGTTTATATTTCGGATGAAAAGTTCGAGGGGAGCAATTCTATATTTGCACCCATTATTATATCGAAAAATTAATCTAGTGTCAAAAATATACAGGATTAACGTTACATACCATTGTGTCATCCTACGTCACTCTCGCATATTTCACACCTCTTGTGCTTTCTGGAATGTAAAAGGACTCGAGAGCCCAGTGAAGCAAGTCTATTAGTCACATAGACAAATTTCTATCACTTTCGTGCAATACAAAAGCCACAAAATGCGAATACATCAGTAATATGGTAAATCGAATTCCAAAAATAGTATAGGCCTCCCCCATCTGTAGGTCAATCCATATTAAGATATTCGTAATTTCCAGTGAAAACATGTTTAGGAACATTCTCAAAGGTTGACTATATACTATGTTTCGAAAATCGAGCACCAAATACTTGATTTTTGCCCTTATAATATCGTTTATATTGTATCAATCTTGGTAATTGTCTCTCAAAATAACATATTTCTAAACCATGGAAATTTAGGCGCCCTTGTAGTTTCACAATCATCAGATTTATTTACTCAATATTGAACAAGGAATCGAACCTAGTCACTCCTAATCACCCCATAATCATTCGGTCGAAGAATACAATTCAGAGGTGCATGAATTGAAAGCCAAATTTAAGTTTTTAACTCTTTGGCATTATGTCCGAGCCGGATGAGTGAATGGGAGTATTTCCGCAGGAGGTGATCCAACTTGTCAGAGGGATCTGTGACGATCTTAGAGTCTCTAAATGCGTTACATTGGTAGTTGTTTTTGCAATCATTCAAAACCCAAGATCGAAAAGAAGGAAAATGGCGAAACAGACAACAGAAAATGAACCAGAAGTACAAAATACACGACAAAACACAACATAACTCCTACCAAAGACAAAAACCCAAAAGCTGTAGAACTGACACAAACTGACAGAAAACAAACAAATAGAAAACCAAACGAAGAAATAAAACACATAAAACAAATTAAACACATAGAACAAACAGAACAACAAATCGAACACACAAAAAGGAAAAAAGCAAACAAAACATACGCCATACCTTGACACACGCAAATCCATGAGATACGCAAGTGCATAAAATAAACCCTCGGACAAAAACACGAAGATACATAATACGAATAAACACTCCAAGACCCATAAGGTATCAACTAAATCCCTAATCCACTGCCAATGACACCCGTTTATAATTAATAAAACAAAAAGTGCTATCACGTCCTAGTATCATTCATTATTCTGTTTTTCATTCTTTTTCATCCTTTTCATTCATTTTTATAGTTTTCAAAATTATTTTATTATTCAATTAATAAATTCGATCTATCGACAACATCAAAATTCGACCTAATGCTGCGTTCCCTATAAAAGAAATTTGATCCTAGTCAATACTGTACATATGGTTGCGCATATTAGTACTATATACAGTGTGAAGCTATAAAAGTGTTCTATGTTTATCTGAAGTTCTATATTAATTGCATATATCGTAGATAGAATTTAAGCATAGAAAGATCCTTGATCGCCGAAAAAGGAATGTTTTAGATTGCTGTACATAACTATGACGAATTTGTAATATAATCGAGTCCTATATCGAATACCAAAACGGTTATAGACCATCTCTATCCTTGAACACGTTTGTCAATATAGTGGCATTCCAATTGGCATTAGTGACCATTATCTCATCTATCCTGTTCATAAACATGGAAAGGGGTATCCTATTGTCAACTCTACCCTCAAGATTTCACGCTTAGATCATATAAACATTTTGATAAAGATGTTTTAGTTGATCTGACAACCATCACATTTCACATATTAGATACATATAACAATCCAAATGATTTCTGATATAGCCTGATGGACCTAATTCTTTCAGTAACATCCCTAATAAAATGTGCTAATAAATATTACTTTCAAAATACTTTAGGATCCCTTAAGAACAATCCTAGACTTTTGTGGGACACATTGCACAAATTCCTACCTACAAAAAAGCGATTACTACCTAGAAATCTTAAGTCAGATGATGCTATTATCACACATCCCTCCTTATTTCTAATTATTTTAATCAATATTGCTCTTCAATTGGTTTACCCAAAAATACGTATAATACTCTTATTTAATTCAAAATATATGGTTTAAGCGTATTGAAAATGAGATTGATATTTTGGCTTATGGCATAGAGCACCTGGATGATACGCTGTCATCGACCCATCGAAATCAAATTTTGTTTTGAAAAAATTATATGCAAATAGATCAATGTCACTCTAGAAAATACAATTTATCATTATCAGTAAACTGCGGTTACCCAAAATCAAAGTTTATCTTTTCAGAAATATTATTGCTTCCAAAGTATCACTAGCTTACAGCTGTCAACAATAGTTGCGACACTTCATAATAGGATTTTGTGGATATGAAAACAAAACTTTGATTGTCCAATCTTTGAGTAAATACCATATCATGTGATATACCTCCAAATGATTACATGCTAACAGAAAGAGCAGTATCCCTGAATATTTGATTTAAGAGTATGCCGTGACCTATATATATAAGGCTATGGCACTGGTCCAGAAAAATAGACCAGGGATATGTAATCAGGCCCACTAATATGCAGGGTTACTATGATATTTTTGAAACGGCTCATTTTTGTCCGAATAAATGTAAAACAAATTGTTGAGCATGATATGCCAAAATATCTCAAGAATGTACAAAATATGCCTCTATTAAGCACTAATTTTGTAAAATATGTCATTTTTGATTCTTTCTGAAATGTTGATTATTGCATCTTCCATTTATAGTCAATATATAAAACGATCAGTATACCGTCTATATGAAATATCGATAAAATGTAATACCAATGCACCAGTGGGTTATTCGATTCCAGTAGGGGAAATTTTCATAATTCAATCTTGTCAATTCATATATTGAGAATGATCAGAAATATGTACGTAGGTGTACCCAAATCTTTGCTTTTTAGCTGAATCAACTTATATGAGTGTTGTACTATCTCAAAGTCTCACCAAATGATATTAATTTTCCGGCCTTTTGAAATCATATTTTGTTCACCCAACTTAAATTCCCATAAATAGAATTTCAAGCTTGAAAATACTATCAAACGTATACTGGGTGTAGTTTTAATGTTACTTTTATAGCTCAAACCTGATTTATGGGAATTTTCATTAATTTTCTATACTTAAACTTTGTGATGATATAGCATAATTATTGGTTATATAATATGAATAATGCGACCATAATTTGTTGCGGACAACACTTTCTCGCAATTTCTCGCACTATTCAGGGTATTCCACGCATGTCACACTATCAAATATAAAACTATTCTATAAATATTTGTTCAGCAAAGTCCAGCGAAACCAAAATAATACTAACATTCCCTTCTATGCTTTTGGTTACTATGGTTTGTCAAGCTAAAATGTTTCTATGTTAATGTAATGTCTTAATCAACTATTATTCACATGATTCACAAATACAATCTAACTTATCATAAATGTTACTACATTCGTTAAACATTATCAGTGACTTCTAGCAAGCGTTTGGCAATCGAATCAATACTGAACTGTCGCAGTTTAAGTTTGCTTTACACCCTCGTTGGTGTCCTACCTCTTCACATTTCATATATTTGAGACACTTACGAAACTTCTCATTGAGTACTGGCTATCCTTCATCGTAGTTCGGGAGAATATGTCTTTTCACTTTTGAATGAAAATCTGATTTTCGCGATAGATACTTACTAAAGCTGCGTATTAGCATATGTGCCTGTTCCAAACCTCCTTCAGAGGATATCTTAAGGCCACGATTATCATTCAGTTCTATAAATTGATATGTAGGTGCTAGAAAGTTATGCACTGTGGTAGTTATTGAAACCCAGGGGTAATAACCTAACAGAAGGAGATATATTTCTTCATATAGCACCTTGAAGGTACTAACATTGATGTTCTGAGAGCCATTTTTTACACGAAGTAGAGCAGAAATTTTTGCATGAAAAATTTCTGATTTTAACATCTTCTTGAGGTTCAAAAGGAGAGCTCTGTTTTAAAAGGAAGATCATCAGAAATGAACAAACGAGCTGAATTACCAGTGCTAGTGATCCCACTTCTTCTACCTTGGTTAAACTGAATATTCGTAACTTTTATATCCGTTGTGTAATCAGTTTATGGCTTGTCCGAATATTTACATGATCACCCCAGGTACATCTTCCCGCTGCTATCCGGTATTATATTTCGGAAACCAACCAAGAATACGTAAGTATGAGTGTAAAGATGCAGTAGGAAGGACTTCAATTGAACTTGCAGGTTCATAAGTGATTCCAGCTCGTTGTTGGGAAAGATAAGCTGTAAGCTCCTTTCCATCGAAGTTAGCTCTGCGATAGTATCTTTGATCGCTTGCGTCAACGTGTAATGAAGCGAAAGCCTGCTATTACAACTTCAGGCTCTGATACATCAGTTTGTCCTGCGGAGCAACACTGACAAGGAGCGCCCCCGCGGACAATAAATCTGGCAAACATTTTATCATCTAACATTGAGGCCTGTTGCGTAGGATTCTGACCCGCGTAGGATTTTGACCCGCAAGTAGCAATTGCAAATCAAGTAATATCAACATTTCATCCCTAGTCACATAGTATTCGTATTTATACATGTGTGACTTCCTGAATGCACACACTAACATTTTACTTTATTTCTAGATTTCAACTTTAACACATATTTACTTTTGACATTTTTCATTATGGATGCGACAGAGTATGAAGCAATTCGTGGATACCTCCAGACGAATATTATCCCACCAGAAATCAAGAGTGATCGCTACAGAAAGAAGAATTTTGTCAGAAAGTGCAAGGGGATTTACTTTCAAGAGAATAAGCTAATGAAGGTATATTCCTGAATGATATTTTTGATTTATACTTATTTCCGGGACATAATTAGAAATCTTGAGGCAACTACATATCTGAGAGGAGGTAGATATGTAGTTGCCTCATTAAATTTGCGTACCATAGGGAGATGAGAAGGGTGAAAACGCTAGGGGGACTCCTCTGCCCCTCAATGCTACCTACAACCTCTGAGTTTAACTAAAATAATTTCTTGTAGATTTTCAGAAAGAAAAATGGCTATATGAAATATTTGGAGATTCCACTAGTCTCAGAAATTGACAACATTATCGGATTCTATCACAATGTCACTCATCCTGGAATCAATACTACCATTGATGGAATCCGAAATAAATATGATTGGAATGGCATATACAATGATGTTGGATCCTATGTGAGTTACTAAATTACGTATTTCTTTCATACATGATTTTCCAAGAAAATGTGGCTGAGAACACAGACTTACCAACCCTCCAGGGATCCCTGGATTACAAATTTTGAAAATCCAGGGAAATTTGCAAAAGGGGTTGTTAAGTCTGAGAACAGCATGTATTTTATAGTTCAAGGTTATTCACCTTGTAATTATTCTACTGTATACAGCTTTATTTGTGCTATTGTAAAATTAATATTGTGCGATCTGATGATATTTAGTATACCGGTATACAATTTTATCATATGGAAATCTATTTGTGCGGTACAACCAACCAACCATGTATCTAACAACTAATGACCCTTGCGGTAGTTAGTAATTGGGATAGGTAGTGGGAGTATTTCACATAAACATATTTGCCAACCTGAGTGAAGAAAAAGCGGGATGGAATGCTAATTAGTGGGACATCTGGAACGTAGCAAATTACATTAGACTGGACTACGAACTGACAATTAAATCATTTCCCGTTCTAGATCCGAACTTGCCATGACTGTCAAACCTCTGCTGCTCTACCTCCTCAACCACAACGAGAACTTCAACCTATTCCTCCTCCTGAAGAACCATGGTGTCATTGTGGAATTGATCTCATATGCAATATGTCTCGCACTGTACTTGGATTTCAGCACATTCTTGTCATCGTGTGCTACCTGAGTAAATTTGTAATTGTCCGACCACTCAAGACTAAAACTTCTAAAGAAATATTGGATTGTTTACAGGAAATTTATCTCTCGTTCGGTGTACCTAACATCCTCCAACATGATCAGGGAACAGAATTCTCAAGCAAGGTAACTCATATTTTTACATACTCGAGATTAGTAATTGTAAATACACCAAGTAAATTATTCCTGATACACAATACAACTTACTATATTGGATATACGTACGTAACATGTTGCATTGTCAATTGTCAGCGCATTGCTTCAATATATACCCTGGTAGGAATTTGTGCGTCCTGATGGCTATATTTAAGAAACCGTATGGAAATTGGATTTTAATTATGTTAAATACTAATAAATAAGAATTTCCTAATTAATGCTACTACCTTCGGATGGAAAATTTACCTTATTAATCGTTATATCATTCTAACTATTGCTGTACAAGACTAAATACATGCGCGTAGTAGATTGTTATCGTTCTCTTATTTACTTTCAAAATAGGAATTTCAAGAATTTCACAAGAAGATAAATGTCAACACCAGAAGAACCACAGCATACCACCCACAAAGTGACGGACTTGTTGAGTCACACAACAAAATATTGAAAACGTGAGTATTGAGGCTAAATATAAATATATATATCTATTCAAAGCCTTATATACGTTTAATACACGTCGTTTATAATTAGATAGCTTTGAATTAATTTAACACTTTTACAAATAGAAAAATCAATAAGATGCAATCTGAAGGGGACACTGAATGGACAGAGAAATTACAGACAGCAGTACTAGCAGCAAATACTCAAACCAAAATCTCTACAAGCTACACACCCTTTTATCTCATGTTTGGGAGAGACTTTGATTCATCTAACCTTCTCAATCTTATCACTTCTCCAACTAACCCCGGATTACTAACCGAAGCTGATATCTCAGAGGCAGAAGTATCAGAAGATGAGAATATTCAAATGGATGCAAACGAACCACACCCATTTGACTTTCCTATAATTGATAACGAATGGATAGAAAATCTTTCTTCTACACGTAAAGCTGACAGGATGACTGCTATTGAAAACATCAAGGCAGGTCAGAAAGTTCAAAAGAAAACATATGACAGCAAAGTTAAACACAACAGGTAAGAGATAACGAAACACATTCTTGTGTGATGTAACATGTTGGAATTTCATACATCATCTCTTACTAAAATTAAATTAAATTCACTGACTGTTGTATAATCCGATAAATATGAAATAGTCTTGAATCGGAACTAATTTATTGTTTCCTCAATTATATGAATTCTTAAATTCCAAAACACTTACTTTAGTTATATAATTATCATCATTATAAACTGTACGTAATTGGCACATTATTTTCTTTGTATAATCATTGTGTAAACTTTAGATCAGAATTTGTGGAAGGAGATGAGGTACTTGTACATAATATAAAGAAAGCCAAGCGACTCCCAGGAACAAAAGATGCAAAGAAATATTTGGGAGCATATACGATAGAGGAAGTTAAACCAAGCCACCTAGTTGCTCGCAAAGACCCAGATAGCAAAACAACAAAATTACCTATCCATCTATCAAGAAAATATCATTCTCGCATGAACGAAATACGGCAGGTTCGAACGAAGACAGGCAAATCAAAGAAGCCCAAAAGATCCTGCAAATTCCCTTCTAGCGGTAAATATATTAGCGAGACAATATTGTACTGAACTATAACTAATTGACTCAGCCCATGATTAAGTACATATAAACTAGTTGTGTTCTGTATTGATTCGATTAATACGTAATAGCAATCCTACATTTCACATATTTATTTGTATTTAGATTCTTTGGATGATATATTGAACCTGGATACCATGGAAGAAACATTTGTAACACCGCAACAACACTCAATCTATGAAAATATTAATTCTGAGCTACTTCAATTGAAACCTCGAATACTATCAGCTCTTGTCAATAACACATACTTAACCCAACTACATGAGAAACTCGCTACAAAAGCTGCATCTCTAACTTCATTGAATTTACTATATTCTTACCATCCACCCAACGAACTAAATTTTGAGATTAAGGAGAAACTTGCTGTATCAGCCGGTAATTGGTACGCAGAATATCGTTCCTCCTATCCTACTGAAATACCTGAAGAGACACGAAGAGATCTTGACTATCCAATTGCTGTCCTATTACCAGTAATAATTGAGTTAATATTCCCAACTGAGCAAGTTCATGAGATCATTGAAATACCAGAACAATCTATACAAAATGCATCAGATCTTATCCCATATCCTAAATGGGGAGGAGAGTATAACAACATCGTGCAATCTAACACCTGTTCTATCGACAATATATTGGCTATTCTTAGTTCGAATAAAGCAACCATCCTAGACTCACTGAAGTTAATCGGAAGTACACATATTGAAGCTAATTTCCACTACATATTCCAATTGGCTGCTAATTGTGAATTTGAGAAACTTCGAGAATATGTTGCTACTAAAATTGGGCTTGAAGTTATATATGATTCCTCAGGATTGATACGGTCTTACGATTTCTTTGGATCAGAGGGTAACATCATCAAATAATTACGAACAGAAGATTTATGTGACGACAAATATTTCACTATCTTCCAATGCCACCAATGCACCAATATCTTTGAGACACAATCCATGATTAGTAATATAGGAGGCGTTATTACAAACCTGGAATCATCTGTTAATCGAAGTCTCGTTCCTATTAAATGCAAGTCTTGTGGATCAACTACTGCTGTCTTAGAGAGGATATCTGGTCAATTAAAGTCAATACCTGTCATGCTAACAATTGAAATCGGACATCTACCCGAATTGCCAGACATTTTTGCAAGTGATATTGACAAACACTTTACCATCAGTCACAACCAACGGACACTTCACTACCAACTTGCTGGCTTTAGCATATTGAGCAATAGACACTTCTATTCAATCCTTTACCAAAACGGGCAATTCTGTAAATATGACGGGATGAGAGAACCAATTATCCAACTTTGGGACTGTGACACTTTCATAGGGTCACTCAATACTGTATTCTACCTCTTGCACTCTTCTGACTAATTCTTAGCGATTCACGACTCTTTTCCACCATTCGAAAGCGCTCAAAGGCAAGGTACATCGAACCTTGTGGGGACCTCTGCCCGAGGTTATTCAGGCAACGCAATCCCTATCATGGTGAGCCCAGATAATGGAAACGCGACCTGCAACAGCACATCCCCAGTGGCGAACATCATCACTCTACCATCTAAGTATATTGCGAGAAAGGCAGCGCAACTGACGAGTCTACGCCGTGACGAAATACAGCATGGAATCAGATACAAGCGAGTTTCTTATCTATTTTAAATTTTTTAATGCCTCCTTGTCTGTGGCCGTTCGGGGTCCGTTAGCTCCTCGTGTGTCTGTTAAATTACGATTTATTGTACGTATTCGTTTATGTTGCAGCTTAGAGTCAAATTTGGTGTGATCGCAATCACATTAAACTCGCTCCAACACTGCACACAAACAAGGTGAGGTTGACGTTAAACGTTTAGCGTTAGGGGGTGGCTGTAAGGGGAAGGAGGAGGCCACCGCAGCTGACTTGTTTGGTTAATAGAAATCTAGTGTTTTCCAGGAGCATGCAGCGTGCCAGATTCTCGCGGTTTTCACTTCAACTTGATGTGTATATCAACATTATACCAAGACTCCCGTAACAAATGCATAGTCTACGCTTGTCCAATAGATGAACATATTTCAGTGGTATATTCCTTAAAGCTTGTCAGGAAGTATAGAGAAATGGGCAAAGATGAAATCGCCTACAATTCGTACTTAAGATATTCCGAATATTCATTATCATGCTAATGCTTGTAATATTTTTATTATTTGATAGAATATATTGCAATATATAGATTGACATGTTAAATTATATTATTTATTATGAGTTATTAAATACAATTATCAAATACCTACCACCTTCTGTCCAAGTAATATTATTATAAAATATTTATATACACCTGTCTATATTTGGCATTTTGGATAATTATACATATTGTAAATTTGTTATATGTAGTGGGAACATAGTTTACATGTTATCAAACAAATTCACTACTTTCTAGAATCCAACTCTAAATTGACTTGTTTATTCAGTTACGTATACGTATGGCAAGTCTAAAGTTGAATTACATTATGTACATTTAGTGGTAATTACGTAATGAAAGTGTATGGAAATCGAAAAAGTCAAATGACAGAGAAGTAAGATTACTTTAGGGTCAAAATCCTACGATAATAATACATTATATGCGGTCAAAATCCTACGAGAATAATATGTTATATGCGGGTCAGAATCCTACGACAATAATACGTTATATGCGGGTCAAAATCCTACGGCTGTAATTAGTGTAATACATTTGATGCGGGTCAAAATCCTACGCATATATTACATTGTAGGATTTTGACCCGCACCATGGATATGCTATTAGGATTTTGTATTGCGGGTCAAAATCCTACGCAACAGGCCTTAGCTTCAATATTCGCATGTCCACTTTCATTCTCGAAACCAGTTGAAACGAGTTCGTCAAATTGTAGTTTCTAGAAATTCATTAGAGAAGTGACACTTTCAATCCTCTTTTTTGAGATAACAATGCGATTGCCTTGTTGGAGAATTTAGAATTTGGTTATTGATTAGACAAGATTGTATTCCCTTGACTATCTTTCAATTCAAAAGAGGAGAAACCATAAACCAGAGAAATTGTGAACGATCACGAGCTGTTTGAGATCTAAGATTAGACACTGTGACTTCCTAACCCATCTACACCATGTTTAGCCATAAAGTTGAGCGGGTACATTAGGGGTTCTTCAATAAATTGTATAGAGTGTGTGATGATATGTTTCATGAGGTTCACTGTGTGGTCAATGTAGTTTACTGTTAACCCAATTGGATTTGATACTGATGGGTAAATTGGAATGGAGGTATTTGAGTTGTACCAAAATCACGTATTTTACACCAACTGGATAATTTTAAACCTTCTGAAATTAGAAAATACTTCAGATCTGTCCATTCCATTTCCCCAGATTGAGGTTATATGCAAGGTCTGTTGACGTTCCCGGCGAAACCAATTTGTTGGAGTGAAGTATATCCTGATTATCGCCCCCAGAAATTCGTTTTTGCAATAAGAGCAATGTTATGGCATTCTGGTGTAGCAACTGCAAAAAATATAATATCAGACCAACGTATTGAATAATGCTGATACCTTCTGAACGAGTTAATTGAGATAACGCGTCAATAATACCAGTACTCTCGAGGCGTACACGTTTAGAATCTGATTTTTCTATTCTTCTAGGGATTTCCGCTTAGGGATATTCGGATTAACCACCGACAGCGCAGCTGGGGCTAGAATTTCAGTACTTGGTATATAGTCCTGACGCTTAAGAACTATTTGTTCAAGAATATTTTCGGGCTTATCGTGGTACATTCATTCACTAAGCCGAGTACACCTCAAATGGAGGTTCTTCACATCTTTTGAGAACGTTGGTAATTGCGAGTCGATTCCAAGTTTTTCTCCAATTATTCTACTTGCCAAATTGACATCTACTTTAGCATTTCGATTGCCCTGTTTAGTATCCAGAAATAATTCATTTACTTCATGAAGTGTAAGTTAAATTTTGCAGCTTTGTATGACTATAATTTATGTGAAATAATTTGTTTATACTAATTTAGGTTTGAATATATATTTATTTTTGTAGTTGACATAATATCGCATTCCTATACAACAAATCCGAATCACAATATTATGCATCATACAAGATTATGTTCCAATTCCACAATAACTAATGCGTTGCCTAGTTACTAGTGTTTGTTATTGAAACATAATACTATTAAGAATATCTCATATGTTAATAATTATACGAAACGAAATAAATTTGAATATTTTTGGAGAATAAATATGACGCCATAATTTTCAAATGCTAACTCATCCTCAAAATCTGACATGACAAAAACAATTGTCTTTAGTTAAAACCCAAATATCCAAAAATTCAAGGGGAAATAATATATATTGTTGAAGTTATAGCCTACTGGAAATATTTGCCCAAAATAGCCCACAGTACAAATGCGGGTTCGTTCTCGAGTTCCAATAGACCAGAGATAACACATTTACGAACTTAAATTTCCTATCGATTTTCGTTAAAATTACAGTTTGTATTTTTTACTTGAATTTGCCAATGGAGCCAGACTAAGCAATAAGGCTTGTTTACATCTGGGCCCTGGGTTCGAAGGTGATAAGAAGACAAATGAAAACAGAAAACAAAACTTAAGCAAAACTATAAAAAAATTCCAGCTGACAGGCTGGTAGTGCAGCACTTTGTATCCCGATTGATTTGGGCTCTTGAATCTGAAAAACATTTCAGGTATTCAATATTTTCGTTCCCTAATATACTCCATGTTCTATCCACAAACACTACGAATAAAATTCCGAATAATTATCCTACAATTACCCCTGTCTAACTTTTGAAAGAAAATTTCTTTGAAATATATGCAAAAAGGTGTGAAAATAGAATAAATAATGTAGATATAATTGAAAATGTTAATTTTGGAACCTACATGCTCAATAGTAGATAACCCTTACTCTATGTTATTAAATCTCAATTGTTGCTGTCTTGTTTTTTGTTTGTCTTTTGTCAAGGGAATCAATTGCGGTATGCAATTTTGAAATAGTCGCATAACTATGTATTTATCGTGTTTATCAAGGAAGTAGATACAGGATGGCTCATAAGTTCTGTGACATTTATGTTAACCCATTTATATATTCAAAATGTGCTATTCATGCTTGAAGTTCTAATTAGACTAACACTATATGCTAATAATAAGCTAGAAATAGCCACTATTCTATATACCCTCCCCTCTTCTCAATTACAGCCTTTAATCTGCGAGGAAAGGGCTCAACCGCAGCACACAGTGTTTCTTGAGGTATTTTAACCCATTCTCTCCTCAACGACACCTTAAGATATTCTACATTGGTGTGGACCTTAGCACAAGCCTTTGTCCCCAAAATCGACCAGATAGAGTAATCCATTGGATTCAAATCGGGGGCTGTATGGGGGTCATTCGTCTTTGGGAATAAAATTGGGAATATTCTCTTTTAACCATGCCTGAGTGACTTTGGAGGTGTTGGCAGGCGCACCCTCCTGTTGAAACAGAAATGACTCCAGTAAACATGGACTGGCTTAGATCTTTCAGTACAGGTTCTAATATCAGTTCGCGATATGAAATTGAATTAATTTTAGCCCCTGGTGGGACAAATATCACGGATGTCCGACCAATTACCGAAATTCCAGCCCAAACCATGACAAATTGTGATTTTTGAACTCTTCCGATGTAATGCAGCTCGTCTGGGATTGCTTGAGAACTAGTTGCTATTATTCTGTCATTTTGAGCATTGTTAGCTTCCTCTACTGTAAATAATTTCTCGTCAGAAAGGAGAATGTTGTTTATCCCATAAACAGTGTGCCGCTTTAGCAGACCCTTACTCCTAACCAGTCTCTTTCCCATGATCTTACTAGAAAGGAAGTGCACTGTCTTCCTTTTGAATGATCTCATTCCTAATTGATTTTTAACGATTCTTTGGACAGATCGATGGGATATTTTGAGGACTGATGCCATTTTACGCATTGATCGTCGGGGATTTCTCCGAATTTGTTCCCGCACCGCCTTTCGCACCTTTGGAGTCACAACAGAACACGGACGACCAATCCTCGCCCTATCTTCAACTTTCCCAGTCTCTATTATCTCTTAATGTCCCTAGTAATAAACATCCTTCTTCCCCTGGGCATTTTGAACATTTTAGAAATTTCCCTTGGTTTATGTCCCGCCTGAAATAATATAATCACAGCACACCTATCGCTTTCCATAACCTATTCAACACTGAAATGAAATATATTAGGAAACTACTTATGAAATACTATTACTAAATATCTAGTAATGATATTCATATGATAATACTATTATTGTAGCATTAGAAATGAAAATTTACGAATTCGAAAAAATGTCACAGAACTTATGAGCAATCATGTAGAATTCAACAAAAATTCACTAAATATATCGAACATGCTGAATCTGATTTCCACATTTTTGGATTAATCATATGTAATTTTTGCTTTTACGAATACAAAGTAAAACAAATTAGCCAAAGTTCAAAATATACATACAGATTTGCTCTAAGCGGCTACCAAGGGTAACTAAGTACGCCTAATCCGAATTCGCATCTTCAAGTTTCTCATATTGTAAATCTATTGTTGTTTTTATGAATATACAGTAAACAAATTTCATAATTGAGGTAGTATCATACCTTTAACGACTATACTAGGGTAATCGATTATGCTGAGTCCAATTATAGTATTGTAAACAACATTTATGAGTATTTGTTTACTTTTAGGCACACAAAGTAAACAAATTTCAAAATTGAGGTAGAATCGTACTTTCAACAATCTTACTAGGGTATTCGTATATGCTGAGTCTGAATCTAGCATTGTTTGTTTGTTGTTCCTTTGATGTCAATTCACACAATGCAACAAATTTTTATGAAAGGTTTGTTTATCTGAATTTTAGTTTTTCCCCACTGCTTTAAGGTGCGCGGATACCAAAGGCAGCAATATTTGTTTATTTTCATCGATGGTTAGATCAGAATCGAAAATTCTTCAATAAATCCAAAATACATATTATATCATATTTCCCCTAAAGAAATGCTCGTGAATCTTCTGATTACAAATGCGTTCCTTAATTATATGACATTTGGCAGTATTATAATCAATATTATACTATATAACGTATTAAGTGAGGTATAAGTTAAAAATGTTGTTTTAAAGTTTTCTTTTGCGTATACTCGGAGCATCGCGTATCAAACACCGCAAGTAGTCTCCCATCATACGTTCGTCTCACTTTTCCTAATACGTCTTCTTCATGACTAACATGTCTTGGTGGAAAAGTTCACCTTGTTCTTCGCTTACATCTCCCAAATTAGGTCTGAGGAAGCCCAAGTGTGAGTGTAAATAATGTAGTTTGAGTGAGATTCTACATCCTTGATGTTGATAACTTGCAATTAAGTTATCAACGAGTTCCTCATAGTTTTCTGACTTTCTATTCCCCCAAATCCACTAACTACAAGCCTAAATGCTTGCCAAGCTCTCTTTTCAACAACATTCATTTTGGTTTCCACCCCGCTACACGCTAACATCGCCTAATTTGAGGTCCAACGAAGATTCCAATTCTTACTTTTCCCTCAGACAGTTTTGGAAACATTGAACATATATGTTTGAAGGCATTCAGGGATGTGATGAATTGCTTCACAAGCGCTAACTTCATGTGAAGGGGTGGCAACAAAACCTTCTTTGGTTGAACAAGAGCATTGTGAATGACGTTGTGTGTTCCTAGAATTAGCTCCTCTCTAACCGGCCAATCATTGTAACATAGTGCTGGTCATCTGTCCTACTATTCCACAAACAAAGAAGCAAGAATATTTTGTATAACCAGCCTGTAATCCCAGTAGAAATCCTTGCATTTGAAGTCGCCGTAAACATCCCATTTGTGTGCTTGATAGTTGATCATCTCCATCATGTTTCACATTGTGATAATTATCCTTTAAATGAACTGAGTGAGTTCGGGGAAATGGTTGGAAATTCATTGCCATTGTGAAGCAAAGCACCCTTTAGACTTCTTGTAGAGCAATCAATGAAGAGACGCCAATCTGGAGGGTTGTATTTCACACCAATCTCGTTAAAAAGGCCAACCACATCAGAACAGTAACACAAAGAATTGAAAAGCGAATATTTGCAGAAAGATGCAAAATTATGATGCCGCTTTCTGTAGATAGATATCTTACAACTAGGATCAAGTATATTCCACTCTCTGAGACGAGATCTCGAAAGTTCCGCATTAGATTTTGTCAGACCTAGTTCTCTAACCAAGTCTAATAGTTCTTGCTGATTAGGAAAGTGTGGTTTCCATGATAAGTCTTCGTCGAAGCTGATACAATCTTCCTCACTAGAAGATATGTACTCAGGTTCAACAGTTCATTCTAAGAAAGGAGAAATAGGAATTGGCAGATCTTCATTGTGCGACACTGGGACAATAGACAATGGAATATTCGGATAAACAATATTTTTTCTATCTTTTCCTTTGTATTTTGTAATATCTACTATACAAAAGTAGCAGTCATCATGGTGGTTAACTGGTTCTCTTCAAATTCGAGGAATTGCAAATGGCATACACTTTCGCGTTCCACGTAGCAATCCTTCTAAGGTCGGACGACATGATCCACAGCAGAAGTGAGGCGACCACATTTTGTCTTGATCACCCATTGGCATGCCAAAATAGGCATAATAAGCAATACGCAATTTTGTACGGGGTGTTTATAATATGCTTGACTTGTCTAGGTCCAATGTAGTACCCGAACAATGGCAAAACGAATCTAGTGTAAGCTTGCAAATTCTTCTGGCAGCCATCAATAAATATTATCTGTAGACAACAATTTATCTAAGTAAATCAATATTTGAAATGAATATAATGTCATGCCATTGTATAATGGGTAATGTGAAGCAAAAATCAAAAAAGTGGAATTTGACATTTTCACTCAAATTATTGACGATACATTAAAAGCATAGTAAAATTCGAATTCATCACGTCAGAATTGTCTAAAAACTGGGAAATAACTAAATAAACAAAATGTTGTTATGCTGTGTTATTGTTGTTTTTATGAATATATAATAGATAAATTAGCCAAATCTCAAATTTTAGGTAGATACTTGCTCTCAATGGCTACAAATGGGTTTGATTTTACAAAATAATTCAATAATATATATGCCATATACGTATATTTGTGAATTACATTGTTCTAATTATATCTCTAATATAATACTCAAATGTGCTTCAAACTTGAGCTTAATGGATACCTCGTACAGTGTGCCAAAATCGCCATAATGGCGTATTAGTGTAACCATTAAAACGAAGCATGTTTATGTGGTCTATATAGTAAATCGACTCCGTAAATTTCAAAAATTTCATTTAAATTTTCCGTAGTATTACCACTATTGGGAATATGACGTCATTTCGGTGATTTCATTATTTTTAACATTCATGGTTCAATAATATTATTTATTATTTCTATTATTGAATTAATGGTATAAAGTCAAGTTTCCTAATAGAAGGATTATAACATATATATGTAACTAGCTATTATATAATAATGAACCAGGGGTGTAGTTTTTCCCTTTACTACATATTTGAGGGATTATACCTTGTGGAAGACTGTTACTAAATATATAGACTCAATCTCTAATATTCTTTAATTAATTATCATTCTCCAACACTATGCTATTATATAAGATATCTTGGGAGCTATTTGGGTTATTTGCACTAGAATTCCTCGTTTTGGTGGATGTAAAACGATTCTGCACTAATAGGGGATCACTACAACACAGAAGGCGAACTAGAATATCTCGTACATTGTCAGAGAATGATGTTTTTCTGGCAAGATTTACCCAATACCGCCTCACGAACTTATTACAAGCTTCTAAACATTCCTTTGATAGATTCTGTAATCCCCTGCCATTATTATATTCCCCAATAGTCTTGAAAGAATGGGAAAGTAGCTTGTGTAAAGAGGGGGTGATGTTCGCCCATGGAAACTGAACTAAGATGTATTCATACGTTTCTTTACACAATTCTTCCATTTTGCTACAATTAATTAAGTTACCGCTGTTCACAAGTCGTAACACCACGGATAGATTAGTCTGGATCTTCTCTAATAAGGGTTTATCAGATAGATTAATCGAGGAAGTCGCCCATTTTAAAAAGTCTCGCTTATCCAAAAAGCAATCACGTGCAATGTTCCCAGTAGCTGATGTACCGCCTTGACTTGAAGGAATATCCACACTGAAACTACACTTCACTAGAAGAATTGCTCGAATCCGCCTCATGGATGCATTTACTTTGTGATTAGATGGTGACCATACCTTGTGACCCGCATCAAGATGGTATATTAATAACATATACCACCAGAATACACATAGGTATGCATGCAAAGGGGAGGCAGCAATTATATTGATGTCAGATGTGGGTTTGTGAGTTATACCCAAGCGTTGTTTGGATGGGAGTTTGAGGAAGTTATCCTCATTTACATCATCAAAGAGTTGCCCAGCATCGCTAATTAACCTGTTTATGGGGAATCCAGAACGAACCCAGTCGCAGTATATGAATGGAAGGTCAAATTCTCCCAGGTCTCAAGATCACTCTTCTTCCGGTAATACTCTCTGGATGATATAAGGGACTTGAACTTATATAGAATAGTATCATGTTCTTCCTGTGAAATATTATTATTATCAATAAGATACTGCGCAGTGGCTTTAGGGCTTTTGCCCATTGAAATATAGCTAACATATGCTTTTTTGTTGGTCACAACAGAGGCCATTACTTCACTAGGAGCTATTATTAGACAGAAAAGATTAAAATTATTTTCGTGCATCATCTAAATTTACAGGAGGGCAAGAATATATAGAATTTACTTGAATTTCAAAAAAATTCGAAAAATACATTTCCGATTTTTTGTCCGGTCCAAGCATTGATGTACTCAAAAATATATTTGTGCACCCCGGTCACGGGTCTCTCAGAAAATCATATTGATCGAAAAAACGAGGTCCTTGAGATTTTTCATGATTCTTGTGTAGAATTTTGCGTAGAATCCGATTCTGTTGCCAAAAAAATATTTCTCACACAAATTTTTGAGTTATTTTATATTTTTTTAGTTCCCATTTTTATATGTTGTCGGGTTGCTAATTTATCATATTAGAATCATCGTTATCACTCATACATTGAATATAATACATCCATCAGTCACATATAGAATAAATTAAGTACTTATAAAATTAACGAAATTAATTTCCTTGACAGCATTTAGTAGGTTTTCGCCGTAATTTTCTAGAGACTCGCTACATTGATAATTTCTCCAAACTTTGATGAATCGAGAATGAGCTGATTCAGCTGCCTGCTCTGAAACGGCGCCCAATCCCATACCAACTGGAAGGAATTTGGTGATAAATGGGATAACATGTCTGCACACTATATGGACTTTTGTTGAACAATTCAGCCCAGTTAATTTGAATGCTTCTTCAAATTGAAATATCGCCAGTTTGTAATCACCTTGTATCTTTTGCCCAAAACATGTCCTCACTACCTCTGAAAATCGCTTTAAAGCAATGCTGGATGAGTTGCTAATTGGAAAACCAATCTGCTCAACCATCAATGTAATTTTCCGCATTGCATTACCTTCAAATGCGCCTCCATGATAAGAACTTCGAGATATGTTATTGTGCTTCAGTAATAATTCATGTGTAACTAACTCTTCTTCAGACATTGTAGCCACGATCGCATTGTACAACTTCTGACCAACCCCTAACAAAAGATGTAACTCGGGAATATTGAACATCTGCATGTAGTCAACCATCCATACACCAAGAGCCTCCATATCTTCTACACCATCACAGTCAATCGCATGATTCTTTGAGTCGGAGTTATATTCTTCACACAATTTTTGGTACATCTCTGCATGATGTGCTGATGATCTTGATTTGAATTCGACATGATCCAATCCACTTTTAGCATCCCATACACACCAAATGCATGGGTAACGTCCAAGCATAATACCCAGACAGAGAGCAGCGGCTTTGAGATCAAAGGTAAAAGATACGTTGTACTCATGAATAAACTTTTGAATTTCCGGGGCATTCAGTATTATAGAAAAATTGTAATTATTTTCAGGAGCACTTGATACCCATAAGAAGATTAGATTTCGCACAGAATTTTCCAGTTGTAGACACATGACAAGCTTAGTGAACCCACAACCATAATCAAGGCCAAGCTTAAAATTGAAACTGTAAACTGAAGATTCTCCGCTAATGTTGTAGACTTTTTCTATCAGTTTGTCGATGTTGCAACAGCGTACGACCCAAGTCTTTCTGATATCAGAGGAATACTTCTCTTTGCTCCATTCCAGATCTAATTGGACGCATTCGAATATATCATCACAATATTGTTTCCGTTCGTCGTAATAGTCCTTCATTGATGGACAGGCCACGCCAGCATCCCTTATTACTTTGGTTACAGCTTTTAGTTGCTTGTTACTCATTGCTCCGCCAGTGCATTTTATCTGTGCGATGTCAGAGAAATCCATTTTGGGCATTTTGTGTTGAGGTAACTGGTCCAAATTACCAGGAAGCATATGAATTGGATGGCCTCCCGATGGTCTAGGTAACGTTATACGCGAGTCCTCACTTGCACTGCGGAATTTTCGTAAGATTTCGGAACATACGACAGGTTCAATAGAACGTTTTCGTGCTAACAAAAATTGGCTATTATTTACCAAAGAAGTTTTTGAGCAAGTATGCGGAAATCCGGGACTTATTGTGTTTAAACACTTACTACAAAGGTTAAGAACCTTTTTGGGAGAGTTGATCGCAGGACGTCCAGGTTTTTCGTGGAGAATTTGCAAAGAAGCACGATTTCTAGGTCCAAATCTCGAACTTTCCATGCACATTACACAGGTATTGACTGAACTACACGTATTCAAGCGAGTATTTCGTATAATTGGCCAATTGAATCGAACAGGAATTTCCCTTGAAGTATCATCATGCATTGATCGATTAACCAAATAGAGCTTGCAAGTATTGCACAAAACATTTGGCCGATTATCGTCCATCGGATCGATTGGCTCGAAAAACTTCGAATATTGCTCACCCAAATGAGTAGAAATAAGGCTATTGTTTTTAATAGTTATCTTCCCAACTTTAATACAACACCAACGACAAATTTTGTCTTTTGCAGACTCGTGCTTACTCATAAATACCAACAGTAGAAATAGATATCAGAACAATTATGTATCAGAAAAATTATATAGAAAATGAGTACAAGCATTCTTTAAATAGTTTTTCTATGCAAACAGATATTCGTTAAACACCTTTAATTACTAATTATCACTGAATGGAAACTACTTAAAAGTATTCAAAGGACTCGATTAGGTGATTAATGACGTGCAATCAAACTATTGTTACTATTGTTAAACTATTCGAACCTGATACCATACAGAAAAATGAATGACATAATAGAATAGAATAAAACCGCAATACTATTGAAAATTCTAAGTGCATGCAGATGTAAACAACAATGTCTAAGCATATCATAATAATATCTGATTGCCAATGGTGATGCATCTGCCATCGCTGTCATGATGAGAATCTAAAATATTCGAATTGTAAAAAATTATTTTTTTACAAAAAAATAAATTTATCGAAAAAATTTGTGTGGGAAATATTTTTTTGACAACAGAATCGGATTCTACGCAAAATTCTACACAAGAATCATGAAAAATCTCAAGGACCTCGTTTTTTCGATCAATATGATTTTCTGAGAGACCCGTGTGGTCTAACCAATAACTAAGGAACGTGTCAAAATGATCAATATCCATTAAATTTTTTCCTACCGAAATAACACTCGATCACTTCATATATATAATATATACATAGTGTGTAGTGTGCGAAAGAGTTTCACTATAGAGTTCACATGACGATGTTTGGAAAATTATTATCTCATTGACACCTCAGCACTGTACTGCATTCGATTCTCAAAAGAATTAGGAAATGGTCAAGTGGCCCATCAGACTGCTGGAAATTTCATACTGAGTACGAATCTGGTCGTTAAAAGTTGATTCGATGATATTTAAAAATGTTTCGCCTGGCGGGACGGGACATTATTGCCAAGATCCGCCAATAATGTTGTGATTAAAAGTTGATTTGAGAAAGTCAAAAGGTTATCGTCTAATGCTTTCTGTGCATCATGTAGATAACAATAGGATGTATAACAATCACTATTAAATAGAATTTTATTAGGCCAAATTATTCCAAAATTGAGTATATTTTCATCGATATTTTGTACATGTACCAAGTTTCTGGGAATTTCCTAAATCAAGAGAAATTTAGTCATGATTGATTTGCTAATTTTCGCTCCGTTACCAGAGTTTGTCCCGATTAACCGAATACGGCCAGGCAAATGTGTGATTTTTTGACGTCAATAAGGTGCTGAAATCTTTTGATTGTGGGAATTGATTAAAATGAAGTCGGACAATTAACGTGTTCCTTTTGTTATCAATGTAACACTTCGGCTGTATTCGGTTATGTGGAGTTTGTCCAGAGTATACGAAATATTTAGTATCAACCTTAATGGAGATGATTCCGTTCCTGGAGATTTGTCCCTATAAAGCGGACTCCCGGTTAACCAGTGTCCCAATTAACCAGAATTGACGTATGTGTAGTTCTTCAATAGGAAATTAACGGGAGATTAACCTAACAAGGGGGAGGGTTGGTAGCGCTGCAACAAAACTGATAATTATGGGCTCATAGAAGTGGGCGACCCACGTTAGCATAGTATTATACATTGCTATGGAAAAGAGTTGTATTTACTATATGATTAATTTCTTGAATTTTATTTTAGTTAGCATATCTAATATATGCCGATAAAGAGATTGCCAAATTTTTGTTCTGATTCTAATTTGATTCATTACGATCTAGTTTCTTCAATTGCTTGGTTATCATCTGAAGAATTTGTTTCTTGTAGCGATGATCGACAAATTTATTTATGGAATATTATTTCAGGGACAAATTCTCTCTTTTACATATTTCCAAATGGATATTTTCCTGTATGCATGCAATGTTGTCCTATGCAAAGTACCAGCTCAGGAAAATTTTCTGATATGCTTGTTATAGGTTCGTCTAATGGTAATTTACTATTCCTTAGGAGGTCTGGACGTTTAGAAAAGAATGTTGTAGCCCATACAGGCGTGATATGCTCTGTAAAATGGAACATAAATGGAAACAGTGTGGCAACTTCTGGAGAGGATGGTCTAATAAAGATATGGTCTCGTTTGGGGATGTTAAGATCAACACTAATACACTCAGATACACCAATATATACTTTTGCTTGGACATTGTGTGACGAGCAGGTGATCATTGATTTATATATTAAAAATCTTCAACTAGTTAGTACATAACTAGATTAGCCAAAAATTTCCTTCTATTAGACAGAATAAATATGAATTCATACTAATATTCTATTATAGAATATCATGAGGAACTGGTAAACGGAAATTTCGTCCCCAGGAAATTTCGTCCTCAGGAAATTTCGTCCTCAGGATATCCCATAAGTTAGATACACTAAATTCCTGTTTTCTTAGTGAAACCAAACTAGTCTTGCTTATACAATAGATGTATATAATTTACACTAGTCATATCGTAGGTCTGAAAGATATACTTCCTGACCACTTTCTGGCAAAAATAAATAATCCGTGAATACTCCACGTAGTATATAAGGATACATATATTAAGAATAAGATCAATCAGAGTCCACGAATTATTCACTTGTCATAAACTAACATTGTAGTGGCCGCTTCTCCTCTCAAAATCGAATTGGTTAAAACTATAAGGGGGAAAGATAAAGCTACGTTCCAAGGGTTCGTGTATACATTGACAAAGTCGTCATTGGACTTACAACAGTGGGTATGTGAAAATCGGGGGACGTGTAAAGCTCGTATGCACACTAAAGGAGATGAAATTATCAAATCGACAAAGATAAACGACATTTATTCTAGTCATCCGCATGGATCTAACCCTGTACGAATCGAAATGCTTCGAGGTTATAATATGGTGAAAGAATGTTCAATAAATTCTGAAGAAAGTACAAGGGTCATTCTCTCACATGGTATCGAGCGAATGGGATCTTCAAGTACTGCACAACTCCCTAAATTGGAATCTGTGAAGAGAATCATCCTTATACACAAAAGCAAATCTGAAGAAAACTGTGGGAATCCTACCTGTGCTGCTGAAATAATCATTGCGGAAAATACAAAGTGACGGTTAAAGGGGAGCCATTTTTACTTTTCGACTCTGGCTTTGGCGACGTCAATCGGATGATTATAT
Organism: Oopsacas minuta; assembly: GCA_024704765.1. Lineage (NCBI taxonomy): Eukaryota > Metazoa > Porifera > Hexactinellida > Lyssacinosida > Leucopsacidae > Oopsacas > Oopsacas minuta. The sequence continues at coordinate 168,279 of JAKMXF010000177.1, read as the reverse complement.
TTGCTAACCCAAATTTTTTCGCTATTCTTTCAGAATCTGAAACTTGGTATGCTGATGGAACTTTCAATGTAGTACCAGAGTGTTTTTTTCAGTTGTATACCATTCATGCAGAGAGAGATGGATTCTTCTACCCTTGCGTATATGCATTACTATCTGATAAAGCTGGTTCTACTTATAACAGACTTCTCTCTAAACTCCTCGAAATACAACCACGATAATGACCGATTTCGAAAAAGCAGCAATTAATGTATTTGAGGACAAATTTCTTGCTGTAATTTCGGGGTGCTTCTTTCATCTCTCCCAAAATGTATATAGAAAAATACAATCAGAGGGGTTAAGAACAATCTATCAAGAAGATAGAGAATTCCTCCTGAAATTAAAGATGCTTCCTAGCCTTGCTTTTGTCCCAGAACAAGATGTAATGGACTGTTTCAATATTCTGATGGCAGATTTTCCAGAATCTGCTCTAGGAGTTGCTACTTATTTTGAAGATAACTATATTGGTAAAAGACTTCCTAATAACAGTAGAAGGATCCCACCCTTTCCTATCAGAATCTGGAACATATACGAAAGGATACGTCAACAACTACCACGAACTTATAACGTAGTTGAGGGGTGGCACAATTCATTTCATTCTAGTGTTGGTTGTTCCCACCCTAGTGTGTCAAAGCTGTTCAAATCTTTGCAAAGAGAACAGTCACTACAAGAGGGCAAACTGATAAAGTGAGAGTCTGGTGATACAATAGTACGCAGCAAATAGTCCATTGAACGAGATGAGCGTTCACAATCACTTGATAGAGATTCTGAGAACCGGGATATAACCACACATCTTAGGGGAATCGCATATAATTTTGAGTTTTGACTACTGTATTATTACTCACATACCTATTTCAATAATTAATTATACCATATTTATCCTCTAGATGCATGAATATAACCTGAATAACAAGGGACAGGGAATCACCTGGGGAGGAAAAATCCGGGTACGAAAATTTTCGGGATTCTGGGAAACTATCTATCAATTCTATGAATATCGACTAGTTGCATTTATTGTGAAACAGTTACGTTATACGAAATGCTCAAGATATGATATACTCCTTTTATTTTATTATTTGCAACGGAAAACTTTCAGCGTTCAATTTTCCAAAATTGAAAATCACAAAATATTTTTGGTCCCATTTCTTCGCTGCCAACCTATTAACATAAGACGCATGCCCTACCCATAGCATTCTACGCATACTGCCTCACAGGAATTTTGTAGGATTTTTTACTATGGATGCGTTAGACGATATATCAAATCATAAGTGATTTATGAAAAGTAGTAACTGCGCACTTACCTGAATACTTTATTGGTTACATGTAGAATATCAAAATTATACATTGTTCTTATTGTCATCCAAGAATTCATGGTTGATAATCCTTCTCTACAGCAAATTTGCCGCCTGAAGCTGAATATATATCTTTTTCGCATCCTATAAAACTTTAACTAACTAACGCAAATATCCACAATTTGCCATGCAAATGTAAGAATATTTCAGTTTAGCGTCGTTATGTTGCAATGGCTTAACAATTATTTCGCCGTATCATAGAAAATAAACAACCAATCAATTAGCTTTCTTCAGAACATACACACATCAACTATTTGTCATTTTAGATTTAAGCTGTTGTGAAAAGTGCATCTTTAGTTGGCGTTGCCCTTTGATGAATGTTGGTTTGCGTGTCCGACAGCTTTTAAATTTTAATTTGTTGAATATATCAGTCCCAGTTGCAATGGCAAAATGGTGAAACTGTAGCAGATGACTCATGCTTCACGAAAGAATTTGTATTAATTAAATAAATATATCAACAAATATTATTCCTGTAGCCATAGTATGAATTTCCAGAAACAGAGCTGGATATATCCAGTTAAATGCTAGGATAATATTATATTCGGATAACCCAAAAGTGTCATTTCCACTAATGTATTCAGTATTTCAGAGGTACGAAATTATAAATACACGAATTCTGCTAGTTCGGTATTATTAGATATTACATTTTAGTTCCATTTTCTCAAATTTCAATTGTTTGAATTATATAATCGAATCACGATAGCATATATAATATCTATGTGTTGATATTTTCAATTTCAGCCATCAAACATCATTGATTGTGTTAAAGAATAATTGAAGCGGTTAGCCCGTTAACCTCTATTATCTGAAAGGTTTTACCCGCTCCTTAAATCGGTTAACCGACCCCAACCCTACATGGAAATCACCAAAATATTGCAAAAATTGAAAGGACGATTAGGTATAACATGAGCGAGGAGAAACTGATTATACTTTCGGAATCAGGATAGTCGATATCTCCTGGAGAAATATCCTTGGTTCAAGTGGTACATCTAGCTATCACCTAGATAAATCCCAGAATGTTCAACATTTGATTTTCATGGTTTCAGAATATTCCGGTCTCTATGCGTGAATACGGGTTGACCCTTCTAAGGTGATAAATATCTGTCGTGTTCGTATTCTGTAACATTTGTAACTTTCCAAATTCGTGTATTCACGGATTGTCAGTGAAGATAATAATATTCTTGTTTCTGTGATCTAAGGCTTAGTAAATATTTTTCCATTTTACATGAAATACTCAACTGTCCATTGTATTTCTTCAGGACATATACATATCATATATGTATTGATTACGTTAAGGAGTTCATCCATTTTTGATTTATCAAAGGAGAAGGTCATCAAAATTTCCATCAACGATTCGGAAATTCCTCCATGACCTCGGGAATCAAAAGGACCTGTATTATCGTTCGATATATTCGAATGTATTATATATGGAGTAATTTTGTGGTTTGAAGGTTCTAGGGCAAAATTCACTTCGATGTATTCGGTTGTTTCGTTATATCCGAGTCCGATGTAAGGGTGAGTTGAATTAATCTAGTAATAACGTCACTATGTGCATTCTAAAATGGGAACCGAATCCTGCTAGGAAAATGTGTCATTTTATGACTTCAGAATGGTACTACAATATCGATTTGGGTGCGGGAATAGGTTAAAACGAAGGGGTAAATTTTAATGATCCATTTTGTTACGAACGTAACCCTCGGCAGTAATCGGTTAATTATAGTAATCTCTTATACTACGTTGCCTTGTTATTTGTGTTTGTTATTGAAACAAGATACTATTAAGAATATCCTATATAGTCTATGATTATATGAAACGAAATAATATGAATATTTTTGGAAATTAAATATGACGTCATAATTTTCCAATGCTAACTCATTCTCAAAATCTGACATGCAAAAGATTATCTTAGTTATGACCTCTATAGCCAAAATTCAGGAGAAAATAATTACAATTGTTGAAGTTATATCCTACTGGAAATGTTTACCCAAATAACCCACTTTGCTGAGCAGTAGCCAACAACTTTATATTCAAATTCCGAAAAGGTGACAAATAAGTCAAAATTTCATAATATCATTAAAACTTCAAATCAAAGAGTCATAAAAACTCATGTAGGGAGGTATATTATTAAGCGGGATCCGCTGTGATATTGCTGATTATTCGGAGAAACAGTTAATTGATGTTAGAGAGGAAAAATGTTCTACGATTGAAAGTAAGCTGTACATGAGAAGTCTATTGGTCTTATGGCATTATCAAAAACATTATATACACTCAGGCAATAGTGCTAATTGATGGACATGGACTAGGTACATATTAGGTCAGTCATATCGTATTGAAATGTAATTTCCGGTATGAAATTCGGGTATTTACTACATGTTTCCAGGAGGACTTGACCATAACATTAAATATTCTCAGGTTATTGGGAAAATTGGCAAAATGTGGTGTCATGGATGCAACTATAATTTTGGATGTGCAAACAATATCAAAGCAAATTTGAAATTTGCAAGGAATTAGCCTTAGATTCCATGGAATGTGATTTGGATACGAAAAGTGTGTAAATTTATTCTTGAATTAGTTTCAAAACTCAAAAATGAGTTAAAATATAGAGGATTAGTTCAAAAATTTGCTAAATAAGCTATCAAATGACTTCAGTTTGACTTGGAATTAGTTTGTAGAGATATTTATGCCTATTGTTCATTATATGACCATAGTCGTTAACTACGTAATATCGGACCGGAGACAACAATTATTTTCTAGAACAGGATAAAAAGAAGTAAATTGTAGTTGATTCGAAGTCAATACCTCAAGATATTAGCAAATATACTAAAGCTATAATCAAGTTTCACAAATTCCACATCTAGAAAATATTTTCATGTAGTAAAGACGTCATGTGATCGCCTAATAGGCTGATAGGTTAGAAAAATTGAAAAATGGGAAATATTGATCTTTTGATTTCAAAGTTCAATTATGGAATATTCGAAATAATTTTGTAAACACTGTAATAATAAAGTTGGTAGTTCTTGGGTTCCAGCTGAAACCATAGATTGCACTTATATGTCAATATTCACTGATTCCTCGATAATCGTTACAGTTAGAGCATAATAGCCAATGTATAATGTATACTCAAATTCCCATGCCCTGATTATACATTTTTGAAATGATATACAGAAGATTATTACGTAATCTTGAAAATTTCCATATATGGGTATATTCAGGATTACATCATAATGTTACGACATATCATATGAAAATGTATTATCAGGTTGTGAGAAGTTGGGTATCTATTACAAAATGGCTATACTGATTTGACACAATAAATCTCATCTGATTATCGAGGTAAAATTGGATATTCCATAGCCTACTAAAGATAAGGCCTGATCACGGAGTCAATTTTCACTGGACCAGGGATAATAGGAAGTGGATATATTTCTTTTAGTAATCAACATTTTAACATAGATTAAGATTATTTGGTATTTCAACATTTTGAGCTTAGATTAATAATTATAGTTCTACATAGTTTCAATGATTAAGCATTTTTTAATCCATACTTGCCAATTCCGCTACAGATTACATCATTTCGCTCTGAAAATTTTCACAAGTGTGTCTATTGTGAATTCTTTCATATATATGTCACCTTCCAATTTGAGTGAGGTTATTCTTATATAATTTGCTTGTTATTATATTATGGGTTAACTAACACGCAAATAATTTGGGGAATTACTAATCAACATACATACCAAAGTTGCCTAGATGTACTTGGAGTGTTTGGCCTATAGTAACACTTTGCTATCACGCGACAGTTACTGCGCTATTTCTTCCTAGTTACGATTAATATGTGTTTATTATTTGCGTTTGTTTCATCTGGACAAAATCAACATACCTTCCTTTCGTCAAAATACTAAATACATTTTGAAGCAGAGCTTTAGTAGCTCAATCTATTTACATTTGGTGGGGAGAGAGGAGAGAGATGGGATTATAGAGAGCTACAGAGAGGATGGTTGCAACACCAACGATCCCAATTCCGGCAGGACCAGGTTGAGCTATTCTGTGGAGGAGTTTAAGGCTGTAAAAGTCTTGTATATAAAAGGGATTGAAACCGGGAGACTACACCGAGTAAGTTACGTGTATGGCTAAGAAAGACCTGTGGGATACGTTAGTGGTCGCACATCATGAGATCAGTCATGGGGGACGTGACAGGTGTACGAGTATTTCAAGGGAAACAACTATCACGTGCTTTATGCAGTAATTGTCCTCTTCGTACGCCTCTGTGGCATTTCCCAAGCCAACAAATGCAGGATATGTGTTTGCCGACGATCTTGATGACGATTCATACAACTTAACTGTACCCCTGCTGATCGGAACACAAGTTACACCTTGTACTAACATTACCTCCTGCCAGTCTTTGTAATAGATGATGGCAACTGCACTGTGAGTTGCAGCCATTGTAAACTGGGTCCATTTCATGCTGACTGCCTGGATCGGGTAGACGCGTACTGTAAGACTGCAGTACTGTACTTCTGTGCACGCAAAATACTGAGAAATTCCTTGAGGGAGAGGAGAGCACTCAAAATGCAAGGAGCTGACATTATACGGTCTAGTAAGAAACGTAGCAAGACTATTGAAAGGGGAATCATGTAAAGATACCCATTCCGTACCCTGACAGGGCTAGCATTAGTCCCAGCAGTCTCATTGGACAGTTACGGACGTGTACTTGGATGGAGGGGCTTACCAGATAGAGACTGGACATGGGGCAATCAGCCAGCATTCACCTACACTAACTTTAGACCCTGCGGCACTGACAACCTTCTCCACCCTGACGTTGCCCTTGAGAAAGAGCCTTCCTTAGGTTTGATGGTACTAATACAATGAATTCAAAGGCATCTGAGATTACTTGCACCACTTGCGATTTATATCTACTACAGCTCCCATTAACTTCAACTTGCTGCTGTCAATGCTTGTACAGAACATGTACAAATAATGAGAGTTTAGGTATAGTGTTAACCATCTGGAAAGCTTTCCATTATTCTCCCAAGAAAGCAGTTAAACTTTCACTGATCCAAGCGGAACTCCAGTCTCCTGAGATTTAAATGGGAAAACCTAGTCACAGCCAGGGAGGAAACTGAAGCAGAATGGAAATTGTTTCTGCTGACAATTTCGAGGCAATTCAAGGATATGTTTTTGTAGGATGTTCTATCGTAATAGATTAATTGCGGAGAAATTTCGATTGCATTTCCTAACTTATCAGATTTATCTGCAATACTGGGTGCCTAGAAGTTTTACTAGTATCAAGAGCCACTGACGGAGAACGTACATTTAGCAGTATGGAACTAATATAAAGGAGACTCTGCAGCAGGATGGGCGAGGGGCACGCTTGAACCCACAACGCGTTTATGCATTTAAGGCCATGATCACCTAACGAATGGTATGTTGGAGGAATTTGTTGATCATTACAATAGGACAAAAGAACCGTAGAATAGTATTGTGAAGTTAAAGATTAAATCTTGTGTATTGTTGATTCACATAGATTTTCCTAATATATTTATATTGTAATTAATGTTGTTGTTAATTAAGTATCTTAATTGGATAGTAGTTCAGCATGGTCTAAATACAACGAAAGAATGGTCAGGGATCTATAGCGTTGCCCATAATGACAACTTCCCTCCTAAAGTAAATCTTGGATTTAACGTGCTCTATTCCCAATCCGAGACAGCTGCCGGACCAAGGCTTGCCAGTGCAAACGGAAGCAGGTTAAATGCAACTCGAGGTATCGCAGACACTCTACCGTATGCGAGAACCGATAGTAGTGTAAAAACATGGGTTTTTCAAAACCACCTCAATCAACTAGTCATCTACCTTTGTATAATCAACTGGGCAACTAATTCACTGAAAATTGATAGAGTTTCTAGAAGTACGTTTACTGCATTATTTCCAAATTTTGTCATGATTTTATAGTATATTGTGTATATATTTGGCTATATTAAGCGTATTGAACAATACAAATATTATTTCAAGTCAATTGAAGGATGATATTCGTAGTATAAATCTATATACATCATTCATTTATTTTAGCAGACCACAAACCATATCTTTGAAATTATAATAATATTGTTATTTAGTAAACCATAACATTTAAATTTTTGTGTAAGAGTGACCTTACTCAATTTTGCAGCGGCAAGTACTCAATTTGGACGGTAACATATATAATACATTTTTTCAGGTGAATATGTACCAATTTCATATTAGTGACGATTAAGGAATTTCCCATCAAAATATATCCACTTTCTTTAACCCTAGTCAAGCAGTGATCAAGCCTTATCTTTGGTAGACTATGGATATTCATAAAAGTGTCATCCCTGGTCTCTACTGAAACTCTAGAACGAGTCAACTTTCTTATTATTTTCTTCGTATTTTCTTTAGAAGTACCACCATTGCCTTAGGCTTAGTGTATAGAATGTTTAGAATAAGCTCCCCATGTATAACTCCTATTCATAATACATGTTTTATGTCTAACTTCAAATGCTTCTTCGAATTATCTGTATTATTAACATATATTTCAAAAGGTGTGAAGAACCTCTAAAACTGACAAATCTAATTTAGTCATAAAAATTTAGCAATAATATCATTTATTCCATTAGAACAAATGGTTTCGAGATAACAATTATAACACATGTCCCAGCTTGGTATTAATCATATATCAGTTGAATGCGAGTGCATTGTTGAAGTAGTTTAGAAGTCGATGGTTAACATCATTACTGGCGTCATAGGCGCCCTTTTGCTTATTTTGTCGACCATTATTGGGCGGCATAACTACTGGTTAGGTTGGTTGGTTGCACATACACACACCTCATGTAGGGGTTTTACTAGGTGGCCGAAACCGGGGCATTTACACTGGGTTGAAACTTTGGCCCCTGCTCGCCCGGAACCGGGTCTGCCAGATTCTCGGACCACGACTGCCAATAATAGAAAGAAGTTTACCCTGGGATTGAAATCCTGCACCGGGTATGCAAGATCCTGGGACCGCCCCTTTGACTGTCTATCAAGGATAATAAAAATGTAAAGGAAATTAATTCCTAATTTAAGTGGTGCTATTACTTATCATACTATGGTCATTAAATCAGTGTGGACTTCATCAATAGTATTTAAATATATACATATAGTTTTTGTACATTTGGAGATAATTTTGTAGCCAATTATATCCTTAGTTCATAAAATTATTTAGTGAATATGAGTGAGCATGCCCGCCCATAATGGCAATGTTGGCCACACCGGTCAGGTTAGTTAAAACCAGATCACTTTTTGGTGCTGTTAGTACTGTTTGTAGGGTAAGTGGATTTCAACCTGGCCATTTCCTTAACGTAGTTCGTGTTATTTAGTGTAATATTTGGTCGTATTATCTGGAAATTTGTATTACCTGTATTCGGCTTTAAAGTAGTCAAATGATATGTACCAATAGATTTGTACATGTCATTTTACTACATTATAGGCGAATAAAATTCATGATATTTTGGCAGAGAACAAGGCAATTGCCTTGTATGCCTGAATGGTAGTTACGCCCTAGATTCTGCAAACCAGCTATGGAATTCTTCGAAGTTAGTACAAATTCAATGGGAAAGAAAATGTTGCAAAATGTAGCAAATTGTGTCTGATCAAAAATAGGGAACCAAATACAAATCTACAGGTCACAAAAATCTGTTAAAACACATTTTAACCTCTTAATCATAAATGGTGTAGACTGTAAAGCGAATACGGAGAAACATATCAACAATAATGCTCTGAGTTCAAGTAGTATATTAGTCCACTGTTCCATGTTCCATAGAAAGAATTTGAAATTGGACTGATCATAACTTGATTAGATCGAACTTGTTTCAGTAAATTATTATACTCTCCATCAGATTTCAAGCCAGAATTGGAATCTGGAATCCTGTAAATAATCCACCAACTTGCAGGAATGGGTTCCAATTTTTGTGCAAATATTCAGCTCCCCAATAAAGAGGCATAACATGCGATATCACATTTTGACCTATTTTAAAGGTGCAAAGGAGGTGAAAATGCAAGGAGAAACTGTCTATAAACATCTGAAGTCACAAGGGTCAATATATGCAATTATAAGTTTTGTTGGGTTGTTTAAATGCCTTTAGAAAGTCAACAAAATATTTCAAATTATTCCTGGACATCACGATCAAGTAGAGAACAAGCTAAAATTTGAGCTTTCTGTTTATTAATTACACTGATATACAACATTTTTGATGATCTTCTTCTCAATTATTTTGCATAGTGTAGATATATATTGGGAATAATTATGTATTTTTTTCATTCTCAAGGGTACTAAAAGTAAGAAATTTCTATTTTAGTTATTTCGGTCTTTTAATTGACTACATGGTCAAATATTTCTAAATTCAATTCTGTACATCACACTTATCCAATTTATTTGGTTTTAATTGCTTATATGATGTAAATTGCCTCTAATAGTATTTATAACCTGTTTTATTGCACTCGACATTTGGTTTATCTTATTCATTTTATTGTTTATGGCTTCTCGGGTTTGTAAAAATTCTCCTGAAAGGTTTTGTTATATTTGTGGGAGGTATACTACAACTGACCAACGGCAAATATCACAAAGGCTGTAGAACGCTGTTATTTCGCATATTTTGGATGCCATCTTGGGGATTAAGATAAGCCGTGGGCTCCACACAATGCCTTTAAGACATGCGTTGAGAACTTACGCTTGTGCTATGCTGGGAAGAGAAAGAAAATGCTGTTTGCGGTTCCAATGATATGGAGAGAACCAATGTGTCATCTTTTGGATTATTATTTCTGTATGACGAAAATTGATGGTATCACCCGAAAGAATAAATCCAGTATTGCGTAGCCAGACGTACCGTCCGCCATTAGGCCAGTTCCACATTCAGAGGACCTACCTGTACCAGTTCCATCAGAAATATTGGACATTAGCAGTGACAATGATAGTAGTGGAGATACTATCATTGTCACTGCTATCTGTTTGTCTATCCGTTTGTCCGTTGCTAAGGAAGCTGAAATGGAATGTGGAATTCGTATTTACAAGAATGTTTGTATCTATATATCTATCGTGTTAAACAGGAAAATATACAAATTTCGTAAAACTTGACTAAAAGTTAGCGAATATGCTGAACCCGAATTACACTTATGGATTTGTCATATACAAATTTAAGTTGTTTATATGAATATAAAGTAAATAAAAAGTAAACAAATTTCAAAATTATCCTAGAAACGTGGTTCAACGGTTTTTGTGGGGGTAATCGGGTACGCTGATTCCAAATATCACACAAACGAATAGTCAAAGCGAGGGCCGAAGGTTGAGTATGGACACGAAGTGTTAGAATCCGCGTAGCGCGCTAGTGATAGTTAATACTAGTATGATTTAGTAGGTAATAAACATGAACGTATGTTTAATTTCATATATTTAATCGCATATTGGTGCAATCTTCCAACCAGAAAATTACAAATTCTAGACCTGTTGCGAATACATACTTAACTCATTCATAAACAATCCCGTCAAATTGTTCAATTTCAGCTATTTTTATTGAATCATCAAAAACTTTTTACAATTTTGTATATCAGTGTTATCAATAGTACCAAAGGCAGATAATTTAAGCGTGAATTGTTCCTTTCATGGTTTGTACAAAAATTAATCTATTGTGACATATAGTTTGAAGCAATCAGTTAATGTCCAGAAACTTCTACTGAGAGAACCACCCTTACATGTTTGTATTGCATAACATTAGTCTTTCCCAGTTTGCTCTCCTGGAAATAGAAAATAAATTTCGTAACATCAACAGTTTTATTTCAAAACTCTGTTCAAATAGATTACTATGTAACCTAGTTAATAAGAACACAACGGATGGTCAAAATTCTTGCTGCTTGTCGGGAATAGCATACTAACCGTGTTCCTAACATCGAGGTTCCACTATATGTACAGGGTGTCCCATAATTATTGTCGTATCTTTCATCTTATGTTATTATTACCTTTAATTGAGAAAAGATGGCATTTATTTTCCAATATATCCTCCTTTCAATTGTATACATGTATCAATACGTGCTGGCATTCCAGCAACTAAATTTTCGAAGATCCATAGATTAATGTCCCTCCAACCACTTTTGAGATTTTCTACTCTATCACAATAGACCAGGGGTGCCCAACATACGGCCCGCATTAATTTCATCCGACCCACAGAAGCATGCACTAAGACTTTTGCACTTAGTAATATATACTATTTCTTCATGGACATTTCCTGAGACACATTTTGATAGCATTCATACTGGGTGTCAAATTTCAATGTATTTGACATTTTGAGAATTCTTATTCATTTTCAATTCACGACAGGTACATATGTTTATTAATATAATCCTTAGCGGTGTCTAAATATAAACTAGTATAATTCTAAGCTTATGATTGAATTCAGATACTGCGTTTACTCATCTCATAAATTTCCTGTAGAATCTATATCATTTATATTAATGGAGTCTTGTCCTAAGAAAAGGAAATTTGATTTCGAAGGTAGAAATTTCAACGGTAGCTGGACCGAGAAATACTTTTTACCAACTTTAAAAACAAACCAACTCGCTTAATATGCAAGCAGGTCATCACAGTGATGAAAGACTACAACATCCAAAGACACTATAGCGCTAATCGTCAAGATTACAAAGCATGCTCAGGGCAGATACGGAAGGATAGAGTACAGTCATTAATATGGGAAATTTTCGGTGCAGCAAAATATCTTTGCGAATACTAATTCTGAGTCAGAAAAAGTTGTTCGTGCAAGCTTTGCCATTTGTAAACTTATTGCAAAGAAATATAAGCCATTTACTGTCATGAATTTATCAAGGAGTGTGTTGTACTTTGGTGCAAATTATGTGCCCAGAGAAACAGAAGTTATTTGAAGATATTAGCCTTTCGAGAATGACAATTAGTCGTAGGATAGAGAACTATCAACAGTCTTACAACTTTAGAAAAACGTACTAGTGAGTTCGAGTACTATTCTCTTACCCTTGATAAGATCACAGATGCCACTGATACTGCTCAACTTGCTTTTTTGTAAGAGGAATCGATTCAAAGTTTAATGTTGCAGAAGAATTGGTGAACCTACATAGCCTTCACAATAAAACGACTGGAGTTTATATCTATAAAGCGGTGATGAATGGAATTGATGCTATCGGACTTAAGTTGAATAATTTATGTGGGGTAATGACAGATGTCGTACCATCAATGATTTGGATGGAAAAGGGCTTCGTTGCTCTTCTGGAGAAAGAAAGGATCAATTCAGGAAGTAGTACTATGAAATTAGTCAAAGTGCATAGTATAATTCACCAGGAAAATCTCTGTTCATAAGCATTAAGAATGCAGAGCGTAATGGAAATAGTAGTGAGAACTGACAACTTCATTCGTGCTCGAGGACTCAATCATCGACGATATAGAAAACTTTTAGACCAAATAAATTCTCAATTTGGAGATCTTCTTTACTACGGAAGTACGATGGTTAAGTAGGGGTGTGATTGCTTCCACGCTTTTATGAACTCAAAGAAGGAGTATTTCATTTTATGGAGGAGGAGAGAAAACCAGTTTTTCATCTCAATAATCCATTATGGTTGTGTGACTTGGCATTTTTGGTCGATGTCACTCAATATTTGAATAACCTCAACTCAAAATTACAAGGAAAAATCTGTTTATTCACAATTTGTTTGACTTCATTTGTGCTTTTGAAAGAAAGCTCGAGATATGAGAAAAACAACTAATAGAAGGAAATTTTTATCACTTTGAAACCTTATCAAAACATTCCCCTCCAGATACAGGTGTATACGCAATCGAAATCAATTCCATGCGCAAAGAATTCGAGGATAGATTTAAAGATCTTCGTAGAAATATTGTAAACTTCGCTATATTTTCAAACCCTGTTTCTTTAGGACCCATTGAATTCCCCGAGCATCTCCAGCTAGATTTGGTTGACAAACAATTTAACCTGGACTTGAAAGCAAAATTCAATGATGTCAAACTAATGGACTTTTATCAAAAGTATTTATCATCATCAGATTACCCCAATCTTATCAAGCATTGTAAGATGATGGCTTGTTTATTTGGGAGCACATAAATATGTGAACAACTGTGCTCCCAAATGAAGCTAGTAAAAGGAAATGCAGAACTGTTTTAACTGATAGACATCTCGAAGATACATTAAGAATAGCTACTACGGATATGGAACAAAACATCGACCATATTGTCAGACATAAGCGTTATCAATTGTCATCCATGTCAAAGTAATAGATCATTGTCTGTACTCGTATTAGTGGTGGTATAATCAGTATTCGGGTTTCTTATTAGTTAGTATTTTTGATAATTTTCTGTTGTCTACCAATATTTCATATTGTGTGTTTCCTTTCTGTAGCATTTCCATTTTGATATTCCAACAAATTTTCTCTAAATAAATCTGAGATTTATAAATTATTCCATGTGACCTACCCAACTATTGAGGAAGCCAATGTGGCCCGCAATTAAATCGGTTGGGCACCCCTGGGGTATATCCTTTCTTTGACACGGACAAACCAACAAAGAGAAAAACAGACAATCATTGAGATTTAATAATATAGATTCTATGATTTTTATATCTAGGCATATCACTATTCACATTGTTGCCATTCAGACGCTATACACATTATAGAAAGTTATATTCCTGCAATAATATTTGATTAATTTCGAGCTGCTGGAACATATAGGTCAACTGATGCGACGTACTCGGACCACTTTGAGTACTTAAAACTTATCGTCGTACAACTTTTCGCAGAAACGTGGGCGCTGTATCTATGTTTATTATTCTTACCTGTATGAATTTATAGAACTGTACACATAACAATTGTGGAAAAATTTACTTACTAGTACGAATTACAGTCTGTTACATATTTATTTAGAATTACTTAAGCCAAAAATTATTAGAGTTACAGTATACATTGCCATATATACCTCAAATTGAGAGTGAAGTAATAGATCTTAATAATTAATAGGATGCTCGTTGCCCTCTACTACTAGTTGGCATCTTCTGGGCATTGATTCTCAGTAAGCTCAAAGAAAATCTGGTTGAATACGATTCCAGACCGCTTCTAAATTGAGTTTCAGTTCTGGAATTGCCCTTGGGCCTAGCTTAAGTATCTCTCGCTTCACCCATGAATATGTTTTCAATGGGGTCAAGATCTGGATTTTGTGAAGGCCATGGAATCTGATTTGGTGCATTTTGTGCCAACCATGTGCAGACCTTTTGCGAGGTGGGTTTTGGATCTTATCCATCACTAATCGCCAGTGACTTTCATGTTATACCTGTGCCTGAGTTATCAAATATCCTTCCATTATATCTAAAAACATTCCACTGTTCATATTGTTAGTGAAAACGTACAATGGGAATGTACCCATAGATGAAAATGCGGCCCACATGTGTATCTTTGGGACATGCTTCGTTGTTTGGGCGATCCTTTTTTGTTGCATTTTGTCCACATCCTTATTCTTCCCCTTGAGAGCCAGATTGACATCTCGTCGAGAAATCTTGTTTGGACCCATTGTTTCTTCGAGTATTTGTACTTTATCGCTCATTCTATGCTGTACATGCGATTTTTTCACTCAGCATAGGGATCTGAACAGGGTAAGGTTTGTTGTAAGATTTGTTCTTCAACGCTCTCCGGACAGTCTGATAGGAAGTCCTTTTACCTGTACGACTTGCTAATGTACGCAAAGAGAGGTATGGTTTACATCGTACCCGGTGAAGAATAGACAATTTGATGGAAGATCGCAAGTTATTGGGTCTCCCTGCGCCCTTTTGGTGAGATAGCAGTACACCTTCATCTAATCGGCGTTTAACATTATAAACTATAGCTAAGGAAATTCCACAATTAACAGAGATTTTCTTGGGCAAAAGCTTCCCGGATTGTAGAAGCGTCTTCACAATTTCCCTCTTCTCGTATTGAGTCATTCTCAGAGCAAATTATCAAGCAGGGAAATATTTAAGGTAAATAATAGTAATGGAGGCCAAAATGAATATTTAAATGACGTCATAATTAATATTAAAGAGCAAAATTTCCGCACAAAATAAGATAATGACTTGGTTCAGGGAATTTTAGCAAAATATATCATTAAGCCATTATGGACAGCGAAACACAAGTAGCCTGAGTGAAGTAAGACAAAGTACTGAGGTTTTGTAACAAAACATCTCCATTCTAAATAATTATGTAGCAAACTGTATATTGATACGAAGAATCGAAAAGCTTTGCCGTTAGATATGAACCAAACGTCATATTATAGTCAGTGCATTTGAAATATTTTTGAATGCTCTTAGTTTGATTATGTCGAAAACTTCATTCAATTATATCGTATACTTTTGAAATATATCGTGTTAGATATCAATGGCTTTGAGGATTAAGTGATCATAAACTATTCTGTATAAATGTCGAAATAAAGCAATGATCTTAGTTAAATTCCAACTCAATAATATGTTTTTAGAAAAGCAAGAAAGTTTACAGGAATACACTAGGAATTTAATCATCTCCTTGAGAGCATTACAGGGATCATACACTTATATTAACCATTTATCGTAGCATTTTTGAGGGTGAGACAAGTGTTGAAAGTATTTAATTCCACTCACTATCCTCAAAGTACAGATATTTTCTAGAAGAAGGCATGAAGATTCCTGGTCGGTTATATATCAGATAGAGGGAAAATCCCAATTATAATCGGGGACATATATGAACATATATATAAAAAAGAATTTAGTCTCTCATGCACTTGTCCAGAGATTGATTTTCAATTATTTATTGTTGGATTCTTGTCTCGAATATACTTTTTTATCATTTTGACATATCATTGTTCACTGATAGTTCAATGATTCTTTATGCGTTACTAGCACTGAAATATATCGTTTAGGCCATGATATACATAGCATGGTAAGGAGTGGATTCAAACTAAGATAATGCTCCCAAAAGGAATAGAATTTTGATCTGTCTGTAATCTGTGATGGTCAATTTTTCTACGTGGTTATGAGTTTATTCTAATAATCTCAATTGAAGTTAAAAGGCTTTCCTATGGATTCGCATAATATAGATTGACTAAGTGTTAATGTTTTCAAAGACTTGAACTTTACTAATCGACGCCCCAAATACCTTTGTATGCCAAAGTTCAGCCTTTGAGGTTTTCCAGTTTCATCAATTGATATAGTATACAGGGTGACACAAAAGTTCTGCAACAAAATTGAAATATTCATTGAATACATAAAAGGGAAGTACCAACTCTAAAGGTTGACTAAGAATAATAAACTATAATTAATTACATAATTTCAATACAGTTTTGTTCTAGTTCATTTCAAATTTATTCCCTCGGGCCTTCAGACAACTTCTCACTCTGTCTGGGAACAAATTGCAGGCCCGAGCTACTTCATCTTGGTCTAATTCAGACCAAACTTTGGTCAAAGCCCGTTTAAGTGCTGGAATATTATCGTATGCTCTATTATTCACTAATTCCTCTAATCTCCCCCATAAATAATAGTCGCAAGGGTTTAGATCTGGAGTTGCAAGAGGCTAATCGATACGGGATAAAAAGCCTGGTAAATTCGTTGACAATCAATCTTGTGATACTTTCGCTGTATGGGCTGGTGCACCATCCTGTTAGAATACCTATTGCGTGTTTTTCATGAAGGTTGAACTGATAGGAAGAACATATTTCTTCAAAATTTTGTTCATGTACAAATCGGCATTAATTTTTCATCCATCTGGTATGAATACTAAGGGGTTTTCCCTTTGCTGAGATTCCTGCCCAAACCATAATGCTTTTAGGGTGTTGTGTTTTCTGGACAGTCCGAAATTTCTCTGGGATATCCTTTCGTGTAAGGGAATAAACACACGAATTTTTGGAGTTGTACTTTTCCTCTATACAGAATTTCTTTTCGTCTGAAAAGACAATTGATTCACAGTTAACATTTTTGAGCCAGGCTTGCAGTTTTCGGTATCTTTGTATCCTCTTTGAAATAGTTTGGGGATTAAGAGACTCTACCCTTGTTCATTTGAAACATTTTATTCCTAAATCCTTATGAATTATTTACCGAACAGATTCTCTGTCAATCCTGACTTTTGCGGCGACCTTCCGAGGGGACATTGTGGGTCGACGGTTTAAAATCTGCCGAATCTTCTTCTTGTTAGCAGGCGTCCTGACCGTGCGTGGTCGCCCTGATCGTTGAAGATCTGTGATCTTTCCCGTCTCGTTATAGCGTTTAATTGTTCGAGATATAAAAGATCGTGTGTATTTAGTTGAACCAAGGGTTCTTAGTATCTGGCTTTGCTTTTTACCATTGAGAAATAATTGAATAACAGCAGAGCGCTTTTGTTGAAATTCTGATACTCCAGACATAACGATACTGAACGAGCAAATATAGTAGGAGCTATAATATAATGGTGTGTTAATTGGATATACATAGTAGAACTAAGATTTGAATTAGGGTTTACTATTTATAATAAGACTGAAATTTGTTGCAGAACTTTTGTGTCACCCTGTATTTGGTGCAGTACATATGCACTTTTGGTTAACATACATGTACACTGGTGTGCATGCACTTTTGAACTATATTGGCTTGTGTATAGTAGTGTTACTCACTTTAATTTACTTTTATAGTCAATGGGTGCTTCTTTTGAAGTTAAATATAATTATAATCCTGCATTACATCCTACATATAAATGTGTGAGCACCTATCTTTTGTATGTTAAAAAAGGAATTTACGCGGCGCCATAACATATGTATAAACCAATAGCTTTATTTCATGCTCATATCAGGGTGACATACAGGATTGATTTGGAGAGGAAGAAAAAATGGTGATTGGAAAACAGTAGCTGAGGAAGAACAGGTCTCGCGGACACCCCTAGGGGTACAGCTTATGCTAAATGTTTCAAGTTGTACTCCGAGAGATTTGGCAGAGTTTAATAGAAATCATGAAAATTTATTACCAAATCAATACGCTAAAATAATGATTATTATTATTAAATTCAAGATTTCTGGAGAGTTCAAGCCCCCCCTGTCTAAAACCCTCCATATATGTTCTTGGAAAAGTGTAGAGCAGAGTTGTGAAAGTATTTGTCATAAGGGCATGGTATGTTCAATAATGATATCACAACATTAACCTTACATTGTCATAAATTTACTACAGTAGGTATTGCTTATAAGAATATCGGTTAAAAGTACATAAGAGATATACGAAAATATATTAGTAGAACCAAGAACCACCGTACCAGGGTTAGCAGGTATTATCCATGTAGTTAGAATCATATTGGTAATAACCGTCGTATCTAAAACCTTCTTACTGGAGAAAACTTGTCTAAATTGATTAAAAGAAAATTGTAATATTAGTGGATGAATCTGATAAAAAAATCCTTGTTTTTCATTATGCAAGATAAAAGAGATAATTTATTGATGTATAAATTGCCTAATTCATTCCCACCGAAATTATTGACATCCTTTCATATCTCTGTAACAAGCTACTAATTTGCTCACATTATCAAGTCTCAATCTGTTTCGTAGTTGGGTTTGAATAAAGCAAATTCGAGAAAATTCTTTCAATTCTTCCTGAAATTGACGGCAAGATAAATTAAATTTTGTAGCACATGCTTTGCGGGTTGTATCGCAAAGCATCTGCTACAATGTTTTACAAATTTCTAATGGTTTTCCACCACCTTACACGATCCAATGAATCTGTACATTCAATATAGATGCAGGGAATTGTGCTGCCTTTACCTGAAACGTATATGGGTACGACAAAAGAGAAGCATTTAGTAGAATTAACAAACTCCAATATTTTCCAGTTGTTCACATGAAAGCCTCTGCCGCATGTATTTCGGATTGATCATGTTCCCTAGGTAGTTAAATTTGATAACTTTTTCATAGTATTCAAGGTTATAGCATACGTAGCTCTGATCTAGTATTGACCAGTTTTGAGGCAAAAACCGGGATTTTCCCACTATCTGCCCAAAACCCAGCCATGTACTCTAAAATTTCGATGATACAATATTCTCTTCGAGATGTTAAATGCGTAGTCAAATTGTAATCTGCTTATAAATTTTTATTTTTACTTCCCTCATTCGTAAAGTAATGTTTTACAAAATAACTTAAATATCAGATTGATGCATGATAATAATACAAGGGATTGAATAAGTACTAATCACACCAAAAATGATACCATGTTAACAATTGAATGCCTCATTATTACTATATTTTAGAGAGGCCCACATGTTACTTTTGATCAAAACTTTATCTTTTAGTTTAGCTCTATCTTTGTATTATTCTACTTTTAGGAGATGGGTAAACCTCTTCAGGAGTGGAAAGTTTCTGTAAGAGATACCCCTCGTTTTGGAGCCCCTATTAATGCTTTGAGGTGACAATATTGGTTGAGTACTACCCTGGTTATTCGATTGAAGAAATTGCTAGCTATGCGAATATCTCAACGGATATGCTAATACAATTCTTACAACAGCATAATATTTGAGGAAGGTTCAAGTATGATGGGTACTACATCCCCCCGAACATTCTAACAAAGGAGAATAGAGTCAAAATGTCCTAAGAGACCTGCAAATTTACAAGCGAGCAGATCCCAGGATACTTAGCAATTGTGAAAGGAGATGAAACGTGAATACTACTCAGTCCACCAATTAGAAGGCAGGACAGGAATGTTTGGCCCTAGAATGAGAGGTACCTCCAGCTGTCTGTGTGTCAGATCTTCGTGCAGAGAAGGTTCTCCATTCCAAATTTTCGATGCCTTAGGTTCAGTAGCGCAGATACCTGGGCTAAAAGGCTACACATTTGCTGGGAGATTTTACACCCAAGTAGTATTAGCGAAGTAAAAATTGTTATGCCAAACGTCGTCCAAATACAAGTACTCGTGTATTGAAAATACACAATAATGTCAGGCTGCAAAATGTTGGCTTATAAAACAAATTATTTAGGATACGGAGATGGAAGAGGTCCTCCATCCTCCCTAGTCACCAGATCCAGCGTC
Source organism: Oopsacas minuta (assembly GCA_024704765.1). NCBI lineage: Eukaryota > Metazoa > Porifera > Hexactinellida > Lyssacinosida > Leucopsacidae > Oopsacas > Oopsacas minuta. The sequence continues at coordinate 147,851 of JAKMXF010000177.1, read as the reverse complement.
TTGTGATTTCTGGTTGTTTCGCAAGTTTACAGACCACAAAGAAGAGTATAAAATGAAATTTGAAAATTGGATTATGAGGTTGAATTCAGTTATTGAGTGAAGAGGAGACTATTCCAAACATTGATAATCAAAACTATGACTTTTTAGACAGTATGAGTAATTTTTCTGAATAGTGATTAGTATTTATTGAACGCCTCAGTAATATCTGATCAATTAGAATCAGAAGTTATACAAAACTGAAACACAGAAATGTAAATATCGTAACCTGCATAAACCGACACCTATATATCCCAGAAGATAACTATAATCCTACGCTTCTTCTGATCTAAAATAGCTTTCCACTATCTCGTATTTTTAGGTTAACCTATACCATGGGATGCTATAATAAGGCTATACATGATAATGGATCATTGTAAAACAAACGTGTCCATTAGGCAATAGGTTATTTAATCTTAACGAAGGATATATGAGATTCTAATATTTAGCTAAGCTCTAGCACTTAGGGCATTCAAAAAGTTCCCATCTTTGTTTATTATCTTGCCATTACAACATCTTACCAATCAAGTTTCTACATAAATTGTTCATAATATTCCCTCTCTATATCTATGCATATTTGTAGTCTTTCAACCCACTTCGAAAATATATTTTTTATACTTGTTTCTCTCCACTGAATTTAGGTAATGGTAAATCTCGTTTCGTAGCTCTTGTCGGGTATGAAATAGCCGTCCTCCGAGATGTTTTTTCATTTCAGGTAATAGCTAGAAATCACAAGGCGATAGATCTGAGGAATAGGGAGGATATTCCATCGTTTAAATCCGATATCCTCAATAACTTCGCTACATATTTAAATATGAGGTCTGGCATTATCGTGGAGAAGTTCGATTCTTCGAATTCCTGTACGCGGATGTCTGTTTTATAGACTTTCTCGACTTCTCCATCTATCTTAGTAAAAATTATCAATTGAGTCGTTCTTCTTTAGCACAGGTATTTGAGCCACTAACCCATATGCATCAAGAGTATGCTTTAGAGAACCTTATCGTCTCTGAAGTCCGGACGTGACTTTTCTGGGGGGTAAGAACCTTTTTGGAGCCACGATTTGCTTTGTTCCTTACACAGAAGTTTAGGAAATTGAATCTAAGTTTCGTCACCAGTGACGATTTCATATATTGATTTTCGAGAATCACAATCTCTATATTCTTCAGCAATTTTTTCGCACATGAGACCCCTCCTCCTTTTGCCCCTTTGTGTGGATTTTTGGTATCCATCGCGCCGAATTCCATTGGTATTCGAAATAATCGTGTCAAATTGTATGAACACTTTCCGATGAGATGTCCAGGATTAGGGCAATGTCTTCAACGCTCAAATGGGGAGTAATATCCAATATTTCCAGAATTTGAGAGTCAATTTCAGGGGTAGTAGCGGAAATTGGTCTTCCGATACGATAGTCATCTTCAATGCTGCCTCTACCAGCATTTAATTTACGTGCCCATTCCTTTACCGTGGGATACGCTAGAGTTTCCCATGATATATCGTGAATAGATTCTCATGTATCTGGAGTGGTTGTCGCCAAGTATGATACGAATCTTTATGTAAACTAGTTGTTCTGTTTTGTTTAATATATGTTTTTAAGCCATGAAAATGTTGACTCTCGAAATAGGTAAAATTGAAAGTAGGATAGATCAAGATATGTACTACTAGAGTAAATTGCTTAATAGCATTAAATATATAATCGATAGGATTATTAGGATATACTATGCATCTCATGTAATCGAGTAGAGGTTGGTCGCTGTAAACTAAGGATGGGAACCTTTTGAATCCCCAAAGTATATTACAGTTGTTTGAAATACAAAAACGCCATACTCTCATTCGAAAGGTGACTTTCATTTTCCGAAAAATGACTTTTTTTAAAGATAGAACAGCAAATACACAAAAACTGTACTATAGTATAGCTGAGCTAGATATATATGTTATTTGTTAATATGTTTCAATATTGTACATTCAATATATATTGAGTAGTTTACGTTTACCACCGTGTGTATGCCCTCCTTTCATGTTATCAAAAATGTGAATTTCTCAAAAGATATTAAATGTAGGCCATTGATTTATATTATTCGATAATATGATGTAACATATTGCGAGTAGACTAATATCAACTAGAGATAGATAGGGTTTATAGCTATTGAGTTATGGCTTCAATATAACAAAATTTCTTTCCTTAGCAACCCAGGAATCTCATCACATTCCGATCATGTCATCGAAATAATTGAATCAATTACATTAAATCATCATGGTATACACCAATCAGACATTACTGATTATTAAAACAGAATTATTTTCAGTTTAAGAGTCTTTGAAATTTCTATACTCTTCAAAATGTGTACTCAAATGTTTTACCATGTTTCGGCAGCATTTATTGCTGTATGATAGCAGGGCATGCTTAATGTAAAATAAGTTCAAACAGATCACGTATAATGCAACATACGTTATACGCGAAATATACAACACACAGATAAGCCGCGTCTTAGTGTGTCCAGGAAAATCAATGATGATAATAAGAATATGTACTGAACTACTTGACCACCCTAAAGCAAATAAATTTTCGTTTGTTGGGGCAATGAATTAAAATATGAGCATTATTCCTCAAACTTGATACCACTCGCCCGCTTCGCTTGCTAGGATGCTGCGCGACAGCTTAGTACCTCAGGATAGCTCAAGTATTAAACAGTAAATTTCTTCATGCTTATGGTTGCTACGCGACCAGGTTGGCTAGCTACACCAGGCCTCGAAGTTAACCTTTTGCGGAAATGGTTATTTTGTATTAACAATGGTCCATACAGATTACATTTAATGGCCAACAGTTGTAATACTGGAAGTGCTAAGCGGCGTTTGGTGTTGTATAGGAATGTGATATTATTTCTACCACAAATTATACAAATATTCACATCTAAATTCTTGTATATAAATTATTTCAAAAAAATTATTGTCAAACAAAGCTGTAAAATGACACTGATACTTCATGAAATAAATGGGATTTCTGGATACTAAACGTGGCCATCGAAATTAAGGCCTGAATGTTAGATGGTAAAATGTTTGCCAGATTTATTGTTCGCGGGGCGCTCCTTGTCAGTGTTGCTCCGCAGGACAAACTGATGTATCAGAGCCTGAAGTTGTAATAGCAGGCTTTCGCTTCATTACACGTTGATGCAAGCGATCAAAGATACTATCGCAGAGCTAACTTCGATGGAAAGGAGCTTACAGCTTATCTTTCCCAACAACGAGCTGGAATCACTTATGAACCTGCAAGTTCAATTGAAGTCCTTCCTACTGCATCTTTACACTCATACTTACGTATTCTTGGTTGGTTTCCGAAATATAATACCGGATAGCAGCGGGAAGATGTACCTGGGGTGATCATGTAAATATTCGGACAAGCCATAAACTGATTACACAACGGATATAAAAGTTACGAATATTCAGTTTAACCAAGGTAGAAGAAGTGGGATCACTAGCACTGGTAATTCAGCTCGTTTGTTCATTTCTGATGATCTTCCTTTTAAAACAGAGCTCTCCTTTTGAACCTCAAGAAGATGTTAAAATCAGAAATTTTTCATGCAAAAGTTTCTGCTCTACTTCGTGTAAAAAAATGGCTCTCAGAACATCAATGTTAGTACCTTCAAGGTGCTATATGAAGAAATATATCTCCTTCTGTTAGGTTATTACCCCTGGGTTTCAATAACTACCACAGTGCATAACTTTCTAGCACCTACATATCAATTTATAGAACTGAATGATAATCGTGGCCTTAAGATATCCTCTGAAGGAGGTTTGGAACAGGCACATATGCTAATACGCAGCTTTAGTAAGTATCTATCGCGAAAATCAGATTTTCATTCAAAAGTGAAAAGACATATTCTCCCGAACTACGATGAAGGATAGCCAGTACTCAATGAGAAGTTTCGTAAGTGTCTCAAATATATGAAATGTGAAGAGGTAGGACACCAACGAGGGTGTAAAGCAAACTTAAACTGCGACAGTTCAGTATTGATTCGATTGCCAAACGCTTGCTAGAAGTCACTGATAATGTTTAACGAATGTAGTAACATTTATGATAAGTTAGATTGTATTTGTGAATCATGTGAATAATAGTTGATTAAGACATTACATTAACATAGAAACATTTTAGCTTGACAAACCATAGTAACCAAAAGCATAGAAGGGAATGTTAGTATTATTTTGGTTTCGCTGGACTTTGCTGAACAAATATTTATAGAATAGTTTTATATTTGATAGTGTGACATGCGTGGAATACCCTGAATAGTGCGAGAAATTGCGAGAAAGTGTTGTCCGCAACAAATTATGGTCGCATTATTCATATTATATAACCAATAATTATGCTATATCATCACAAAGTTTAAGTATAGAAAATTAATGAAAATTCCCATAAATCAGGTTTGAGCTATAAAAGTAACATTAAAACTACACCCAGTATACGTTTGATAGTATTTTCAAGCTTGAAATTCTATTTATGGGAATTTAAGTTGGGTGAACAAAATATGATTTCAAAAGGCCCGAAAATTAATATCATTTGGTGAGACTTTGAGATAGTACAACACTCATATAAGTTGATTCAGCTAAAAAGCAAAGATTTGGGTACACCTACGTACATATTTCTGATCATTCTCAATATATGAATTGACAAGATTGAATTATGAAAATTTCCCCTATTGGAAACGAATAACCCGCTGTGCCTCAGCCAATTGGATAGATGGTTGAAATTTGAACTACAAGTACCCCTCAATAAGCCATACTATCTGTCGTCATCACTTACCAAATGCAAACTCATCATGGGATTATACCGTCATCATGACTGTAGAAGAAATATTTAATGCCCTAAACTAAGGGATTTTGCTTAGTAATACAGGGGCATTCAATATATACTAATCATCCTTTATTTTTAATGTAATAGCAGTTCTAAGTTTGTATTTCTCAGTGCAATTATATAGAACCATATTTCAACTTTCTAACAAAACTTAGAGAGAGTTGATCACTTAATTATTTCCCAAGTTTCAGTTATTTTTAGAAACATACATTTTTCATAGCTTCTTGTCCGAATTTTTAGAAACTTGAACAACGAACGTACATCAAATTTCGCATCATTCTCGAAATCTCTCCAAAGTCTATTCATGACGAGTTAGCAACGATATGTAGAGAAGATACTTTATCGTATTCAACTATCAGAAGGTGGGTGAGCCTATTTAGGGAAGGTAGGACCTCTGTCCAAGACGCCCCTCGTCCTGGAGTACCAAAACTGGCGACCAACAATGACAAATTGAGTGAAGTAAAGGAATATGTCGAGTCTTTTCCGCATTCTTCGGTTGAGGGGGTAGCTAACTATGTTAGCATTTCAACGGGAAGTGCACACACAATTCTGAACACGGATTTAGAACTGAAGAAGGTCCAAATGCGATGGATGCCACATTGCTTAACTTTTCCACAAAAGGCCGCGAGACTCCAAATGGCTAAGGAAAACCTTGAAATTTATGAAGGGAGTGACCCTAGACGGTAATTAGAGATAGTAACAGGAGATGAAACATGGATACAATTCAAACCACTGATCAGAAAGCAAGATGGCACGGTATGGCTAAAGAAGGGAGAGGTACCTCCAACTGTTTGTGTGTCCGACTTCCGTGCCCCGAAGTTCTTGTACCGCATATTTTTCGATGACCTAGGTCCTGTAGCCCAAATCCCTGTTCCCAAAGGTCAGACACTCACAGGACAATTTTACGCAGATGTGGTGTTGCCTGAGGTCGAAAAACATTATCTTAAGCGTCGTCCAAAGACTGGAACTCGTGGTCTCAAAATTTTGAAGATAATGCTAGACCGCATAAATCTTTGGCTGTAAGGCAAAAAATTAAAGATATGGGTATGCACGAAGTTCCACATCTACCTTACTCCCCTGATATAGCCCCATGTGACTTCTGGCTGTTAAGAAAACTCAAAGATAACGTCTCCGGATGCGAATTTGAGGATCGGCTCAGCCTTGGTCGGGTAATTTACAGATGCCCTGAAGTCATACCCAAGGATGTGTACAGGAAGACGTTTGAAAATTGGATTAGAAGGCTAAATTTAGTTGTAGCGTATAAAGGAGACTACTTCGAACATTCATAGCAAAAATCACCAACTTACAGAAGTATTTATAGTTTTAGTATGGTATGATTAGTATTTATTGAATTCCCCTGTACTTAATGTAACTTGAGTCACTAAGCTGTCACGCAGCGACCTAGCAATGGAAGCGCACTAGTAGATATGGATAGTTGTGACAAAAGCAAAACACAATTGCTTGATTGTTTAATTATGTATTAATTTTCGGGATATTCGTTTCACCCTAATAATTTCATACACAAGTATAATCAATAATCATGTTATCTATGTAATGTCACTGATAGTATCTATTCCACTGATTTTGTACAGGAATTTTAGTAATCACATAAATACTTTTTATATATTCAATATACGTTTCTTTTCCTTATTGAATTATTTCCCAATTCGGTGATTACAATTACATTTCTATTGCGCAAATTCTAATGCATTACGAAATAATTGTTGCGCGACAATGATCTTAAGCAGCAGCAGAGGTTGTTAAGAAACCATTTTCTGAACATACATATCTATTCATCTTAATATAATAAGTTAATTCACTTCCGTACTTGACTTAAAAAATACTTAGTTTCGTAAGAGAAACAAAGTAAAACCTTTTATATAGTTTTAAGAAATAATAACACAATAAATGGATTTAACTTGTTTAATTTCAAATATCTAAATACTTAGTTTTACTATGTAGTGTTTCAAAATCTAAGTAACAGCTAAGTTTGTACTTATTTTTCCTTTGTGATCACCAACTTAGTTTTTACCATATAATGTTTTAAAAACTAATTATATACTTAGTTTCTGGTGAAAACAAAGTAATAACTAATGAATTACTCAGTTTTACCAATACTTAAGGTTGAGTACTTTAGTGAACACGACCCTAGATTTGCATCTATTAGTGTTGGATGTGAAATTTTCTGAATATGATGAGATTTTTGGAAGTTTTCTAATACAAGTATATAAATTTGGAAACCCTCAATTTCGGTCTTCCTGACACTCAAAGTTTGTTTCAGCGAGCTAAAATAGTTGAGATCAGTATCATAAATGTCCTTTTCACATGTAGTAAATCGGCTCTGTAGATTTCACAGTATGGTTACAATTTTCCTAGCATATATGTAAAATTGTAAATGTAGCTATGAGTAATCATAGGTACTTGTTTGTATTTAATCTTTATCTTTGTCAATCAAAAATTGAATTAACTTTTGAGATTCCTTATATATAGCTGAGCTATAGTGTAGTATATTCTTTTCGAATACAAAAACCTCATAACCGCATTCGAAAAGATGACATTCATTAATCCAAAAATTGACCTTTCCTCGAACATAGAAAACTAATACATAAAAACTGTACTATAGTATAGCTGAGCTATATAAAAGTTATTTGTTAACTTTTACCTTAAACTACATCAGATCAATAAATTTATTAAACATACTATGTTATTTTCCTACCTATTTCAAGTTCAGTGCACTCCATAAATATATACTGATGATTTATGCTAGTAAACCTGTTGCCATAATGAGATATAATATCACCTAAGATATATCTCATTCGAATCGACGGATCCCATTTCATATAGTGGAAAGAAAATATATCTGTCCGCATCCGTGCGGGTCTACAATCTCAATAAATAATTGCCAAATATTCATCTAAACAGAATATGCTAATGACATTTTTTGAATTTTCAACTGATAGATGCAACTACAGGACTTAAATAACATTTCAAAACTATTTAATTTCTTCTAGGCCGTCATTACTAAACAGTCCAAGAAAGATTTGTGTGCACGACGATGCTCTTCATTAATGGTATAAACTGTTTAAATATAGGAAACGAGTCCCATTAATCATTAGATAAATCTTTAAAACAATTTTATTATATCTATAATAATTCCTAAAGTAGGTGGTTATTTTCTATTGTAGTTAGTGTTGAAAATGTTCTAAAATATGTCTAGTTAAATCCTTAGAAAATCGTACATTGATTCGTATTTGAAACTTTGCCTATACACCATATGGCACTGTCCCATTTTTATTTTATTGACGGGCATTGCCCTCCCATGATGGTACTGTTGGAGCTTATTTCCGAAACATTTAATGCATTTTCGTTATTTTTTTATAGCTATAGCTGATATTTACAAACAGAATATACAAATATAGTTAACTGCATTGTGTCGTCATCACTTTGATTGACCACAATTATATAGGTAATTAACCTATTCATCCCAAACTGTTGCCATCTATTTTACCTTTATGAATTGTGAATTTGGTACTAGATATACCTATTTAGGCAATAATTTCTGTTAGGTATATCTAGGATCCAATTCACAATTCAAAATGGCACATATCGAGGGTAAGAATATTTCCATGTACTCTAATAGCCCAATGTGAATTTGTTAACATTAAATTCACAAAATCTATCCTGATCCCAGCCTACCGCTGTCGAACAAGTTATACCTTGTCCAACACCGCTAGGCTTCCTGAGTCTAGTTTCGACACACCTAGCCTTTAAATGACCTTTTAACGTGACTTTACGTGGTCATCCCTGCGATCATCTAATTTGATTATTATTTCCTTATTTAATCACATAAATAATTTCATCATTAATTTTTCTGGTAGATGTGTACTACAATGCATAATATATCGTTAGGATACGTATATCACAGTATTTTGCCAAGTTAGGTATATTAAGATGGTCAGCGATTTTTCAACTATGATAGTCTAGTACAGTGATTCACAACCTTTTTGCAAATGCTGCACACTTATTTAACAAATACTGACCGGAAAATGTGGGATTTTAGGACGTCAAACGATGCTGAAATTTCGTTTTCAGTGCAGGAAATGGTTGAAAGAGTTGGAATAAATTTAGTGTTGCATTCATTACCAACCTATTATTCAACCTTAATCAGTTATAGTATCGAAATTGGGTTATTTTTGTTTATTGAAGCAGAAATTTTGGAAGTGATAGGTCGTATTTTGCGCTAGGTAACATATCATAGAGTTATGCTTCGGCCTTTCCGGGCTATTTTGAAAGTGAGAGAGCTTCGCACTCTCAGTTATGTGGAGAATTCCCTCCCAAATCAAGTCATATATTAACTTCTATCACGGACTACTATATTACACGAACGTGACAAAGCCAAACCACAGTCAAAACTGCATAGGTTGAACATTGTTTGACATATACAGAATGCTTTCCTATCGCATAAACATTACTTTATACCCAAGTAAATGTATTACAGATATGTAGAATGTCATGTCTGTAAACCAAAAGCAAAAAGATAATCAAAATGTGCCAATTTCTTTGCTTAGTAACCGTTATTACCGATTTATAGCATTTACCCGATTTCCTACCCTTATAGTACATGTTAATATGATATCTCCTACGATAATTACGCAATCCTGAATATTACCTATATGCCTTTATTGATGACTATGCAATTGTCCTTGCAGATATCATATCCACTTTCTAGACATCCTGTATCGCTATGGGAAGAATATTCCTTAATACTTTCAAGCGACCACTTATATGGCAGAATACTTTCACTTGAATGCGATTATTGACATAACAATAGGTCAAATTTTACAAATAACTTATATATAGCTGCTTTTTGTGTATTAGCTTCCTATCTTCGAGGAAAGATCATTTTTTCAAATTAATGAAGTCACCTTTTCGAATACGTGTATGGGATTTTTGTATTGCAAAAAACTATACTTTACTTAGCTCAGCTATTTAACTGGAATCTCTTTTATTTATCCTGAAAGTTTTTGCAGTTTATGTATAAATATGTGTCCTTTTATAGTGGCTGAAAATACAATCTAAATATTGCCAGACTGAAATCGCTAGAATTTGTTATACACTAGATATTTTCAACATTGTTGAGTCATGAATTGCCTTATTTTTTCGACATTGGCTCGGTCATGTCGTTCTCAATTTCAAACTAGATAGCTCTACCCTCTCAGTATTGTTCTAAATCAAGTCCCAGATCAAATATTCAAGTAGCTTCTTAAGTTCTAAAAATGATGTCTTTTAATCTATATTGAATACAGAGAGTATGCTAATTTCTAATTAGGGAATAATGCCTACATTTCGCAAGTATTTTCCAACTTTGAGAGAATTCAGTCTATTAATTAGCCTGATTTCACTGACAATTATCAATAAAACATTTATATTGAAATTATATAACAATGAAAAACCTTTTGGCAAATTTCCACCAATTGTATAAATATACTCCCATTTTGTGTTTCTTTTGGGAATATCTGCCAAATGCCGATTTCATTTACCATTTCTATTGAAATTGTAGCGGAAATGAAGTCTCTGCTTTCTCTATTAAGGATATTATAGGTAACAATAATTACCAAGGAGCTTATTGCGGACGTTTTCTTTACTACCTACCACCACTCTTTTGAATCTACCCTCACTATTTCGAACATCACCCTTCCAATAGCACTAACAATTCGTTCGATTTGTAAGAGCTTGTTTAGAGATAGAACTAGAGTCAGAATCAGGAGAAAGTGGCATTTGTTGGACATATATTTGCTTTTGCTTACTGAAATAGTTTCTGTCATCGCAATTACCAAATTTCTCACAGTAGTATTCTGTTTAACTGTTTTCATCAAACGTAGTAGACTATTATATATAATTTATTTCTCTTTGAATGTGTCAAGATCATATCAGGACCTTGTCTTAATGTATCTTCTCTCAAGTTTGTGTACCTCTAGTTTTGTATCTTTTAAGTCTTCAGTGTACGACGTACAGAAGTGGTAACTGGTCAAAGTTTGAGTATCCAAGTCAAATTCTTGGATTAAATTGGAGTTATCCCTATTCCAATTGACATCCTCATGGACAGTATCCTGTTCAGAGCCAAATTGGCACGATTGAGATCATTCCTGAACCGTTCTATATTTATTCCTTTTAATATTCTAAATTTGACTGAGACATTCATCATTCACGAGCCGATAGTATACACCACATAAGAGTGATCCCTGGTTTTCCGAGGAAACATTAGTCGAAACGATATTATCACTATACAAGCATTTTCATAGTAACGAGGTCTGACAAATGACCAAAGTGATGAATTGGAACTTTTACATGTTGGTGTAAGTCGAAAATATCAAGAAGAACCCTAAATTGACTGGCTTGTGGATCTGATAACGACTCAAAATGTATAGTGAAATCACTATCCAGAATAATCTTTTTGCGAGTTGATTATACTTTCCATTAATTGGAAAATCTAATAGAAACTGACTGGAAGTATTTGTTTTTCGAAGTACAGGGTGTCTCAAAAGTTTTTTCACCATTAGTATTTCAATATATTTGAACAGAAATCAGTCTACCTCATTTACTACCTACCCATTTATTTTAGCATTGTCAATTTATAGTTGATTAATGTTCTCAACCATGAGTAGTATCAAATATTTAATTTTGTGATTCATTTTGCGATACTTTGTATAATTATCAAATTTCAATATTATGGATGTCAAAATGACGAGATTATCCATCCGCGAGAGAGCGATAGGTGTGCTACTAGCTGGTTCCAGTCAAAGAACAGTTGCTGACACACTTGGAGTCACAATTCGAACCGTAAAGAATTGGAACAAAAAGCAAAAAGCTGGAGAAATGCTCAATGACAAGCCTCGTTCTGGACGTCCGCCGAAACTTTCCCGAGTCCCAAAAATAATAATTCGAAAATCCATAGGCAAACGATGGCATTCAACTCGGAAATTGGCGAAATATATTTCAAGTAAATATGTTGCTATTAGTAAAGATACTGTTCACCGTTATTTACACAATTCTATTGGGGCTAAAGCGTATAAACGGCCATCAAGCCCTAAATTGACGGAAGTACAGAAGTCTAAAAGGGTCAAGTTCTGTCTTGAGCATAAATCTTGGACTTCACTTGATTGGGAGCGAGTTTTCTTCAGTGATGAAAGTCCCTTTGAGCTTTTTCACCCTACAAATTCACAGAATGATCGGGTTTGGGACGTCAGTTCGCGTAATATCACTCCAGTCGAAACGGTCAAAAATCCTCCAAGATTAATGGTCTGGGGAATGATGAGTCATCGTGGACTATCAGAACTCCATCTAATCTCCCCAAGACATTCTGTGAATGCGGACTATTATATCAATGAAATACTGGCTAAGTGCTGTCTCCCTACCTATAAACGTAAGAAGATGAGAGGGCCCCTGACTCAGAGGAAATTGTATCGAAAGATATCCGACACTTTTTTTATGCAGGATGGAGCCCCTGCTCATACTGCTATAAAGACACAGAAGTGGCTTTCTGATCATTTACCAGGATTCTGGGCGAAAGATATATGGCCTAGTAACTCGCCAGATTTGAATCCTATAGAAAATCTGTGGGCCATTATGCAGGCAGAGCTGGACAAGAGGAAGCCCGCTACTAATCTAAAACAACTCGCGAAAATCTTGGAAAATATCTGGAGTGGTATTAGCCCATCGATTCTCCAGAATTTAATCGATGGAATGCCAAACCGCATTAATTCTTGTATTGAACTTAACGGTGAATACATTGGCAAATAGTCTAATGATTCTTTACAATAAATACAATTTACTGGCTTGATGAATAAGGTGAAAAAACTTTTGAGACACCCTGTACAAGCCAGAGGATAAATTGAGATTATCCGGCAAATTAAATTTCCAGATGATAAAGTTAGGCACTCAAAAGAAGTATAAGACTGACCTCTACTTAATTTCACACTAAAACTATTCCTATATATTATAACTAGTCCTCCACCTGGCAAGGCTCGTGAGACTTTCGAATTTATAGTGCGGAAGTAAGTCGCGTTACAGACTCAGTAAGAATTAATTGGCCTGATAATCCACGTCTCCGATATTGTAAAATATCAATATTATTAGAAATGACTTTATCTGAAATAGAATTATCTATGTTGTTGACAGAGAGAGTTTTCCTATAGCAAATCTTATTCTATCGCCTACCTCTAGCCTTTCTTCGATATAGATCAAAATATATATCATAATAGTCGGAACCATTATTTCGGATAAAAATTAAACCACTCTGTTAACTAAGCAGCCATGAGGCGCTTACAAATCCAAAAATAGAGAACCGACAAAAATATTATACAGTCAAAGATTAATATGTAGTGACTGGGCTCTACGCCTCCGTAAATATTTGTTTGAAAGATTTGCTAAGTTATTAGTAGAATCCAATTTGTGTAATATTCTTTGAGGAATTTTGTGTAATTGTCAGTTAGCACTAGAGAAGGTGTAAAAACCTTCTATGATTGAGGCCCGATCACATTGTATTATTACCCTATATATAGCTAATACTAGGGAGTTCAATAGTCTTGCGGGTGATATCATAAAACAGGGTGCAAACACTATACACACTAATTCACTAAATTATTTATTCAAAGTAATCCCCTCCTGCAGATACACAAAGTTTTAACCTGTCCACCCACTTGTAAAACACATTTCTGTACTCTTCTTTGTGGATGGATTTGAAATCTTGGTACAGGCCCATTCCGAGTGCTCGTAATGTGTTAAAATCTTTGCCTTGAAGGTAGATTTTCAGCTTGGGGAATAACCAAAAATCACAAGAAGCTAGGTGTGGAGAGATGGCGGATGGGATGTAGTTCTAACCCTTCTACATCCAATAAATTTTTGGTTAGCTTAGCTGTATGAGAACTGGCGTTATCAATTAAAATCTTCATTCATCTAGTTCGGTTTTCGGGAGGTACTTTTCTATATTTTTTATCAAGTTTAGAAGCACTTGTTTTGTAAAGAAAGTAGCAGTAACAGCCTTGCCACACTCACAAGGTAATTGCAAGATAATTCCATGGCTATTAAAGAAGATGGTATACATAATCTTAGGTTTTCTGCATTCGAGCCTGGGAATTTTCGCCGGTTATCCGTCGCCCCTCATCCATGATCATTCTTATACTTGCTATATGGTGTTGAATAGTATACCCACGTCTCATCACCAGTAATATTCTCTGTTAGGCATCTAGAATCGCTGTTCTCATAAGTTTCTAAGAGTTTCATGGGAATATTCAGTCGTACCAACCTTTGATTCTCACTAAGCTTATGCGGGACCCATTTCCCACAAATCGATCGGTAGCCAAGCTCAGTCGTCAGAATTGTATGAATAGCTCCAGATGATTTTTCCATACTATGTTCTAACTGATTGACAGTAATACACTTGTCTTCCATGACAGTAATTTCAATGGGTGCGATATTCTCTGTTATGGTGGCGGAAACTAGTCTTCCAGATCGAGGGATATCTGTGACATCAGCATCACCAGACCTAAAACAGGCAGCTCATCGCTCTACAGTAGATCTGGAAGTGCAATCCACGTACAATATCTCCTGTAACTCGCTGAAGATCTGTACGGGCTGGAACTTGATTTGTGCGAAACCCTATGTAACTCGCCATTTGAGGTTGAAATTATCATCCTTTGAAGCCATAAATTGAACAGTAGGTATGAATTTACTACGCCTAATTATCTCAGAAAATCACAATTTGTTTTGAATAATCTTGTAACTTTCACTATATGGAGTTTAACTCTATGGGCTTAAAAATATCAAAGTTAGATATACTACTTAACTAGTTTCTGAGATATAACATAAACCGCAAGTCTTATTTGAACACCCTGCTACTCTCCGATTCAGAAATAATTATCCTGAGAATTTTAACTTCCGTTCTAAGCTAAATTTAATACGCGTATAACGTATAATACATATAATACTTTATACTTCTTAGAACGTGTTTACGTCTAGGGACGTATTACACAACTTAAATTCCAATCATTTCGGTTAGGGAAACATGAAGTATGCACATGTAGTCTCCAGTGGAGATGGCACATATTGTTAAGCTTCTTGCATGTATCGGAAACTGAATAATGTATGGCACCTTTAATTTTACATGGATGCTTAGTTTACTATTCCACACAGTCTATCACTAATCGACGTGGTGTCTCCTCTCAAATGAATGATCAACCCCTCTCCCAAGCTATGAATTGAGAGTCTGATATCAAATACTGAGTGGAATAGGAAGTTCTCATTACCAGATTCTAGGATTTTCAAAATGAGTTACTTTTTCTTTCTAGATATTTCTATAACTTGGTATCTTAATCCACATACAATATATGCGCCACCACTACATTAGGTAATCACTACATCATACTCTTTAGAAGAATGTTAATTTGTCCTTAGAGTTACACCATAAGTGGAATATTTTTAAGTTGTTTAATACATCTTTCAGTGAGGGAGTATTACGTATAATTCGTATTATACGTTCAATCTACAATTTTGGTGATTTAACTTCTATTGGGCAGATTTATGTTATTAATATTTTGCTTAGAATCAGAAGTTATCGAATTGTTATTGAGAAATCTCTGGTTAGTTGACCTATTTATATGATACTTGATAATTATGTGATATATGCACAAGTCTAAAAAATGTTAATATCTCCTATTTCGAGATTAATCTAAGCGTATAATACCTTCAAATAGATCAAATATGCCATTTTTAAGACGTTTAATACGTTTTCCACGTATTATACAACTTAGATAATTTTCTTCAGGTTACCAAAGTGAAACTTGCCAATTAATCCTATATTAGATTGCTATTTAACCATATCCTGAGAAAACAAATAGGTGAGTAAATGTCAACGATTGCTGGTTAGCGTCTGCACAAGATCACTTCCATCCATTTCCAGATAATATTCATGATAAAACAGATAACGAATTTATCGATTGTTAAGAAGTTATTATGCTACAATGTATAGGTTGTCAGCTTGATAATTGCCTCGTTCCGGTGGCGGTATATATCCTTACCCAGATTAAGTTACTTAATTATTGCTCATCTAATTTCAGCTTTATCAATATCTTCAGGAAATGCTTTATCTGTCTCTTCTTCATTTCTATTCACTTGAGAAATTGTATTCGTCATTTGACTTGAAAATTTAAATTAGATAAACTCGAAACACATGACACTATCGTTTCCCCTGAAAGACTTGTAATCATCTTATGCAGTTGGTTATAGGCTCGCAGACCTCCTGCCAATAATTATAATTCAAAATTCTTAGGGCCATGTTAACTCTAGTTGGTTGAAGACGCCAGTTTGCGGACCACTGTTCTTATTGGTGAGCACTTAATATCAACCAATTTCTTTGTAACTAACAACCTTTAAAACATCTAGATTAATATTTATCCTATATGCTATAATTGGATCTCCTATAGAGTTGGTGTTATTTCTGAGTCCGGTCAAATTCTGACTTCCGGATACCCTCCGGTCCGGCGCTGCTCGGATAAGAGAGTTTCGAGTTTGCGTTATTATACCCAGTAAATATGATTTTACAACCTGACACATCCTGCATCCTTTGTTCAACATCCATAATCAGTGGCCACGCCTTATGTATGGTAGGCTATGATTCTGTATATGTGTAATAATTGGTGAAATGCTAGATAACTACCATACCCTCTAACTGTATTTCAACACAGCTGCTTGGAACTTTTTCTTCAAAAAGTTCCAACTTAGGTATTGTGAATACTAAAATTATTTCTTAGATTTTATATCTATCAAAGTTTGTTATAGATTTTGTATCTATCAAAGTTATTCCTCCTGATATATTGTCAATTCTCTATTTCTACCACTTGTGGCACATACGTCAGGGACTAAATTCTCGGATATCTTCACTAATGGCTTCAAATATATTACCAAAACTTTTTGCACATATAACACACTTTGCGTAGATTTCAAAACTGAATTACTATTTTGATCATTTTTCCCATACCTTTGTCAATATTTGATTTCCAATGTTGATAGTTTGTAATCTAGTCAGCGTTGTTGACACTTAGGAAATTGCTAACGTATAACGTATTCATTTTTCCCATTTCAATATGCCATACCTATATTTTCTATATTGTTTCACCTTTTCAAATAATTTCACATGTTTTATAAATTTTTGGTCAATAATTCTTTATGATTGCCAGTGTATACAGAGGATATTTATGTAGTTTATTATATTATAGGGTGTCCCAGGAATTTAATTTTTTTGAAAGGATAATGTTCAACTTCATATTCTGGTTACTATAAATGCAAAAATTCATCCGACGAAAATTTCATTACAATCGGACGTCGTTTAGAGTCGTGCAATTTACTGTTATATTTCTATGTGGATTATTAATGTACATTTCTAAATATCCATGGTCGCGCCAATTGATTTATTAATAACTTTCTAATATGGTGGATATCCTAATTTAGTGCTCTAAGGGTGTTTTTTTTTTTCTGAAGAAAATTCATTTTCAAAGTCATGAATGTTTAGTTATTGAGATTTCAGAGAGAAAAGTTTTTAATCGATGATCATTGCCTATTGAGGTAACTAACAATTTTCCCTACCTATGCCTCAAAAACTAAATAAGTTATCATTTGGAAACGGATTATCTTCAGACATGAAACGACCCTTAGAGTATCCGACTGGTTTCATCACAATATTCCAAATTGCCATTTACTAATTCAAATCGCGAGGCAAATTGACATTCGAAAATTTTCAATAACAGTTCACATACTATTGTTATTATGGTAATTTAGCGACCCCTAACCGACTTCCGATTGTACGTATTTTTCATAGGATTATTTTTACATTTAAAGGAATCATAATATTATTGTATAATTCTGATCTTTTACCCAATTGACTCTATCAATTATATTATTCTTAAAACCCATTACCCTATTGATGATATATTTTAGATTGTCTATCCTAGAGAGGAGTTTCTAGTTGTTAAATCTTTGCACCAATCCTCGCAAGCATTGCAGTGGAAGGCTCACGATTCTTTAATATTGGAAGTTGATTGGGGCAAAAAGTGTCATCTTATTCTTTCTGGTTCCGAAAATGGTTTTGTAAAAATGTGGGATTCTTTCGGCCAACTCATTCTAACTGCAAAGATTCGCGATTCACCAATCTCTGCATTATGTTGGTCACCTAATGACGAAGGATATGCTGTTGGAACCTTTAATCAGCTCAACATTTACCACCAATATGGGTGGTTGATACATTTGGAACGTTACTCAGACCTTGGATATATCAATAAAATAGGTTATATCATATTTTACTATAGATTTCAGGGTTGATTCAGGTTACATTCGCATAAATACGATCACCAACATAAATACAATCTATAAATAATAGCCATCGAATCCGATTACAGGTTCAATTATGATCTCTAAACAATTTCCGAGAGATTACTTTACGATTCCGAATATGATTCAGTTTACCATTACTAAATATTTAGAATTCAATTCCAGTTCCATTTCTAAGGTTAAATATGTATTTACTATTGGAAAGTATCGATTTCAAAATATTTTTAGTATAATTATATTCTATACCCCCAGGATTTCTTTCTTCTCAACCCTTTTGGCCAGATCATATCATTACATATTAGACATTTTTTGTTATTTTCGAATGGGCCTTGTCGAGTTCATACCTACCATCCTTTGTCAATCATATCCCAGGAATCAGTGAACTATTAGCCCGGACAGTAGAAATTTCTACTGATTTATATTTATAAGCGGATTAATTCTAATATTTTAACTCGCTCGAAAGATAGTTGCACATGTATTTGGTCACCCAAAAGCCATTGAAACCATCAACGATTTTATGCTGGCATTTAGGAATTCTCCTCATCCAATTGATCTTGATTTCTATCTAAGTGTTTGAATTTATAATTTTTATGCAATGATATAATAATTGATTCATTTTGTTCAGATTAATTGCTGGATCATCCATTCACTATTTCCCCAAAACCTGGTTACAATGGAACGCCTCTAGCTCTTAATATTGAATTATAGGTTAATTCGTGACCCACGTAATATAAGGCCTGACTGTTCATTTGGATTATGGATTACTTAATGTGCATACATTGAATATGATATGTTGAGATTTATACCATAATTTTGGCAATAAACATACAAACGGTAGATGGATGGTGATCATATTATACACTACAAAGAAAATCTATAAATACAGAAATAAGACATGCTAGGGCAACAAAGAGACTCCCAACACCAAAATTACTTATTATTTTGATTTGGATTTGGTGTATTTAAGAGAGTTATGCGAGGTTTCAGTTAATGTCCTTTTCAATGAATTCATGTTCTTCACTTTGTTAGCTAGGATGCAGTTGGTTGCTGAAAAATTAATCTTCTCTAAGATATTCCATCCTATTGGTCACAAGTAGGGTATTTGTTTCTCCAAAAACTCAGTTTCATTACTTTCGATTACTTTTAATGTCAAGGAAACTAAGATCTTCCGAGATGGGCTTGCTAATAAAAGAGATTGAAGATGTTAGAATCCATTTCGATCCTGGAGTATACCTTCCACAAAATTACAACTGCTTCAAGTACTGGAGCTGAAGGCCAATTAAGGCCTCCTCTGCCAACCGAACGTCTTAAACCATAGATGGGATCAGTTAAATCTAGTTCGAAAGTATCTTATTCAACAAGACTTGACAAACACTGAGAGAAAATATTGTCCACCTCTTCCATATCACTTACGCCAGAAGAGTGAGTAATGCCTCACTTAGAATAGAAAGCACTTTTGAAGAATTAATGAAACTATAATCGGCAATAAAGGCTAAAGATTGAACGAGGGAAGTATCAAGTACGATTGGTGTCTCCTCTTCATTGAACACTGTTTTAGTAGTCTAAATCGACTATTTTGTCATCGCTAGATTCTTCGGAGATTGAAAATGACTTTAAAAATTCTTTAATGAGACTGACCTCTCACCCAGAGTACTAGAAGAGAGCAACTTCAGAATTGCAGAAATTTAATTAGTCTTTCACTTTGCGAAACATGGCAAAATGTACACATTATACTGGGCATCGCTCATCATTCGGTAAATCCCGAACTGATGTTCGATTGGGTCGTTCTGAATGAACGAACTAAGAACAGGCAAAACCACAGTTTTTGCTAAGATGGTTCACTATCCCTTCAAGGACAATACACGAATGGCGAAATCTGGTAAAGGTTTGTGCAGAGTTTTCCGTGTTTTTGGGGTGAAGTTCTCCATTCATCAAGCCATTTCACAATATCTGAAAGATATACAAACCGAATGTCATTACTCTGTAATGGCAGAGTAAGCTCGTCATTTAGACGGATGTCTTTATTATGTCTATTAATATTGAAGATCTTCCATACCTTACAAATTAGGCTAATGAACTGAGCTGTTCCTGAAACGTGACCATATTTAGAAACATGGACTCTTAAAGCTGCATCGGCTGAGTCATCAAATATTCAAAGTGCTAAATTGAAGACAAAGTATAGCGTTCTTATGTAGAAATAGTCGCCGAGATATTTTTGCAATGAGCCATCAGGTTGAGGCATATCCATTTCAGTCATGACATCTTCAGGACAAAAGTTATTAGAACAAACAAATACCTTTTTAGATCTTCAATATCCTCCATATGCTGAGCACGGAGCCATTTTTCTCTAAGTTCAGAGTTTGAGAGTAATCTGAATACTGGTGTATATGGCTCCCTGAATAATTATTCCGGCATCCAGGTGCAGAGCAAGTGTTAGGCATGAAGGCTAATCAGTGGTAAAATGTAAAATCATAAGTAACAAAGGCTAGAGAATATAATCTCTGGCTAATTATATATATATATATGCCTATATGGGAGAAGTGATTCAAACAAATTTCAGTAATTCAGATAACGCAGGTCAACAAAATTTAACTCATTTTCTCATCAAGTATTAAATTGACATTTTCTAAGCTAGTTTTTACGCTGAATTCAAATCTGCTTTCAGATTCTTTCCAGCACGTCCAGTTTTTTTCCATCTACAAGTCAACGATTTTTATGTATTTCCTAAATTTTCCTGTTATTTTATGGTAGTGGCTGTCTTTTTGTCTTCTTACATGATAGCCATCTGAAATAAATCAACATTTCGATGTTTTAGATTAATGCCAAGATAATATCAGTTATTATCCTAGCTCTTCCATATAATTATTCACATTCATGCATGTATCAACTACTCACAAACTAAGGGGAAATACATATCCATCTAGGAGTATAAAGGTAACTAACTAAATTAAAAGTGTTGAGAGTACGACTTCCTTTTATATATCTTGTTGGGATTATCTCTGAAGAGCCTCCAACTGTAATCGGACATCATGCCCTCATTCCAGAAACCTTGGTATCGGGTTTCCATCTCCTGTGTGTCTTGGTGGAATCTCTCACCCTGTTCATCACTTACAGTACCAAGGTTCTCAGGGAAAAAATCAAGGTGAGAGTGCAAGAAGTGAAGTTTTAGCGACATGCGACAGCCCATCTTCTCGTATGCGTTAAGCAAGGTTTCTACTCTTTCTCTGTAGTTGGACAACTTCTTGTTGCCCAAAAAGTTTTCACAAACCCATTTGAAAGAATTCCAAGCACTCATTTCTAATTCGGATCATGTCTTCTCGAAATCTGGATCTCTGAATTCTTGTCTGATTTGTGGTCCTACAAATACTACCTCTTTTAACTTTGCCTCGCTTAGTTTCGGAAATTTGCCCACCAAATGCAGATATCCTGCTGAATTTGTTTTGCCCATTGTTTTAACGAATGTTTTCATTAATCCAAGTTTAATATGAAGTGGGGGTAAGAAAACTTTGTTTGGATCTACCAATGGCTAATGCTGTGAATTGGTTTTCCCGACTTCATAGGTTCTCTTCGGCTAATCACATTTTTTATAATGTTCACCAGTTGCTCAGCTGTCCCATAGACATAGGAAACAACAATACTTTGTAAAACCTTGTTGCAAGCCCATCAATAGCCCGATTATCTTAAGATCACCGCAGATATTCCATATATGTGTTCTATACTGTATTGCCTCCAAAACTTCCTGCAAATTGAGGAAGGTTCCTTTGAGATAGACAGAGTGAGCAATTGGAACGCCAAGCTTTAGATTTCCGTTATGCAACAGAACAGCTTTCGAACTGCGTTTTGACGAGTCGATGAAAAGGCGCCAATCAGAGGAATAATGTTCTTGTAATAGGTTTGCATAGAGTCCTTCGATATCATTGCAATAGCACAGTGGACCATCAGTGGTGTAGTATTGAGTGAGATCGAAATTTCGCTTGCGATAGTGGGATACTAGGACATCTTTGTCGAGTGGGTTTTTCTGTTTGAGCCTGGATGCAAGGAGTTCAGCTTTGTCCTTAGATAAGTCTAGATCCCTGACCAGGTCATTCAATTCTCCCTGTATAAATGTTTGTGCTCTAGTAATTCATCTTCGGGACATAATTAGCATCTGTAGAATCTCCATGAACATCTTCCACCATATCAGACCCGATTTTAATTTGCTGTGGCTTGGGAATTGGGATTGGTAATGAAATGTGTGGAATTGGCCTGCGAGCAGAATCCAAGTCTGGGTAAACAAGAGCGTGCTTATTCTTGGCTGAGAATCCTGTAATGTCGATAAAGCAAAAGTAACAATTATCAAGGTGATATTTCTGTTCCCTCCAGACCATGGGTATTGCAAATGGCATTGAAACTTTCCTTTTGTTCAACCAATCACGTAGTCCACTTGAACAAGAAGTGCATATAACATGTGGTGCCCACGACTTGTCTTGGTCACCAAGTGGACATTCGAAGTACAATTTGTAAATATTCTTTAATTGATTTGTGATTGGTCGTCTTTGTGATTTTACCCAAAGAAGACCACAAACGTAACAGAAATTGTCGGGATGAATTCTACAATTACGATGCATGTTTATAATTTGATTTGCTTGAATTCAAATAAGTAAAGTCATTATATTCCAGATAATTGAATCAAAATAGGCATGCTCATATAGCAATTTATTAACTAGGTAACACTATACTATTGAAAAAATGGATATTGGATTTCAGAATAACTAGACGTGCTAGAGAAATTCTGATTCCAGATTCGAGTTCAGCATTCAAAAGTATGCTAAGATAAATGTATGTGATCTCTGATGAGAAATCTTGTTGAGTTGTGCAATGTCAATGTAGCATGTTACAATTATGGATGAATTATACAATGTAATCCATGGTAGGTAATTCTATGCACAATATCCAGGCCTTATATTACTTAGGTCACGGTTGAGGATATTCATACAACAATGATTGAGTTAGTGAAATTGAAATCTATCAATATTTCTAAGGAGGCCTCATATTTTTTGTTATCTTGATTACAGAAAGCAGCTCTATCCATACATGAGCTACTGAATATACGACTATCTATCTTCATTAATTATGTACCCGAGAGCGAGCATGAAAGGAGAAGATTAGTTTCTAATTTTTTGATATATTCTATTTGAAATCTATTAAATATTTATAGCGTGGATTCACTATTACTTGCATCCCCAAATTGCATCCAGAGTTCCTATTGCAACCCGCCCAGATACTCTATACACCCCGCCAATATTTCGTACCAACTAAGAATTTTGTTAGTTGATGAATTATGAAATTTGGAATGTTCATTATTGATCATTTACATATAAAATGATGCCCAATCGACAAGATTTTGTGTCGTTGTATTCAATATTTGTGATTAGGTTATGAATATTAGAATAATGCTAGTGAATCCATTTTTCGTTGCTTTCCCATTGAGAAATGAGAAAATTAATGATTATTTGTTAGTTAGTCTATGTTATTTATTCCTTACAATGTGAAATTAATAGATGCGGGGCTCTTCACCTAGAAACCTTTATAATCGTGATATTCGTCAAAAGTCTCACGATTCTATCATCATATCTACAATTTATTAGTATTCTAGGAAAAGACCAGGGATTCTGCAGTATTTGTACCCGAAATCGTTAGATTCACCTAGATGTTGAGATTTTAGATCCCTTTATGTTTTAAAAAAATTATTTACCGTGGTGTTGCGGCCCTTCATCTAATGCGCCACCCTATATATTGGGTTTGGTAGCCAGGTGGCATCTGGTAAGAATTGCCAGTGCGCCTTTGGTAATTGGGCTTAACCTTGATATTAATAGATCCTTTACCATTAGAAACACATGCCATTGCACTTTAGTATATATAGGGTGTTTCTTATCAATCAGGCTGTCTATTCATTGTTTGTAAATCCACTTTAACCTTTACATCTTACTTGATTCTATAAAGTTATTATACAATTAATCTCATGCATACAAGTAATACAAGGGTTGTTCAATAAATAATGAGACTTTTTTCATAATTCATATAGTAAACCTATACTTATCATAATTGATTATCAAATGTTTCCATAAATTCCCCCTTTAACTGATACATCGTTTCCATCGTTCTGGTAACTTTTCCAGCCCAGTGGTATAGAATTCTTTAGGGATCCCTTTTTCCCACTGTTTTATTTCATACTCCAGCCATTTGAAATCCTCAAATCTCTTCCCTCCAAGAGGTCTCTTCATCTCTCCAAACAGCCAGTAGTCGCTGGGAGCAAAGTCTGGACAATACGGGGGATGAGGGAGGCATTCGAATCCTAAGTCGTCAATTCCAGCTATTGTCTTGGAGCTTACATGGGGCCTTGCGTTGTCATATTGCAGCAATATGCCACGTGTCAACTTGCCTCGCCTCTCACGTTTAATCGCTTGACACAATTTTTTCAATTCGTCAACGTAATAATCACTGTTTATGGTTGTCTTCTCAGGCAAGCAGTCGAGGTATATAATTCCTTCCCTATCCCAAAATACTGTTGCCATTCTCTTCCCTACTGATTTTGCGTCCTTTACTTTGATGGGTACAGGTTCATCACGTCTCTTCCACTGCTTCGATTGAGTTTTGCTCTCTGGTTTATGAAAATGGAACCAAGTTTCATCCTCCCTTTACTATACGATCCAAAAAGTCTTCCTCTGCCTTGTATCTTGAAAGTAATTCTTTGCTAACTCTGGCCCTTTCGCGTATTGTTCCTTTGAAAGAAGTTTAGGGACCCAACGCGCAGTTACCTTCAACATTTCCGGATCTTCAGTGATAATCGAGTGTAGTGTGGCGTTTTGATATACCTACCCTCTCTTCTAACTCTCGCAGGGTTATTCGTCTCTCCTCATTAAAATTGTTTGGACCCTCTCGATATTGCTGCGGATTTTGGGGAGGTCGGACGACCTGGACGAGTGTCATCGTGGAGTTCCTCATCGCCATTATCAAACGTTCGATCCATCTATATATGGTGACTTTCGAAGGACAATCATTTCACGAAGAATGTATGAGCCAGTCTTGCCCTTTTTCCACAGGTACCAAATTATTTGTCGTTTTCTTTCTTTGCTAAAATCCATTGTTGAAAAAAGTGGCCTATACAAATGAAACTTTATAATGAAGAATATGCTAGTAGAGTAAAGAGTATATTCTATCAAAGTTAGACAATCTAGTTAGCCTTGTAATCTGATATTAGCTTAGAGCTGTATTAACAAGAATATGAATTCGATACATTAATCTCATTACTTATTGAAAACCCTTGTACATAGTGTAATTACAAAGGGCTTTCAATTAGTTCGTAGCCCTAGCTATTGCTATTATTGTTTAACCACATGTATTTGCTGTTTGAATAAATTTATAGCTTAGATTTTCATCTATTTAGATACTTTAATTTGTGGAGATTGATTGAATATTTTTTGGGATGCACTGTTTTGACAAAAATTGTCCATCTACAATGTAGAGGTGACAATTTTTGGTGAGTGACATGGATATTTTACGAAATCTGTCCCCCCGACAGTTTATGTAGAGTCTACATAAATTGTTCGGCGGGACAGATTTTGTAAAATATCCTTGTTATTCGCCAAATATTGTCACCTCTACAAATATTGTCCCTTACCGTATATTGTATTGTCATGATCGATTAAATGAAACCTTAGAAAATAATACTAGTGTAATTAATTCTTGAGGTAACATTTTACATTGTTTGTAACAGTATATATGGATTCAACAGTCCATTTGGATTTAACATTCCATTTCAGCTTACATTAACAACAGGTAAACAGACAAACAACGATTGAGATTTATTAATATACAATACAAGTACGTTTGAAGTTAGGTTTTTTGTCCATCGTTTTTGCTATGAAATCAATTTAACAAATAACACTGGGCAACGTTTTTTCAAATTACAATTTCTTCTTCGATGTATTCAAACTATTCTTGCAATTTTTAATGCTGATTTCAAATATGGCATTCATTTGTTATCTACACGCCCAGATTTTTCGAAAGTCAATTTTTCAAATTTCTTTGACTTCAAGGAAAGTATTTATTTGAAAAATGTACCGTAATGTTTTCAAACCCAAAGAACAATCTAAAAGTATATTATTCGAACCCATGTACAACAATATGAGTTCCCATTAATTGTTAATATATTTTTTATTCTGTGAATTTCGTAAGGTCCGTATTTTTTTGATCAAGATCACGGTTTCCGAGACCCGTTATACATATACGTATATCATGCCTTCGATATATCAATCTGGATGAAGTATAAAATAAATGTGGTTGAATTTATGATTGTGATCAGAAGTTTTAAGCAACAACACTATTACTATTTGACTTGGAAATTGTAAGCGATAAACTATTAATCCCTAACAGCTTGAACATGGAACATATGGAATGAAACGCCGTTTTCTTGACATTCGATTGTGAGCTGTGTCGCAATCCCTTTTTAAACACCAACAATAGTCTCCCATCATACTTGTATTCCATTTCCCTTGATATCTTTTCTCCATTTCACAAATGTCCTGATGAAACCGCTCACCTTGTTCCTCACTTAAGGCACCGAGATTTTCAGGAAAATAATTTAAATGCGAATGCAGAAAATGAATCCTTATGCTCATTCTATAGCCAAGAGATTCATAGTTAGCAAGCATTGTTTGGACAAGTTCTTGGTAGTTTTCCGCTTACTTATTTCCCAAAAAGTTTTCTACGACATTCTTGAAAGATGTCCAATACATTTCTTCAATATATTATTATTTTAATATTAAACAATATACAAATGATTCACGTGTTCTAGCTTACGGGTAACACGATCCCATATTGCTAAGTTATAGAGAAACTTTCTTCGATTTTTTCTTTTTACTGACCCAGGTCGCCAAGCACACTATACGATTATACTAATCAGGTCTGAAAAATGCTAATGTTGACCATCTTGCATTTGCTTTATATGATCGATTTCTTTTCATTCGTGACCCATTGTGTCTACACTGTTTGTATTACAGTTCATTACTTTCAAGAATCATTTTCGGTTTGATTAAGTGATGTATATTTAGGTACATATTTTCAAATATAAGATTATATTTTGGATTGTCTCGCAGCATAAGCCACCATTAAGACTATAGAGATCTCTAAGCAAGAAATGGCCACATATTCGAAATTTATTGGATTCTATGAATAATACCCTACTATGCACTATCTATGCTGGAAAATGGCTCGTTACAGAGGAAATATCCTATAGGACAATAATTGCTCTCCAAGCCCCATAAATATGGGATAAAATTGTTGGCATAGCAGATTCCAGAACCTATACCCCATATAGCTCTGAAGTATCTATTAGTAAAACTTACAATTTTTGTTCTAAACCTACCCTACTGCAGTGAGGCCAGGTCATTCCTTGGTTGACCACAGCTATTTTGATCTATACTCTAGCTAACAGAGTTCACGCGGAGTATAATATCTTTTATCATGGTACAATACGAATGTATAAGGTAGAACATGGCCTACATAATATACCTCAAAATATGTCCCCCGAGAAGGCTTGATACGAGAAGGCCGACTGAAAATGTGTTATTATCACATATCTCGAGAAATATATATGATAGACCTTAATTCTCATTAGTCACATAAAGGAAATAGTATCAAAGTATGCATTTCAATTGCGTAAATATGATATCTCATCTTACAGTTTAGCAAAAATTATTCTTAGAACATATACTAACTTTCGAGCTGTATTTAAACCATGTTGTCAGTGTATTTAATGCTTGACAGTTGTATAGAATGACAAAGGCCAAGAGCTAATTTGAAAAGATTGGTTTTTATTATTTGAATGTGAACACATTCCTATGTTGCTAAGGAAATGTGTTTCTGTTTGTTGAGTCTATTTATCAAAAACTATTAATTCTATTACTCTAAACTTTGTACCAGTATTTCCACCATAGTCAACATACTATTCACTAATCAAATAGTTCTTTTGCTTTTGGTTTTCAAATTTGATTATTATGTAATCTATATAGTAAATCTCTAAATATGTGTATAGAATTTCTTAAGAAATTAAGAAGATAAAGTTTATGTTCTTCAGAATCGTATATTGACCAGATACTCTTTTAGTGCTGTATCATCAATATTTACACATCTCAGGATTATATTCAATCTATCCCTTCGCATGGATGCACTCATAATTTGTCTCCTAATGTTCGGATCTTATGAATCTATATTATTCAGATCCTCGCAATTAGCCCAAAACATCAAATAGTATCGTTAACCCAAGGAACGTGTAACTCTTTTCCAATTATTGCGTACATACACTTCTTGCGGCAACTTATTTAGATTAAGTTCTAAATATTCTTCCAATTTCGCGTTGTTTTAGCCGGTATAATCTGTCATAATTCTCATTGAAAAACGAGAATTTGAAATCCATGGGAAAATGTGGTTTTTGGTAAGCTTATAATTAGAATTTAATCCTTTTTCAAATATGTAGTTATTTCTCGTATGAATATAGTAAAGTAAATTCAAGCCTAATATTACTTCTAAATATATTGATATGCTGGCATATGCAATATGTGCTTTCATACATACGTTCGTACTTCAGTACGTGCAGACATGTGAATTATCAGATTAACATGATAATTTGTTCATATAGATATATGATAATAACAGTCGACCACAGTTAATCCGATTACCCGATAATTCGAACTTCAGCTAATTTCAAACACGTTTTTCCGCTTGAAACATTCAAATTAATCCCATGCAAAATCCATTCGATAATTCGAAATTTGTGCTCCGTTAATTCTTATTTCACTAATTCGAGCAAATTTTATTTTCCCTTTCAGGGTATTACACTACATACTCTGTTCGATAATTGGAACCTACCAATTGCAACGAAGTTTGTTATTCTTTGATATGTTTATTTAATCCCACATAAATCCAACCAATATAATTCGAACATTCAATATGTCTTTCATTGAATGTGTATTTAATCTACGCTTCACTTATCAAGTAGTAGTCAGGTGGCTTTGCACCGAAATTTCGTAAAATTGAGACAAGCTGTACAAAAGCACCCAAATTTTTATATATAATCTTCATGACCCGGCATCAAATTTCGCGGGCCCGAGTAGAGAAGGAATAAATAGAGGCCAATGGAAATTGAATTAGGGCTGTCTGCTAATTCGCCGATAAATCCACCGCGGGTTAACTTTTTCAGATTTCTGCCTATCATATTTTGACCATCAGATTTGTTTTCAATTTGCATTTGCCAACAATTTGATGGGTCACTTGTCCATATAAGGATAATTATCAATAGACTAATTATTTTTAAATGGTATAACTCTTTGAACTTTGACACAGCATGTCTTCAGGTTATACACGTAATAACAATTAAAACTAAGGGACTGAGGCGCTCGATCTTGTAAATCGTATTTAAAGATCATTTAATCTATAAGTGGAATACTAGGCTAGCCTAGCGGCGTCGAACGAAAGCTCCCTCGATGGTGCTTATGACAATTTTTGAGAATGGAATCTTGTTACATTCTTGACACATTGTTGCTTTGTTAGGGAAAATGTCTCCGAATTTTGTTAACTGACCCATCTAATTGCTGGTAATTTTACTCTGTGTACGAATCTGATTAGCATTTTATGCTGGGTACGAAAGTTGACCCAATGAAATTGGGAGAGCTAACCCTTGTAATCTTTCGAAGATTTGGCATACAGCCGCAATGCATCAATGAAATTTCGGATCGAAAATGTATCCATTCATGTGGTCGTGAGGAAAGTTGATTCAGGATCATGAAGTTTATATATTCAAATTTGATGCTATTTCCAGGCGTCTCATTCTTATGCTAAGGAATCTGGCCATTGTGTCCACCTTAAGATGGATATTTATATATATATATATATACACTCCCTGGCTAAAAGTATTGGAACCCCTTGCCATAATTGACACATTGCACAAATAGGCATTATCGTTTATTTGCACGTGCTGAAGATATTTTCTAACATTTGTTAACTTAATTTTATCTTAAACCATTAGAAAAGTCGATTATTTTATAATTTTGTAATATCTATAGAATATTCGTGTTCAATATTTCCTTTGTATCACTTGAGACCAAAGTAGAATAATGTCCCAATTCTCTCACTCAGAGAGTGTATATATAAGTCTATATCCTAATACTCCCTCGAAATATTCATTATACAGGACATAATGGATAAAGTGATAGTGAATGTAGTGATACTTTTGTTCGTTGATTCTCATCCCCGTTTACAGCATACTCCATACGAAATTTAATGGATGTTGGGATATATTTGTTATAGTAACATTTTAGCCAAATATCTATGCGCCCAGTGTTATCACTGAATCTATCATATACTATATCACGATATTTATCGAAACAAGCTATTTCAAGGAATTCAAATCTCTTATAATCAATAATTAATACCTCGTTTTGGTCTTCAAATGACTGTTGCGTATGTTTTGATGGAACCTACAATAATTCGAATGAACTATTTTCCCGTGGCTTTCTACTAAACAGTATTCGACTGTAGTTCATAATTTGGCGAAATGGTAGACAAATTCCAAAATGTTTAACACAAGATTCATGACGATAGCACCAAATTGTTGGTTGTTGTATTGCAAAACTATACTATACTATAAATCAGCTATATAAGGAATCTCATAAACTAAATGGTTAAATTGCTTTGGCACGTATAATATCGAATACAACCGCAAATATAAGCCCTATGGCCTGTGTCAATTATAGGAAATTTAGTGATTTTAAATACCCCCTAGAGCCTAGTACCTACAAGCTTCATAAGTTCAAATGGACGCAAGAGCCTGCAAGACTAGACACAAAGAATGAGTTGAGGTTGGCACCGAAACAATTCGAGCATATAATAGTGAAAGTCTTATCAAAAAGTACGATAAGCAACCAACGACCTCAACCCATATAGGGTAGCTATTGGTAGGCCCTACTTCGGTATTGGTGTTTGGTAATTAGCAACCCTGCACAGCGTTCTTGATTGCGTTAACAGCTACACCGTATATAATAATAACAATTAGCAATCACTGTATATACTTCGGAAAACACGAGAAATAATACTAGTGGGTGGATGAGAATGAGTCAATTTCGCAAATACGCCTATATTCGTAAATTGCAACAACATGTAGATATACACTATGTATTTATCGTGTTTATCAGGGAAGTAAAATAAAATTCAATAAAACTTCAGCAAATATATCGAACATGTGTAAATGTATTGTTATTAAATTTCGTTCCGCTTATCATTGGAAGAGTTATATACATTTTATATACTTTCACAATATGTCTAAAGTGCAACATAAACCTGAGTCTGGATCACGCCACTGAACTTCAATGGAGTGTCTCCTCTTCTAATTGTTCAAGCCCACAGTATTTCAACTTTATACCGCATTTGGTGTTTTACGCGAATTGCCACATTTTCAGCGCTATTATCCTGATTACAATTTTTTAATGCTTCAAAGAGGCTAGATATCTGTCTTATAGTTTCCTGTAAAATTTACAGCTTTCTAACCCTAAGACTCACAGAATAACAGCCAATACGAATAATATCGCTTGAGTTACGTATTGTTGGAATGACGTAGCCGTTATATCACTATAACTCAGAAAATACTCGACCAATTTATTTAGGTTCTTCATGACATATAGTTACTAACTTTTTATTCATTTCAAGAAGATTAAACGCAGCTGTGGAATGAGGCAGTTCTTCTAGGCAGGTGGATGTACCTCTATTATGAGTGTAATCTCACATGACTGAAAGTTTAGAAATTCTAATAGTTCGAATACCATCTGTCCAATCACTTAGCCAAATAGCCAAAATACGTCACATGACATATATGTACTACTTGTCGGAAGAATTTCTATTGAACACATATGTGCAGTAGAAATATCGAGTTCCTAGAACCATAGAAGAAATCTCCCAGAAATTTTGATAGAAATTCCAATTATAATTTCATCACAACCAGAGTGTGCAAATAGAAACTCATAATATTTTCGGGGATCAGCTTAGTCGATAACCTCAGAAGCGATATTTGATCCTCATGGAACAAATGCTGTCCAAATTTTTCAGACCAGTGTTATCCGAGTGCCGATTAAGTAGTTATTACTGTATATAATGTAACAACCTATTAACCGTTAGAGTTAAGTTAAAAAATGTAAAATTCTTGAGTGGTATGTCATCTATTGCTGATGTGCTAGAGTCTAAATTGAAGGTCTATCACCAATATTTACAGATATGGATAGAATTTTTGCTTTTGCATCGCAACAGAGGAATGCATTCCTTTACTGAAATTCTACGTACCCAAAAAATTTTCATAGTAATATTTTAGTTAATCTAACAATTAGCTTTATCGTATTCATATTGTATGAGATAATGCATTTTGATTTGAGAGTAGTATTCTACGCATCTGAATTTACTATTGAAGAAGCTTTCAACTCATTATTGAATTGTGCGAAAACTTACATCAATTGTGACTTGCAATGATATATTATTGTTGCCTAAGCAGTAGCTATTGGAGATAAAGAGTTCTCCAATGGACATTTCGTATGTGTAGGATAGGAATCTTGAGGACGCAGGGTACTGAGTCACCAAAAGTCTAGATCTTCATATTTGCTTAGATTTCGAGTGATCTTACCTATCTACATCTTGTGTGGAAATTTCAAACCATTCGGGTAAGATTTGACTGAGCAACGTTAGTTTGCATTTTCTTATATCCATGCTCTACAAGGCCTCTCAA
This sequence comes from Oopsacas minuta, assembly GCA_024704765.1. Lineage (NCBI taxonomy): Eukaryota > Metazoa > Porifera > Hexactinellida > Lyssacinosida > Leucopsacidae > Oopsacas > Oopsacas minuta. The sequence goes on along the minus strand of JAKMXF010000177.1, from coordinate 114,789 downwards.
AATTTTCCATATGGCCCCGAAACCGAGGAATATTGCATCACCATACTCAGAGATATCAATGTGTTCTAAACAGTTATTTGTAGCGAAGATATGTTTACATGCTCTACTAGAGCTCGATTTTTTGATTCCGCACCGGCCATCCAAAAATTCGACGGACAATTTGACAATTTAATAATTGTGAGGTGCCTTGTAGATACCATGGACAGATACCAATGAAAACTCACGTGGCTCGGTCAAATCGGATTTCTTTGAAATTTTCACTCAAGGTGTGTATAGGTGAGATCTCTTCAATCTGAGCCTGACAAGAAGATCTAATACAGTACCTTGGACCATAGCATTCTATATACTAAGGCAATGGCGCTCTATTGAACTTTTGGACCATGGATTGTCATTACCATCGACTTTCAAAGTACAATGTATTAGCTATAGGTGTGATTCTACTGCGCTCCTAGTTAATTATGGATCATCAGTAGACGATTAACCACACCCGGCCTGATTTATTTAATATCAGAATGTTAAAAGTCAACATAGTAGATATTGATAAGTCAAACCATATATTTAACAGTACAATACGTATATGTAGTATACAACAAATACCATAATATATTATACTTTCATAAACGTCCAGCTAGATATAATAAATCGAAAACAATACACTTCTACACAAGCTTCTAACTGCAAAATGATCTAACAAAGAACAAGGAAAAATTATTTGTATTTTTAAAGCTTAGGATTATCCCTTTTTATAACCATAAAATTGTAACCAATTATTTCGGATGCACTTAATGATATGAACACTATCAAGAAGCAAAATTCAATTTCTATGTGTGTTGCAGGCGTATTGTACTTTTGCCTCCAGTTTCGAACTAGTTGAAAACATTATGTAGAAACGAACGTTGAGTGGATAGTTGTCAGTTCAAACAGCTTCTACAAATATACCGCAAGTTTCGATATCACAGATAGTAGGCCTGACAATAGGAAACAATGATTCAGCAGCAGAAGATTCCAAATGAATCAACGGAACAATGGTAGAAAACTTTGCCGATAGACTAGAAACTATCATTGTTAAAACTGTGTTATATGGGCCATTAGGATTGTCAATCGGCCCAATTACCCTCCCACTCTTATATGATCCATCACCACGGATATGCACCTCATCCATTTGAAGAATAACTTAGCGTTCTAAATCATTGAATGTAGTGGCAACTTCCTTGAGAATTTTTGGTAATCACTCTCTAAGCCAATACTATATTTAATTTCAACAAATTACGCTTATGAGGAAAATTTAAGCAATTAGAGCCCTGAATGAGACGGTAACAAGCTGGGGAAATGCCGTGAATTTTTAAACAATAGACCTGGGTGATGATGCTATAACGTCGAGCATGTTTATCAATGATTAGATATTTCAACTGATCGAGCAAAAAAGTAAGACGCATTCGTATAGAAGCCTCAGCGATTTCGAAGTATAATTTGGAATCAGTGCGCCCTAACGTATCAATAGTTTGTGCAAGACTATGAATAGAGTTCTCCACATGTTGTATCAGAGATATCGCAGTGATTTGTATTAATTCTTGGAGAAGTTTCAAATAAATCAACTTCATGTATAATGTTTTCTAATATCCTGATATAATTGGTTGAGGAAGACGAGAGCTGAATTTGTTCTTGTTCCTAATAAAAAGACTTACAGAATAGACTTTAATCGACAACTATATATCGTTAGATAGTGGAAACTTCGTTACAAAATAGAATCTTAAGAAATAGTATGTTCGAAGAATCAGGGCGATGGAGAAGCCAACAGTTTGGGAGTTCGATCATGTGTAACTTAGATATAATACAACTAAGACTCGAAATAATGAACTTCTGCCTCTTGAAATTCTGCTCGACTATGCTTGTATTCATCATGCATCCTCTTCTCCTCTTTATCGTCTAGAGATAGCCTTTGAGTTTCAACTGCTTCTGTGAAATAGGTTGGACAATTTGGAAAGATGCTAGGAACGGCAAATTTCTTAAGAACAACTTTTTCCTGCGCATTTTGATCATCTCAACTCCGTTCTAATATTCAATATTCCTCTCGATATCTTCTTCGCGGAAATGATGTATACAGGCCTATAAAGAGAGAAATAATTTTACTATATTACAGAGAAATTTCTATTACAACTTACCAAAATCGTTTATTCTCCTCATAGTCTCCTTTAGGCCGGAGAATCCCTCGAAACCACTTTTCCCGAGTTTCAACATCATTAGGAAAGGAAAAGGTACGCACGTATGTATCACCTTGACTGTGATAATTTGACTTACAAACAGGTACTAAGCATGTCATGTTGAATATGTGAATGATGCTGTACAAATATTGCAGTAATTGGAAGAAACGAAAATATTTACAATAATTATCATATATTATCAACATTGAAATCAAAATTTATAGGTGAGTAAAATATTTTTCATATTAATATGTTTAAGACACAAAATTTCAAAAGTAATCACAAATATTGACGATAATACATAATTTGCATGTTGCTACATAAGATCTTTATGCTTATGAAGAATTATACGTATTCTTAGAACTCTATAGGAGATTAATTCGACGGACACTACGACTGGATTAGATATTTAAATATGTGTGCAAAACTGAAGATTTATAAATTAGGCTAAAATATGTTCTAAGGGTAGGCAGTTGTTGGATACACATAAATGTTGGAATCATTTTGATATATTACGAAATACAAAAGTTATTGTGTAAAGTAGTCCGATGGTAATGACAATCCATGGTCCAAAATTTCAATAGAATGCTATGCTTGGACCCTTAAATCAAAATTGCAATATCTCATATTTATTCAATTCTTTCTTCTAAATATTGGCTTTAGTTAGTCATCTTTTCAATGGAATTTTTTGCCGTACCAATTACTTCGTTGAGAACAGGCTAGAAACTCTCGAAATCATCCAAAAATTGCCTTTACGTAGTAAGAAAATTAATATTTTTTGACAGACAAGCTTGTATTCTGATACCGTATTTATACGCGTATTTAGACCTTATCTTTACGTATATGGCCATTTACTCGCCATCAATGGTACAATGAAAGATATGCCAAGTGTAAGTCCTGTATTTCGAACTTCCCTCTGGAACTAAATTCTGGTGGAATTCTTGCTCGTGGAGTTCTTATGAGGTTTCCCCACTTAAGCGAATCCATATCACAATTTGTAAAGTTTTCAAAATGAGACTCGAATAAAAGCAACTTTTTGGAGTTACAATAATACACATGTAGGTATTATAGACCAAATACGTATAATAGGAACCTTGTCCATGTCAAAGAAAATTATTCTACCAAATGGCATCTTGGTATACAACAACTAAAATGTGTCTTGCGTTAAGTTTTGAGGTCATTCTTATAGATTTGACAAATAACCGTCGGCCAATACTAAGAAATGATGGCGTTGTCGCACTCGAAATTGCAATGACTGTATCTATAATATAAATAATCAGTGGAACAATGATATTCAAACTAGAATTCTCTCACCGTGAACATTGTATCCCAGATTCAGATGCTACGGCCATTGAATTAGTAGTTTCTGAACTGAAAATGAAGGCAAAGACTCAACTAACTCCTATACCAACGTTATATTGTGATGCTGCAGCTACGCTCTCTGTTAGTCGTTCCATTGCTTCAAGATTTCCTCTTGTCGGTCAAATTGATTCTACTTTGTATCGAGAGAGATTATGCAATCTCCCTTTACTTCTAACTTCTAGGGAGACATTCATAAGTTATTTGATATTCTATTTTACCTGATTCCTTCAATACGTATTTGATGCAAATTTATTTGTAAGTATTATAGAAGTACTAGGTTTAATATCCAATGTGAAATACATCGATCATCAATGATAGCTAAATGAATAGTTTTATAGTAGTATAATGGATGCACTTGTCGCTGCAACTTTCATTAATTCAGATGTGTGTTGAGTTGTAATACTATTCCTCATCGTCTACTCTACTGCATTCATCACAGAAAATGTTTTTCGCAACAATATGTTGATCCAAACATTGACAGCACAATAATTGCTATATTTCTCAGATTTTTCTGATGTTCCTGACTCCAGAATAATGTCAAGCTCTAAACTGTTGCATGCGTCCTTCTTAGTACATCATTTGACTGAATTTCAACTAACTCCATTTGCCATTCGGTCAGGATTTAGTTCTTAATGTATGGTGTGATTCACTAAGTTCCTCCTGAAGAATAAGCCAAGGATCTGAAACAAAAGAAAATGTTCTTTTTTGTGCTCTGAAATCACTGAACGATTTTCATATTCACATACCAAATCATCGTTGCAATTTGTCTGCGGCTCCTGCTGTTTTAGTTTCCATTTCTGAAATTTTTAAGATATAAGCCTCTGAAAATGCAGTACTAGCTTAAAGCATTGACAGACAAAGTTTCTTTATTGCAGAAAAATTCATTTTTGCCTGAATAAATGTATTACATATCTATAGGACATCAAAATTTATGCTAATAAATGCTAAAAATTTTAGGAATGTGTCAAAATATGTATCTAGGAAGAATTTATTTAATAAAATATATCATTCTTTGCAGTTTTGTAGAACGTTAAATATTGCATTTATCAATTCAAAGTGAATACATGAAAGGATCTATAGATACTTATATATAAAATGTCTAATACTAGTGATTCCAAAGTTGACTAGTTGGCGAGGGACGGTAGAGACTATGGATGTTGAAATTTATGGATGTTCAAATATAAATCGAGAATCATTAAAATGATGGCATATATCAGGATAGTCCTCATTTATACTATTACCCAGACTTCCCATACCTTTTGTGATACATTTTGATATGCTATTTCGCGTCAATGTGACAATTCCCATATATGTTCATTTTCAAGATTCTGCAATACTCTTCAATTGTTTCATATCAAAATGTATTCAAATGTTATGGGAAGTCGGGTATAGTATAATTGGCTACTAAGATTTTACCATAACTTCAACGATTCTTGAGTTATATTTGAATATTCATAAACCAATGTCATCCATGACCTCTACTGTAATTCAACAACGAGCCAATGACATATTTTACTAAATAAATGCTAACTAGGCACATATTTTCACGCATTGCTGAACATTTTACCATATATTTGTATAAAATTTGACGTTTCACTAATATGCAATACATATATTCTTGCAAAAATGCACCTTTGCAACACTAAAGAATCCATGAATACAATGATTCCGCTAAAACTACATCCTTTGCACTTTTATTGTTAGGCCTTATATTTAGTAGGCTATGACTAGGAATTATTTTGGAGCTTTCATGTCAGAATGTATTCCAAGCTTATGGGTAGCCTGGTATATACTATAAGGAGGCTATACTGATTTGACTTGAAGAAAAAATTTCAGGATTATTTAATTTTAATTGGTATTCAAAAGTGACATCCATGGTCCCTACTGTAATTGATAAATGAGCCAACTATATGATGACAAATATTTATATTTTGTTTAAATTAATATTTAGATATTTCATCCATTAATTTTGAAATTATAGATGCCATATTTAAGTAATATGGTCACACTCCGAAAATATTTAATGTAAGGCAATATGACTATTCGGCTCCCACATAATTTTCTTGTCTATTATTTATTTATTTAATGGTTTATTTTATCTTTTCTTGTTTAGAATGGTGTCCTGATGCTATTAAGTTGGTTTTGGCATCTAGTGCTGGCTCTGTATTGTTGTATAACATATATAATCTTGAGTCTACCTGGATGCAATACTATGCTAATGTAATTCAAGATTGCTCAATCATTCTACGCAATTATTCAACTAACATAGACGAATTTATTGATTGTCCTGAAGTGATTATAAATGTAAGAATTTATCACACAATGTTGATTACTTTCGGCTATTTCTTATACATTTCACTTACTTCTCCTTTCAATACCAACATTTTAAATCTTCTAGTCCCACATTAGAAGGTACAATTATAGAAAGTTACACCCCCCAACTTTTTGCAAGATGGTAAAAATCGCTATATGAGTCGTTATAGAGTATGTTGAGAGATGAAGATTGAGCTAAAGATTTCTAAAATCGGTCAAGAAACAAAAAAGTTACAGCTATTTTAGCTTATAAGCCAAAGTCTATGGGGAAAATTGCAACTTCATTGAAGCCAAGTATATTACAATAATAGTGTTGCAAATAGCATAGTAGTGTGCATACAATACTACAACATACCTAATTAACATTCCAATGTCTAAATAATTTGTGTTACCTATTAATCATTCTCTTAAATCTCCAAGTAAATAGACATATTTAGTAAACATACAATCTGCAATAATGATATTCTGTTAATTAACTACATATCAAGAGATTATTTAGTAACTACTTGAACTTAAATGGAGACAGTTGTTAGTTCTATTCCTCGTGTATCACATCTTCTAATAATCTCCAGCGATTCTTTTTCGTTTGATTAATGTAAAGCCCACTATACACAATGCAACTATGTTGTACCGTGTATTATGGGATGGCATACACAAAATTTTTGCATCGTGTGTATTGATCGTTGCATGCCAAAATGTTGCACATAAATATTGTTGCATGCGTAAGGGGGCTTAAAACAAATCTTTCAATGAAATTTTATAAATTTATCAAATCATACTATAACACAGGACACCTTTTACACTTCCATGAAACTTCTATGCAACCGATTTGCATGAAACTGTATTTCATGGTATGCATATTTTTGGTTTTTGTCTGGAATTGATTGAGAACTTATGAGAACTAATGACTTTATTTTGCATGGGGTTGTGGGATACTCTATCTAGCAACTTTTGGGATAACTAATGTAAGAGCTTCTTTGTGAATCAATTCAAATTGTATTAGTAAAATACAGTATTGGGTTCACTGATTAAGGCCGAAAATTCGAGCAAAATTCCCATATAAGGAAACTGGAATTAGGACGAAAATTATTGATTACTCCAGTAACAAGCAGCCTTATGACAAAGTCCGTTAAAGCCTCTACGTCTTACAGTTCAGGGGGCTGCTTGCTACTGGACCCCCTGAACTGTAGGACAAGGAGGCTTTCACGTACTTGGTTATACGGCTGTTTGCTATTAGAGTAAGAATAATTTTCTGACTTAGTCATGTTTCAAAATATAGAGCAATACAAAAGGTTAAATTCAATATTATAATCTATAGGAAAGACAAAGAACCTACACGAATGAGTGAATATACCCTTCAGTGAATTATAATAAATAAAAATGAACCGCTTTTAGCATATTCTAAGTATTCCTTTACAAGTTAGAGATGGTTATCTGCCATGCGTGTTGGAACAAACTCATAACCTCATAAAATAATGAATTATAATGGCTGTTGATGAATTATATTGTTCTTCATGCGAATTATTTGCATTTGTATAGTTTTTGATATTTTCAAATGGTTTGTGTATACTTTTTCTTGCATGTTAATGTAGTTTGGCTTTTTCATGGTTGAAAAAGTAACAATTGATTTTCTATCTGAGTGATAAAAAGCAAATCAATAGGGTGGATCATCTCCAAGTAGACAGATCTAACCAATCTCTATAAATATAAACGTTTTATTTCGATATCAGAAATATAATTGCATATCATTTCAAACTTATATCTTTCACGATTGTCGCAATTTTCATGGCTACTCCCGTATTTAGACCTGTGATGATGCCTACATCTTTTCCGTTCGTCGATGAGATTGGATTGAAGGAATTATTCTTAAGGATAACCATCAATCGTGACAATTGTATCGATTGGTTGAGGGTTCATGGATTATTAGCAAGAGGTATGAGATGTAAATGTGGGGCAAACATGTCGGAAGGCGTATTTTCTAAGGCGCACGAAGGGAGAGGTTGGAGATGTCCTGAAAAGGGTTGCAAGAAATGTGCATCCCTACGAGTAGGATCATTCTTTAAGGGATCCAATATTCCTCTTACTCAGTTGGTGGTATTTCTGTATTTTTGGGCAGAAGGACTACAAAGTACACATTTCTTAACCCTTAATCTTAAGTGGTCTCCAAACGCCATCACGGATTGGAAAAATTTCTTGAGGGATATCTGTGCGGAGAAGTATCTCTCTAATCCCGAACCAATCGGAGGGCATGGGCACATCGTTGAGATCGATGAAAGCGAATTTGGGAAATGAAAGTACCATCAAGGAAGGCAACTATCAGGAAAATGGGTGTTTGGTGGGATTGATAGAGTGACCAAAGAAGCTTTCATGGTCACAGTTGAAGATAGATCAGCTTCTACTTTGATTCCCATTATAGAACAATATATCAAACCGGGTACTATTGTTCTAAGCGATGAATGGGCTTCATACAATCTTATTCCACCAGCTACGTTTACCCATTTGACTGTTAATCACAGTATCCAGTTTGTGGTCCCTGGGACAGAGATTCACATACAAACAATCGAAAGCACTTGGGGTCAAGCCAAGAAAAAGATGAGAAATTTTATGACCACCAACCCCGAGCTCCTGGATACATACCTCGCTGAATATTGCTGGAGAAAGAAATATGGTGACAATCCATTTCACAACTTAATAATAGAAATAAGAAACCAATATACTGTCACTTAGATACATCTCTTGCATGCTAATTACTAGTTTTTCATAATTGCTAGATATTTACATGAGAATAAAAATAATTCCATTGTTCAAACAGTGGAACCAGCCATGGGCTCAAACCATTTAAAAGTAGTTTATTTGACAATATTACACAGTTATTATTTGATATTGTTCCAAATTTGCTCCGTTGATAACGAGTAGAATGGCATTGTTTGCTGTATATCACACAATAGAAATCCTGTTGTTGGTGAAATGACAGGCGAAAATCTGTTTGAAATTTGCATAGATTTGTTGGTAAAATGCAGCATTCCCAATTATACTCAATTCAATACTTATATTTCCATTCTATAGTTATAATTATTAAATAAAATTAAAATATTGCAGATTGTATGTTTACTAAATATGTCTATTTACTTGGAGATTTAAGAGAATGATTAATAGGTAACACAAATTATTTAGACATTGGAATGTTAATTAGGTATGTTGTAGTATTGTATGCACACTACTATGCTATTTGCAACACTATTATTGTAATATACTTGGCTTCAATGAAGTTGCAATTTTCCCCATAGACTTTGGCTTATAAGCTAAAATAGCTGTAACTTTTTTGTTTCTTGACCGATTTTAGAAATCTCTAGCTCAATCTTCATCTTTCAACATACTCTATAACAGCTCATATAGCGATTTTCACCATCTTGCAAAAAGTTGGGTGGTGTAACTTTCTATAATTGTACCCATTAGAATACCTTCATTCACGCTTATTGGATTCTCAAATGTTTGTGTGAAGGCTTCATTTCGAAACACATTTCCTCGGTTGCTCCCCATTCGAAATATTTATCCTTGTGGCGTAGTCGGGGCCAATTGTCTGCTATGATAGAATTTTCAAGGAATAATACTCAAATTGATAGTTTTTCTATGTTTTAGATCTGCTTTGTTAGAAAACTTACAGCTCACAAAACCATTCTGACATCACTATACTAGTGGTGATGATGATATATCAAATTTTAGAATATATATACATGATTGAAATGTTCAAAAAAAGCAAGCGTAGCGAGTACAAATATTTTTAATTGTCAACTAAGCTGTCGGCACATTTAGAATTTTAGATGTCACCATGTGCGAGCGCTGGGTAGCGGTCCCATAGTCCTTCAGTTAGTGGGAGCGCAGCTGCCATACTTTTTTAACATTTCCGAATTGACACTGCACAATTTGAAATATACTTAACTGTTGTAAATTTTCCAATAGTCAGTTTATATCAGGGGTTATACAGGGTTCCCGTGCACGCACCTAGCGCTCCTCCCGAATTTTTTAAGCTTAAATCATTAAATTAGTGTTTCGATAGAGGGAAAGATCCTCAATTTTCAAGCTCCCAAATACGATTTCACCAAAAATCATACTCCTAGAGGAGCGTCCCCCGCTCTTAGATAATCCTTTGGGTGATACACTTTATACAGTAACTTCGGATGGAAAAACGTTGATAACGACCCTATTCTCTAGCACAAACTCGTGCAGTATTTTCTACACACTATACTTTTGTTTTACCCGGACCAAATGAATTGTATGTGAATGTTTAAGGCGTAATTCTTTCTCTATTTGATGTTCAATTGATAATGATACAATAAAATGAATTTTCTGTAAGATTGAAGAACAAATATTCGTCCATGAGCCAAGACTAAATATTTCATGATTTAGTACAAGTAAATGGAATTACTTTAAATTTATACCAATTGGGGTTTCGAATCTTATGAAATTACATCAACTTCCATATTATTAGCGAAATAAAGTTTCTATAAAGATATATGTAATCAGCATGAAATTTCCTTCATTATGGGGTCACATGGCCACTGTTCAATAATATTTCCGTGACAACGCAGGAAAGTATGCACACAAAGTACAAGTGATGAAATAGAAATTTAATACATTGAGAGAGATTATCAACGATATTCTATCAAACTGATGAATCGATGATTTTGCAATCAAATCGTTGAGTACTTTTCTTTTTGAAAGATCCTTATGTAGACAGGTCTGGTTTATGGTAGAGCATGGATATTTTTGGAAATTTGGCGATAAATATCAATATCAACCCACAAAGCAATAACAGATAAATAATGAGCTTTAATTGTTAGTCAAACAATCTTTATCACATTGTATTTGTACAGGGTATTGTTAAAGAATATACTACCGAATATAGAGTGTCTTTGCATCTTCTATAAATTGCAATAAAATAACACAGACCTGTCAACATAAATATATCGCAAACCAAAAAGTACTAAACTATTTCACAGCTAAATCGGATCTCAGGTATAAAAGTGTTAATGACTACAGACAATGAGTATTTGTCTCAAGTGTTTCAAATCAGCCCGAAAACTTATCAGTCGCCCTCGTACGTATACATGGACATATATCGATTTTTGCTTCTTAATAGTATAAATTTAAGAATGTATAGTGATATTTCTGGGCCAGAGGAGTTTGTAACAGTTTCAGTTGATGATTGCAATGATTCACATAGCATTGATTTGGCTTTCTTTCGAAAGAATGAATCTAAATACATATTCAATTGAAATTGTAACATAAGTGAGGTTATCACTTAATGTAAGGACTGGAAACTACTAGTATTTTCTAGAATAAGAGCTGCAATGTAGTTGATTCTAAGTACAAATAACTCATGATATTATCAATATGCTGAAGCTATCATCAAGCTTTAGAAATTTGATGCATTGAATCACATTCCACAGTTGGAAAATATTTTCAGGCGAAAAGACGTCATGTGTTCTCCTAATAAGCTATATTATGATAAAACTCATCCAATTTGGAGGACTATATAAGGCAAAATGTTGATCTCGTATTTTATAGTTCAATTATAAATGATTGAGATATATTTTTATGCAAAATGTCATAAATTGTAATGCTAAATTTGGCTAGTTCTTGAGGTACAGCTGAGACCATGGATTGCATTTGTTTGTCAATATTCATTGACAGATCGAAAATCGTTATAATTGTGGCCAAATCAAGATGGCCAATCTATAGTACATACCGATATGATGTATCGTACATTGTAATATAATCCTGAATGAGCCCATATTTGGTAATTTCAAGATTGCGCAATAATCTTCAGGGATATCATCTCAAAATACAGTAGAACCTCGTTAATCCGAACACGGTTAATGCGAATTTCCGGATAATACAATTAACTATTTGCACAAATCTATTCCCTACACTAAAATCGATTGAAAAACCTTTCATTTGATTTTGTTCCTTTTAATAGTTCTCCGGATAAGAGGTACAAATTTCGAAGTTCCGTTCGTGCACTTAATTTTACTGAATATAATTAGGGTATGGGAAGTCCGCATGTAGTATAGTTTGGCTGTCTATATTGGGCCATAATTGTAACCGTTATCGAGTTGTAAGTGAATATTCACAAACAAGTGCAATTCATGGCCTCAGCTTTACTCAATAACTAGGTATCTTTATCATGACGAATTTTAATATTTGTATAAACAGACAATTTTTACATTTCATAATTGAACTATATAATCAAGATAAGTATTTTTGGGTAATATAGTAATTCAAAGTTGGAGTATTTTTCAACATATACTCCTATTAGGCGATCGCATACAGCCTTTTGACCTGCAAATACTTTCTAGATGTGGAATGTGAGATTTATTACGTCATATTCGGTGTACTTGATTATAGCTTCAGTATATTTGCTAACATCATGAGTTATTTCTTATTTGTAATTCGAATCAACTACAATGCACTTCTTATTTATGACTCGTCTAGAAAATAATTATACTTTCCAATTCATATTTATGTAGTTACTGCCCTGAGTTAATTTGTCTATTTTTATGTATTTCAAGGTATTCTTCTTTATCTAATTTATGTATATTTCATATTCCTTAATTAATTAATTCCTATAGATCAATGTCGGATGGGAATATCTTGTAGTTTTAACTGCGAATAAATGTTATATTCATCATTTAACATCTCTTTACACACCTATCATAATTGATTCAAATGATTTTCATAACTCATCAAATATATATCTAACAGAGAAGTATTTATTGATCTACGATCTGATGGCAAATGTTCTAATATATTCCTATGATGGTACCTTATTTTTGAATAGTCATAATTCTTCAAACAGAACATTTGCATTTTTCCCAAAAACGCTTTCAATATGTAATGACTGTGTTGCTTGCAGGGATAGTACTGATGAAAAGATTGTTCATATTTCCGATTTCGTTTCCACAAGATCTTTTAATGATCATACAAAAAATTTTACTCACGCTTCTGGTATTATACACCTTGAATTGAGTAATTTACAACTAGAAAACAGTCAACAGCTGGCATATTTGGATAGAAATAATAATCTCTTTGCTATTTTCTTTTCTCTGTATAGTTCAGATATGTTTTATCCAGTTAAGTTGGGGAACTTTGTTGGAGGATTTATGTGGCATAAAGAATTTCCAATACTTGCTGCCATACAAGAAGGAATCCTTACCATTTGGTTTAACCCAATGTTTCTTTCAATCGATAAAGATATCTTCCCATTGACAAAACAATACTTTCTAGATTTTATAATTAGTAACAATCCAGAGATACTTGAGTTTTCTGAAAACAATTGTCTTGTACGAAATTCTGATGGTTCTGTCACTTCAGTCTACATCTCTTCTAAGATACTTACTCTTCATTCTTATATAAGCACAAAACGATGGGAAGATTGTATACGTCTTTGCAGAGTTGTTGGTACTAAATTTTTGTGGTCATGTTTAGCCTGCAGTGCTTCAAGTCAAGGAAACATTTTGGTTTCTGAGGTGGCATACTCTGCACTTAACGCTATTGATAAAGTGGAGGTTTGGACTCATATTCGAAAATATAATAATCCTGAAATTGGAAATGCAAATTTATCTATGTTTTGTCAAAAGGTTACACAAGCAGAGTCAATTTATTTACAAGGCGGCTATATCTTTAAAGCAATTGAAGTTAATCTAATGGCTTTCAATTGGGATCGTGCTATTTCATTTGCTATTAAATACCAAACCCATATCGATACTTGCATTGCACTTAGAATGAAATTTATTGATTCACTTTCACTCATAGAAAACAGAAAGAAATTTAAACAATTCGCTGATATTGAAGTAGATTGGAAGAAGATATTAGTCAAATTGAAAAGCGAAGAAGAATATTTCCTATCTAAATCTTGATCATATTATCAATTCCTCGATGTTATACTACACCCTAAAAATAAAATTTTTTGTTAGGGCGGTCTTCAGATTCATTTAATAATATGGATTTTTTACTAACTTGTACGGTATCTAGCTTACTTGGGTTCATCCGCAGTATGTAATTTTTCAGGATTGAGAATCAGTATTTGTACTTTAAATATGGAGATATCCTAAAAGCATGGACGTTGTGTAAGATCCGCTAGTCACTCCGCGCTGCCTTGCGAAATCTAGCAGTGCCATTACATGAAAATTGGTACACCTATATATTGAGTCGAATAGTTGTTCCTCACTTATGAATATTAATCTGAAATTTTGATACGGTGTTATTATTTATTTCAAAACATCTAGCGATTAGGTATCACCAAGTTGTCAGTAGTGGTAATTGGGTGAGTGGAATTCGATTTTGAAATTTTCAAAAGTTGAAAGTTACAAATTCAGTGATTTATAGTGTGATTAATCATAGTAGTATCATTATTGCAAATATTTCCAAATTTTGCTCGAAGTTCGTTTCAACTGCTTGTTAATTATGGAATGTTCGTTTTAATTGCTAATAAGAGCCTTTTGAAAATATTTCAAAATGATTCAGTAATTTGGGTTCAACATAACGAAATCTACATATACAATTTTGCGTCTGGTAAATCATGGGAATTTGAGTATATAGATTTTAAGTTTGACATTTCCATTTGTATATCTACATGTTTTCGTATTATTATGCGTATTCATATGTTGAAACATTGGGCTTTTACCTCAAATGATATTGATTATTTGATTTAACGACTAATAGTTTTTTCCATTGTCAGAATCATGACCTAGGACGAATTTCACTACACATTTGTCCATTGGACATTTTCTATATTTACTAAGGTAATATCGAAATTTGAAAGTTGATATCCAACATGGTATAATGGTTCCTTTCCATCTTAAATTCCATCTAAAACGATTTGCACCCAGACTCTTGAGAATCAATTCTGGGATATATTTTTGATATGCTGAAAATTACTTATTGTGAACTTTGGGTGGATTTTGGGCCGAATGTATTTTCTATTTGGTACTACTCCCTCGCATATATCTTAAACACTCGGGATATAAAATACATTCCCTTCAGACATGAATCAGCACTCAAAGTACCAGATTTCATCTAGTATCCACTAGTTTCTCCATTGTTATTTAGTACTTATTCTATTTGCACGGAACATAAGTGTTGTAGAAATGTCTAGGGCACACTTTATTGATATAATTGAGAGTATTGCAACACCTACCTGTATGTTTGAAACCGAATAGTTGATATTCGGTTTTCAACCCTTTATCTGGATTTGGTTTCGGTTTTGAAAATAATATTTTGATTTAGCACATTACTTTGGTTAACGAATACATTTTTCAACCAAATAATTTAGCTCCTTTATGATAAATGTATCTGCAATCACAAATTCTCACGTCAGGCGACCCGAACTCAAAAAATAGAATATGTTTATAGTCTATTGGGACTGGATTATATTTTCTATAAATGAGATTATTCGGTTAAGCAAATAATTGGGTAGGCAAAATTATTCGGTTTGCCAAAAATTTGGTTGACCATTATCGATTTAAGCGGTTTCAAACTTAATATATATGTTAGTATGTCCAAAATTGATTGATGAAACCGGAAATCTCCTAAGAAATATTTTGGAACCTAGAGGTATTTCGGCCCTGGCTCGGATAAGACCGAGTCTTGGGAGAAAGTTTACACCTATGAAGAAATATGACGTAATTATCAGCATTTAGTATTTTCAAAAATCACATTAATGCTCAGTCAATAAATAGGTTAGATGTTGAAATGTAGTTACAGATTCTCTCTATATGCCAAATGTTCTGACGTCAGTAATTTATTAAAGGTGCAGCTTCATCATGGTATTGTTACGCCATCATGATTGTCCAAAAAATATTTTTGAGATATTTTTAATACTCAATGCACGAAGTGCCGAGATTACTAACTAAAAGTCAAAAGATTTCTTCGATGCCTCATCATAATTATGGTGCTATTGATTATGACTTCCATAGCCCTTTTATGTATTTTTCTCAGATAAGCTATTTTGGCTTTATTAAATCAAGGAAATTATCAAACTCGTAATATTTTTCTGGGTGTGTGGCCCGAAAACAGTTGGACTTGAGTTGTTTGGCCCTGGAGGAAAATAGGTTGGATAACACTGCTATAGACCGATCTTTCTCCCGAGATTTAGGGTGAATTAAAACTGAAACTGTCCAACATCAATAGGGTATTATCCAAGCGAATGTGGCGGCCTACCAGCACAGGAATTTCGGCAATAATATCCTAGACTTATGAAAAATTGTACGTAACATTACTCATCCAATAGGTATTATGACCTTACCCTCTTCCCTAATCTTTCGTCTGCTTTTGAACCACCTTCTACTACTCCCCAACTTATTGCCTCTTTAATTTCCAATTTACGGGATAATTTATTCTCAACTCTTGATGAAATTTGCGTAAAAATTCTGAAATGTGGTGTATCAGTCCTCTCAGTTCCTCTATCTAAACTGATGAATCATTCTCTTTCTACTCGTATAATACTCTACTTCATGAATTCCTATGTATAAACATGGTGATGCCACCAATTGCTCTAACCTATATCTAGTTTACCAGTAGCTTGCAAGTTACTGGAAAGAGTGATTCACGTTTACTATATTCCTTCGTAACAGCGAATAACTTGATCTCTAAATGCCAATCAGGGTTCCGACATCTCTACTTCCACTTTTGACCAAATTTCATTCTGATGTACCTACCAACTTCAATGATCAACAAGCCACAAGAGTGACCTGTTTTGATTATCAGAAAGCCTCCGATACAGTGGACCACTCAACACTTCTGGATAAATATAATTGTACAAAATTTTGTGGAATTCCCGTGCCTAATTTCAAAATTATCTTTTGTCTAGAACCCAAATAGTTAATTATAATAGCTCTATTTCTACTCTTTGCACAGTCAAAGTTGGCATACCACAGGGGGCCCATTTTAGGACCACTCTTGTTTCTCCTGTTTATTAAGATCTCCATCTATCCTGATTAGTTTAGTATCTAGTTAATTACAGATGACACAATCATTTCCTAACTGATAAGGATATCTCATCGATTGATAACAAATTAAATGATGATCTTGATAGAATATCTAATTGGGCTTCTAATAATTAACTTATCATAAATAGCGATAAATGTCTCTATACATTATTCTTTTCTTCCCAGCCTGCTTGTCGTTACAAAACGAACAACTATAAAATGACTTTAAATGGCTCGATCTTTCAAATAGTTATTGAGGCGAAGATAATGGTTTCACTTTTGACTCCCACTTATCTTTTAAATCTCATGTCAACAATTTGTTCCCTAAAATTTGTAGAAGATTAGACATTTACAGCACATATCTGCAATTCTTCCATTACATCATTCAAAAATACTATCACTTATGGATTATAGAAATACTGTTTGGACTTCATGTGGTTTGACTCTGCTTGACAAACTTTCCTATCTCCAGAAGAGAGTAGCTTGCCTAACACCTTTTTGGTGATTGATTATATTTTCACACCGTTCTTTGTAAAATACAAAAGCAAGCAAGAAATTAGGTTTCAACATGTTGTCAGGGAAATTTGGGTGGTAGAGTCGGATTTACAAAATTTTAGAGTCTGAAAGTATTAATTTCCTGATTTAGCACATGAATAATAATCATACTTTCACACATTTTTGTATATTATTCAATATCATGGAGTGATTTCGTTTTAACTACTAGTAAGGGATCATCGAATATGTAAATTTCAATATAGACATTTTTAATCTATATCTACATGATTTTATCATATGATTAATCATATTTCAGGCCTTCTTAGTTTCGTTTTACCTGGTGCGAACCTTTGACTCCTCGCATTACTCCTCGAGGCACAGTGTGCCGATATGGCGTATTGGGCAAAATTTCAATTACGAATTTAACTACGTTTTTATGAATCTCCATCGTCGAATTAGTAGGAAAATATTGATGATTGTATGTATGACCCATAGGAATTTCGATTACACCGAGCTAAAGTAAGCATATTTTGATTATTTTAAATAGCTAACCGCAATAGTAAATACCTAACTACCTTAGCAACAATTTTCTTTCAAATATATACTATATAACATTTGTAGTTTATCATCAATTTGACGTATTTCTTATATTAGATCAGTTTATGCAATTATTATAAGTATCATTGTTTCCAAAAAATTTGGTTGGCTGTCTAGTTTTAAAGGCCTGGAGTGAAATATTTTAGTTTTAATATAGTGTTTGGAGTGCAGCATCTATCAGGTGACAAAAGAGGACGATAATTTATTGTTAATCGCTTAAATTCTTGAAATTATACACCAGTTTTCAGACGTGCACCGCATGGGTCTCTCAGAAAATCATATTGATCGAAAAAACGAGGTCCTTGAGATTTTTCATGATTCTTGTGTAGAATTTTGCGTAGAATCCGATTCTGTTGTCAAAAAAATATTTCCCACGCAAATTTTTTCGATAAATTTATTTTTTTGTAAAAAAATAATTTTTTACAATTCGAATATTTTAGATTCTCATCATGACAGCGATGGCAGATGCATCACCATTGGCAATCAGATATTATTATGATATGCTTAGACATTGTTGTTTACATCTGCATGCACTTAGAATTTTCAATAGTATTGCGGTTTTATTCTATTCTATTATGTCATTCATTTTTCTGTATGGTATCAGGTTCGAATAGTTTAACAATAGTAACAATAGTTTGATTGCACGTCATTAATCACCTAATCGAGTCCTTTGAATACTTTTAAGTAGTTTCCATTCAGTGATAATTAGTAATTAAAGGTGTTTAACGAATATCTGTTTGCATAGAAAAACTATTTAAAGAATGCTTGTACTCATTTTCTATATAATTTTTCTGATACATAATTGTTCTGATATCTATTTCTACTGTTGGTATTTATGAGTAAGCACGAGTCTGCAAAAGACAAAATTTGTCGTTGGTGTTGTATTAAAGTTGGGAAGATAACTATTAAAAACAATAGCCTTATTTCTACTCATTTGGGTGAGCAATATTCGAAGTTTTTCGAGCCAATCGATCCGATGGACGATAATCGGCCAAATGTTTTGTGCAATACTTGCAAGCTCTATTTGGTTAATCGATTAATGCATGATGATACTTCAAGGGAAATTCCTGTTCGATTCAATTGGCCAATTATACGAAATACTCGCTTGAATACGTGTAGTTCAGTCAATACCTGTGTAATGTGCATGGAAAGTTCGAGATTTGGACCTAGAAATCGTGCTTCTTTGCAAATTCTCCACGAAAAACCTGGACGTCCTGCGATCAACTCTCCCAAAAAGGTTCTTAACCTTTGTAGTAAGTGTTTAAACACAATAAGTCCCGGATTTCCGCATACTTGCTCAAAAACTTCTTTGGTAAATAATAGCCAATTTTTGTTAGCACGAAAACGTTCTATTGAACCTGTCGTATGTTCCGAAATCTTACGAAAATTCCGCAGTGCAAGTGAGGACTCGCGTATAACGTTACCTAGACCATCGGGAGGCCATCCAATTCATATGCTTCCTGGTAATTTGGACCAGTTACCTCAACACAAAATGCCCAAAATGGATTTCTCTGACATCGCACAGATAAAATGCACTGGCGGAGCAATGAGTAACAAGCAACTAAAAGCTGTAACCAAAGTAATAAGGGATGCTGGCGTGGCCTGTCCATCAATGAAGGACTATTACGACGAACGGAAACAATATTGTGATGATATATTCGAATGCGTCCAATTAGATCTGGAATGGAGCAAAGAGAAGTATTCCTCTGATATCAGAAAGACTTGGGTCGTACGCTGTTGCAACATCGACAAACTGATAGAAAAAGTCTACAACATTAGCGGAGAATCTTCAGTTTACAGTTTCAATTTTAAGCTTGGCCTTGATTATGGTTGTGGGTTCACTAAGCTTGTCATGTGTCTACAACTGGAAAATTCTGTGCGAAATCTAATCTTCTTATGGGTATCAAGTGCTCCTGAAAATAATTACAATTTTTCTATAATACTGAATGCCCCGGAAATTCAAAAGTTTATTCATGAGTACAACGTATCTTTTACCTTTGATCTCAAAGCCGCTGCTCTCTGTCTGGGTATTATGCTTGGACGTTACCCATGCATTTGGTGTGTATGGGATGCTAAAAGTGGATTGGATCATGTCGAATTCAAATCAAGATCATCAGCACATCATGCAGAGATGTACCAAAAATTGTGTGAAGAATATAACTCCGACTCAAAGAATCATGCGATTGACTGTGATGGTGTAGAAGATATGGAGGCTCTTGGTGTATGGATGGTTGACTACATGCAGATGTTCAATATTCCCGAGTTACATCTTTTGTTAGGGGTTGGTCAGAAGTTGTACAATGCGATCGTGGCTACAATGTCTGAAGAAGAGTTAGTTACACATGAATTATTACTGAAGCACAATAACATATCTCGAAGTTCTTATCATGGAGGCGCATTTGAAGGTAATGCAATGCGGAAAATTACATTGATGGTTGAGCAGATTGGTTTTCCAATTAGCAACTCATCCAGCATTGCTTTAAAGCGATTTTCAGAGGTAGTGAGGACATGTTTTGGGCAAAAGATACAAGGTGATTACAAACTGGCGATATTTCAATTTGAAGAAGCATTCAAATTAACTGGGCTGAATTGTTCAACAAAAGTCCATATAGTGTGCAGACATGTTATCCCATTTATCACCAAATTCCTTCCAGTTGGTATGGGATTGGGCGCCGTTTCAGAGCAGGCAGCTGAATCAGCTCATTCTCGATTCATCAAAGTTTGGAGAAATTATCAATGTAGCGAGTCTCTAGAAAATTACGGCGAAAACCTACTAAATGCTGTCAAGGAAATTAATTTCGTTAATTTTATAAGTACTTAATTTATTCTATATGTGACTGATGGATGTATTATATTCAATGTATGAGTGATAACGATGATTCTAATATGATAAATTAGCAACCCGACAACATATAAAATGGGAACTAAAAAATTTTTTTTTTACAAAAAAATATAAAATAACTCAAAAATTTGTGTGAGAAATATTTTTTTGGCAACAGAATCGGATTCTACGCAAAATTCTACACAAGAATCATGAAAAATCTCAAGGACCTCGTTTTTTCGATCAATATGATTTTCTGAGAGACCCGTGACCATGAGCGCCACATTTTTACCAACATCTTCCAATAATGTTCTGATGACCTAACAATTATTTCGCTATTTCATAGATAATACTTAGCGAGTCGAAATTCTCGAGAACATATTCATGTCAACTATCTGAAGATATTCAATACAAAATCCGGTGTGTATACGTGTAGACAGGGATGTCGCGGGAGCATATGGGACAGTGCCCCCGTTGGCAAAATCTCGTGCCCCGGGCATCTCCCTTTCGCTCAGATTGGAAACTGTAAATTTCGGCTCTCTTCGCTGGGTTCGCCCGCATCTTAACCTCATATTATGCAATCACACATAAATATAAGCGGAATATATCTTGTATTGATATATGTACCTATGCATTATTTTTTAGTATTACCACATGCATCCATCTTTTTTATATTAGCAAAGCATAATGTCGATCGCAAAATACTCCAAACTAAATGTGTATCATGCAGTTATGAGAAATTGTTCAAACCTACGCGACGAGACAATAGAAAGGTAATTAATGTAGTAACTATAACTTGTCCCATATATAGAACTTGGTGCCCACTAGATGGAATGGGCTCCAAAGATTTCAAAGCCAGAATAAGCCACAGCCCAGCTATATGGTCATACCCACATAGAAAATTATAGATCCAAATGTCATGCCTCCTGCTAAAAGAGTGAAAACGCCTTGCCCCTCGTTTTGCCCCCTAGATTCCTGTGTGAGGAATAATCCAATTTTAGGTTACCGTAACTCTATTGTGGTTGGGGGACTAAGTGTCTGACATCTGTGAAATTCCAATAGGTTGAATACCATCGGGCCAATTGCCTAACTAAAAAGGGCAAAAATGAAGAAGACTTCACGAAAAAGTTAACAATGAACAATTATATACAAGCCAGGCGGAAGCAAATTAATAGTGGTCGGGTAAAAATGTTAAGTGTTCAAGGCTGCCCCATACAAATGTTCAGGAAAAACTAAAAAATGGTCAGGCAATTGCCTGACCTGCCGACCGGTTCCTCCGACCTTGGGATAAATACAGGGTGGTCCAAAAAAATGGAATCCGTCGAGATATCAGGCTACCTTGAAATAATTAGTCGCAATGATACTCTATTTATACTATTTATTGAATTCCAGGGTTCTGATATTTTTGGCCCAACCTGCATATAATTGATGGAACCATAGTCTCAATTTCTCCGGAAATTTGCAAAACATTGTGAAAATTGGAAGACAATATCTGAAAATGAAAGCTGATGGAGAGCAGATGAGTATATATTTCGGGATGAGTATATATTTCCGCGAACAGGATAATTGACACCCCCTAAAGCAATATATTTAGTTCAGGCAACAAAAAATTCAGTGTTGACCAGTGTTATAATAATGACGCAATTATCAATATTAATATTTACGATTTATGCAACATCACGTTATAATAATAAGAAATAACATGCCGAAATGTATTGTAGTGCATGGAAGGTTGAGTACAATTATAAAGTATAATGGGTAAGTAATTTGATAATAAAATGTGAGGTTGAAAAGTTGTTGGCGGATATTGGCAAAAAATGTGCCGTCCATTGTCTAACCGAATAACTCCGGGTTGTTATGTCAATTTTGTCGAATATTGATTCTGAAAATACACATGTCGAATTGTCAATTGGTCACATGGTTCACTTTTTCGGATGGGTTATGTGGGTCATGTGGTCACACTATGATAGGCCATGACTCATTACTAGCTTTTTAGTGTAATATTTGAAAATTTGTGTGTGTAAGCGGAAAATTGGACTGTAATTGTTTTACTTATTATTGAAGCCTTGACCAAGTAATTTTATTAGTTAGTTTCATTAATTTATCATACTTCATGTATTTTATAAGCAAATTTCTCAACTATTAATGGACAATTTTCGAGTTGCTAAAATCAGTTAATATCAATTTATACTGGTACGATTGCATAATATAGTCAATAGGTTTTATGGCTTCGTTCATACAATAAATCAAAATTTCATTGATGATGTTTACAGGTTCCAGATTTATAGTTGCAACCATGATGTCACATTTTTTGAAATTCTCCAAAAATTTTACAATGTTCAATGTTATGCTCAAATCGTCTGGAAACATGTAGTATATATCAGATTTCCAATACACCGATAATATATCCTACTAGGATATCTTGAAAAAATATTGAGCAGCATGAATATTACTATATATCGCATTATCAAGATTGCGTCATAATTACCAGATATCGTATCGAAATGTATTATCAGGACATGGTGAAATCGGGTATAAACTAGTTCCCCGCACGATTGGACCATAACATTAAAACATCGTCAAGTTATTGATGAATATCAGCAAAATGTGGCATTTATGTTTGCAATAAAAACTCTGGAACGCAAAAATTATCAAATATGATTTGATATTTGGCCTGAAAAATATTGATAGATCCCATTGATATATTATACAATCGTAAATTTTTTATTGATTCATGACCTATAAAATTAGTGAATTAATACATGCATTTGTTGACAAAGGAGCTAATTAAGCAATTAGATGACGTTATTTCGAATTGGTAATAGTTTGTAGAGATAGATTATGTGTATTGATAAATATCAATAACATATTTAGTACGTCGAAAGAGTAAGATTTAATATTGTCTCTCCTAATAAATATAAGTTGTATTATTCACGTATAACGTATAATACGTATTAACTTAAAATAGTTCGCCATCAATTAATATTTGGGCGGCTTTAACATGCACATGGTCCATATCTTGACGAGTTGTTAATCGATTATAATAATTACTGACTCAGTATTTGCTTCACTTGTAAATAAAGAAATGTTATATTCCATTCTACATGATTTTGCATTAGATACAAATTAATATTCCCTACTGTCATCTTCCCCATATTCACAGATGGCAGCGAAAATTGTGCCATCCTCCAAAGTTTAACGTGTTGTACAAGAGAATCTATATCGCTAGGATGGAGGAAGTTGGCAATATGTTTATCCAGCCCGAAATCAAGATGCGCTGGAGATTCATAAGTATTGTACTCATCTCATCTAGTGTAATTAGAGAAGAGAGCAGAGTATAACTCATTGTATATATTATGATAACGAGTTTTTCAAAGAATGTCAATTTAAGAATATCTGTTGACTCTAGGAGACACAAGAAATAGGTTGATACTCCTCTAGTTGAAGCTGAGATAAGCATATCCACTGTGCTTCTTCTTATACTCGTTCCGTTATAATTTCAGGAAGAGAAATTATTTATAAAAGGGTTGCTTGTCAGCAACATCAAAAAGTTTCTGGTAAAGTTATGTTAAAAAATTCTGGACTGCAAACTCAAGTACAATGTACCAAAACTAAGCACTTTAAATCATTATAAACTAATTCACATAAGGCTTTTCAAATTTGGCGGCACATTTACCTACGTTTCTGAGGCCCACGGGTTGAGAAGCGACTAGTTTAGAAACGTGAAACTTTACATATCTATAATTCATTTACTCTATGTACTACTTGTATGATATCGAAACCACTGGGATTCGAAATATAATATTATATACACTGACATCTCATTGGTAGCTTTTCGTAAACATGGCAAATTGATAATTTGATACAGCTGCAGTTGATTGTCTGAAATCGCATGAATAATTTCACTTGATAGATATGTTTGTACGTAATTGCACAAATAATTTGAATTCTGAAAGACACACAATGTGGAATTTTCTATCAGTAATCCAAGGGGACCACTTATATTTATACAAAAAAGAAATGCATGTCAATGTTTAGTATTGTGTAACAGAAGATATTCCTCCATAGGGCAAAATATTCTGATTCCCTTATCTTCCATGGTTGAAAGAGCAAACTGTGTGTCCTTACTGAATATAGAAAGATATTGCATGTATAAATGTTTGACACCGGGTGCTTTTCGGATAGCTTGTAAAAAGAAAGAACGAATATCATCACTAAATCCAAAAAAATTTAGAAAATCCATATACCCAAAGAAGAGAATCAAATTAAAAGGACTTATTATCAAAGCGTCTTCAAAAGTTCCTTTCAACATGTTTAATAAGTTTAGCTTAAAAGAAAGGTCAAGCTCTTGTGTGATTAGGCTAAGTAGACGAAATTGTTGTCCAACGTATCCACTGATAGTCGTATTTGTGTAAAACAGTAGTTTTGTATTAAACGACATATATGATTGCATAAGAAAACTATAAAGGCATGTATTGTAGCTCATAAAGGGAAGTAGAAAATTATTTATAATATTAGCAAGATTGTAAGGAATTTTTCTTAGACCAATATATTTCATTATTAAAATTATAGCTTTATAAAGAATACATTGCATAATACGGTTCTTACTTCGTCGAGTAGGGAATATATTAGAGGCAGCAACAAAATCATTGATAATTTTCAGGTTCATGCAATAAGCTTCTAGTTCTAGAGGCTTTAGCATAATAATTTCAGATTGCAGAAAAAAATATGAATAAAGCATAGGTATAATGGGATTTTCAATTGTAGAATTATTTTCAAAACTGGACACTAGAGACAACCAAATAGTCTGTTTCACTCTAATGTATTCGGGGTAAGAATAGGTAGGTAGATTGGAATTCTGCTCTAAATATTTGAGTATAACATAAAACTTTGGGGAGCACTCTGAGGCAAGACAATCCAGAAAATACAGCTTCAATCCTGACGAAGAAACGTTAAATCGTGCTTCCACAATTGCACATATAGATAACAGAATATGCGTGCATAGTAATCTCTCTAACAAACTATAAGAGTTGGTATATTGTGAAATAATATTAGTGGGTATTTTAAATGCTTCTTTCAGTGTACATACATAAGAATGAAGTATAAGATATGCACTCCAAAGCTCTAGGTTATTTTTATGAATCTCTAAAGCCAAAATTGACTTAATTTGTTTGCGGACAAACTTGTTAATTTCTTTATCAGCAACATTCAAGTTAAGGCAATTAATTTCATACTCAAACCAAGTGATTAATATGATCGTTTGATACTCTAAATCAATAACAGGCAATATATGATTCAGAATGTTGATTACTGGTGTCATTTGGTGATAAGTGAGAGGGGCTTTCGAATAAATGAAATTCTGGGTGTCGGTAGAATTTACAATCAGAGTTCCACTATAGTGAAGAGGGGATAGCGATAACCAACTAATAGCATCAATCTCAACAACCATCCCGAGTTCTGCTAAGAATGTATTCTTTACTCGAGAAGTCATACTTATAGGAATTCCAAACAATATCATAGTATGTAATAAGAGTTGAAAAAGGTTATCGGAGTTATGAATTGAGAAAAAATATGAAGTTAGTTGAGGATGGCATATTAACCTTTCATTATCAATTGCATCCGCTTTGTTGTGTAGACATTTAGGTAGAAATGACCAAGTTTCACTTCTGATATGTTCAGCTTCTGTCCAAGATTTAC
Organism: Oopsacas minuta; assembly: GCA_024704765.1. NCBI lineage: Eukaryota > Metazoa > Porifera > Hexactinellida > Lyssacinosida > Leucopsacidae > Oopsacas > Oopsacas minuta. Next base: position 88,315 of record JAKMXF010000177.1, on the reverse strand, counting down.
CATTGAAAAAAATACCACCAACCTCGCGATTTGAATCCTGTTGAATCAAGTGCTCTTCAAAAAGAGTTAGAGACAAGTAAGGATGAATATTTACACAATTAAAGATAACTGAACTGTCTCGATTCCAACTACTGATAAAATTATCAACAATGTAACACTTATTATCATGAGCGTTCAATTTGTACATGACATTTATTTCAATCAAGGCAATTATTGATGAAAGGGACCTTTCCTGATATCCCGCGTTTTTGAGGAAATAACAGAATTTTATCATAAGAAATACTAAATTATTTTCAGCATCTAATTCAGGAGTGGTAGATAACAGATCTCCTTCACAAATGGCTATCAATCTTTCAAAAGCCATGTTATATGTAAGAACTACATCTTCGAAATAATAATGTTCGAACGATTGACTAATATAGTTGATAAATTCGTTCCATAAGCGAGAAGAGTGAACAACAATAAACAAAAATTGATTCCATTTATTGATAACCTGCTGATAGTCATATTTATAAGAATATAATGACATAAAAGTAGATATGAAGGATATATTTTTTGGATGCTGTGACAATGTTATCTCTAAAAACTTTAGGCAGACTTCAAAATCAAATGCAGAGTATGGAGTATATATGTTTGGTGGAATTCTATCAACTTGCAGAATAGTAGAGTTATGGTGCAGCCAAATTGAAATTGAATTTGGAAATGATTTGAGAAAATTACAAAAAAATTTCGAGTCATCTTCGCATCGTGAAGAATCATCTAATTCCTCGGCCTCTAAATATATAGGAGTAATCGGAATCAATAACGAAGTTATTGGTATTTGTAAATTCGAACTGCAGGTATTAAATGTACGAGTGGCAGAATCATCATTGGGATAAAGGTAATACCTCTTGTTTTGGGGCATGAAATCCCCAGATTTAACCGGGAGTTCATCACAAGAAGACATTGGCATATGACCTTTGAGAGACAAACAATTATCTCCAAATACGAGTGCATACCTGGGAATGTCAAAATTAGGTAGTGAATACAACTCAAATAAACTTGTATCTTTGCGATTATCAAAAACATCCTTGTAAAATAAATTACCTCCTGGTTTATGAACAACACCACAATGAATTTCAGTATTCGACTTTGTAAGGAAATCAGTAGTAGTCAATATTGGCTTTATACGAGAAAGTTTAGGAGAAGATTTCTCATTATCAATCCCCCCGTTGTAAATATAACTCTTATTAACTAACCAAGAATGTGGATCCAAATTAGTGTGAATAAAGGGTGTTTTTTCTGAAGGAAATATAGGAGAACATGGACCCCGCATAAATAGATGTGAATGATAAAAGTTAAGGAATATATAAATAGCGCTAAATAGTTCTTTAGAATATTATATAGAATAGAAATATGGATACATACTAGGAAGGAGATACTGAATAGAGTAATAATCAAATCAGGGACCCTGACTTCCAACCGAACAATCACAAATCCATCACACAGCTCAGAACAATTATGAAATATTGGAGCAATTTTCAAAATGGGCAGGTCAGGATTCATAACTATCATGTAATATCTGTATGGGAGAAGTCAGAAGGGCTGCATCCTCCCTTCATGGGCAAAGAAAGTCAATTTGCTCGCATACCTGCCAACATATTTCAGTTTTATCTCTATATTGAGTCCCAATTTTCAACTGTAAGTTTCCCAAATGCCTCTGAGACCCAAAATTTTCTCGCCCGCTGCCCTCGCCCTTCTTTGAAATCCCTAAATACTTCTACAGGGGAATTACACCAGCCAAAGACATTGCATGAATGTGGTCAATAGAGAAATCAATCCTTATCAAAAATGAAATCCTTGTACATATGTACATAACTGCAATCAAGGAGTCAATTCGAAATAGTGACAATTCTAAAGTACTAGTATATTGGAATTAGCATGAAATTGACCTCTAAATATCGAAGTCAAAGATTCAGGGGTTCAAGCCCGTTCCCTTATAAATGGCCCGCTATGGTCGCTTAAATTGATGACCCACTTTTGAACATTTTTGGGATCCGCTCATGAATCTCACATCAAATTCATAGATATTCTGGTAATATTTAGGACAATTAATTAAGCACACGGATAATCATTTAGAAGTAAACAACACAAATTTAACAGAATTTGTGTGGGCTGAGTTTAGATATGGTAAATGATTCAGCGATATTTATCCAGTTCTAACATATTTTTTGAAATTTGAAATTTGTTACAGAACTTATGGATCACCCTGTAAATGATGCTATGCAGTTTTCCCAAATCTACATTGAATGGCATTTAGCCGAGGCGCATAGTGCTGAGTGTATTGCTGAACGTCGCTTAGCGACCTCGCAAGCGACCGACCTAATATAGTTTTGAATCCTATCATAACTAAGATTAGCAAAGATATGACCATCAAAGTTGACATTGCTATTTAACTTACTCTCTAATTAATACTTAATATAAAATTTAGAACTTTCTGTGAGACTAGCTACTGAAATTGTTTAGCTTTAGCTTGGATACATTCTTTCCACAATTCAGGGAATTTTCGTCATGCATTTGCAATTTCTCCACTAATAGCTAATTCCAAGCACGCCCAATTTCTCTTTACAATGATTCCACTTAGGGGATACGGACAAATGACTACATGGAAATGACTACATGATAAATATTACACTTCCGGTACTTTGTGATATAGATACATGTTTTCTACTGATTTAAAGTGATGTGTATATATATACTACTAAATTTAATAATAAGTCAAAATAACAAAGGACGAAGTAATGATGCATAAGTAAAGATATAGTATCATAGTAGTATATCCTATAACTCGTCCTAATTTGTGCTAAAAGATAATCTGTGTGCAACCCCTTGGAGGAATTCTATTTGGGATCGGTGAAAGTAACTAAGAACACAAGGTTGGTCAATCCATCATCATTAGCGAATTCTTTATTCTCTTAGATGGCTCATCCCCCGTTAAAAATTTAGCCTGCTTTACTTCAACCAATCCTTGTTCTCGTCTGATTGCGATAATCCAATTCCATATATCCGGATGGTGGCAACCAATAGTAAAATTATAGGCTCTGTGCCATGTTTCTACAACATTGTTTGTATGAGGTATCCCCTGAGGTACACCGTAATGATGATTCCACATCTCAATGGGAAATAATGGTGTTAACTGTGTTCCGCCGGGGACTGTTCGACCTATGTAGGTATTCTCAAAATACAATGCAAGTTCCAGAGAAGCTGGTATATCCAGTTGTTCTATTACTTGAGGGAAGAGTTCTTGAACTTCAAGTGGAGGCGCAAAAGCAAGTGCAGGAAGCATTCTTAGACGAAGAGCTAATTGTTCATCGTTCAAATAGTCTGTTTGGAGTCCTAATTCCTGAATTTTACGCTAAACATTTTGCGGAAAATGAAAGAAACAGCCTTTTACTGTAGTTGTTGGCCATTCCATCTGAAAGGCATTGATTGCAGCCTTTTCAAAATCCATAATCATGCTTGTTGGAGATGCTGTAGGACAAACGATTCTGATACTTTCCCACATTCGAGTGCATGTTGCTTCGGTCTTATTGGGTAATAGTATAAAGAGGTAAAGTAAAGGTGGCCATCTTGTAGAGGGTTTGGACCTCCACGTAACGCGTGTATTGTATATACTTGAGCGAAAAGTTGAGGCGCTGTTTTGAAAGTTCCATCTGCTAGCCAAAAATTGGATGGTATTAGCATGTTACAGTTCTTCTGAGTCCCAATTATTAGAATTCTGGTTAGTTCAGGACCGGAATCATATAATAGAAAGTCTTCCTCTTTAGCGGTTAACGTAATCTCATAAGGAATGGCAAGATCATGAAGACTTTCTGGTTGAACGGGAACTATATCTCGTACATGCCTTTCTCTACGAATGTTACATTTCATGCTACCAAGTTTTGGTAATTTTGCAGCCGTTGTACCAGTAATTATCCCCGATTAGTCTCCAAGAATATGATGAGTTGTGTCATGTGGTTGACGGGCTTTACGTTTCATTCAATCCTTCACTTCTAAGCAATTGACAGCCAATATGTCTGGACTATGAAGATGCTCTCCAGTAAGCTTTACAATTTCATCCATTTTAGTATGGAGCCTTCCTTTACATAACCTTTTTTCTCGCATTGCCAGTGTGTAACATCCCCAATTACTCTCTGTTTAATATAGATAAAACCGCCTTCGACAAGTTGATCACACTCCTTTCGGATAGTTCACGATCTGATCAACCTGAACTGACTTGGTTCTGTATTTGGCTCAGCCATCAAAATAATACCAACAAATTTAGAGATTGCAAATAGAATATACGTATACGTATACGTATACGTATACGTATATACATATATATATATATATACATATATATTGCCAAACTGCCTATTTTTAGTCTTGTCTATTTGTTAAGTGTTATGTGGAAACAATCCATTATTATTAGGAATTGTTAGCTGAAGCAACTTAGATGAACCAATTAGTAAGTATTCTTTCAATAAATACAATAATAGAGGACACCCTTGAAGTTCTTTGTTGTTTATGTGTCCATTTCCCCAACTATCTTGTAGTCACTTGTCCATGTAGTCATTTGTCAGTATCCCACTAGAGCATAGCATTCTAATATACAAAGGCAATGGCACTAACTAAAATTCTTGGACCATGGATTGGTTAACATAAGTTAGGTATAATATTCAAGCAAGCTTAAATACCAAGTTATAGCACATCCACTTAGCCAAGTTTCAATGAACCAAATCTGTAAAATGTTTAAATATATTTGTTTCACTGTAATTTTTCCCATTCTTATATTTATCCCTTATAGTTGTTAATGAAGAATTAAACCATATTGTACAATATTGAGGATAAACAACTATAGTACAATTATATATTAACTACCCTAACAATGATCAACAGTGATACAGTATGTCCTCTCTAATAGTCCACCTCCCTTATAGTCCAAATCCCCTAATAGTCTAGCAGATACCCAAAACCCATTTGTATTTGTAGGTGTAAACAATGTTACATAAGTGTACAGAGTGCACTGCAGTGCTGGCAGCTGCTTGTTAAAACAGGCACTATTTAGAATCTGGCAGCTGCTTGTTAAAACCTGCACTGCTGACAGCTGCTAGCCTGTTTTAGTTCTAGCTCAGTTTTCTAGCTCAGTTTTTTAGCAATGGCTCCTGGTCGAAAGCAACCTATTCACCTAAGAGGTGCTTCAACAAGAAAAGGCAAGAAATACACCACAGCTCAGCTTGCTGCAAAGAAGCAAAGGGTTGAGCTTACACTGAAGCAGAAATGTGATGTGATTGATCAAGCACTAAAAAGTGGCTTTCAACCCAACTCTGTAGAATCCACCTTGGTCCGAGTTAACCAGACTATGCTTGCAAAACAGCATAATGTCACTGTAAAGACGATAAACCGAGTTTTGTGGAGTGCAAAGAAGCTCAAGCAACAACTTCTTACGACATCTGGTGATCTTCGACGTAATCGTGAGATCAAGTATAGGGCTATAGAAGAAAAAGTAGTAGCATTTGTTTCTCTTCTTCGTAACAGACGCAAACCTATGCCTATTTCTTTGAGTATTATAAAGGTGTATGCTGAACAAGTGGCCAAATCCCTTGGTGAACATGAGTTTAAAGCATCAAATGGTTGGTGGCAAAAGCTGATGAAAAGAAACAGCATAGGAAAGAGTGTTCGCCTGCATAGGCGACGTAAACCCAAAAGATATTAAAGAGAGGATCCAGGAAATTAAAAAAATGCTAGAGGAGTATGACCCAGAGCTTATATACAACTGGGATGAAACTGGCTTGTACTTTAGATTGATTCCTAGTGCAACGTATACTGCACCAAATGAACAGCGACGACGTACACGGGGAACTAAAGCTCAAAAAGCAAAGGATCGTGTCACCCTTATCACGTGCACTAATGCAATAGGCACACACAAGATTCCTCTTGCTATGATTGGGAAGGCAGCCCAGCCTCGTTGCTTTCGAACATGTCCATCTCCTTTGCCATACAACTCGCAGAAGAATGCATGGAATGATCATGTACTGACTAAATGGTGGTTCCATGATGTCTTTCTGCCAGCAATTCGAAAGAGGACATCCAGACCAGTCATTCTGATAGCTGACAACTTTGGTTCCCATGATGAAACTGATGCTGCTCTTCAAGACCCACAGGTCAAGTGGGTTTTGCTACCACCAAACTGTACATCAGTCCATCAACCTATGGATCAGGGCATTATCGCTGCACTTAAGAGGAAGTACAAGTCCAACATGCTACATTCAATGGTTAAAAACCTTGAAAGGTATGATGAATTGCGAGCAATTGGAGCCTCCATTACAGCAGGAGTTAGAGGGCTAAATCATGCTTACCCACCGAACCTCTTAGATGCTGCAACAATAGCGCACGAGGTGTGGGAATCAATGAACCAGTCAACTCTACTAAATTGCTGGTTGAAAGCAGACATTCTGCCTACATGTCATGTAGAGGGTCTTGAGACTTATCGTCGACCATTGAGTCTGCCAGCTGTTGAAGAGTTAAGTAGTTTGTTGCAGCATGCAACTATCAGCAGTCAACCCTCGAGCCAGGATGACAATGATCAACCTCCTCCTGCAATAGGGAGAGAGCATTTCATTGGAGAGTTTGTTGCTCTTCAATGGCAAGCTAAAAATGATCCTGCAGGTCTCGTTGATGTACTAAATGACTGGTTTGATATCGAAGATGGTGATCTTGTTAAACAAGATGAAGTTCAAATGGCACTTGAACGAGAAGATGTGCAACCCACTGCAGGAAACGATGGTGCAACTGAAACTTCAATGGAGATAGATCCTAGTAGCGTGGACATACCGCCAGATCCATTAAGTGCAGATGATGATTCGGATTCTGAAGTACAACCTCTTACTCGAATGGAAGCTCTCAATAGTGTGAACATTACTGAAGGCATTGAAATGGTTGAGAAGGTTATACAAATAATGTCATCATTAGATGAAGATGAAGCTACTTATATGCTCACAAGGGTGTATCGCAAATGCCTAGACTTGAAAGCTGAGAAAAAGGACCTAAACTCAAAGCAAACTGTCCTTAGGGAGTATTTTGTTCCACAATTGGACACTTCATGTGATGTATAAATATGTATATACTGCACATTAATTTCGGTATTTACACATGTTAAACTCTAATAGTCCAATACCTGTAATAGTCCACCTCAACTACCGTTGCCAGTAGGTGGACTATTAGAGAGGACATACTGTATGTAGTAAATCTGAAATATTTGCACTAGTAGGAATCTGTGACTCTATGGTATGTAGTCATGCTTGTACACGAAACGTTCAAAGACTTCATTCATCTATTTTGAAAACTATCTTCTTTAATAAACTAGCAACATCTATTCTAAACAATCATCTGTAGACATGTATCTAGGAAAAAACAGAAAAAATTAGCTGCTATATTTTTAAGCTTCCAATTGTCGGACTTCATGACCATAGAATTATAATTTTTAACTTTCTTTGAGAGAATATAATTAGAAACGGTTTTAAAAATCTTTTTAATATATCCCATTGCCAGACCTTGCAATCACACCATTCTCTCCATTTCTCGTCAAACCTATCTTGAATAATCATAATACTCAAATATACTAATATAGAACGACACGGACCCGAAAAGAAATGTTTATTTAAAATTTCAAAATTAGCTATTTTCATAAAAGTTTCTTTTACAATATTGACAGAATCGCTAACTGAAATCGATGGATATTTAAGCGAACCCCTGTCTAATATATCAATGAGGGTATATTGGGAGTCTATCTCATAAATAATTTCCATCTGTTTATCTAGTGTTAAAATTTATGACAATCAGGACATTCATTAGATTTCAGTAGGAATAAAAACAAATGTAAGAAATTCAACCTGAGATGGAAGTATTTGAGGATATTGAATAAATTGAAGTGTCTCAACATAAAATTGAATATCTTTATCGGTATATGAACTTTCCATACTAACATTTTCTGCATATTTGTGTATATAATTTTTCAGAGATAAGGTTTGTCAGAAACATCAAAATGTACTTCTGCGGAAATAATTTTAAAATATTTGAAAGTTGAAGTCTTCTTTCACTTTCTAATATTTGACAATATGTTATGTGGTAATGAGCACCATACATTTGTATATAGAGACCGAAATGGTATTCTAATGGGTCATTTTGGATTCTAGCTGACAATAGATATTTGAAATTACATTCAGAAGTAAGGCGGTCAATTAGGAGAGGTAGTGTCATATAAATGTGCCTATAACTTGCGAACGTTTGGGATGTTAGTTTACCAAATTTAAAAAGTAGATTTTCAAACAATATAACCATATTACCACTTTTCGAATGAAACATAATCGAGAATCGTTAGGATACAAGCGAGCAGAATATGCATTTTTGAAGCGAATATGTTTTCCAACCAATTTAACATTCAGAATGTCCCAAATAATACTAATTAAGTTCAAAATGCAACAGTTTGATTATTTTCGGCAATTCCTGTATCTAATTTGTAAGCGAGGATCGCACTAAAAGTTGATTCGTGGAATATCTTAAGCGCCAAGTTAACATTTTGCCTTTCTAATTGGATGGCCAAATGCTTTTGAAGATGGTTTTTGTATTCTCTTGAGAACATTATACACATCTGATTTAAATACAGTTCTTATGTCCTCGAAAGTAGCTGTACAAACATGTGGATATAATGATGGATGATCAATAGAATTATGAATAATATCTTTGATTTGAATAAAGATATAAAGACTATTGGGGGAAGTCACAATTTGTGAATTGTCTTCAACACAATCATCAAACAAGGGTAAAAACATGTCTTGTCATGGTAAAAAAATTTAGCTAATTATTACGAATTGATATTTTTATATGGACAATATCAAAAAATCTATATTATTAAATCTCAATTGTTGTCTATTTGTTTGTTTGTCTGTCTGTTTGTTTGTTTGTCTGTTTGTTTGTCCGTTGTTAAGGAACTGATTTGCGGTATGCAATTTCGAAATTGTCTCATAACTATGTATTTATCGTGTTTATCAAGGAATTAAATAGAATTCAATTAAATTTCACCAAATATATCGAACATGCTGAATCCGATTTTCACACTTTTGGATTAATCATATGTAAATTTATTATTGTTTATATGAATACAAAGTAAACAAATTTCAAAATTGATGTAGAATCATACTTAGAACGACATTACTGAGGTAATCAAGTAAGCTGAGTTCGAATATGGTATTGTAAACAAATCAATATATCATTAAATCTCAATTGTTGTTTGACTGTTTGTTTGTCATTTGAATACCTTGAGGCGCAATGCGCTGAGTTTATCGCGAAGCGATGTGCCAAAGGCTCGTAGTATTAGGTATCTCAAAGGGTCACAAGGATGTTTTACTTTGGATTGCAAAGTTTGCGAGTCGTTTGAGAATAATTTAAGGTGTCTTGCCGCGAAATTTGGTCATTTATTAGGCAAATTTGTTTTATTGAGTTTATTATTTGGAAACATACTCACATGTATTATTATCATTCCTACATTGAAATTTTTCAAATCCGAGTATTCTAGTGTGAGTTATATACAATTTGTGACGTCATCTTCCAAAAATAGTCATTTTTTCAAAAATTATATATTTGATCCCAAGTTATTATTAATTCATGCATTTACTCTTTTGTGTAAAAATGACGCAGGATCAGATTCATCATTTCCTGCGGGCTTTAAAAAAAGCCAGCTCGCTACGAAGCCTCCCAGAACCTGCGTCGGTCACTTTCCTCACGGAAAGTTCGCAATGCATACGCATCAGATTGACATTGGGCGGAAGAACTCCACCAAAATAATGCCCACTGTATACGTAGATCATTGGCCTTGACCCTCTTAGCACGTGGAATGGGCCGCATTGAACGTCGCGATCGTCGCCCCCTTGCAAAACGTTTCCATTTTGCAAAGACGCGAGCGACCTGCTCACGTTCATGTTTCTCCCTTTTCACGTCTCCGAGAATCTTGATTAAGGCCTCCCGATTCTGGGGGTGCTGAGCGATAGAAATAAAATTTTTGAGTTCTTGAATTTGTGACATTACTCGTTATGCTATTGCTATATACAATGCAATTTATATGATACTTTCTTAGAGAATATGCATAACAGAGTATGTGCATACTCGTATTTACGTAATTTCTACTACTTGGGTAGTATAAACACCATGTTATAGCTTTGCTTAGATACAATAGTGAATGTATTTTTAGCTCTAATAATATCTTTTACACTTCTATACTTAGTCTTATACAATATTTATTTGCTCCTTTTGACATTTCTATCAGAGATGTACAGAACTGGACAGTGGGCTTGATTGATCACTTGATAATCTCCATGCTGTACCCCAGTCTTGAGTTAAATTGTCACACCTTTTGACTTATTTTTTATTGTTTGTTAACAGTTAAAAGAAAGTGTTGTCTTAAGACAAGGCATAGCTTAACTGATGAGTCCTAGCGGGACGAAACACCACTATAATATGTATATATTCAAAAAATATATTTTATGAATCATTAACTTCAATTATCTCAAAACTATGTTTTTCGCCACATAGTCTATTATTTTTTGAAGAAAGACTAATTCTTATGCTCTGAAATTTTGGGGAAGCATTTATACAATGTTATCTGAAATCTGGACCACATTTAGAATGAATAAACGAATAATTTTCATGATATCCCACCCTAAGTCCTGCGGACTCCGATTTTAGCCTATTTTTACCAAACCCCCCTTCAACCGTTAATATCTTCTTATTGGAGCGGTACTCGGGCCTAATTGTGGTCCAGAAATTAGAACTACATATGGTAAGCATATATAACAATTTATAGGTCTTAGGCAATAGTCCTTCTTCAAAAAACATTAGAAAATATGTCCCGAACTTTAATGTTACGCATATGGGAGGACTTTTGCCACCTTTTCATGCCCAATTCGTAATACACACTAGATACATCGGGGTTTATGATTATTATCTCTTAGTTTGGCAAGTCCAACGAACTGGAATACATTAAGGAAGTAGAATAGCATATACTTTAGAAAATAGCCCATACCGTAATACAAAGTTCGCGGCAAGACTCCTTAAATAAACTAGCATTTAGAGGATAGTTATCAGTACAAATCGCTTCAACAAACAGATTACAACTCTCAATATCTAAAGTCATTTTCTGATAATGGGGAAAAAGATCTTTCCTGACGATGAGCCAAGCGTTATCAAATGGACAATGGTTGAATATGCTATCGCCAATCTTGATACCGTTACAGAAAAACAGTGGTCGGAGGATCTTCAGGGTTTTCAATAGATCTGACAATTTTACTCACTTTGTAAATAGCATCACAACGGATATCCACTTCATCCACTTGAATAATTACGTGACGATCTATTAGACATAATGTTAACGCAGTTTCCTTGAGAACGTTTAAGTATTCATTTTCTAAGCTAATAGAATTTTTTAATTTTAAAATATACCTCTCGTGGGGAAAATTAAGCAATTCGAAGACTGAATGAGTCGATAACAAGCAGGTGATATTCCATATACTTCCAATGCAAATACTTGTGAAAGAATATTATAGCCAGTATAGTGCCTTGGATGTTTTTCAGTGATTAAATATCTCAATTGATCTACAAGGAAATTGAGTCTAATTCTCGTTGAACTGGAGTTTTCTATATCAAAATCGCTATTTTCATGTAGATCTAATTTAGTAATTGAGCAGTCGATTTCATTAATTGTACATTCTATATTATTATTTATTGGAATATTGATGGCGGTAGAACTTTGTGGTATAATAACAATAAATTTCACTCATAATCGTTTCAATTTGACGGATATCATGTATCTTCCTTACTAACAATTGGATTTCATGTTTTCTCATGAGTCCTTGAGTATTTCATCAAAATCAATAGTGAGGTTTCGTTCAACGGATGGTACGTTATCCAATTTACTATTTTCAGGAAGTAAAACAACTCAGTTCCTAGATTGTACGTAACCCAACCGTTTTCTAGGTCAATTAAGTCTAAAATAGTTAACAAATCAGCTATGAATAAACTACGAATTTAATTTAGTCTTGTTATATGTTCGGCTCATCCTGAAAGCTACTTGAAGTATTATCTCGTCTTTTTAGTCTCTTGATAGTCTTGTATGCTTTTCTGTCGTGTCTGTTAAATAGCTTGGGCAATTAGAAAAGATACTTGATACCACCATTTTCTTTAATCTTATCCTTTCTCGGGGTATCAAGACTGTCCTTTCACCATCAAAATATTCAAAATTCTTCCCAGTATCTTCATCGTTGAAGTGGAGGATATATACTTAAAATGTAGAAGTAATTGAATAAAAGGAATTACAAACTGAGTAAAATTTGTGTAATTTGCATACCTGTAAGGACTTGTTTTCCTCGTAGTGTTCTTGCGGTCTTGGAATAGTCTTAAACCACATGGCGCGAAATCCTTCTCTTTATGAAATGAAAATGAGGTTGTACGATTTGGTTGGCTATCTAAATTGATTTACACCCTGGAACCACACAGGTCACCTTCTTCCGATAAGGTTTCAATGAAGAAATAGTAAAATGTTCGTGTATTGAATTAGTGAAAAATAACCAAATGTTTGCATAGTAGTGTGTCAATACAGTGAAGTTATAAGATCCGGTTTGACTATAATGTGTTAATATGTTGAATATTGAATATAACAACTATGGGTCAGTCATAGATATAATTATGGTTAGGTTTAATCACTTTGGGCCAGTAATAATTTCATCTGCGAACACATCCATGGTGATAATTTAACAAGTTATAAGATTGTTTTTGCGTCTCTGAATCTATTTTATATCAATACCGCAAACTAATGTATAACTAGAATGTAATACAGGGTAAATAGCAATTTGACGTATTCACTATGTCAAATCGGTGAATATGTTATTTAACAATTCCAAAGTAACTCAAGAATAAATCTGTGATTTGACAAGCACAAAACAACACATTAAACACCAACAAAAGTAGTACACATCAGGTATCTTGAATTGTAATGAGTCGATAAGTTCAAATCAAGTTAATCTTCTATGAGGTTAATTGCACATCTGGTATTGTATCTGAATTGTACTGTGATAAATTGTGTGGGAACCCGACAGTGGATATTTTAAGGATGTCGTATAAATTCACATCTCAGAAAATGTAAATACAACTTCTCTATAATGAACACCTTCGGTTCACTATTTAGAGGTGTTTTCTAATTAAATGATCGATGTATATAGATGGGTAAAAGCATTAGTTTTCACTATTTAGAGCTGTTCAAAATCATTTATAACTTCACATCCCTAAGATCATTGGAGCATAAAATAACCTCTGGAGTCCGAGGACATAGTAAGAAATAAATCAGGTCAGTTATAACAAATAGAACTAATATTATACTAAAGTTCGAGACAGGGTACAAAATCTCGTTTTTGGTGCGGGAATTGGTTTAGGATATAGAAGACATATATGTGTACAAGATATATTTTAAGTCTCCAAATAAAAAATTTCACTCGAGGGTATTTTTTGTTTGTTCCAATCGTTCTCTTCCAATTTAGTGAATAGTGTAAACCGTCCTCAATCTTTTCTGAAAATTCTATTCAAATTTACAAAAATTAAATGATCGATAATACTCATTGTCCTAAGCTGGTCGTCAATTTTTTAATTTACCACAAGCATTTTTTCATCCCAAAATTTCCAGTGTTGCAACACATATACTTTACCAATAAGGTTCAATTATATTATTTTTTGGTCATGTACATGTTCATGTTTGTGTTTACGTTCTTTCCTTTTGTGCCAATTACTCATTGATGGTGTACTTCATTAACTGTTTACTAACAAACAATATACAGCCTTAGTGTGTATCACCAATTGGTGTGTCACGAAATATTTGGTCCGGGTTTGCAAATATGTTCAGTCGGACCAAATATATCAGAAATTAGCGTCCGGTTGATGTTTACCATATTAAATGAATTGTTTTCCAGATTTGTGTATATAGATAGGCGTAATCCACTATTCTGGGATTGGTACATCAGCTGTCGTAGTCGCTAACATTGGTGTGACAAAATCCTGCAAACTGGATACTAGAGGTGTTATACTCAGACAAGAGAAATATAATACATGTGATTTATACAATTGTTGGAGTGTATCGTACAAATTTTGGTGTAATGTCCCCCTTGCCTCTCTCTAGATTCGCCTGGATGTGTGCCAATGTCTTTGATAGAGTTATTTGTGTTGTGGCTATATTTTATTCAATTATTTATATTCATAACCCGGATTGTTTTCTCAATGTTTTCACTTGGCAAAGGATAGGAGTATATTCTGGCATAGTTATTTTTGCCCTTAAATGTTATTTCGATGTATAATATCAGCTAGAATAGATTAAATCCGGGAATATTCTGGCCTCCTTTATACATTACAAAACACGATTAGAACATTTTGAATTATTGGTAGTAAATATATTATGAAGGAAAGGAATGTACGTTAGGCCCTGAAGATTCCTGAGTATTCTCATGTATGAATTTCAGGGAAACAAGGCATATTATAGACAATGTTATCTAAAGTATAGGCATACAGAAATTTAAAAGAGCGACTCTTGGAAGGGTAAATAATAGTATTGTATTGTAAGGTTGATTTGGGGGTCTCCCCAATTGATATTGCTCTATTTGGGGGCCCTTCTAACTTTAGGGGCTCGCCCTAATTCTAATTTATTAATGGTTCGTGAATGCATTACCTAAATTTGGTGGGTACCTCATAACGAAATATATATGATAAATAAATAACATACATTAAATAAAACCATGTAAAGTAATATCCTTGATTTCGTCCGTGCCTCCCCTAAATGTTGTTTCCCTTTTCTTTGTATTTTCATCTAAATTTTTGGCCACTCTTGGGTCACAGATTGTGCAATACATATTTACTACTTGTATAGTTGAAATACTCAATAAGGAATGTAATGAGATAATCGTAGGGTCGACATTGTACATATTAACTGGCTCCTATTTACGAGTGTGAAGTTAGCGCAAGATTTTACTGAGCACACTTCAGTTGTAAATTTGATGCAATTCTAGTCCTTGGATTTGGATAAAATTGTAGAAGTAGAAGGCATAGGGACGTTCATGAATATTAAAAAGATTTTGAATTTTGTGGGCTTTCCTGTGAGATATTGTTTGCCAAGGTTTCTCATATTTTTCTTCCACATACTCTCTTGCATATCCTACTATATCTTTCATTTACGTACATACAACTATGATTGTGTTGGCAAGCATACTTAGATCTACACCAATATCATAATCCATTGAAAATGCTCATCCCCATTACTACAGTAACACCAATATATATAACTGTCGAAGGTTCTTATATCAAAACGTTGTCACCACTTGACGATACCAATAATAGAAATGCATATACATACAGTCAGGGAGGCTTAATATGGACCCGCTTAATATGCACATTCGCTTATCCTGACTAACTATATGGTCTCTGCAGTCTGTATACCAATCTACATAGGATTTGTATTAATTCGAGTTCGGATAATATGAAGTCTCTTATTGCGAACACATTTTGGTCATAATAAGCGAACCGAATTTGAATTGAGCCTTTTGACCTAAGGTGGATAAATTGATACAATCATTAATTGGTGTTTGATAAAGAATTATCATTGGATTTTCATTTTGTAAACCTGTATTAGTCGTACTATAGTAAATGTTTATGTGACGCTGAATATACTTAAGTAATTTTCTGACTATTATACATACATAATGAGATGTAATATTATCTTTGCAATCTGAGTTACCTAGATGATCTTCGACTAATGCTGTGTGAAACTCAAAGCACACTAATACAATAAGGATGAGGAGAAGTGGTATTCAATGAGATACCTGGGTACATTAGAACTGGCTGACATTCCAGTGAAATTGACTCCATGAATAATTTATCATACTGAGAGATTATTCGCTGACTACAAATATTTGACAAAATTCTAAATTTGTATCTATCGTTATTGGAGAAATTTAACTGATATCAATATTCGCATATACAGATTTGTGCACAATAGATGTATCTTACTAGGTAAACTGATGTGTCCAATAGGGACACTGATGTATCCATAATATATTGTGCAATAAAATGACTAATTGTATATAATAGAGCATAATTAAACTATTTTTTTGTAATTTTGTTCTTTAAAATTTTATAGGTGTACATACATTTTATTCATTTTTGTGGTTTATAATTGTTTTTTGTTACAATATTGGTTGATAATGGTTACTGCATGTTGTATAGAGTATGATCCAGCATCATTCGCTGTACTACTACTCATTATTTCCCTTAAACTAGCGCATTCCCAGAATGCACTATCCAACTATTTTCATCTCTGTAGTACTTACCCAAATATCTGTGTTAAACAATGGAGCTATAGAAATATTTCGATGTCTCCACCACACGTTTCGTCCATATTCAATATTTGACTTACTAATGTACTCTTTTGTGCTTCGATATGTATGAGGAAATTATTCTTTCTCCATTTTAAACAAATTTGACTAGTTTTCTCACTATACTTTCTGTTATTATTTTTCGAATTATAGCGTGATGACTTGTGATTCCTGTAACTATATATGAGAGACTTGAGAATAGACAATTCCCATCCCCGGGAATATGGGGAGTTCATGATGCTTCTAGCTCATTTCAACTGATCGCATCCTTATTACAGTTATTCGAGCAATTTATCCTACATAATACAGGATTTGTTAAAGGTAATCCTAAAATATTACAAAGATTACCCTACCTAGGAATGACATTTGCTTGAAGGGAGGTAATATAACATCGATCGTACCCAGTGCTACTAATTCCAAGTCTGTTCTAATCTAAATACTTTAGCTAGTATTGGTATTGTTTTTTCTAAAACTTCTAATGTAGCCTTTTTGGTACATCTGATTGATTTGTTTATTCAAAGGATTAGGTAGATATTATGTTTTTCCTAAGCTAAAATCCTTAAAATTTTTCAAATACTGTCTTCTGCACATATTTTGGATGAATGTAGCTATTTTTGTTTCTCTTTCTTTTCCCCAAATTTCTCTACGTTCTCTTATTAGTAGCCTCTCGCATTTTTCCTTCACTTTGAATGCTTTGTAACCCAATGGTTGAAATGCGAATTCAAATGAAGCCAATCTATCTCCTTTGTGTGTAAGACGCATTGTATAAAATCACCAACTCTGATATTATTTTGGGATTTAAATGCGCAATGTTTGACCTTTTTAAACCAATTCTCGATTTCTGGATTGCTATCAGTTGAAATACCATTTGTGTTTACTTGGAATGATCCAACTCCAAAAGAAAGCAATGGTGATGTCATAAGTCAAAATACATTTGAGGATTTCATGAGAATGAGATGCATTTTGATTTGGTACCAGGTGTTTTGCTCTAGAAATTTTACAATTGGGTTAGAGTAATATTCTTCGAAGTATTTTCCAAAGGGAGGCATTTTTTATATGTGTTACCTTTAGCATTGTCAGGGTAATCATCAATATAAAAGTTTTCTAAACACTTGATTTCGAAATTTCCCTTTTTCCCAATCTACTAAACTCTTAATTACTTGAAGTAACCTCAATTCCGTAGTCAGCAAAATATATAATAATTCGAAAACGAGGCATATTTCATAAATATTGTAACTTTAACCATAGTACGAATTAATGCAATACTAACATTTTACATTTTTTGTCTAATTTATTAGTTGTATCTAATCTGTAGCTAATTCGATTCAATACATGTGCCGAACAGAGATGCAAAAACAGTTGGAATGTCTGATTTGTAGTAGTTTGGTTGTTTACAATTTCCCAACATCGAGCTGAGTATAATGATATACTCTGTCTATTAAATGCCAAAAAACATGTGCTATGGATTATCACCCAACTATGATCCATCTCAATCTGTTCAATTTTCAAAGCTTTATGTAGAACTGCCTTACATGTTAGTACCCATTTATTTAAAAAATGAGTTATCTGTCTAATGCATATTTCTCGTTTATATTATAATATATTTCATGGCTTATCAACTCAGTTATAGTTGGCAAAATCAATTCATTTTCTTGAGTGAGTTGATAGACTAACAATTAATACTTTGCCAACTCAAATAGATTTGATATAAACCTGGTACTAATGTACATTGATTCTAAATTTGACGTTTAAACTTGTACGGGGCTAGGACTACAGATTTACATATTGGAAAAAGAAAATCCCTTCATTGTCACTACCAAAACTCAGGAAATGTATATGTATTTTGTGATTGTGAAGTGCATCACCAATTTGTGATTATTTCCTGACCAAATGAACCATACATACATGGGTTTTCCCTTGGGGAGTAACCTGGGTTTCTGGGTTCACAAGCATAATAACTATTTTAAGTGTGTGATTACTCGATTATGCATGCATATAATTATTCAATGAACGTTTCTAAATTTGGTAATACGTATATGGGATAAATGAGGGAAAATTTTAATTCTGATCAACAAAAGTATATCTATTTAATCCATTAATCCATTATTTTTATCCTCGGAGAGAAAACGGCAAAATATTTGGTCCGGTAGGACAGAAAACAATACAGACCAAATATTTCGTGAAAGAAGGACTTTTTCGATTGGATATTATGAAAGTTTGATATAATATAACAAAGAGTCATTTGTGTGAACCATATCATAAGACCAGGAAGATTTAGGGTATGCCTCTGGGTCGCATGGACTTTTCCAGGTGCCAGGGTTGTTTACGAAAACTATATGTTTCTTGTTCAAATTTGAACTATCTATGATAATCTATATTATACAACATATATACATATAGATAGTATAATTGTGTTTTTATAATATAGATACATAGATATTGTAATTATTGCCATTGAGTTGTTAGGGTCCGAATCAACAATTTGGGGTGTCATCATCTGGAATGCATATAAATATTTCCAGGCCTTCCAACTCTCTCAACCTTTGGTTTATTCCCCAACTCTCAAGCCCAGTCCCACGAATACTAGGGCGTAGTTAACAAATAATACTAATAATGATAAATGTCGCTCCGCGACCGTATAAACTCAGCACTGTGTGCGTCGAAGTGAACATTTCGCGGAAATTTAATATTTATTATCTATGGTCATCCAATTCCATTTAATAACCTTCTGTGGTAATCCCAGAGCTGCTACATAGTTTTTGTTTAGTAATATGGGAACTTCGTGTCTAGAGTATTATGAAATGCTCAAAAATTCGAAATTTGGGAAATGTTGATTTTCCTCTAGTCATGGTGACATATAATCCCGTGATGAGTTAACCTTTCGCCAAAATCTTGCCGTCAGGACATTTGGCAAATTTAGCTGTGCAGTGACCAATAAGGTGATTCAATTTGTTTGTCTTTATCACCAGAAATTTAGCTCTTTGATACTTAAGCTAACCTGAGGTACTAACCTGTCCGGCAGCGACCTAGCGAGCAAAGCCCGCTAGGAATAATAAGAATTTGATACGAGAAATTAACACAGTATCTCAATAAGATCTAAATACGTTTTGGAGCGTTCATTTTATAACTGCTTATTCAGTTTTATAACAATTCCTTGAAATCCTTAGCTTGATATTTGCAACTAATGATGTGGATAATGTATGTCATTCAAAAGTGTTAGGTCCTGCATTATCATTCTCTACCGGAAGAAATATATTCAACAAATGAGAACTTTAATTCTATTTCTATTCGATGTTACATGGCCAAAAAGTAAATACATTAGTGCGAATTTACCAAGTTATGTATACAGATTCCGATTTACAAAAAAGGAGCAAAGGGCAATTAATTTGCCCTAAATGCTCCTATTATGATTGATTCAAAACTGTGCTGATTAGATAGTAAATATCATAAGTAAGAAAATGTATAATGGATTTCGCTAGGATATTGTGATCTAAGGTGTTAATAAGAAGAATTAAATACCTCAAGCGTTAACAATATTAAATTCTCACATCATATTGGGCTTTAAGTTGGATAATTCAAAATAATGGAAGTTCATGAATAGAATTATTCCTTATTCATTCAAAAATGAATCCAATATCGAACGATAGTTTTCGAAATGTTTGATTACTGACTTAAAGATAATCACTCATTGCAACTCTTAATTTGCAAAATTTTATGATCTCACAAAAATACATGGTAAACTAAGTAGTATATTTCCGAATAGCCACTAACTCTCGACTTCTTACCTGGCTTGCCAACGCTTCATTCCTTGAAAGGTAACAAAAGCTTACAGCAGCTTCTAGCAATTTTTGACTCATCTCTCTCTCGAACCTTGGTCAGAAATTATTACAACATCTAGAATAGTAGAGTTTTGGTAAACTCAGCAACCATCATTCTCATCGTTATGACGGCTAGGTAATAAATCACGCTTGTAACGACGCTTCATATTTCTATTATAATAATTATTCCTTGAGCCATATTTACGAGACTATTTAAACTTAAGTATTGCTAAAACTTATTTTTTAATGAAAAATGAGCAAGAACTAAGTTTTAACTAAGTATTTTCAATATTACAGATCAAAACAATGCTGGTTATGACAAAGCAGCTTTGTTTTAGTTTTTATGAGTAAGAAAGCATAAGTATACAATTAATCTAAGGAACGATCAGAAACTATATAATTTGAAGATCTTCTGGTTTTATAAATTTCACTAAATCATGTGATCACTTTCAATAGTTCACCTCAATTTATGTACATATTCTCTTTTAATATTCAAGTTATGCAGCTTTACGTTTCGTTTTTATGATACAAATTGATGAATGTATCCATTTTCGGAAAACCTCTGTTTAGTAAACTATCAAGTGTATCAGATTTTGTATAATTTTTAATCTATATTATTGAATCTTAATTATTGTCTGTTTGTTTCTTTGTTGTCAAGGAAAGGATTTAAGGTATACAATTTGAAATTGTCGCATAACTATGCATTTATTGTGTTTATCAAGGAAGCAACTATAATTCAATAAAACTCCACTAAATATATCGAACATGCTGAATCAGATTTTCACTCTTTGAGATTAATGTTATGTAAATTTATTGTTGTTTTTATGAATATATAGTAAACAAATTAGCCAGATTACAAAATATATATACAGGTTTGCTCTAAACGGCTACACAGGGGCATATACTACTATATCATACAGATAGGAAAGTAGCCGAGCAACGAATAAAAAAGTGAGGCCATTTATATAAATCTCATAAACGTTAAATTAACCCTTCAAAATTTGTAAATTGAACATTTTTAGGGTTAGAAAATGTAAAGAATCAGTTAAGACTACCTATAAAGTTCAAACAGCCATCCTTAATCTCGTTTAGGTGCCATTTATGGAAGGAGGTTAGCATTTATATATTTTGAATATTTTCTCAAATGTTTTGTAAGAAATGTGTTTTATTTACTTTTATGCTAATTTTGTTTGAATTTCGTACATGTATTGCACCCTTAAGCTAAATCGATGTTTCAAGATTGCTTATTGCCAGAAAAATTTATTAATTATACTATGGACATGAGAATAATATATTTATCAAAAATAGATTTATGAATTTTCAAAAATATTCAATTTACAAATTTTGGATGGATAATTTAACTTTTATTTAATTTATATAAATGGCCTCACTTTTTTATTCGTTCCTCGGCTACTTCCTATCTGTATGATATAGTAGTCCATGACAGGGGTAACACAGTACGCTGAATCCGAATTTCGTATTTTCAAGTTCCTCATATGTAAATTGTTGTTTGCATGAATATTAAGCAACAATTTCAAAATTGTCGTCGAATCATACTTTCAACGACTATACTGTTGTAATCGAGTATGCTGAGTTCGAATATGATATTGTAAACTACATATTATGAATATTTGTTTACTCTTAGGTATTTATATTGAACAAATTTCAATATTGTTTTTAGAATCATGCTTTCTGGTTCTACTGAATTAAGCGAGTATGCTGAGGCCGAGTATAGTATTGTAAACAACATCAATATAATATAATCTCAATTGTTGTTTGTTTGTTTGTTTGTTCGTTCGTTGATATGTTATTATATTGATGTTTTATGAATAGCCTTGCTCTAAACGACTACCCAGGATTTACTGAGTACGCTGAATCCGAATTTCGCATTTTAAGGTTCTCATATGTAAATTGATTGTTGTTTTATATATTTAAAGGAATCTATTTTGAAAAATCTCAAAATTTATGTAGATACTTGCTCTAGACGGCAACTAAGGTGGTTGATCTCACAAAAAATTTCAATAATTTATTTGTCATATACGTATATTTGTGAATTACAGTGTTCGAAATATATCTATAATATATTACTCCAAGGGCGTCAATTTGGATAATAATGGATACCTCGAGACACAATACACCGAGTTAATAGCAAAGCGATGAGCCAATGACTCGTTATAGGAATAATCATATAGATAAAGAGATATTTTGGTTGGGGGTTATATAAAATTATATCACTAGAAAACATTTTTAAAATGCTGAGAATTTATATCATCAATAATATTCCTCAACACACACACCTATCAATTCTAAAGAAATGAGTTGATATATGTATTTTCCCAAAATGTATTCACTCACCCTTTAGGAGGCTTCCATAACGTCACGTCGCGTATTTAGCCACCTGCTTGTTCCAGGACCGTCACTTCTTCAATTCCAGGAAATTAGGGGTGAAATTACCCAACACTAAATTAACTCTTCCCTAGGCTTCAAGACTTTGGAGGGCGCTTCGTTCATCAATCCCGCTCATTTCCCCTGCGCTCCAATACTCGCTACTCTCATTCGTGGGGTTAAAAATTAAGGAATTCAGAGGGATGTCTTATTTCTTGGTTCTATATTCGATTACATTTCTTTGGATCTTTCTACTTTGCAGCATTCCTCTCAAAATACCATAGTGTCTCAAATATTATACAGCAGGCCTTTTATATGGTATGGCTAAATTCGTAAAAGATGCGATTCCACTGAAACTTTCTTATACCCGATACCTACCCTAGTTTGTTTAAATATTCTAGATATTGCATAAAATGTTGGGACTCATAATAAATTAATACGATCATTTCATCATTTTTCTACCAATTTTAACTATTTTAGATTATGGCATGTGCAGATTTAGGCCCAGATTTATATTCTGAAAAAACTTCTTTTCAAATACGTTCTCACAAGTTGAACCAGCAGCGAAATTTGATTGAAGAGAAAAATGGTAATAAAAAGAAATTCTCGGGTAAGGTTATTTCCCTATATAATCAGCAATCTGTTTTTTCGAATTCCCGATTCTTCCTTCAACCATGTACTATTGACAATACTCAAACTTTATCATATCCATCTAATACTAATGGCAATAATTCTAGCTCCGGTAGCACTCATGACTCTCTTCCAATTCCATTGGTAACCGATCACTTACTTATTCAAGCTTCATCAAGTATTTCTAATGCCTCAATTAAAGATTTAGAAAAAATTGAATTTACCCCTGTTTCTTCATTTGAATCTCCGGTTATTTCTCCTACGGCTGACCCGTATTCCTTGGTCCCTTATGCTCATGAACAAAGCTCTAATCCTGTCTTGGGTGAGACTATAATCCTCGATATTGATGGAAAATATTCAATATCTGAGAGCATTGATCACCTTGAAGAACCCCCTGAGCTTATTCCTCTCTCTACATCTTCCGTTGTTTGTATGCCAAAGGACCTTGAGCTTCCTAAGTTTATATTAACTCCAGTGAAACATAATCAGGTATATATGATATGATCCTTTTAATTGGGTGTTTGGCCCCGGTGAATTTTCTGCTACACTAATTCTATTATTTCCCTGTATTGACGTTGTTGCTTTTATCTTTTCAGTAGATATATAAAGAATTCTTGACCGTAACGTATTGCTTCCAACAACAATTATCCTTGACGTATTTTGTTCCGAGGTTAATTGCAAGTGTAATATTTATCTAAATTAATTACAACCTCGCATTTCCCCCAAATTTCTCTCCCTACAATTGCGCAATTGGGTACTGTATGGGTGAATGAATTTTGTATTTGGCATCTAATAGCTACATTTGTAATGCATCTATAAATAATCCATAGATTTTAAATAAGAAATTTAATTCTAGTAGATATCGTTTGTTTTTGGATTCTCTAAAGCATGGGCGCATGTTAGTCGTGCCGAGCTCTGGCCTGCATAAGATTGTTGGGCATATCAATCCTAAGCTAGTACTAATTCCAAAATGCTGTGTGATTATTGCATACCTGCCCACTAACTTATCTCAATTATTCCTGGGACACCTGGTTAGGTTGTTCTGAATGGGCTTTATGAATCATTTCATGATGTTTTGCATTGAAGGATTTTCGGTCTTATTTCTTCAAAAAATAACATTTCACTATTGGCAAATTCGCCTATTATCAGGTTCTATCTATGTTTCACATTATTGCTTAGTTTGAAACAATTTACTAACTAACATATACTTCATACTTTAAATCGTTGAAATCTTTATGTCAACTATATACAGCGACAAGGTTAGACAAAGGCGAGTCCATATTTTAGGTAATCATAAGGGAAATACAATTCCAATCATTTCTCTATCTAGAGACAAAGTACTCCAAACTATAAATTGCTAAACTCTAACGATTTGAATGAAAAAGGTGATGGGTGCTAGATTATTGTAAAAACATCTGTTTTACATGGTATAATTTTTCTACAAATATATATTATCAATTGTTTCTTCGTCGCAAGAATTCATATACTCGATAATTTTACAAAGAAAATGAAGCCCAACACTGAATACTCCGAATGTTGGAGTATATGTCAATACTATCCAACATATACGTATACTTTACTCCAACAGTCGAGACAAAATATCAAATTTACGATTTCGAAAGTTTGCACATTAAACGTATATTTCATTTCTGCTTCCACTAAATACTTTTCATACGCAACTTACTATCCAACTAAATTTCTTCATCCCACTTTCTGAAGCATATAGAGAATGAATGTGACATGTGTCGTATTTTCAAGGTTGCAATCGCTCGAACTGAATAATGGTTATAATACAAATATGTGATTTGACCAACCTAATACCTAGTACTGAATTATTTGGTGGTTACCTAATATTGAATCATTCCGTTGAACAATATATTCCAGCCTTTGGCTGCCCGAGGCTATACCAGATTTTAATCGGATTTCCCGTGTTCCCTGTACTTTTCCTGATGCTTCATACAAACTATTTTCTTCAATTTTCGAATATTCTCAAACTCAAGTTTATGTAGACCATCCAGGTTATTGACTTTGTTCGAGAGAAAACTATAAGCGCCTGTAGTGAGTATCTTATTTAATATATCCCAACCAATTGTATTACAATTGTGCCGCTTGTTCTCGCGGTATTCACCTTCTTGATTTTGAAGTAATCTTAGTGTTAAGTTAACTAAAATTTTCTAGATGGTCCTTCAATAAGTTCTTGAAAAAGTTGAGGTTGAAGTTCGATCTGAGCAGTGGCGTGGCCAAGGGGGGCCAGCCGGGGCCAGGCCCCGGTCAGCGCAGCTGAGGCCCCGGTTGTCGCACCTATTGTGGGCCCACGACCTCACTATTTCAATCTTAGGGGCTGCTGCAAGGGCTTATCCATCCTAAAGAGGGAATCCAAATATATTCTTTTCTAATGGATACAGCTACATTACTGCCCTATTATTGTTCAACCATAGCTTTGTAAAATCTCAATAGATTGATATTTTCGGGTGCATTTTATTATTTTCAAATAAGTGCAACCTCGATTATCGGACTCGTTAGAACAAGTCCAAAAGTTCCGATAATCGAAGCTCGCTAAAGATTGACAACTATGTACCAGGTTGTCCAAAAAGTTCGTGGAATTGCAAATATATTTTATTTATCAATGATCATGCTCAACTAATTATTGTTCATAGTTTTCAATAAATTCACCCTTTACCTCAATAGATTTCTTCCATTTTGATGGGAGTTTATTTATTCCTGTGGTGAAGAATTTTTCAGGGGTACCTTGAATCCATGAATTTACAGCGGACCTAAGGTGCTCAAAATCGCTGAAACGTTTACCTCTAAGTGGTCTTTTCATTTCTGAAAAAAGCCAGTAGTTGCTGGGCGCTAGATCTGGGCTGTACGGGGGATATGGGAGTAATTCGAACGCTAAATGTTGAATTTCATCCAAAGTTCGCCTGCTGGTATGGGCTGGAGCATTATCATGCTGAAGCAAAACATGAGAACTCAACTTGTCACGCATCTTAGACTTGATAGCTTCGCGCAATTTCTTCAGAACTTGAACATAGTATTCAGTATTTATTGTTACTTTGTTAGGTAACCAATCAATCATGATTATTCACTTTGTGTCCCAAAAAACTGTTGCCATCCGTTTACCTGCTGATGCGACGGCTCTGGGTCTAATAGGAGTTGCTTCATGCCTACGCTTCCATTGACTAGTCTGTAAACTTGTCTTAGGCTCATAAAAATGTAACCAAGTCTCGTCCCCTGTGACTAAACGATCAAAGAACCTTGGCTCCTTCTTAGAAATCCGTAAGAGCTGGCGACAAACACGAACCCTTTCAATCCTTTGAGATTCAGATAACAATTTGGGAACCCAACGAGAAAGAACTCTCGACATTCCCAATTGTTCAGTTAGAATCTTATCAAGTATTGATTTTGACATCCCCAATTCTTCCTCTAACTGCCGCAGAGTCACACGTCTATCTTTATCAGAATGTTTGATATAATTTTGATATTTTCTTGGTTGGAACATGTTTCGGACGACCAGGTCTTGGGTTATCATCAACAGTTGAATGCCCATCATTAAATCTGTCAATCCATTTGTAAACCATCGATTTACCAGGGCATTTACTACCATAAACCTTTTCCATCTCGTAGAGAATCTCACTTCCACTTTTATTTTGTTTCCAGAGAAACCAAATGATATATCGTTTCCCATCTTCTGAGTTTTCCATTTTAGAAAAAAATACGACAATCGTAAATGATGCTAAAAGAATACCTAAACCAAACTTTTTGATTACAAAAGTTAGGATAATTGAGATAAGGGATATTAGAATTAATCGAAACAATAGGCTAATTGATCGAGTGTTTATAACACAAACTAGGGATAAAATTCTGCGAACCTTTTGGACAACCTAGTAATGAGATAGGAACTGGGGCCAGTGGGCATGTTCAGATATTCAGTATCGCTTAGTTTACATTCTCTTTAGTAATTACAACTAGATCATCCAAATGGCCAAGAGGATTTCCTTGACTAGTTTATAGTGCACAGAGCCTCTACCTAAGGAGAACGAGAACAAGGAATCCTCAAGGACATTAGAGGAAGAAATTCAGTTGACTGAGTCACAACTACGAGTTGATCAAACTGAAATGACTTCATCCAGTGGGACTAATGTATGAATAGTCAAGCAAAGTTACATGATCCACCAACAGCGAGCAGTGCAGAGCGAAGGTTTGAGAGCGGCACTATCTCCACAGATACAACTGAGGAATGTCATGTTGAGATATCATAGAAACCCTCTATGTACATATATTAATCATATGCCTATTTACATTTCGAATATGTATCACTATAGATATTGTGCTGTACTTATCTGATATACCAAAGCAACCTTGTATTAAATTCCCTACAACTAAGTTTGGAGAAAAACTCCGCTCATTTAATCCAGATTGGCATAAGACCTACTCTTGGCTTGAATATTCTGTACCGAGATGCAGCTTATTGCTTCCCATGTCGATGGTATTCCAGTTGCTTGAATCGGCCAGATGCACCTTCACACAAGTTCGTTTTAGGGACTGGAAACATGCTACTGGTCAAAAAGGAAGATTCATTGAGCACAGAAAGAGTATGGCACATGTGGAGGCTGTCCATACTTGGGGAGATACAAGGTCAACATTCAGCATAGAACAACAATAGCTCGTAGTCTAGACAAAATCGGAAAGAATGTGATAAAGGAAAACCGTCACTATGCCAAAACCATTGCGGAGATTATCCTTCTATACGTAAAGCAAGAAATAGCACTGAGGAGACATGATGAGACCGGAGAGTCTTTGAATCCTGGAAACTTTAGATCATTACTGACTTTTATTGGTAATCATAATCAGATAGTGGGGAAACGTATCAAAGAAGGTCCACAGAATGCAAAGTACACTTCACCTGAAATTCAAAACGAGCTTCTGGGTGTAATGGGCGATATGGTTTTGCAGACTATACCCAATGAGGTTCAAAAGGCCGGTATTTACTCGTTGCTCGTAGATAAAACCAGAGATATCAGTCGAAAGGAGCAACTTTCAATTGTCTTACGCTATGTTAACAATGGTAGCGTTTATGGGCGTTTTGTTGGGTATACTTTTGCAGAACAAATGGATACAGAATCACTCTATAAGTATATTTATTATGTGATTCAGAGCTGCAACCTATTTCCAGAAAACTGTGTGTATCAGTGCTACGACGGAGCATCTGTTATGAGTGGCAGGTGTTCAGGTGTCCAGGCTTGATTTCGAGTATCTGCTCCAATGGCCCTATATATTCATTGCTGTGCACATCGCTTGGACCTTGTTCTTCTCGACTCTATAAAGGGTGTACCTATGGCATAGGACTTCTTCTCGTTGATGGAAGCAGTGTATTTATTCCTATCCTCTGGGAAATTTAATGCCCTTTTCGAGAAGGTTCAAGCGAACAAAGGCCAGAGAAACAGCCACGCTGGCTCAAACGCCTAATTGAAACACGTTTTGCATGTCGTTTTGAGGCGATTAAGACTTCAAAGAGACTTTTGGAGCCGTATTAACTACTCCTCGATCCATTTCTGATGGTGTGCAGCGAGATCGAGCAATAGAGGCAAAAGGACTTTTTCTTCAGATATTCGAATTTACATTCGTATTATGCTTAGTGATACCCAACCAGCTTTTCAGTATGACGAACGCTTTATCAAAGATACTTCAGGATCCTGACCTTGATTTTAGTGCTGCAATGTCATTAATTGAGCAACCATTGAAACTCTTCAGACTTATAGATCAGAGAAACAGTGGAAATAAATTTGAAATGAAGCTCTAACGGTTGCAGATGATCACCACATCGAAATAAACAGTTTACCACGAAAAAGAAACCACAAATTACCTGCTAAACTGTGTGTTGCCTTACTCACTACTACAGTTGGACATCGAGAAGAGCTTTCAACTGAAGATCAATACTGCGTTGGCATCTATTATCGTGTACTTGATTGCATGATAGATGAATTAAACAAGCGTTTAAATAACGAATCAAAGTTGTGATGAAAGGAATTTCAGCTTGCTCTCCCAAGTCTAAGAATTTTTTGACTTTGCCACGATCGAGCTTATGCTTGTAAATTCCAAAGTTTCGGAGGAAGATGTACAAATTGAGTTGATGCAGGCAAAGAAAGTTCTGAGAAACCAACACATGGAAGATATTCATGACGTTATTGAGAAACCAAGATCACTGAAGGCAGCCTTTCCAGAGTCGTTACGGTTACTAGACATAGAGTTAACTATTGCTGTTAGTAGTGCAGCTTGTGAGCGTTCATTTTCCTCTCTCAAACGAACGAAGACTTATCTGCGCTCAACCATGAGCCAATTAAGGCTTAATAATCTAGCCATTTAGTCTATATAAAGCGATATTGCTCTAGTCTTCCATTAGAAGTGGTTGTGGACCGGTTTACTTATCAGCGCAAGAATCGCAGGATATAATAGTTTGTAAATTGCTAGAAATTACTTATTATATAATATACACTATTATTATCATAGTTGATTGTTTGAATGACTTGTACCGCCAAGAACTAAAAGTGAATTAGTGCCCCAGGTGTGCCCAAGTTGAGCTCAAGGCCTGGCTACGCCACTGGATCTGAGTGAAAATTTCCACCAGCAAACTAGGACATTGATTACAATACCAGATGACCATTTCAATCCACCACGATCTATAACTTACAACAGCTTATAGATTGATTCTTGTGATGCTTCAATTTCCATCTCTTTGTTTTCTGTAAAGAAAGATAAGCAATTTTGCAAACATGTAGAATTCTTGAAGTTACAATAAACTGTATATCCAGCAATTAACATCAGTGCCTGTTGAGTTGAATTTGAGACTTTAATAACCGACTATTCTGGCATAGATGATAGAAAATGTTCCTTGTTAAGAGTATTAGCAGGTTCTGTTGAAGTTTTGGAGGAATCATTGAAATCTTTAAGTGATAAATGATGTACTGCATCTTGATTTGAAAAACTTTTAGGATACTAGATAACTTTATGCACTACTCGCTTTCGAGGATCTGACATGAGGTAATATGGTATTTTACCACCTGCCATCATTTTGTATACTCCAAAATGATGCCCAGGAGGTCATTTTGCAAAAGAAGTAAGGAAATATGAAAAGTTACAGTTCTGTGTAAGATGGTTTACTATTGGGGTTAATGTTAAACAAGAATGTGGACTACTTCTTAGATATATTGGTAACCATAAGAGCCAATATTCTCTTTGCAGGTTCAGTGGTATTTAGAGATGATCTAAATACCTTTCTTCCTTTATAGGCTAATTCTGATTTAACATGAATTTCGTTCTTTTGAATTTCTTTCTCTTTGGTTAAATTGTGACCTAGAACTCTCCTAAGACGAACGAAATTCATTATCCAAGCCAATTTTGGAATATAGATGCTTGAGTGTTGGATGGTGATGGAGGAATAGCAAACGCTTCGAGTTATTGTAGATATTGATAACTTGCTGGGGAAATAAGTTGACACTTCAGCCCAACTATGATATTTGAAATATTGTGGCTATGATTCTTATGACATAAGAGATTTCCAATTCACAAGGTATATATTGCAGTTAACTTTTTATCTTCCCTATAAACACCATCCTCTGGTTATAGATTTCACCAATGCTAGATGCAACAGTTTGGTCATATCATTTATATGGTGTATATAATAATGCTTATACATTGCCGGTCAAAAGAATTGCTTAAAATGAATGTATACAGTATAGCAAATGTTAATTTATATACACTGACCAGATAGTTGAATTCTTGCGAAACCATACTCAGCCATATGTATTTTTACAAGTAACACACCAACACAGCTAATCCACTCATTATATTTGACTACTTACAGTTTTTATTTCCTATTCTTTTTTTCCAATTTATCTGTTTTTATCGAATTTTCAATGCCTTCTAAACCCCGAATTTCTATTGAAAATCGAGCCAACCTGATACTACTTTCAGAAAGTGGCCATACTCAGAGGGAGGTAGCTAAAATGATTGGGTGTGGTCAAAAAGTGTAGCCGAGATCCTTAAGAAACACAGGCTCACTGTCACGGTAAGAGACCTCGCTATTCCGGGTAGGCCTCGTGTCACAACCAAAAGGCAAGACAATTTATTGGTCAGAAAATGCAAAAAGGATCGATTTAAGGCTGCTACTCAGATCAAAGCTGAAGTGTTATCAGATATTCGATAAAACTTTCCACTTCAACAGTTCAGAGAAGGTTACGAGGGGCTGGACTGTTCCGACGAACACCGTGAAGGAAGCCCCGCCTTACTACCAAGCACAAAAGAGACTGACTTTCCTTCGCAAGATCGCACAAGAATTGGAATACTGAAGAATGGGCAAGAGTTGTGTTCAGTGACGAATCTAGGTTCCTTCTGTATACTAATGATGGGAGAGCCTTCGTCAGGAGGATGAAAGGGGAGGAGTTCTCAAAGAGCTGTCTTTAAAAACTTGCAAGTTTGGTGGAGGTGGCATCATCGTTTGGGATGATTTTGCTGGAGTGGCGTAGGACTCTTGTTGAAAGTATCTGGGAACCTCAAGACAAATTCCTACATTGATATATTGGAAAATGCACTAATCCCAGGTGTTGATTTGCATTCTCTACATTCTGGATGGACCTTTCAGCAAGACAACCCCCAAGCCATAGGTCAAAGGGTATTAAGCAATGGTTTGGTGAGCAAAAAATAGAGGTTATGTATTCGCCTGCTCAGTCACCTGATCTTGCTTCAAAGATCACTTTAATGATTCGATATTCGCATGAGACTTCGAGCAGGCTCTTGACTCCAAAATTGACCAAAGAGAGAAATCCAAGGGTTTAGGTCTGGACTAGAGGGAGGCCATTCTACCTTCGTGATTAAGTGGGGAATATTCGCACCAAGCCACTCCTGAGTGCTTTTTGCAGTGTGAGCAGGCGCATCGTCCTGTTGAAACACAAATAAACTATTTTCAAACATTGTCTTGCCAAGGTCTTTCACTAATGGTTCTAGAATGAGTTCCTTGTATGTTGCAGCGTTGATTTTTACACCAGATGGGACGAAAACAAGCGGTGTCCGACCAACAGAGGATATTCCCGCCCAAACCATCACCGAGAGTCGTTTCTGGATTCGCTTGACAAATCTGTATTTCTCAGGGATGACAGCGGTACATGTCGACAAAATTCTCTCATTCAGACGATTTGATGCATCCTCCACAGTAAAGAGTTTCTCGTCAGAAAAAAGTACTCGATCTAGGCCTTGAGTGGCGAATCGAGAAAGGAATCCTTTGCTTCTTGACAGCCTCTTCATTTTTATTTGATCAGTAATGAAGTGAACTTTTCTCCGCTTAAAATGAAGATAACCCTAAGTCTCTTCTTACAATATTTTGAAGCGATCCACGAGATATTTTTAGTTCTTTGACCATTTTTCTTACTGATCGCTGAGGATTTCGCCATACCCGACTCCTGACTGTCTTTTTCATCCGTACAGTCGTAACTGACACTGGGCGACCACTTCTAGGATTGTCTCTAATGCTACCAGTCTCGTTGAATCGTTTTATAGTACGAAATATCAACTTTCTTCTTGTTTCTGGAATATTTAGTATTCTCATGATTTCCTTTTGATTTTTCCCATTTTTGAATAATTCAATTATTGCTGATCGTTTGCTTTCCATTGCCACCAAATTTGTTGCTATGTACTAAATGCTATACTATTCTGTTGACTTGCGATCCTAAGACTTAAAATCAATGAATTGAATACCAAAGCTACCTATTTATCATGGTTACATATAATATATTACTATATGAAGTTATGGGGCAGAACTTATTGGCCACCATGTAAATACATTATGTTAGAATGATGGTAATTACGTAACTACTGCTCAACTAATCTACATAGGTTCTTTGTGCTGTTCAACAGCTCAGTTCTTCAGATTACCTTAAGTATTAAACAGCTACATTTCTTGATGCTTTTGGTAGCTACACGACGGGATATACTTATCACTACGTTCCTTCTACTGTCTTTTGTAGAAATGAATATTTCTTTTCCATGGTCCATCCCAATTCCATTTAATAGGCTTCTGTGGGTCCTCCAGTTTCTTCAATCAATTATGGGATGCAAACATATATACACATATTATATACGTAATTGTATCCCCAAACGGACACTACGAAAAGCCGATAACACTTCTACAATCGACAAGCTCGTGGAACGAAATATGTTGCTAATACAGCAAATAATCCTTAATTAGTCTATCAGAAGCGGACATCTCACCAACCAAGGACAAAATTCAATCCCCATAGTGTCTGTAATTTGGAGACTCCACTGTACTTATGTGCTTCATTTTCCATGCGTTTGCTCGTATGATATTCATACTATTATCATTTTTAAGCTGTGCCGCATTTGGCTCATGTGTATGTATTGATGAAAGCTAATTGATTGGACGGGAATCTTATGAAATATGGGGAATACATGTTATATCATCCTAATATTACGTCACTCTGATCTTTAATTCCTTATGATCTGGCATGGTAGATATGAAGCTGATTATTCAACCGAATACAAAACTGGCTGATTTCTAACTAACCCCTTTACGACGAGATTGAATGTAGCTATCAACTAATAATCAAATGTTAAATCAAATTTTCATGAATATTTATATGGCTTATACATTATGTGCGTTATATCCCATAATTGTTGAATAATCCGGTATTCATATACTGTATGAAATGAAGGTTTAACCAATGTTGCTAGATATATTTCTCCTCTTAATTCTCTCATATTCGTAGCTAGATACCCACCCATTGTATTCCAGGCCTTGTATATTGTAAAACACCTCGTCAATACTGAAACATTTTAGGCTTGTGGACACATATCGTTCGGTGTGATCCACTCGCATAGCTAAATGTTGGCAATGAAGCAGATAAGGAATGATATTAATAATATGCAACCACTTTCCATGCAATGAACGATTATTTTATTCTTTATTCGTCGATTCTAAACTATACGCACTAATCGAACACAAGTATTTCGACACCACAATATATATAATTGTAAATCCTTGAAATATGTTGAATATTTGAATGGTATACGATCATATCCCTAAAAGAACAATTTGACTAGGATAGTTAACATGATCCTGACAAAACTGGTGAATACTTTTCGAGTTACCTATTTTCTAGCCCGACTTTACTCATTAAATAAATAATAAGCTAAAATTAATTTCTACTCCTAATTTATAAAATTCTAATTAGATTGAGCAATTCTGATAGCATATTCGAATTCTACCAGTGTGTATTACCCCAAAATGGATATTTCGATCTGTTTGGGGAAAATCTCGTTGATTTATTAGCATCTTCATATTTGTGCCACAAGTGGCAGAAGTGCGAATATGTGCCTACCACTTCGTTTGTTTATTTTCATGTTTCAAAAATCGACTTATTTCCAGCTAACAAATATGTCCAAATCTGTTTAAAGAGTCTCAAATGATTTTATATAGTATTTCATTTTTGTGCCAATATTCTAGTGGTGTGCCCCTCTACCACTTGTGGCACAAATATAAAAATGCCAATAAATCAACAATATATGCTTTAATCAGTTCATAAATTAATACTGGGGTAATACACACCAGTAGATTGCGAATATGCTATCAGAATTGCTCCATCTCATTAGTGCTGTCTACAATTTGGATAGAATATATCCTTGCTCATTATCTATTTATTGAGTAAATTCAAGCTGGGAAATATGTAATTCGAAAAATATTCTTAGATTTAGTTAGCACTAAGTAAACTGACATAGTCTAATAGTTCCTTCAATAAATTATCGTATGTTTATTCAAATATTAGTCGTATTTCCACGATATACAATGGATAATTTATTGTTTGCCAGTACTATAGTTCTGTGAGTTAAATTGGTGTTTTGGGTTATTTTTCACTATTCTCACTTGGGTCAGAATTTCTGTTTGGATTAATGTCTGGCTTGCACCTGAGCTTCTCCAGATTTTCTATGAACAATATGAGATTTCTGTTTGCTATCTTTCTATTTGTGATTCGGATTGTTTGCATCCAAATTATGTTCTTATAAGAAAACTCATTGGAAATACTTAAGAATATTAATGAACATATATTTGCGGTGCAAATATTAATTCGTTGCATCCAAAGTCTGAAATTGCCAGATAATAATATATTTTCAAACTCGATGGGCTCTATTGCCCGAGATTGATTGAGGAACTTTTAATTGCTAGATATTAGAAATTTGCCTTTGACTCGAATATGACAATTTTGGCAACAATCCCTAAGATCTAAGTCCGCTTTCCCAAAGTTTTCACCCATGGATCCTCTATACCAATTTTAACACTTTCTGTAGACCCATAAACTGCAATAGATCTGTGGGCCCCTACCGTCGTTCATGGACTCCAGGTTGTTAATCTCTAAAAAGGTGTCAAAATGTTAAAATTATCACATGTTGTGTTTTCTATCAATTCTGAACATTACCAATCAGGTCCAATTTGTTAAACATCTTACTATGTTTGATAATTCAAAATTGCACTATAATTTGCCTATTTGCCTCTAATAAAATGGACATTTCTTTAGATACCACTAGGATAAATATGAAGTTACGTTTATTTTTGTGTTTATGATAAAGTGATCAATACTTTGAGATTTACTTGTTTTCGTGAAAATAAGTATAAATATAGAAAAATAAGTGTTGAACCAGGGAAACCTCAAGATTTTACCTCACAAATTTTTAATTATATATTATTTACATTCTTCCTATCACAATAATACTCCGAATGCTAAATCTTGGTTTGAATAAATACAGAACTTTATTGAGCATTTTTCACAATGTTATATTTATGAAATTAAATATATGCTTAATGCGGTACATCGTGACTGTTGAACAGGTCTTCTGAGTTGTGTTAATATTGACCTACATGTATAATGGTGCCTCAAAATTATTACCCCATTATATTTCTATCTGTGTATTAATAGAAAATTGGAATATGTATGATTGTTCATTGGGATTTATATTTCCATCTAATTTGATATAAGTTGTTATCTTTTAGGCATTATCTATCAAAGTTTGCAAATAGTTCTGTTTATTGTCATCTAGGCCAATTTTAGTTTTTATGTCAGAGATACTTTTGGGTGTCCAGCTTGTTTAGCTCTTCCTTCAAAATCCCCACAGCTTTTCAACTACGTTTGCGTCAGGAGAGTTGCATAGCCATTCTAGTTTATCCAATAGTTTGGTACGTTCCTCTTGAAACCATCTTGGATTTTTTGGAAGTGAGAACAGTGGCACCATCCTGCATAAAGTTATCTTTTGACTTGTACTTACGCATATTTCTCTCCCAAACTGGGCCACTTTCATCGTTTCGGGAAAGCCTGCAAGCATAACTTCACCAGGACCTCATCAATATAGTCGGCCATCATTCCTGTAGTTTGGGAAGGATGAAGTGCAGTTTGGAGGTACTGGGAAAGCTCATTATCCCCTAAATTGCGAATTCCTTGGCAAATTTGGGATTGTTTTGGGTCATATTTGAGCTATCACTTGTCCATATCTTGTCATTTTGTCGATTCTTGGGATGAAATTTCTCAAGTTTAGACTCATCAGACAGAAGTTGTCTTTTCAGTCTACGAGAGTCCAGTCTTTATTCGCCAGACAGAAATTTTTTCTGTTTCCTCTGTTTTTCGAAGAATTACTTTTGTCTATAACCTTCTCACTGTTCTAACATCATTTCTGAGCTTCTTTGCTATGTATGTCTATGTAGAACCAGATTAATCTTTACCAATAGCAGGATTTCTGACCTATAACTTCCCATTGTCAACATCCATATCTGTCAATAATAGCAGGGTTGTGAAAATGTTACAAATTCTACAATTTTTCAAGTTCAGTGGATCACTGTTCAACTTGTACTTCAATACTTGAGTCACTATAACTAAAGTCTTTACTGATTTAAGTTAGGATTATATATCGATATTGTATTCACCATGAGTAGGATGATATTTATGAGACATAATATAACCAATAATACATCATTGAGAGTCCAAGAAGCATCTGACGAAGTGTTTGCGTTTTAGCAACTCTTTCTGTCCTTCATTCCGTCTAGTACAGTGGAATCCGCTTTATCGGGACTGCTGAGAGTCAATGTTTTGTACCGATTAACCGATTGTCCCTATTTGCGATTATGATTTATTTACGTATCTGCTACTAGTTTTTCTTTGTCACGTAAACATGAATTTCTTATTACACTACTTCTAAATCCTGAATTATATAGGATCTAGTAGAGATAAGTTGTTGTAACTAGTAAGGGTATTGTCCCGTTTGAAGAGGTAACTAAAAACATCACGATATATAGGTAGAAAGTAAGTAATTAAAGTTAAAACAATAATACACTTGCATATTACCGCAACTTCAATTTCGTACTCCATAGGATCATGGAAACATTTAGATAAACAACAGTGGATTATTGAGACAATTTATACATGATGGAATAGGCAATGGGACATGAGGTGAGTGAGCCAGGTTAATTATAATGAAATTTTCTTATTCGGTTAATCGAGATAAGATTTGCCGAATAACCTATTCGATGTCCCAATTAACCGCCAATTTTTGCATGTAAAAATCTGTGCTTAAAACATTGTCCCGTTTAAGCGGATATCTTGATTGTGCGAGTCCCGAATAAGCAGCTTCCACTGTATATGATAAATCACATTTTACCCTTTGTTCTATGTGTAGTTGGATAATCGCAAATTTATCAAAGGAATTGATTCTTTACAGTTAGTCCTATATATTGTAGTCTATGTACTTGTCAATTGTACTATCTATAGTTATTCAAATTGCATTCGATGTAGTTGCCAATAATATTTACAAACAAACATTCTTTAATTCATACTATATTCTATAATAGGTTCACTATTGCCAAATACACCGTGACAAGCACGGTCTCGATAAAAATATGTTTCCTACCTATCAAATGTTTATTGAAGACCCTAAGACAAATGAAAATTTATTTATCTTGGCTTCTCGAAGACGTAAAAAGAGTAAATTTTGTAACTATCTGATTACGACAAATATGCAAGATCTTTCAAAGTGTGGTATTGGTAACATTGGCAAGCTTCGTGCAAATTTTCTCGGTACTGGCTTTATCATATACTCTGAAGGAGTTAGTCCTGATAGTGAAAGAGCTCTCCCAGATCGAAGTAATATTCGAGAAGAATTATCTTTGATTACATATGAAAAGAATATTTTTGGATTACGTGGTCCGCGTCGAATGAATGTTTTTTTACCTAATTTAATCGAAGGGAAACGTATTACAAATCAAGATTCACTCAATAATGCGTCTCATCAGAAGGATTCTACTCTGGTATATTATTTGTATTTTCATTGCATATTAAATAGTCTAGGTTTGTCCTGACTGTGATATATCCTTCAAAGTATTCTTTCTTTAACCTGGACCTGAGGTTTACACAGGAATTTATGGGTGGGCACTTTATCTTGTAAGGGCGGCTCCCGGAATTGTGGAGTGGAATCTAACAAATTTGAGTCTCAGAGGCATTTATAGCTGCTGAACTGGCAGTTTTAGGTGCTGTAAAGCGAGTAGTTAAATATGTGATCTGGACAGTGTTTTCAACAGAAATTTCTTAAGCGAACATTAACAGTGACGCTTCCGTGTGCCTCATGAAATAATGCAGTTTGTATTACCACAAAGGTGTTTTTATTGTTGGATTTTTATTGCTTTTCCATGGTATTTATTCAGCAATACTTGCTTCAGATTGAATAAAAGGTTAAACTCTATTAAATACAAGCATGCTTCGCAGAATTATGCTGGGCGTCTTCGCGAAACTTCTTGCTGCGGGGGCTCTTAAAATCTTGTTAATTTATTCTAGTATAGAGTATATAGTACATATTTACCCTTAAAACTCCTCAATAAGCGGTTTCATAGGGAGCATTTATCGTAAATTCTACTTTATCAAGTTTCGCAAAATTTTTGTCGAAGTGGTCAATATTTTATCTGTATTTCGCTGATTCCATTAGCTATTTGGCATTGAATTCCTCAAAATTGTGGTTCCTATTCAGCCTTACTCGTTGAATAGATTTCGTGATTTTTTTTAACATCCTTACATGTTTTTTAATAACCATTCATTTCTTGTGCGCTGATAATGAACTGAGTAGTTGATGAATATTTCAATTTATGTATTTCTGGCCTCATTTGGCCCATTAAATAAATAATGAGCTAACTATATGTCCAATTGAAGATTGCATATTAACCTATTGAGATGGAACATTTTTAACTGCTTATTTGAATTTTACAGGTCTGTATGACCCCATTGTGAGTTTTTCGAATTGTTTAGAGAATATCTTGTTGTTATATTTCTAATTTCATATTACTACCATATGTAGCAGAAGTTGCACATCACCGGAATATTATTTCTCGAATGAAATAAAGGTTTGAGATTCACTAAATTGACTTGCAAATATTTATATAGTTGGAGATGATGTCCATTTTTGCCGCATTCTTTTTTCAATTAAGGATTGGCGCACATATTTTTGGTAAGTGCCACAAATATGAATATGTCAGTTCGTTCTGACAAAATTTATTATCTTTACTGAAATTTAGCCTAGATTTTGTTTTCAAGGACTTAAACGTATTCTTATTACGAGTTTATACCAGTGGTTCTCAACCTTTTCTGGCCTTCCCTCCCATGAAGTTTACTCTCCCTTTTGCCCTCCCCTCTCCCCAATTAATTTGAAATTCTTTTTTTTTAATTCAAATTAACAGTAATTACTGCGAACCTTGTAATTGCTTTTTAGATGCTAATATTTCAATATCTGGACTATAACTCGATGCTGATATCCTTAAATCTTCCTTGAAGTCTAGTCGCCTGCGGTGTTTTGACCCAAGAAAATTTGCTGAAGAAAACGTTTTCTCACAAAAATATGTTGTTGGAAATGCAAGCAAAAGCAATATTTCAGCTGTTTTGAAAATATTTGGTGCTATCCCCTTCACTAAAAACCAGAATTTCGTTTTGTTTGCACAAGAATATTTAGCTTTTGCCTCCTCATTTCCCTGTAAACATAACAACTCGTCTCCTAGGATGTTGTCTAAGTCCATCATATCTTCCAGTGACATATCCATCGGGGTTATCAGGTATTTAGGGATTGATGGAACCTCCGAAAAGCGATTGGAAAAATCAGTGACTAGATTCATCAAATGTTCTTCGACAAGTGGAGTAAATTCAACTTCAAGATGTGGTGAAAGAGAAAGAAGTGCTTCTACACGTGGGAACATGTTCCAATGGTTGCTCAGTATACGTAAACGAAAGAATTTCAACTTATTTTGAAATGTAATCACATTTTCTATAGCCGCTTGAAGAAAAATCCCATCTCCCAGCAACCTAAGATTACTCAGGTTATAGTAAGAGAAGATTTCAGTGAGATAAGCTAATTTCAGTTTGAAATAGATCGATGAAAACTCTTCTGTCTCGAAGATATGTTTCTGATCTAGAAATTCACATAACTGATCATAAATAGAATATACTCGTTCAAGAGCTTTTCCTCTACTAAGCCAGCGAACTTCTGTGTGGAAAAGGAGGACGTCGTGTTCTGCTTCCGAATCTTCACATAGTTTTTTAGTATACGTTCGTTCAAAGGACTTGATTTGACAAAGTTCACAACTTTGATGACAAGGTTAAGTGTTTCATGAAGTTCAGGCTGGAGATTTTTAGCAGCTAGCGCCTGTTTATGAAGCATACAATGGATAAAACTGTACTGCGCTACTTCCCATTTAAAACATCCCCAGAATCCAGTATCTCTACCAGTCATATTTCGAGCTCCATCTGTACAAACACTAACAACTTGGCTTGAACTAATCTGATGTGAGTCAAATAGGATCTAACCATCATGAAGATATCTTGTCCAGTGCAACAACATTTAAAATAATCAACGAAAAGCAATCCTTCCTTTATGCAATCGTTATCGATGAAACGCATACAGACATAAGAGTAGATTGCTGATAGGAATATCCTTTTAAGCCGAACCAATTTATCTTCTAAATTCTGTGAAATTTCACTAATCCTCCTTTTTACTGTATCATTAGATAACGGGATTTTGTCTAGTTTCTCAGCTGCCGCACTTCCCAGAACATGCTTGGCACATGCCAACAGTGAAGGTTTGATTAGAGTTTTTGCATCTGTGTGGAGTTTTTTAAGCTTTGCGATTAGAAAAGATACTCCATAGGATGTCAAAATACGACATTTCAAATCGGTAGACTTGTGAAGAGAAAAAAAGATTTGTGTTGATTCGAATAGAGTTTCTTTTTCTGCGAAAAGTACTCTATTGGCTGCCCACCTCTGTGGGATGTTTTGAAAATTGATACGCTTTTAAATGATGAGGCCTCATGGAATCATTCGCCAAGCATACATGGCAGGTCAAACAAAGAGGTTTTAATTCGTCTGGACTAGAAATGAATCCAAACTGCAGATAAGAGGATCATAATGTCGAATTCTGCGTTTTGCATTTGGTTCGGACATAATCTTCTGATTGTATAATAAAGTATTGCAATGATAAGATTGAAAATGAATTAATGTAGATACAGTTCTATGTCATATTTATGTATATTGTAAAATGAAAATTGTATCGATCAATAGGATGCTATATTATTCATATTATTGGAATTACACATCGATAAGTATTCACAATCGATTACATAGTATTTATTGTCATACAAAGCAATTTATATTTGTCAGATGCATGCCATATTTTCGAACCCTTACAAAGTATTAACAATAATTATATCTGAGTACTAACTTTATCGACGTAATATGCAAATGGCTTTTTAAAAGAGCGAGAAATTGAATACAAAGATATAAAATAAGTAGCGCTAGCGAGGAGCCTCCTCTGACTAGATTATTTACGCACACCCCAAGTGTAGATTGTTCTCTGCGGATATGTATCCCCCTTCTTCGGTATTGTCATCCCCCCAATGGGAGGATATCCCCCTTGTTGAGAACCACTGGTTTATACTGTATAATACCTAAATGGAGTAATTTGTTTAGGTTGTTATACTTAGGTTATTTCTACAATATTTTGACCTCAAAGCAAATAATACAAAGTTTAACTGTTAACTGACTTTAGGATTGTTGCTAATAGGCATAATTGGCCTGTCCACAGCAAACGGCAATATTTGCTATTATGTAACAGCATTTTCATCATCCTGATTATTTCAGTAGTGAATCCTATACTATTAATTAGATTTCTGATACAAAGTATATAAGGTGAAGCCATAGCACTAGATTTATGGAACTTACATTAATGCAGTGTATTGTTTGTTGTGGTGATAGTGTATATTACGATGTCACTAGTAATTTGTGCTTAAAGTCGATTAAAGTCTCAAAAAACTTATACTACGCTAATTTAATACATTTTCCTGTGATTTTACAAATTATAGGAAGATAGTATTTATAGGGTTAAGGCAATTTATATTGTTAACTCATAATGCGAAATATTTGGTGCAAAGATTGTAAAAGTTTTAGTCAATAGAAGTTTCACAGAAATATCACCCCAATTCTATCGCTTTTTCGGCCACTTACTTTAAACTGAACTAAACATACATAAATTGATTTAGTTATAATTCCTGACGTCATCAAACATTTTTTGGATACGTTTCTACGAAAGAATAAAATGTTCATATATTTCTACTAAATACTCAGAATTCCCGTTGGTTGATGCACAAAAGGATGTGTGCAACCCTAAAATCTTGCAAAATATGCAAACTGTAATGCTTATGTAATACATTCACTTAAATTTTGTATTTATGAAATATTATGAAATTTGAGAACAGAGGTCTAAATAATTTTCTGGGGAATTTTATTTATGATTAGAAGAAAATCTTATTGTCAATTTCGTCACTTAGCAACTTATTATTAGATGTAGAATTTTCTCTATAGTGTAATTCGTGTCAATCGATTTTACGAAAAGATATACCATATAATTACGGGAAGTAATAGAAGTAATTATATATATTATATTTTTGCATATTTCAGCGCATCAATCTACTTTAGTTTATATTCCTCAGTGTCCTGAACTAAGTAATACATTGACTGAAAATTAGAGTTATTTTCTAAACTATGAATCTACAGGTAATGGATTATAGTTGATTCGAAGTACAAATATGTAATTTATAACATTAATGAAGATAGCGAAGTTATCAACTTTCACAATTAGGATGTGATGAATCACACGTTTTTATGTAGAAAATATTCTCACTCCGAAAAGACGTCATATGATCTTATTATTTGCTGATTGGTTGGAAAACAGCTGAAACCTAAATACGTTCATCTGTGTTAATTTATTTAATCATGAATTATTTTAAATATTTTTGTACAAATATCAATACATTTTCTTATTCAGGTTGGCTGATTCGTGAGTTTCCGGTGGCAGTATGGTTCCACCTTTTGTAAGTATCCACT
This sequence comes from Oopsacas minuta, assembly GCA_024704765.1. Taxonomy (NCBI): domain Eukaryota; kingdom Metazoa; phylum Porifera; class Hexactinellida; order Lyssacinosida; family Leucopsacidae; genus Oopsacas; species Oopsacas minuta. The sequence continues at coordinate 44,548 of JAKMXF010000177.1, read as the reverse complement.
TAACCTCTACAATTTTGGTGACGTGACTTCTATTAGGCTTATTAATGAGATTAACTTTTGCATCAAAAAGCAGTCCTCGAATCTTTAATGAGAAATCACAACATAGTTAACCACATTGTATAATAATTGATAATAATATTACTTATACAGATCTAATAGTGTCAATATCTCATGATTCGAGAATAAGCTAGACGGATAATACGTTCAAATACACTCTGTTACATAATTATTTAGAATTGTTACTTAAGCCGAAAATTATTAAAGTTATAGTATACATTGCCATATATGCCCCAAATTGAAAGTGAAGTAATAGATCTTAATAATTAATAGGATGCTCGTTGCCCTCTACTACTAGTTGGCATCTTCTGGGCATTGATTCTCAGTAAGCTCAAAGAAAATCTGGTTGAATACGATTCCAGACCGCTTCTAAATTGAGTTTCAGTTCTGGAATTGCCCTTGGGCCTAGCTTAAGTATCTCTCGCTTCACCCATGCGAACAAGTTTTCAATGGGGTCAAGATCTGGATTTTGTGAAGGCCATGGAATCTGATTTGGTACATTTTGTGCCAACCATGTGCGGACACTTTGCGAGGTGGGTTTTGGATCATTATCCATCACTAATCGCCCGTGACTTTCATGTTATACCTGTGCCTGAGTTATCAAATATCCTTCAATTATATCTAAAAACATTCCATTGTTCATATTGTTTGTGAAAACGTACAATGGGAATGTACCCATAGATGAAAATGCAGCCCACACGTGTATCTTTGGGACTTGCTTCGTTGTTTAGGCGATCCTTTTTTGTTGCATTTTGTCCACATCCTTATTCTTCCCCTTGAGAGCCAAATTGACATCTCGTCGAGAAATATTGTTTGGACCCATTGCTTCTTCGAGTATTTGTACTTTATCGCTCATTCTATGCTGTACATGCGATTTTTTCACTCAGCATAGGGATCTGAACAGGGTAGGGTTTGTTGTAAGATTTGTTCTTCAACGCTCTCCGGACAGTCTGATAGGAAGCCTTATTACCTGTACGACTTGCTAATGTTCGCAAAGAGAGGTATGGTTTACATCGTACCCGGTGAAGAATAGACAATTTGATGGAAGATCGCAAGTTATTGGTTCTCCCTGCTCCCTTTTGGTGAGATAGCGGTACACCTTCATCTAATCGGCGTTTAACATTATGAACTGTAGGTAAGGAAATTCCACAATTAACAGAGATTTCCTTGGGCAAAAGCTTCCCGGATTGTAGAAGTGTCTTCACAATTTCTTTCTTCTCGTATTGAGTCATTCTCAGAGCAAATTATCAAGCAGGGAAATATTTAAGGTAAATAATAGTAATGGAGGCCAAAATGAATATTTAAATGACGTCATAATTAATATTAAAGAGTAACATTTCCGCAATACATTGTGAGTATACCCGTTTGTATATAAATGATATATCAAAGTTTACGGTTCTAAGTCGTTAGGTATCTGTCTTATTCGTATAAAGTAAAGTTTGTAGGATCTGAACTTATAAACCCGCAGAGTACTACCTAGTATATTAGGGACGGGCTATAGTAACGGTACCGAGAGCGTGTTAATTCACCACACTAATACACTCATGCAGTAGTGCGTCCCAAAAAAATCGAATTTTTGAAGGTTTATGGGGACCCCCTAAGAAGTTTCTATATATCATAAAATGATTGTGGAAAGAATTTCAGATATTTATGAAGTGATTTAGGGGTCCCTCAATGGCTTCGTAAATTATATTTTACACGTTTTTTAACAATTTCGAATTTTAATTTTTTGCTAGAAACTTGCTTTGAAATGCTAACCTGGGTGAATCGATTATGCAGATTTCAGATTTACCATCAGAAATTTGTTATCTGTGCAATTTATATATTTTTGTGAAGAAGTCAAATATTTTTGTAATTCATTGTATACAGTCTGTCAACTTGAAATTGGGAAGATCTTTGTTTTTCCCTAGCTACAAGTACATTTAGTGTGTTTCTATTCTAAATATGTTATTAGAATCCTTAAACAATCAATAATATAGTAGGCCCAATAATTTATCTTATTTCTGTTACTTTTCCGTACTAATTTGACTCTTTTTGGCATCGATGACCAAAATGGACGTAAAAATTCATTTTCTAAATAATTCCATGCTTCATTTAGCTCCCTTTCCAGCTCATTTAAATTTCGTGGTGACTTCAAATCGATTTCTCTCTTGATCCACGACCAGAGGTTCTCGATCGGATTCAAATCCGGACTACAAGTAGGCCAATCCATCTTATGTATCCCTTTCACCTCTATGTATCCTTTAGCAAGGTTGCACGTGTGTTTGGGATCGTTGTCTTCCTAGAAAACCCATCCATCAGGGTACAAGACACTTGCTTGTTCTACTAAACATTCGTGCAGAATGTCGCAGTAAAGTCGCCCGGTGAGATTTTCTCTGAAAATCTTGATAGGAAACGTTCCACGTGCTGAAAACGCTGCCAAACATGCAATTTAGGAGAGTGTTTCGTACTGGGTTTTACTGGTTTCGAATCACCTTTACACCAGACACATGCTCTGCCACCAGCTAGCCAAATAGACATCTCATCGCTAAATATCACTTTCTCCCAATCTCTACATCTGTTAGACTTAGCCCAATCGACACGATGAGCCTTATAGGTTTGTGTAAGCATCGGAATCTTTCTAGCAACCTTGCGGGTGAAGCCATACCGCTTCATCTCAATCCTTACAGCCTCGTGTGAGAACGATAGACCCCGCCTTTTGTTAAATTTGCAAGTCAACTTCCTCACAGATAACCTAGGATTGTTGATTGCCAAACTAACAAGTGATCTAGCGTTATTTGCTTTGATCTGACGCTCTTTCCCGGAACCAATCTTTCTATCAACGGATTCAGCATTCCTCAATTTGTAAGCAGTGCGATAAACTGTACTTTTTGGAACTCCAGTTCTTCGAGATAATTCCATACAATTCGTGATTCCTGTGTCGAAAAGTATCTTGATAATGTTACGCTGTTCTTGCTCGTTCATTTTAAGGTTTTGAATTGATGAAAGTAAAGAATTATTAGCGAAGAAATAGGAGTGTTGCGAGAAATTCAAGTGATAAATATTTATATAGAATATTTGATTAGTAACTAAGTATAAATTGAAATATTTTGCAACCGCAGCACAGTGTGGTATCATCTAGAATTAGCCAAATTTTTTGTGGTCTCATAACTATCTATAATTGTTCTAATATTGTTCAATAGTCTGTCGAGAATACAACTATATTGTGTTTACTGTGGTTCAGCTTCTATTTGTGAATTTAAATTTTCATTATCTAATGACGTAATTTTATAAGGTTTCAAAACATTTTCCGAACTATAATTACGTTATCATAAATTCTAGCAGTAGATGCAATCAAATGCCTACTTGCAAGTAATTCAATTCGTGATTCATTTATAAGTATTACTATCATAACTTTGAAGATTAATATCTCCCAAACTTAATAGAAATTTTTGAGAGAACTCTTTTTCGAAACCCCGAAAATTACCAAATTTTGGGATGTATTTCGACATACTCAGAGGTAGATTTTTACATGGGTACAATATGGGGCCTCTATATTTTTAACAATGTTAAAGTACTGTACTACCCTTAATTTAATACAATTTTTAGCGCCCCATTCCCCACCCATTTCGAATTTCAATCCAAATTTCCCTGGGATCGGCTCAATTTCAAACTTGTGTTATTTATCCCATTATTGATTCTTACTAGACATTACTTCCTTCCACCAGTTCAATGGATAAAACATTTATTACACAAAAAGAAGCATACGATATCTATAAATCACATGGTTGGAATTGTTCTGGTGCAGCTCGTCAGATAATTGAAGTTCATTCCTTGTCAGATGATCTGTTTGAAACTATTCGTTGGAAATTAAGAAATCTTCGAAGATCCAGAGATCATTACCAGAAGATTTACAACTTAAATGTTTGGGAGGGTATGGAGTTTTATTCAGTCACTACTTGTAACTCTGGATCACTAATGTCGATTGACACAGTCGATTCTATCCCTGAGCAGCACTCATTTATTGAAGAGAATCTAACAGAGATCAGAAAACCATTATTCAAACTCACAATGAAAGCTGCTCGAAACCGTTTGAACGTTTTGCTAAAGCATATTCAGTTCGTTGCCCAAAGGGAGCAGGTTGACGAGAAGAAAGTTGCTGCTTTAGCTCTGGAATTAATTTCTAACCAGGAATATGATCGAGAAACTTCCAGTATATGCAAAGAAATCATCGCAACAGGCACGTACGGAAATGTAGAGAAAGTTTCGATACCTATGTCAAGTTATATAATTGATCTTCTCGAAATTGGAGCATTCAAATCACACAGTTGAAGAAATTACTGAAACAAGATATCGTATTTCCATCCTATAAAGTAATATCGCAATACCGTCAAGAAATTTCTCTTTCACGAAGCGTTTTATTTGTCACTAATCCCGAAGGTAACTCTATTGGTGTATCAGTTCCTTATTTCGAAATACTCGAACTAACAATTCAGCGACATCTTTTAAGCTTCGATTCCATTGTAAACAACTCACAATATCCTTTGTCAGTTCGAATTGCAGACGGTCTAGATGGATCAGGCTCACACAATTCTTACAACCAAGTGAACTCAAATCCAGGTTTAGGTACACACAGTATTATTCTATTCGGATTTAAAGTTCTCAGTATAACAGATAACACAGGTTTCTCATTATACGTCAATACTTCCCTCAATTCACCTTTTTCATTCAGAGCAGTCTGCTTAATTGCGTTGAAGGAAAATCACGAAAACCTTAAATTTATTATGGATACACTCATAAATCCCGCAACTAAATTAATTGTAGAACAAGAAATTGCAATTGAAAATCGTCACATAAAAGTAGAAATTATTCGATCTATATTTGATACCAAAATGGCAGGTCTATTAGATGAAGCGGGTGGTGCATCATGTCATCTTTGCACGGCCACAGGAAAGGAAATCAATAGTTTAGAGTGGGCCAGATCAGGTTTTCCAATTAATAGATACATTACTGATGCTAATCAACTATTTGACGGTATTAATGAGGACGAAATATTTGCCCTACCTTCCAAAAACGCTGTGGCATTACCCACCACCCTACTTCCGAAATAAACATTTTAGCAGCTTCTCTATTGCATGCGTACCTCTGTGTCTTTAGGTGGTATATGTTACTCATATATCACTTAGACGCAGGTTGTAAAAAGTGGTCACCTACATGCACAAAAGTATAGGATTCTTTGAAACGAATAAGATCAATTATAGAAGCCAAATGTAGTATCAAAATCGATATTCCTTCTAGTCAAGGGGGACTTCAACAACTGGCAATGTTGCACGAGACTGTTTTCGAGATAAAAGAGATTTCTTCAGATGCGCTACCTCCACTATTAACCCAGTTGATAAACCAACCCTTAAAATGATTCAAAACAACCTCTCGGTGATTTTGAGGATAGTTAACAGCAAAGACCACATTAATTGTCATGGTCTTGAAAATCTTTGCAAGGAAACGTATGGAATTGTTTTGAATCACTTTCCTTGGGTAAGCATCTCTCCCTCTCTTCATAAACTGCTTGCTCATTGTTTTCAAATAATTTATTGCTATAATCATGGTTATGGACTGCAAAACCTTTCTGAAGAGTGTTTAGAGGCTTGCAATAAGTATGTCAGAAGGTATAGAGAAAATCTAGCAAGAAAAACTTCCTTTTCTGACAACTTGCGTGATATTTTAGTCAGACTTTTGTGCTTCAGTGACCCTGTATTGGTTTTAAATCGTCACAAAAGTATTAGAAAGGCTAAATCAAACGAAGATAGCATGCTTGAAACATCTGAACAGGATACCCTTTATGAATCCCTGATAATCTATTAAAATTATGAATTAGTGATTTTAGTGATGACGTCATCCTCACATATTTTGAGTGGGTTAATTAAAAATTTGACTTGTCCAGTGAAATGTACGGGGTCGATTTCATATATAAGTATAATACAAATATTATCGATTTGAAGTTACAATTTGGCTAATCCCTCATTTTCGCCTTTTTACCACACTGTGCGCAGTCAGCTAAAGAAGTTCAATTGGTTAAGAAATGACTAGAAATAGTTGAAAAACACAAACTATCAATATTATTACGATAACCAATTTGAAAATGCAATTAGGAACATTCTAACATTGAAAAAGACTTTCCCAATTTCAAGTGACAGACTGTATTATTGATAGATTAAATGAAATTTAGCTCAGACATAGTTGGAGTAGTCCTGAAGTGTTTCCATGCTGCTCTACCACTTGTAGTAGGCATTGCTTTTGGACCTCGTCTTTTGAACTTCTGTTGAACTGTTCAATCAGCTGGATCCCACGTTCAGCAACATTGTTTACATAGGCCAAATGCCTAGCAAATCGTTAACCCACTATGTAGCTTAGATCGGAGCTCCAAGTATTGAGAGATTTTTAGGAATGATGAGTCTAATCTTGATATCTCAAAAAATGACAGCGATGCATCAAGTTCATTAAGAGAGCCCGGTAGCTTAGTTAACAGATGTCTGCTTTGATCTTGCTGCATACCTGCAACAAGCTGAACTTTGATCTCGTCATGCACATGGTTTGAGAATAGCGCTAGCGGAGCCAACTCCGGAGAAAGGTGCCAAGAGTGTATGACCATCATCCGCAAACCGACACGACTCAGTTCCACGTCGTTGTATTCCTGTAAACGATGAATTAGCGCTCTATCGTTGAATGCAGCATCAACAGCGAGGTTGCACGAGTACCACGACTGGATGTATACAAGGATAACAAATCGGTTGAATCGTTGAAGACCTTGTAATTGCTTTCCGGCGAGATGCAGTGCTTCCTCGTTTCCCCGAAAGAGTAGCTCTATTTTCCACGCTTAGATAGCTTTTGCCATCCAACGTGCTCAAATGGCGAGCTTACATAGAGTTTAGCACAATACTCAAGATCCAGGCCGTACAGATCTCCAGCGAGTCACAAGAGATATTGTACGTGGATTTCCTTCCAGATCTACTGTAGAGCGATGGACTGTCCGTGTAGGTCTGGTGATGCTGATGTCACAGATTAGCCAAGATCTGGAAGACCGTATCCGCCACCACTTCAGAGAATATCGCACTCATTGAAAGTATGGTCATGGAAGACAAGTGCATTACTGTCAATCAGTTTGAACAAAGCATGGAGATTTTATCGGGAGCTATTCATACAATTCTGACGACTGAGCTTGGCTACCAATCGATTTGTGGGAAATGGGTCCCGCATAAGCTCAGTGAGAATCAAAGGTTGGCACGACTGAATATTGCCAAGAAACTCTTTGAAACTTATGAGAACTGCGATTCTCTACGCCTAACAGAGATTATTACTGGTGACGAGACGTGGGTGTACTATTCAAAACCATATAGCAAGTATGAGAAGCGAACATGTTTGAGGAGCGACGAACAACCAGCGGAAATTCCTAGGCCCGACTTCAGAAAATCTAAGATTATGTGTACCATCTTCTTCAGTAGTCATGGAGTTGTCTTGCAATTACCTTGTGAGAGTTGCAAGGCTGTTACTGCTACTTTCTTTACAGAGCAAGTGCTTCCAAATTTGATAAAAAATATAGAAAAGTACCGCCCGAAAACCGGAATTCGAGGAATGAAGATTTTAATTGATAACGCCAGTTCCCATTCAGCTAAACTTAGCAAAGATTTCTTGGATGTAGAAGGGTTGGAATTACTTCCCCATCCACCATACTCACCAGACCTAGCTCCGTGTGATATTTGGCTATTTCCCAAGCTTAAAATCTACCTTCAAGGCAAAGATTTTAACACATTACAGGCACTCAGAACTGGCCTGTACCAGTACTTCAAATCCATCCCCGAAGAAGAGTACAGAAATGTGTTTTACAAGTGGGTGGAAAGGTTAAAACTTTGTGTATCTGCAGGAGGGGATTACTTTGAATAAATAATATAGTGAATTAGTTTATATAGTGCTTGTATCATATTTTTATGATAACACCTGCAAGACTTATTGAACGCCCTAGTATAAATGACATTCCTATTGAAGTTTATGAACAGTTGTTGGTGCCCAAATGACTCGTTGGCAAAAGACATTTTCAAAGAGACAGAGTTGCATGCTTTTTGGGTGCAAATGACACTTGTTTATCCCAGAACCAGTGGATATGCTTTGAAATTTTTGTACTATTCTCTTCAACTTACCTGTGCGAGTGTGGATTTTCTGCACTATTTTCCTTCTAAGACAAAACTAGTAACAAGTTAAGTGTGACGACGATCTACCTTCTGCGCTATCTCCTACTCCCTTCGACTAGCTGGTCTGGAAAACACAGTGTTAAGTATCACACTAATGAACTAATATATTCATAGCGATTGAGTATTGCACTTACATACATTTTCTTTGCGTAGATTGTATATCGTATGTAGGAATTATGATTACTATATTGTGTTCGCAAAAATGTAAAATTTCATACCTAGTTCATTATTGTGGATACAAGGGGAAAATTATTGATTCGGTATCCCGAAGGGAGAAATGGTTCAAATATGATTAAGAACCACTGCTACAAATTATAGTCGTGGTAAAGCGAACAGCATTCTTCTAAATGCAAATATTTCTTTTGGTTTAGCGATATGTATAGAAACAATACGATTAGATCTAGATGGACATTTTTCTTAAATTGTACCAACGATAAGAAGTTGCCAACATGTGTAATATAGTATAAAATTTAAGTCCAAATAAATTTTTGCAAAATCATTTACAAACCGAAGTTCCGTGATCATTTTTAGAACGTATGTAAGTTTGTTAATATCTATTTTAGTGATATCTCACTTTCATAATTTGTGATTTCACCATTCGTATTGGCCAAAGCTTCCATTCTCTTCGGCAAAAATTATGATTAAACCTTGCTGGTCCTCTGAGTTAATTTTGCCCCATTTTTCTTTTATTACATCTTTAATTTCGTTAAGGATTATAGTTAAATTTGAACTTTGGGGCGGCCAAAATAGTAGAGGAATATCCTTTTGAGGAATGCAGTTTCTCGTACATGCTAATTGTGCCCTGGCGCATTGTCTTTTTGTAATGTCGATTTCAGGTTATTTATTATCGCTAGTAGATAAAATATATTCTAAAATTGCCTGAGGATTCGAGTATTATATACGCATTATGAACTTACATTTGTGACCAATGTTTTCTCTGTAGTCAGTCAAACCCTGAATCTTTTATTCTTCTCCTCAGAGTTCGAGCTATCAGACAGTATAACCCCATGCTATAGTACTTCATCTGATAAATTACGTAGTGGTCCGAATCTATATTTATATTTTATCATTGACAATACTGTCTTGCATCAATTAGTATTGTCTCCCAAATTGAGTAAGATTCTGCGTATTTCTAACCTTCTATCCATCGTCGATCAAAAATCCAGTCAATGGCCTTCTTTCGTAATACTGGAGCTGCGACGCAGCTTTGGATTAGAAATCTGTGCACTTCCTGAAGGTCTTGAAACATAATTTTTGTAAATCTATGATTGCGTAATAACCCCATCATTAGTTAGTATTAGACTAAAATCATGACGTCCGGACATTTGGCATATTGATGGGTACCTGGTGTTTCAAATTTCAAACTGATACAGTAGATCCTCAATTATCTAAGACCTAGGTTTTCCGAACAGCAGAATAGGACATTTAGTTTGTGAAAATTGTTCGATTTTCATCTCAAAAAATGGTTTATTCTACTTCATTAATTAGTTCTCCGAACGTGTGACCATTTAGATCCAAATTGTAATGATTTTCAGTCTAATTTACGAATAAAAAGTTCATAATTTCACCTATGCCTGAGTTCTGAATTTCATATAGGAAAAAATATGTTATTTCAAATTCTCCTAACATCACAATCAAAAGTGTATGATCAAGGTGTCCGGATAATCGAGGGTGTACTTTATCACGTATATTGGTTGCGCAGTAGTCATTGAGATGACTTTTCAAAATTGCAAGAAGGTGAAAATGACGTCATAATTTTGTAATATGTGATTTTTCGTCCAAGACTCAAAATACCTTTGCATGTCAAAATCATCCCTGGGGGCGTTCCAGTTTCTTCAATGGATTCATGAAATACAAACAATATATGTACTAACTGAAGACAAGGACTTAGGCACCACTATGCAACCGCAAATCCTGTTCATATGCCGAATTTCGAGGATGTATACAATAATATACCTGAAAGAATTATTTGACTATTTTACTTAACATGCCCTGACTAAATTGGCGAGTATTTTCTCATTATATATATAATGATATAATGACATGTTCAATTGCAGATTGCATGAGTTCATGTTAGAGGGGACAGTTCTTATAGCATATTATGATTCCACAGGTCTGTAGTATCCCAATATATCATTTTTGAACTGTTTAAAGCAAACTTTGTTGGCATATTTGCATTTTCATATTTGTACCACAAGTCTCAGATGTAGTACAGCATTTGAAATTTGGTACCACAATGAGATACCTTATGAAAATCATTTTCGAATTTTTAAACTGATTTGTAAATATTTTGCAATATCTTTTATTCACCTATTAATACATTCAGGTATATTATCGTATGCATATTCAAATACACAATGGCACGAAATGGTCAGAATGTGGAAATAGGCATTTTGATGGCACATAGGTCCTCAAATATATTATTGTCATATAGGTTTTCGAGCCCAACGAATCGAATGGGATACTCATTTTTTCTCTATCCCTTCAGGTGACAAAGTTATGACGTCATTGTCACCTATCTGAGGTGTGAAAATTCCCCAAATTTTCTATTAATCGATTGAGAGGTTTACTTTTAATCATCATTATGATCTTCATGATCACGAATAAGGGTGTTCACTAAAATATCTTGGCTACTTCTAAGTCCTTGGCTAGATGGAGGCCTTGGAATAGAAAACTTGCGATTCATTAACAGCATGGGATCACTGTGAGAAACCAATCGAACAAATACATCCTTTAAATTTTCTTCAAATGAAAACTTGCGAGCAAGACGATCTCTGTATCTCCGAATATATTTGTTAGAAGCCTCTAGTCCTTCTTCAGATAACTTCTCTAGCCCATGTCCATCATTAAACGTTGAGATGATTTCCGGTGCATGTGCTAACAGTTTGTGTAACGTCGGGGAAACATTAGCCCAAGGAAATGCACAGAGAATTGACTGGTAGATATTACTGCAAACAAGCGCTAGTTCTTCTGTATCCACTCTTCTGCTGCTATTATAGACGCGTAGGATTGCTCCTAGGCATGTGTGAATTTCAATTATGTGGGACTTGAACTCAGACGGGATCACTGTCAAAACCCAGTAGAGGAAATCTTGATCGTTGTCATCCTTTCTTATCAAGCATCGTCTTACCACATTACCAGTAGTCGTTGTGCTACCTTGTGTTGAAGGGATGTCAATAATAATATTGAGATTGTCTTTAATTAAACTTGTAACGAAAGTTTTAGCATCTGAGACTCTCTTAGAAGTTGGTGACCACTTAAATACTCCTGCGTGCAAATGGCTAATTAGATGTAAAACCAGCCAAAACATCGGAGATATGCATGCAAAGGCGAACTGGGTATGATTTCTAAGTCAGATATTGGTCTGTGTGTAACGTTGAATCTGTTGTCAGAAGATAGTGATAGAAACTCCTCTTCGTTAACTTTATCAAATAATACTTTCAGGTCTGTGATGGATCGATTAATTGGAAAACCGTCTTTTACGATATCCGGATCATGGATTTGTTTGAATGTCGCTGTGCAGAACTGGCAACATGCACCCCCAGCTCCACTAATAATCTTAGCCATTTTGCCATCCAATTGTAAACGTTGAATTTCAACTTCACAAAATCCGCTTGTTAGTTCTAAACCCTTTTCCGTTATCTCTGTGGACTCCTTATTGATTAGTGTATCCATAAGATATCGAATATTGTCTTCGTTCTCCTGTAGAGCTAGTATCGCAACGGGTCTAATTGAGAAAGGAGAATTTGGTAGAGGGTTTTTCCAAATCAGTTTGTTATCGGTGTCGGATATGGAAATCACCTTAAACCCGAATAAAATAAAACTTTTTGTTGATATATTGGGGTGAGTCGCTTGCTGATAAACCTGGTGACAGCCAGAACCGTCAAGTCCATCTGAAATTCGTATCCTTTTAGGATTGCTGGCGCTGGGAATTTCATTGGCAGAAGCAGTCAATATTCTGTTTACTGTATGAGTCAGAAGCTTTTTGTAAGATACAGCAATGCCTACCCGATGTTCTCGATCAACTGAAAAGATGTCATTAGTCAAGCAAATTTGAGATCGATAGGTAGCTAATCGATTGTAACCTGGAAGCTGGACATCTGAAAGCAATAATCGTCTTAAATCGATGTATTTCTTCTTTCCAATTTCTAAAGAATCCATCAAGAACGCAGCTTTATCGCAGGTTAATTTATTGCAGACTGGACCGAAGCTTCCCTTAGCAATAATTTCTTTACAGAACTTGGTAGTAGTAAAGTCGTATTCAGTATGTGAACATAGCATCATCAGGTAACAGGATAGTTCTTTACTGGAAACATTCTCTTGTACAGCAACCTTTTCAAGATGTGTTAGTAAGGAGGACAATCGGCTGCGAAGACCTTTAGTTGATAATTCCCTTAGAGGCTTACGGGTGGGCTTACTAAAATCTTCTTCGAAAACAGAGGTTGATTGGCTAGAAGAAACACTCCCTATCACCATGACTTCATCTGAGCATTGATAACCTGTACTCAATCTCGGGTGTTTAAGTGGTGTATGAAAAGGTATCGCATTCCAAGTAGTTATATCGGCTCGTTTCAGGTATTCTCTCCTATCTTCTCTGAGGGTCGAAAATTTTCTCCGAACTGTATCATGCTCTGTTTCTTCCAAATTATTGAGGACAATAAACGAGGACGCAAGAGAAGTGATTGTTTTATTCTTTTGTGCAGTTAAGAACGTGTATGCATCTTCGTTATTCATAATGAAAAATGTGCTAATAAACAACCACAACAATTATTTATGATTTATATGGGCCAAAAATTAGATAATTGTGAATGGATTATATTTAAAATCGCAAAAAAAATATCGTTGACACTTCCTGACACCATAATTTAAAGTGTATTTTGTAGAGGACGAAAAGAGCTATTAGGAAAGTGCAATGGAAAGTTCCGCAAGTGAAGGCAAAAAGTACTAGAGTTTTAATGAAACGTGTTTCTATTTATTGCACTTGTACGAACAAGCTTGTTTAAAATGAGGATAGTAAATTTCATCTGTTCATTGGAGCCAAGATTAACGTGATTTATTATTCAGCAACATAAGAGCTTTCGATTGGTATACTATAAATAGCAGTTATTTGACGTGGAGAATCCATATTATTCAAAATTACATCATGACCGAAAATTGAAACCATAAATCAATCTTTCGAATTTCAATTATGCTCTCATTGGAATAGACGTAGGAGCTAAATGGAAAGTCTATTGTAGAGATGTCAAATGTTTTCCGAGGTTTGTGGGGGTGCTGAATTCAAGTATCAACACTATAAAGCAATTTGAGGTTATATTTTTTTCACCTATTCCCACATGCCGTGCCACTGTGCTACTAGGGTACATTAGGCCCAAATTCTTACCTTCAATTTATACCATTTTGAATTTTGAATTAGACTCTAGATATATTCAACAAGCGATATGTAAAGTATCAGATGAAACAGTTAAGTATTTCTATTTTTGTGGTCAATCAAATGTAGGACTTCATTGCTGTATTCTATGTTTATACATCCATTATATGAATGCCTGAAGCTATTTCAGTAATCTGTTGAATTTATGATGCATACTATTGTTCATTTACATGCTTTCCAAGCAAAGTGACTGCGCTGAATTTGAATCTATCGTTGAATTTCTTCAGGAGCGAAAAGATTAATCAGATATTACGTATACAATACTGTGAAAATTTTGTAGAAATTTCTCTCGGCCATAAGCCATCCTGTTGGCAGCAAAATTTGTTTCCACTAGTTTCCACCCTGAATTTTTAGTATGTATTCTTGTCAAGTAATATAAACATTATATTTAAAGTACAAATGCCGCTTCATTGCGCAACATATTAAATATTGTCAAATTCCATTCTCACTTCTACGTTACTATGGTACAATGTAATGTAATTACATGGTAATTTTACACCAATATAACGTAATAATTATTTATATATACTGCATATTACGAGGTAGTATACAAGTTCATTAATTTGATAACCTATTAAACCTCTAATTATCAATATAAAGATGGCTGAAGCAACAATAGTATCTGAAAGCCCGAAAACACGTCTTGACTTGGCTATCATATTAAAGGTTCACGACTATTATATCAATCAAGCAACAGATGAAGTGGTGCGTATACTAAATCTCGAAGAAGACAAGAGACATTCTGTATACTCTCTAATGTCTAAAGTATATCATATAATTTCAGAAAGAGTAAGAAATCTATTGAGAGCTTAGATGGTGAGTGGTGGAGTGCAAGTATTCCATGGATCCTTGTTAAACCTAAGAGTACCCAATCATCCCTTTCTGTTTCAGGCTGTGATGTAGAAAGCGGTGCTATATTGGTTCCAAATGTAGAGAGGAGAAAATCAATTGATGACATTCAAGTTCGTTCAAAGAAGATAAGGCTTGATCAGACTGGGATACTTAATTCCATCCGTCAGTTAGCACAACTTGGAAATATTTCTGTCATTCGCTACGTTGCTCTCCTCCTGTATATTGTAGCTGTAGAACAAATTGGTTTTAAAGGCATCGCAAATATCGCTTGGAAAATCTATAACGAAGAATCGATACCAACCCTCAGTAACATGGTTTCACCAGAAAAATCAACATTCTTAGCATATCAACTTAAGCTGGGAAAAGGAAAATGGAGAGATCTTAAATATTATCTCCAATCAGAAGGCCTCGTTTTGGCAACTTGGGAAAAATTAGTGAAATTAGAAAATCAATTGTTCCAACATTCGACTGGTATCCAAATGTTTCCAATCCTATAGGGGTCTATATATCTTACTCATCACATGTAATTTCTCTCTTTGACCGGTTGTTAAAAGAATGTTTGCTAAATTTTCCTGCACCACACTTCTATTCATTAACACTCAAAATCAAGCATGGATTGGATGGTTCTGGATCTCATTCCTCTCCTGGGTTATTGTCAGACTTGAATATAGACCGATCAAATTATATTGTCTTTATGGTTTCACCCCTTCAGGTAATAGATCGATTCGGGAATGTTCTGTGGGAAAATAGGCATCCTAACTCCTGTTTTTCCAACCAACCAGTAGCACTTACTTGCCAAAAGGAGACTATTGACACTGTGATAGAATTGAGCAAGTTACTAAACCCTGAAATTGTTTCACTAAATGAGAATGGTTTTGATCACCTAAATGGCCATGTTAAAGTAGAAGTCAAAGCTTCAATGTTTGACGGAAAAACCTTAGCAACAATGACAGGTAAAGGAGGAGCGTCATGTATTGCCTACAAAGCAACCCTAAGTGATATCAATAGCATTACGAAAGTGGTTTGCGGGTTTCCATTAGATTGTTCGATAGAGGATATCAAAGAGACAATCCGTCAATTAACCTCTGATGGAAAAGAGCTGATGAGCTACAATACAAAGCAGCGGTGTGGGATTACACACGAACCTGCAAGTGGCATTGATGTATTTCCTGCAGCACCTTTACATTCTTACTAAGGATTTTAGATTAGTTTTTGAACCTCATCTACCGAATTGCAGCAGGAAAGTCCAAGTGGACTGAAGATCAAATGGTGCGAGATTATCGAGGTTTAGTATGCAAGCGTATCCATGAGCTTATGAACTTATTATTCGACCAACCAGGAGGAAGTGGGAACACAAGCACTGGTAACATGGCAAGAACATTTTTTTCATATATAAAAACCGTGTTTTAGGATCGCTTTATCGTTTGTACCAAATGTGTATAGAGATGCTCTGACAGAGATTCATAGGAATCTATCTGCATTACTCAGAGTTGCTAATAGTGATGAAGTTGTCGATGTAGACAGATTTCGTCTGTTAAGTCAAGAAACCTACATGCTAATCTTACAAACCTTTCCCTGGGTGTCAGTAATACACTCCACAAATTCTTGGCTCATGCCCATCAGTTTATTGAGAGAAATGACAGGGTAGGATTGTGTAGTCTTTCTGAAGAAGAGTTAGAACAAGGACATAAGTTGACCCGAGAGTTTTCAACACATTTGAGCAGGAAATCAGATTTTCTAAGTGGGTTAAGTGATGTTGCAATGAGGCTCTACATCTATGGTTGTCCAATTCTGAATGAAAAATTCAGAAGGATCATCATTTGTTCCACCTGTGGTCAAGTAGGCCATCAAAAGAATTGTGTAAAAACAGGCAAGGTGAAAACGTTACAAATAATATTGATAATGAAGATTCTCTCCTTCAAAATTCCATAGATGAACTCTTCTTGCATTTAATATTAATTCATCAATAAGATATTCGTATGTTAGTTATTCTTCAGTTACCATAGCCATTATATATTCATATTCTATTTCTTCTAATAAAAACTCAGTTTAGTGGATATCTAGATGTCTGTATTACTGTATATGGTAATTACGATTACGTCATATATTGAAAATCTGATGTGATACAACAAAATTGAAATCAACTAAAGAACCGCAATAGTCGACTTACTATACAGTAATAATGTATTTTATAAGCCTATCTCTAAAATTGAACGCGTAAAACCCTAATACTAGTAATTCGCAAGAATTGGCCACTGTGTATACGGCTGTCTGCTGCCCAATTGCCTCGACAATCTTGGATAAAGACAAGTAATATTGTTACATTTTTGATCTAAATACCCAGATTGTGAGATAACTATTGGATGCAAACTACAACTATCCTTCTTAACTACTCATCTACTATTCTTGTTATGACATAAATTATGCAATTTTTTCGGCCCTGTAAACTCTCAAAATTATTGCACCTCCTTAACTTTGGCCTCCTCATTCCGTCATATCTGTACCATGAGCCATTGTATTTACCTTCATTGTCAAATGGAGTCCAGGATGGATCGTTTAACCGAGGAGGGTGTAATGTAGCTTTGCTTCTTTGTGCTGAATTTTAATTTCCTCTTCAATACAACTGTCTTGAGTAATTTCGACATTTATATGTCCTACCTCAAAAATGAGAAGTAGGGTTACCTTCAAAAATTTCCTTGACAGAAACTCTAAGTTTGTATGCAAGTCTTTGCATTTTAGCACTTGTAACTCAAACTAATGTGGTGATCAATAGAAGTTTGACAGCTATGTTTGAATGTCTGGAGTTAATCAAATTCAGGTTTTCTCTAATTGACAGCACCAGCTGCGACATTGAAATACAATTCTGGAAGCATCCTAGCAAATTGCAAGGTTTTGAAAAGTTTGACGATGCTCCCTTCTGAAGCAAACATGCTGTATTCAATATTGATTAGTGGTATTCTTACCTGAGAAGCTACCCACATTCTAAGTTCGTCGAAATTTCCCTCATCAATCATTGTGAAGATAGAATTAAGACTATCGCTTGGAGCTTCTCCTGCTAGATGAAATGCTTTCAGTATATTGTCTTGGTACAGGCTTAAGAGTGTTAAGAAATTGTCGACTGAGCAAGTGTTGACCAATTTAACTCCATTGAAATGACCATTCCAAGTAACGCACATATCTTCACTAGTACTTGCATCTTGCGATGTTTGCGAATAAGATATTGTTTGATTAAGAATTGATCGTATATGGTGTCCAGAGTTTAAGTTTGCCTGACGGAGATAAGAAAGGGAATATCTGGGAATGTAATTCTGCCTCTTCATCTTATTTCGGACTAAGTTCTATTTCTGAATTCGAATTTATTATGCATTTGTTAGCATCGGTTAATACTTTCTTCCAAAGTTTTACATTGCATGCTTCACACGTTGTGTTCTTTTGTTTTTCACTATTCGAACACTGGTTGGGTTAACTTTATCAATGAGGTATGGACCATTCCACTTATCTTCCAATTTTCCACCTTTCTTCTTGAGACAATTATTTTCAATCAATACTTCATCTCCCTTTTCGATTTTCTTGAAAGTGACTGGGTTTATTTTTTGTCGTGCTTGTGCATTCATTAATGATTTGGAGTGTGTGGATGATCTCCTGCAATTTCTTGGTTTTGTAGTTGAAATTTGTGTATTGAATCGACTTGTTCTATGATATCATCTTCTGCAGCCCACTCATCAAGAGTTAAAGACACAACGTCAAGATATAGTGCAAGGTTTTCAGCCTGGATGGGAAGGCGAGGTGTTCTCAAACCATTCATTAGTTCGAATGCGGAAAAGTGAGTGGTATGGCGAGGTCTTATGTTGAGCGAGAATGTAATTTCTTTTAAATAATAGTACCAATTTTCCCTTTTTTCGTCCAAAGCTTTGACGAGCGAGCGTTTCAATGCTTTGTGCGATGATTCAACTAGTCCGTTGATCTGAGGTTGGTAAAGTATCGAAAAGATTTATTTACAATTATACACTTGATGCAATGTTTTATGTAACTGGTTAGTGAATTCGGTACCGTTGTCGCTGATTATCTGAA
This sequence comes from Oopsacas minuta, assembly GCA_024704765.1. NCBI lineage: Eukaryota > Metazoa > Porifera > Hexactinellida > Lyssacinosida > Leucopsacidae > Oopsacas > Oopsacas minuta. Next base: position 25,918 of record JAKMXF010000177.1, on the reverse strand, counting down.
CTGGTGCCCCCTGCTTGCAGTAAACAGAATATAAACCACCAGCAACTTCTTGAGCCTCTTTACAACAATGAAGACGCATTTCAAACCATCTAGTAAAATGGTCAATTACCGATCAAATGTATTTAAAACAATTTGAATATATCAGTGGGCCTGTTAGATCCATGCCCACTCGGGACCAAATTTTTGTGATCACTGGAAAAGGTTGTAGAGGAGTTGTAGGTTTTTTAGGCATGGTTGATTGTTTGCACAACGTGCACAAATTTGAACATATAACGTAATATCTTTCGACATACTTGGCCAATAATATCCATCTTTTCCAATATTATACGTATAGCTGTCTCATTGGTACCCTGAGTTATCATGTATTTCCTTCAGAATATCATACAATTCAGTTTCTTTGATTACAATTAAGTGCTCTTTTCCAGATGGCTTAATCAGTTTTCCTTTGTATATTCGGTAGTCAGAAGCTCTTCTTTGAAACCTCTCTTCTGATTTTTCGTATAGCCTGATGGATAACAATCAGTTGTATTGAAATTTGAAATTGATTCATATTCAAGGAGTTCCATAGATAATAAATGCAAATAATTTCAGTAATTAACAGTACTATCTTTAGTAAACAATGGCATTTATACTGTTACAAACAATGTAAAATGTTATCTCAAGAATTAATTAAACTAGTATTATTTAAGGTTTCATTAACCGATCATGACAATACAATATACGGTAAGGGATAATATTTGTAGCGGAGACAATTTTTGACGAGTAACATGGATATTTTACAAAATCTGTCCCCCGAGCAATTTATGTAGGGGGACTATTTTTGTCAAAACAACACCCTTTTGAAGATAGGTTACCGCAACCACAGAGGAAGTTGTGTCTTCAAAATCTTATGAATTTCTACTTGAACAAAGAGCTTACATCAACATCCGACCATTACTCGGCGATACGCCAAGGAATATCCACCAAGATTTTCTACAGGTATATGATGTAGATGCCTGTTCGGAATCAACCGTTAAGACATAGAGTCTTTGTTTCAGTGAAGGTAGGGTGTCGGTAGAAGATGACCCTCGGATGGGGTAACCTATAATTACTACTACTGCAAACAATATTGCTCTTTTAGCTGAAATTTGTGACTCTGATCCCCATATTACGATAGAGCAGTTAGCTACCAGTCTAAACTTGTCAACGGTAAGTGTTCATGCAATTCTGACCAAGCATCTTGGCATGTCCAAAGCTTGCTCACGTTGTCCCACATTTGTTGAATCTGACTCAAAAGAAGACCCAGGTCAGAATTACAAAAAAATTGCTTGAAAAGTATGACCAATGCGATGAGAGGCGACTATTTGAAATATGTACCGATGATGAGACGTGGATAAGATATTCAGAGCCAACTCGCAAAGAACAGGACAAAGTATGGATTGTAAAAGGGAGATCTCCCCATAACTACTAAGATCGGATCATTGGGCTCCCTAAGTAATGTACACCATATTTTCGATGCATATGGTCCAGTCTGCTAAATCTGAACTCATAAGGGGCAAACAGTTACTGGACACATAGATGCAACAGTTTTTCTTTCGGAAATCGAGAAACAATAGATTGTGCGTCGCCTGCCACGAGTTTCTGAGGAATCAAAATTTTGCATGATAATGCCAGACCGCACAAATCTAAGGAAGTCAAGGAAAAGATTGCTTCTATAGGTCTTGAGGAATTGGAACATCCACCCTATAGCCCTGACTTAGCACCGTGCGACTTTTGGCTGTTCGATGGGCTCAAAAACATCTACCAGGTATAGTTTTTGGCGAACGGATGCAAATTTGAAGGCCATCCAACGGTACCTCAGAGACATACCACAAGAAGAGTATAAGAAAACATTTTTCAAGTGGATAGAGCGTTTAAAGCTTGTAGTTAAGCACAAGGGAGACTACTTTGAACATATATAGTAGTGTTTGAGGCCTATCTCACTTATATAATATAAATATTCTAAGAGTTACGAAGTAAATGAACTCCCTTTGTATTTATATTTACACTCTAGTGTATTAGTATTGAATGTAGACTGCATTAATTTGGCCAATACATTCTATTTTGTGTACTAGGTGATGCATCAGTTCTGCAACAATAATACATTTCAAAACAGTATGTTCAATCTGTGGATATATACAGGGTGTCCAGTAATTATTGATACCTTTCATAAGTTGCTATAAGTTTCGAAAACTACCACCATGTATTCATTTCATTTATCTATATAATCTCTTTATAATTCTATACATTTTGCAATTCTCTTCGGCATGCCTACTATTAAATTTTCGAGGAGCGAAGAATCTAAGTTTGACCAGCATTTTTCAGAAGAAAATATGAGGTCTTGAAGGTTGTTCGGCTGGGGTGCCTCCTCAAGCTTCTGCTTGAGTATTGCCCAAAGATTTTCAATGGGGTTCAGGTCTGGCGAATTACCTGGCCACACTTCTTTCTGCCAGAAATTATGTAAGTGTTTATAACACCATTCTTGCGAAATTTTGGCCCTGTGAGATGGAGCATCATCTTGCATGAATATCGATTTCAACGGGTCTGGAAGCATTCTCTTCTGAAAGATATTCCCTGTCTTTCTTTTGCGTTTAATTGCATCTTTACAGGTTTTGGCCAATATCTCATCCATATAATAGGCGGCATTTATATTTTGTTTAGGAGGTATTATGTGCAGTTCAGAGACCGCTTGATAGCTCATCATGCCCCACACCATGTCTCTTTGAGGAAATTTTACTGTTTGCTGTGGGGGTATATTTGCTGAACTCTTTGCCCAAATTCGGTCATTTTGATGGTTTAAAAGATGAAAAAGTTTAAATGGAGACTCATCACTCCAAAGAATGCATTTCCAATCTTCCACTGACCAATTTCGATATTTTTGGCAGAACAAAAGTCTGTTTTCCTTTTTTTTGGTGTCAATTTCGGTTGTTTGGTCCTTTTGAAGGGTTTAGCGTCAACAGACTTCTTCAAATAACAGTGTACAGTACTTTTCGAAATAGAATGTCCTTTAGATTTCAATTATGCACTCAATCTCCTTATGGGATGATGTCTTTTTCCCAAAGACTTTGATATTATCATCTTTGCCACTGGATTCAATTTTGGCGGCCTTCCTGTACCGGGTCTATGATGGAGACTCTGGTTATTGATATGGCGTTTCCACCACCTTTTAATAGTGGCAATTCCTTACTAAGACGATTAGCTACATCTTTCTGTGTCATGTCGCCTTCTATCACATCAATAGCACGTGAACGAATCTCAATATTCATGATAATGACGCTAATAAAGATAGGAAATTGTGGTTAAATAAATTATATAGAATTTCACTAAATTTTTGATTTTTGAAATTCAAAATTGCGAAAAGATTGAATCGGTAATGAACATAAATGAAATATCATTATATATACTTAGGAAACAACATAAATCAAAATATGGTCAAATAAAATAGAAATTCATGGTATCCATAATTTCTGGACACCCTGTATATTGTTAGATCATTTCTATTAACAATTTAATATTTCTAATGAATAATTATCATATGTGTTATATGCAGAAGTTTCTATACAGAAGTTTCTAGACTAGCTCCAGAATTGGCTAAGATTTCCCTTGAATATATTTTTCAAAATTTCATGGAGATTTTCATAGATTTTTGCTTTTCCCTGGTCGTGCTGTTTAAAAGCACTACCAATTCACCTGTTAATTGATCACAGTTGCTTCTATTTTGCCTCTGGGTTAAGATCACAAGGGTTTTGAACCAGGGCTGTGTCGCAGTCAATAATTTTTCCTATACAATTTGTTAATTTAGTCCCTTTTGAATCTTGTGTGGGAATAGCTGTATTTACCGGTGCTCCATCTTGTTGACATCCCCACAATGGTTGCCTTTTATTTAAGTACTCCCTATTCGATTAAAGTGACCATAAAGAATGAGTTTTTGATACCAGTTTGCAGCAATCTTTATCACCATTTGTGGAAATACAATTTTTGTCCTCTCATTCTTAAATCCGGGCCAAAACAAGAATGTCTTCGAATGCACGCTCTTTCCATACGGTTAAATGTCTCTGACATATTCTCACGAGATACAATTTATACTTAAAAGTTTTGAACATTATTTTGTTCTTATATTCTGCAAAGTCTGCTATGTTCCAATGATAATTCAGAGCTTCAGTTTTTGTTCTCTGAAACATGCTATCCAAGGTCTTTAGAAATTTGACGTTGAGCAGAAGAATTGGAAATATTGGATCTTTGCCTGCGCTTTCTTTTTATGGAATGTCGTTTTCCTGGAATCATATGGAGGGTTTAAATGTATCGAGCTCTGCCAGAGTGTGTTGCATTTTTGAGAGTCCCAACCTTGTTTAGTTATTTCCATTGGTGATACAAAGGATCTTGGGTATTCTCATGTCCCATTTGATCTACTAACCTCTGATGGCGGGACAGAAATCGAAATTGGTTTAATAGCTCATGGCTTTTGTTCATAAGCTTGAGACTACTATAATTGTCACATGAAGTCAATATAGAAGCTCCACTAGTTGCTAAACTCAACAAACTAAGTAAGTAAATTAGAATTTGATTTTGCAGTTTCAAATTCCCAATTCACGCTAATGTTTCCATAGTAGAATATAATAGTTGAATTATCCATTGTTATATATTTCGTGAACTTTACATAGGCACAGAAGGAAGAATTGAGATTTTTCTTTGCAGAATAAGTGGTTAGTGATCAATACAATAAAGTGTCCCAAACCACACGATATGCGCTAAACTTTTATGATTACAGGGAAGTCCCCGAATAACAGACATGTTGGGAACATGGATTCTGGCCGTTGTAGAGAATTATCTGCTCCTCGGAGCGGTTTAAGTATGAATTTCATGCTTGGCAAATTCAATCCCTGCCACGAGGTTTGTGTTGCATGGTGTTGTCCACTTTTCGAAGTGTCCATTTTTGGAGACTCTACTGTATATTATAGTCGCTGGCGCAATGTCCTCAGACCCCCATTTGGTCGCTTCGCTCGCTCAAGACCCTAATGAATAATCCTGTCTACGCGGTTGCATGTATGCTATCATGTACATATATATATTCATTTTTGTTTTCTCGGAGATTGTATTTTGGTGGGATGGCTTGCATATATTCATATTTCCATACCTTTTCGTGGACATTCCAATGTTTGGCCTTGAGATTGCTTGCATCGTCTATTTAGCTCAATCATTGAGGTACAATTCCATTCTGACACTCTAAAACCTATAATTCGATTATTTGTATATTCAAAATCTATATTTCTCTTCTAAAATGGATATTAATTTAAATTGTATTGTTTCAATACACTTATATTCATTTGGTGAAACTTATGTCCGTGCAGATTATGATTTAAGATATTATTGTATAATTCATCAAACAGTACATTCAAAAATGTTTGTGTTATCAGTATTTTTAGGTCCTGCTTCTAACTCAGTTGGTTACTATGGTACCCGGCGTTAACAGCACATATGAACGGAATCTTGTCCTCAGTACGTTTTGGACTTTGTTCCATAAAAATTGCAACCACTGTGTGAAAAGTCTTTAATTTTTTCACTGTTTTAGATTATCAAATTGGAAAACAAAGTTCCTGAATGGAATAATGAGTCTCAAACATACATATTAAATTTCAATGGTAGAGTAACTCAAGCCTCTGTAAAAAACTTTCAACTAATTGATGAAGATGGTGTTATTGTATTGCAATTTGGAAAGGTTGGAAGAGATCGTTTTACTCTCGACTATAGATCTCCTCTCTGTCCGCTACAAGCATTCGGAATTGCTCTTAGCTCATTTGAGCGAAAATTCGGGTGCGAGTAAAATTATTGTAACGCATCACATTGTTTGGTTGTTTCTTACTTCATTGATCTTGACCATAAAATTTCTGATTTGTATTTACTGTTTTTCCCATTATTTATTTCAATGATATACTTCTAGTTTTGACCAGTTCCAATTAATGTGAAACCTCTGAACTGGACTATGGCCAAAAGATGTAAATGATAGTTCATCTCACAATGACAATTATACTTGCCACGCAGGCTTGGAGTATAATGTTCCATCAGTAGATACCTTAACGCCTTCAGTGACTATTTTAGTGGATACATCACCGTTAACCTAAGTTTCGAAGATCAAAGTATGTTGGTGGCTTAGGTCCGCCACTACTGAATAATAGGTATATTTGAGAAGAAAGATACCTAAATTAACTACGAAACTTGTTACTCATGTTTCTGAATTAATAGATATCTAGATTTCTATGTCAATTACATTGACGCACTATCTAGTGAGCAGTAATATTAAATCAAACAGAATTCCGATATCTAAATCAAACTTGAGAAGAATCGCCACCTTCCAGGTCAATGGTTAAATATGCGGAATAATTTTTCACAATAATTCATTAAATCACAAATTCATGAGAGAACTATCAGAATGTAATTACAACACAGTTTCAAAAGGGAGGGTATGGGCAATCCTCTCTCCCATACAACAAAGAAATAAGACAATTAATCTAAAAAGAAGAACGTCCTCCAAAACCAGAACATTTGGGTCACCATGTCCTTAAGGGGGCAGCACAGTGTTTCCGCAATTTATTAGCAATATGGCGTAGCGTCTTAAAAATTGATACGAAGCATATTCTTTGCATTTTTGAATTCCGTATGGTTGCTCATAGCATTTGCTAAGTGGTCGAACCTCAGAGAATCTGGATGAATCTGTTAGGGAATCGAATCTCAGAAATCTCAATAATTCTATGATATGTATGTCTAATATAAATAAAATATTTCCTATAATAAGTGTCAAGGCTTAAATAACGGTGGAGGGATGAAATTGTCACAAAGATATACCTAAATAAGAGTGTTTTGACGACAATTTGGGCATATTTGTCAAAGGTAATTACTATCTCTAAATCATTTGTATTTTCAAAATTGTATATAGAATTATACAAAAATTGCCAGAAAACAATGTGGCGCATATTCAGGAAATGCGGTAATATCATAGCCTCCTATACATAAGGCCTCGTGACTGATTATGAATTTTGGCCCAGTTATGCACTATACGACCGAAATTAAGTTTTGATAAATATGGGAGAATCAAAATTGTATAATAACGCAGTATTAAGTAAACGTTTGTAGATTTAGCGATTTACAAAGGCATCAATTGTTTTAGATATTATAATATAAGTTATTATTAAGCCTTAAGTGCAAATAACTGACATTTTAAATGTTTGATTATGCCATAAAATTGGATATTTTCCATATAATACAGGGGTTCCCAACCTAGGGCACGCGTGCATGAGCTCCAATTCCAAATAGCAATGTCGAAAGATTAATTATTTCAAAGTTTACCAAGGAATTGTGGAAATCAATTCTCCTAATTTTCTTTTGCAATTTATTTATACCACAATGTGACAATCATATGTCTATATTTGAACTATTAAGATATATACCTCTTTCACGAAAGTAAATTTTAACAATATTAAATCAATAAATGGTTGCTTGACCCAATTACTGCATTCTTATGTAATTCTCAGTAAGTAATTATACCCGTTTGTGGCTATTTCCTGTAAATACTGAATATTCATTCCTAAAATAAATCAACCAAGTAAGTGTAGACACAATACATTCGCAATTTCAATTTATCATCTCGATTTTCTTCACTTAATTATAAATTTCAAATTATTGCAAAGAAGAGAAATTATTGGAATGTCTTCATCAGGTTTGGTTTCACATAGATATATTTAAGTGGTTTAGAACGCCCTCAGTGTGATTCCTGTTTCTGTCCCCTTTTTGCTGATAGTATGAAACTAAGTTTCCTTAAAAGCCACCTTATCGAGGGCTACCCCGAAGTGTAAATAAACACACTTTATATGTTTCTAAGGAAAGAAAATGGCGTGAACAAGTCAGGTTAGATACAACTGGGACGAGTAAGTAACAATTAATTTCAGCTATTGAAACTTATCTTTTTTTATTTTAATTTCACTGCGAAGAAACTTCATAAAATTAGGGAAAGTTTGATTCTTCCTTGCATCAGAGATATTGTGAGAATAATGCTAGGTGAAACAACGCAAGTAATTACCTGTTACCATTTACAAATAACACTGTTCATCTTCGTATCTTAGATATGTAGAAATATCTAGTTAAAGCTTATGGCCGGAGTGAAAACAGCCCCATTGGGATAATTCAATATTCAGTTGCATGATTCTACTGATGTTCCTCATACGCTCAGACAATATGATTTGTTATGTATATTTATGATGGTTGTTTCAAAGAAGATGTACTGTGTTTACCTCCCTTTGCAAACAACAACGAAAGTAATTTATTTAGTTGTCAAGGTGAATGTATTTTTATCAGCTAACGACTTAGACTGGAAAATCTTTGTACAACCTGTACCTGCGATGCACCACCAATGTTGGGATGTCCTTCTGGATACCAAACACGAGTTAAGGCACAATTTTTACGATGTCATGCAATTGCATTGTATCATACTTAGACATCCCCTTTTTCAAAGCCCTCCCGCCCTTATTAACTGATGTAATTTCTAGTTATCAAGCTCAACTATATAAATGGAAATACATTGAATACGCGTCTCTTCATAGAGCTATGTAAAGAATTTGATTCTAGTCCAGGAAACCTTAGATTTCCAACTAGGGTTGCCAGATCTTTATAAGACCAAGCCCGGACATAATTCTTGTCTCCAATATTAACCAGATTTGCTTCCTATTCGACACAATATTTTAGGGATAAGATTTTTACATTGAAATTTCACCGAATAATCTTTTTACTAATCCCACATATTTTCATGTCCCAACCTGTATCGGATTATGCAGGTTTCAGCGCATATTTCAGATCAATTAAAACACATGATTGCTAACTATGCACAGTAGTTTGAATCCAAAGAATAGACAAAAAATAGATTTCATTTTTAATGGTTTAAACTCGTTCTTGTTTGTTTGAATAATGTTAGTTTCAAATTTCAATTCGATCGAATACATATAGCTCTCACAATATGAATTTAAAGAATCAATCAAAAATAGTTCTATTTGCGGTTTCAGTGATGCTAATATTAGCACCAATTTAAGTTTACTTGAGAGCGTCGCAGAATTCTCCGAATCAAATTTATTTTATTTAGTCGACACAATTCAGTTATGCTAAATCTGATTTCTCATTTTTGTCAATGTATCTTTACTAATTTGGATTCAAAGTTGATTTGATTAATGCTACTTTAGAGGTACAATAATTTTAAAAAAAGAACTTCCAAATGACCGCAAAAAAAAACACCACAAAACACCACTTAGAAATTAATTCCAAAATGGCATTATAATATCTAGAAAGACATATTAAAATGATGCGCCCCGAAACAGTGCGCAACATGAAAAATTTCAGCGAATTCCATTGTCACCTTTTTGTTGCTATGCAATTTATATGCTAAATTTATCTACTCGATTGCAGCATTTCAATTACCAATAAATGTAATATATAAATACATGATTAATATGACATTAACAAATTGAATTTGCTGATAATCAACCGTTTTCTACGCTTTATCAATGACTCAAGAACTAACTTTCCCTAACTCTCATCTTGAATTTGCGAAGATTTTGAAAGACAACAATAACTGTATCTCGACGACACTCAGTTTCTTTGAGCAGAACTTTCAAATTGACTTCGAAGAAAGGAAACAATTGGAAGCAACGCTCCTCCGAGTAAGAAGCAGGATCAGGAAGGCAAAGAAATCGCTAGATTGCTTAGAGGGAGACTGGTGGCATTGTGGTATATCCATGGAACCAGAGTTGAAGAGGAACCGTTTTTATGATACCGTTGAGCTGTCTTCAGATGATGAAGAAGTCATATCCACACTCTCTGCAAACCATAGGAAGAGTATTGACAATCTCACGATGCAACAACAACGCTCACGACTCTCAAATGTCTTGGAATCTATCAAAGCACTCTCAATCGTTGAGAATACTTCAGAAATCAAGATAGCTGCACTTGCCTTGCAACTACTATCGAACCAAACAAAACAGCGAGAAATAGCTAAAGTTTCAAAATCTGTAGTCTATGACAAGTTTTCGGGTCAATTCGGTAAATTGTTGAAGAAAGAGCTCGATGTTACCAAGACAGTGTTCCTTCTAGATCTCCTGGAAATTGGCAGGAGGAAATACACACAACTCCGATACCACTTGCTATCTAGCGATATTCGTTTCCCGGCATACTATAGGATAGTAGAAGAAACAAACAGCATAATTTTACGGTCGGATATTCAGATGTACCCCAATCCTGAAACTCCACTTGGTGTATATATGCCATATGCCCATCACATCCGCCATACTTTTTGCAGGCTTATGTCCACGCTACCGCCACTTCCAGTCAAGATTTTCCCCTGCAATTCCAGATAGCAGACGGACTAGATGGCTCTGGCAGTCACACTGTATATAATCAATCAAACACGAATACAGATACTAAGTCGTTTATCTTATTCTGTATCAGAGCTGTAAAGGTAATAAGCAATAGCGGTCGCGAACTCTGGAAAAATAACACTCCCAATTCTCCTTTTGCTCAACGTCCGATTTTCCTCCTCGCTGCGAAAGAAAACGAAGCTAATATCAAGCGATTTATGGACGATCTAATCAATACTGATACTGATCTTATGAGAAGTGAAGGATTTACTCTTGGCCCTGATCAGCAAGTACGAGTCGACATTGTTCGATCAATGCTTGATGGGAAAATGGCAGGAATTCTATCTGGGGCAGGTGGGGCAAGTTGTCAATTATGTACAGCAACACATAAGGAACTCAATGATCGTGAGTTGATAATACAGGGATTTCCTATCAACAGGTACATTACTGATGCAATTCAACTTTTCGGTGAAATAGAAGACAGCCATTCGTTCTTCTCACTTCCTTCAAACCAACGTTGTAACATAACACACGAACCAACCTCAACAATAAACATCCTTCCAGCATCTCCGTTACACTCGTACACTGGCATTTTCAGGTGGTTCAATCTACTAATTTATCATTTGAATTGTGGAAAACGTACATGGTCACCAACATCTTTGACGATAAAAAATTCAATGATATTTGTCAGAAATCTGATTGAAGGGAAGACAGGAATGAGGATAGATCAGCCGAATGCAAGTGGAGGTACTAGCTCTACTGGTAGTGTAGCTCGTCGAGCATTTTCCTGTGATTCGAAATACTTTGAGTGTGTATTGTCAGTTGTTGAAACAGAACACAAAGAAACACTTTCAAAACTACAAACACACTTGTCAGCTATTCTTCGAATAACACTGCTCAACAAAAATTTTGTTGCATTTCTACCAACACTTGTTTTTACCTAATATTGGGGCGCTGAATCCGAATCCGACCTTAGTTTGTTTCCGCAAGCTCTAGATTTTTTGCAAATCGAGATTTTTAATTTTTTTGCACAAAATTCATATTTTTTGAAAAAGTGACATGATATGTCAAATGATGTTCTGCTTGCAGTTGAATAACTAGCCTCAAAACAAAAATAGGTGCCAAAAAACTTTTATGTTGCCAATGGAAATTGTATTTGTAGACAGATGGGCAACAAATGTTTTAAAAAATGTAAAAAACAACAGTTTTGCTGGTAATATGCATGTAAAAATTGATTTTTTTTGCAAAATAACGTAGAAAAGAACGATGGCAATCTACAATAGTAACTTAAAGCGATCAATGACAAGATGCAAAAGATTCAAATATTCTACAAATCTGGACAAAATTTCCTGTTATAACTTCTGCGTTTGTACGCTTTGTGAGGACAGTCACGTTTAATGCCCCAACAATAGTCTGCCATCATATGTCGATCCCATCGACCTTGGTAACGTTCTTCCACTGTCATAAGATCCTGGTGGAAACGCTCTCCCTGTTCGTCACTGACAGCCCCAAGGTTTTCAGGGAATTTGTCCAGGTGGCTGTACAGAAAATGTACTTTTATGCTCATGTTGCATCCCAAATCACGAAACCCTGAGAGCATCTTGGATACAAGCATTTCATAGTTTGGAGCTTTTCTGTTACCAAGAAAGTTCTGTATAACATCCACAAAAGATAGCCATTCAGCTTTCTCCCTGACATTCATTTTCTGAATGAAGTTTTTGTCGCGAATAAGTGTACGTATCTGTGGTCCATCAAACACTCCTGCTTTGATTTTATCATATGACAAAGCAGGGAAAGTATACACAAGATGATGAAAGGATTCATTGTCAGGATTTAGGGCTTTAACGAACTGTTTCATCAGACCTAGCTTGATGTGCAGGGGTGGAAAAACAATTTTGTCTCTGCTTACGATCGGGTCGTGTGTTACGTTAGGCATGCCAGCTTGAAATGTTTCACGTAAGGGCCACTCCTTCTGTATCCAATGTTTTTCACGTGCTCTGCTGTCCCACATGCACAGATAGCATGGAAATTTAGTGTATCCTTTTTGCTGACCTAGCAGAAAACTAACCATTTTGAGGTCAACACAAATGATCCAGTTGTGATCATGATATCCGAGTAAATCCATAACAATTCTAATGTCATCATGCTGTTCCTTCAAGACAGTGGAGTGACCAACTGGAACAGCTCCATAAACATTTCCATTGTGTAAAAGAACACACTTGAGGCTGCGCTTGGAACTGTCCAAAAACAATCGCCATTCTCCTGGATCATATGAGGAGATACCCAGTTGTCCGAGAAGACCAGGAATATCGTTGCAATATACCAGCTTATTTTCCACTGAAAAATAGGGTAGAAGGAGTTCTTCTCTTTTTCGAAAAAAGGAAACCTTTACAGATTGACCCAGCACCTGTTTTTCTTTGAGCCTGGAGGCTAAGAGCTCAGCTGCTTGCTTGGGCAGATCTAAATCACGTACTAAGTCATTCAGTTCTGATTGATTAAACTGCTGGACAGTTACTCTGGTTTCACGAGAAGAATCTTCAGATTCTGATTCTGTGTCTGTTTTTTGATATTCCATTTCTACGATCTCTTCCCTTTCCAATTTAGTTTCTCCATCATCAGGAAAAGCAAAACCACTAAAGACCGGAGGAGGAAGTCTATCAGAGTGCGGGACAGGTCGCATAGCTGATGGTATACTAGGATAAGAAAGCGTTTGTCGGCTCTTCTTGCCAACACCTTTTGTATTGACCATGCAAAAGTAGCAGTCAGTCATGTGGTCTTGGGGTTCACGCCACACCATTGGAATGGCAAAAGGCAGACCCTTCCGCTTTCCTTTTGTCTAGTCTCGGAGCATTTCTTCGCAGTTATGGCACACAATATGAGGAGACCATTTCTTATCTTGATCACCAAGAGGGATACCAAAGTATGCTATGTAGGCACGCTTCACAAACGATGTTATATTTCGTCTTTGACGCGAAAGCGTATACACACCACAGATGTAACAAAATGAATCAGGGTTATTTTTGCATTTATGTCTACTAGAAGAAGCCATGATCAAATCTGAAGAGTTAAGAATCGAAAGAAAGTCTGTTGATTTCTATGTAACTTAACACAAACAAACTGAATAACAAAACCTTGGTTCTAATTAAGGCTACCAGCAGACGAGCGGAAAAATACAGCTTAAATGCCTATTCTGCTGCATCTATCCACGATACTTCACTACAATCACTTAGGGTTGTTTGAATTAAATCATTTCAAAAAAATCAACATGATGATTTTTGATTTATTTAAATTTTGACACTTCGCTAATAGTGTCATGTTTTCAGAGAACAATAGAGTGGTGCTTTTGTTTTCAATAGATTGAAGCCATTACTAAATCATAGTAACAGCTACAATCTAAGAAAAATGGCTTGATAGATAAAAGTATTTGGTGGAGATCAGATTTATGTACTAAATAAGTACCACAAACGAAAAAATTTAAATTGTCGATTGCATGAAAACTAGAGCATGCAGAAAGAAACTGATTGCAGATTTGAAATCAGCATCCCAAAATTATATAGAATCAATTGAAAAATCTCATGCAACAAAAAATGAAAAAAAAATTGTTGAGCAGTGTAATCAATTCAGACAGGATCATTAACACCGAGGTCTTTGGTGATCTATGCACCAATACATATCTCTTGATCGTTGATTCATTACCTTGGGTGAGCATTACCCCAACATTACACAGGGTATTAGCTCACTCAGAAGAAATTTTGAAAGAGTTCAACCTTGGGCGAGGTCTGAGAAGTTTCTCTGAAGAGGGATCCGAGGCATGCAACAAGTTACTAAGAAAGTATAGGGAGAATCTTGCAAGGAAGTCTTCATTTGAAGATAATGCAATGGACATTTTCGTGAGACTGGCCTCTGAAAGTGACCCTGTATTGAATCAATTTCGTTCAAGTTTAGTTTGTGAAAGGTGTGGGGAACATGGCCACACAAAAAGAGCAAAGTGTTGTAGGGATAATACCGAAAATAGATTACTAGATTCTTCCATAGACGAAATTGTTGATTCACTTATAATTAATTCATAGATTCATTAAAATGTTAAATCTATACACTCTTATCCAAATACTATACAGGGTAATAGTATATATGCAGAATAGGAGATTTTTCTTATGAAGTGGAAATTTCTATGAGTTTTATTAAATAATTTTTTAAATGTGACCTCATCATGATATGTGATGGCGTCATATCCAGAAATCTAGAAGCCATAGAAGAAATTTGATTACCCCATTCGATTCCTCGGATACCATAACCTATTCGCAAATAATACATTGCATATGGCTATCTGGTACTAGAATACCTATTCTTTACTAACTCCCATTTTAAACCACTGTGCTATGGGAGTCGCAAATACTATATATTGATTGTATATCATTTAGAAAAATACTTATCACTTGATTGGCGGTTTTCAACAACCGATTCTCTTGTCTAATAAAATTATAGAAGTCTTTGCATGATAAAGAATAGTACAATCGACACAAAGTTCTGCTTTTACCATTTCTGTACTTAATCGATTCCTTTCATCAGTCCAAAGATTTTTCATTAGGCTAAAAATTCTTTCAACATACGCATTGCTCACTGGTAATGCTTGAGCAAATTCAACCAAACTTAATATATTTGGACTATTTGCATAGGAAAAAAATCTACCCACTGCTCATCGACGGTAAGACATTTTCTCTTTGTTTTACTCTCCATTCTCTTAGCCAACAAAATTCATTATACATATCATCCCCATTGATCTTGATTTGGAAGTGAGAAGCAATTTTAGTGAGCTCATCAAAAGTAATTTCTTCCCTGTTTAAATTCAATATTTGGATGTGTTTATAAATGCTCCCTTCGTAATCAAACCACTTGTCAAGGTATGAAATAATCCTTTGGAATACACGATTAGCTTCATCTTTAAACCTAACTTGCTCTCGTGCTTGAAGTTTAGGTGAACACTGATTAACTTTGAACCAATAAAAACCATCTCGAAGTCTATCTTTCAGATTAGATCTCAACCTACACATTATGTTGTATACCTCAGGTGATTGAGTAGTGCTATCTTCAGGTTTCTTAATAGATTCTTGGAAACATTCATAAAACTATGCACGAAATATAGAAAACATTCATTCATGGATAGTTCATCCTCTTCATTTAACCCATGTTCTTGATATTTAATGAAGTCCCAAATAAATGTTGGACATTGATCCTCGCCAAGTTGTAAAAGTAGACCTATATAGCTGGCTATGATAATATTCAGCGGTCTAAAACGGGTAGAAGGCTAAGGCATCTTGTTAGGACATGGTGTAATAACTCTTTGTATTAAATTTGTAGATACACGAAGCAAGGCTTGAGCTCCTTCACCCTTTTTGCTGATATGGAAACTCATTGAATATTTTTATTACGAGCAACTCTATATCACAGGATAAACCTTACATCTAAAACGTGGGCTATTATGTATAACATGGCAGTTACAGTTAGAAGAAATATGCTTTGGGCACAGTTGTCTAAGATAAGTAAAAACCGAATTATATTTTCCATAATTTACTGCTGCATTATCAGCGCTATAACTTACTAAATACTGTATATTCATTTGATTATGTTTAAATCTTGTAAGTATATTACTAGAAATAGAATCTGAAGTTTCTTCAGAGCAGATATAAAAGTCAATAACTCGATTTTTAGCCCCAAATGATTTTGAAAAGTAATGTACAGCAAGAGGATAATGCGTTAGATTTCTTTTGTTAGAGGAGTCGGTATAAGTTGAGTAAAATATGTTATTTGTAATATTCAATTCATTAGTGACCACTTCTATAGAGTGAGGGCATAAAAAATCACCAATGAATGCCTCGGATTTAGTTCTAACACAGTGGAACTTTGTTGCGATTTTAGAGTCAGGAAATACACAGGGTAATACAGTCTGACACGAAATTATTTACAATTCTAAATTAACCATAATCCAATTTAGCATTGATTACTAAAGAAATTGACGATACATTTCTTGTATAGAAGTGATAGATATTACCTAAAACTATAATGTTACTAATAGTTAATCTTTTCCTCACCAGAGGCAATTGCCAGATCACTTCGTTTTTCTGACAACCCCAAGTATTGGAAATTTTGAGTCTTAGATGGATTTATTATAATATCATTGCTGTACTTAGTAGAAAATAATCATTCGGAATATGCAAAATATTTGAGTATTTCTTAATGGACGAAATACGATTTCTGAGATTAATTAACAAAAGCCACGTTGGAGCTCCAGTGTCACCACTAAAATATAATTTAGATGGACTAATATATATTAAATGAAATTTTGGACTATGGATAATCCAATTTTGACATTTTGCTGTTATATATTCCAGGAACGAAGTACTGTTTATACCATGTCGTTAGGTAAATTTTTAGTAATCTTCATGATGTAAGGCAAATATATAGGATATGCATAATTAATTAACACATAATTTAATTCAAAATATTTTGTATTCCTTACATATAATCACATTAATCAAGAATTTGTCATATATAAACTTACTAGATTGAAACTTGTTTCAACATAGTAAGTTTTCATATGGCAGATTCTGTATTAGAAATTCCAGATCGCATGTCGTCTTCTACAAAAATCGATTTGTGTTTGCAATTACCAGAACAAGTGTAGAACAACCAGAATCACACAATTATGTAAAAGTGAAGACGAGTAGGATCCTGATGGTCACTTTAGATAGATCGAGTATAACTTGAATATCCTACATCATAAACTACATAGCCGAGAGTATTGGGACACTGGACAACTAGTGGAACGAGTTGCACATGACATGAATATGTTGAAAGAAACTTTGGGTGCAGCAGCACAAAGCAGAAAAATATCTTGTTTTCATTGTTTATGATATCTAATGTTCAAGAATGTCGAAGTCATCTTTAGTCTTCAGTGGCATGCCTATTTATGCCACTTTTCAATTGTGACAGGATGTGCCAATACTATTGGACATGTTGTGTAATTGTATGAGAGAACTTTTTTAGTATTCTCATCAAATACGAAATTCAAAAAACTCTTCCTGTGAAACTGACGAGATGTAATCTACAGGAATATTAATGGATGTTTCTTACTTTTGCTCAGATCCCCAAAATGAACATATTCTTGTTTTAGAAATATCAAGTGCTCCAGCAGACCTTTTGAGTCTGAATATAGAGCCTCTTTCTTTTCAATAATGTGCGTGTTAAAATTCTGAAATTGATTGTATATTCCTTGCGTAATCTCCTCTCTAGAAATCCAATTTCATTAACAATCCGTTGACCTTATCCATAAAATCCATCACTGTGTTATATTTTCCTTGCATCGATAAGTTCACCAAATTCTGTCAATAAAAGATGTCTACGAGGTGCAAGTTCAATTTCCGCTCTTCATTATTCATTTGGACTGGCATGTGTGGATTTTTCAGTTGGAAATAGGGTTGCCAGACGTTAGGGTTTGGAGCCATTTGTTCGGAGTCCGGGAATGGAGGATTTGACTTCTTATGATTTTTAAATTAGGTTCCTAGTTGCTAGTTATTCGTACGTACAGTACACATAGTTCAGTATTCCTTGTCTGACAACTCAGATCTATATTATTCTAGAAATGCTTATATGGAATTCAAATATGATTGTCCAGTTTCTACTGTCTAGTATTTATTATTCACCCATGAATTTGGTATTACTTGGATTTCTACAATTACCTGTCTCAGATCCATATAATATTTCAAACCTTGTATACTACTGTCTACTCGAGGGTATCGAATATGCGGTCCCGTTTATTCCGACTCCCCCTCATTTTGCTATCTCCCTACTTATTCTGTACCCTGAGTAAGCTAGTTTAGTTACGCACTATGGTTGATGTGTTTGGTTTTATACAAATTATGATTTTCAAGTTTCGTATTCTGAGACTTTAGTTATCCTCCTAAACTAATAGACAACATCTTAATAATATATCTTGATTGTTTATCTAAGTATTATTAATATTGATATAAATTCATCCTTTAGATTGCATTCCATAGGTAGTTTGTATTCTACACTCACTGTAATTTGGAAAAATGAATAAAACAAAGCCTAAAAAAGCAAGAATAGAGTATTCATTTAGTATTCAATTGCTTACCAACCCCTCTAATAGCAGTTGGTTATCAAAGGTTAATTTCAACTCTGCAAAATGCACTGTTTGTAATGTTCTTTTACTGTGAAGCATGATGGGATCAAGGCTATAACTGCACATCGCAATAGCGGAAAACATAATACCCTCGTTGAATCAGGTATTGCTTCTTGTGCCATGTCAAGTTTTTTTACTGCGGAAAACAGTCACGAGCAGTGGCGTCGTGCTTGGAAAATTTCTGGGGGGCATAGAGTCAATAATACATCCCAAAAGAGTTATAAATATCATAATAATTGTACTCGAACTCTCTTTGGTCCAAACTATATTTCAAGTAATCTATGGTAAATACTATTATATTTCTAAATTAGTGTTCATATGTTCAGTACTGATATACACTATTTCCTGGGAGTATTCCAAAATCTCTCGTGAATCTTCTCAAATGTTTCAGGGATTGATTTCATTCTGTTAGATTCAACGGACAATAACAGTAAATTACTTAACCTGTTTTCACACATTGTGCTACGTAATCGAGTCTTAATAAGCTTTAATGTTCAAAAAGAACGTTCAAATGTGGAGGATGTTACTGGTAGTGTAAGAATCAACATATATAGAATGTTTAAATTGGGATATAATTTGGCTATCCCTTCTTTGACTATATAAAGATAAAGTTTATGAATTCCAATTTTCCCGATATTGGATAATTCAATTGATTTCGCAAGAAGTTTGTATTCATATTCCATAAAATCTGCATCGAAGTCGCCAATATAATAACTTGATAGTGCTCTTAAATCCTGTATAGTTTCAGGTTTAGGAGGATTTAAGCATTCAATAGATTTGAGAAGAGGCATGGTTTCATGTGAGAATCTACTCTGAAGCGCTTTTTTAATCAACTCTATCACATCATTAAAGAATTTCTCTTTCATACGATCTTTTCCAGTTAACACTATTGGTACATGGTGTTTACTATCATCCAACCTTGTAGGTACCTTCATGTGACGTGGTTCACTATATGTGACGCGAATATTCTCAGCAATTATTTCAGCTTATGAATATAATTGATCAAAATGTGCTTCAGTTGTATATTCTTGTAATATACTAATCAAAGATTCAATATGTAGACTTGCTGATGATATGTTAAGATCTTCATTTTGAAGATATTTTGAAATGATACTACACAATTTGAAGATATCTGTAAAGGTAACTAAAAACATAGACAAAATTGGAAATCTATACATTTTGATAGAGAGAAAGCATCTGATACTACACCAGAATCATATTTACCATCGTATATAATAGAATCTAGAACCTTTAGAAGAACACTAATATTTTCAAGCAAAACTTGGCATGCCTCTGCACGGGAAGACCATCTAGTATCGCTTAGTGATTTAAGTGTGCCTATTTTCTTCCCTTCACCCTGACTGGCATAGCATTTCATCTGGATATCTTTAAATAACCCATGTCTCTTTGTGCTACCCTCAATAAATGCGTACAGCTTTTGCATTATTCCAAAGAAATTTCTAGTGATCACATTGCGTTTACAAGTATCAATAATAACTAGGTTTAACCGATGCGCATAACAATGTACAAAATTTGCTCTAGGGTTCTTTACTTAAAATAAATTTCGGACTCCATTATATCACCAGCCATTGTTGCACATCCATCATAACCTTGACCACGTAATGATTCGATCAGTAATCTGTGCTTACACAAAACTTCAACAATAGTTGCCACTAACCCTACAGCTGTATAATTTGCCTGATCAATCAAGTCAAGTAGAGATTCAATTATTTCACCATTTATATTAACGTATCTTACTACAATAAATAACTGATCTTTCTTAACTATATCTGGAGTAGTATCTTAACAAATTGAAAAAAAGTGAGCTATTTGAATATTTTCAATAATATCTTCCCTCAAGATTTCGGCACTATACTGAATCATTTCATTCTGAGAAGTAGGTGATAAATAACTGGGATAACCTTTTGGATTTGCTTGTCCCTTTTGTAGATGAATCATTAAAGGTGGGTGATAACGAGAAATAAGTTCGACAATTCCCTTGAAAACACCTTTATTCGCAGACACTTCTCCTTCATTATGACCACGAAAAGGCAAGTTCAATTGGGCTAATGTAATAACTACATCAATCAGGGGATGAACAATATCTTTTCTTGATTGCCTTTCTTTATTCGCAAGAGATAATGCTTTCTTCATATCTTCGCTGATGAGGACATCTACCGGAGTTTCATGTAAATAACTAGTCCATTTTTCCATGCACATGGAATGATTTTCACTTTTTGAATGTTTATCGAATCCTCTATTTTCTCTAACGCATGTGACCACTGTCTAAATCCATCTTTCACAAGTATTCTATCATATTTATTTAATGCAGAACCGAAAACACGACAGGGAAAGCACAAAGCCGAATCATTATACTTATTATACACTAACCAGGGTCTTGAAATATACCAATTTGCCTGAAAAGCCCTCATTTTCCCATGAAATAATGTCTGAGGGTATGAGTTATTTGGTAGTTTCGGTCGTATAGGTCCATATTTGATGTATTCAGCACGAAGTAATCTGCCTACTGGAATTACAAATTCTTGTCCCATAGCATCGTTCAACAACGAGTAATTCACAAACGAAGTCTCCGATTCTATAGAACTATTAGTGGTACTGCATCTGTAGAAGTATCACTTGATTGGATAATTGGAGGAGAACATGGTGACAAAGGGTGAAAATATTTATCCAAATTCATTGACGAACAAAAGATAATAACTATATACGAAAGTTAGGAAAAAAGAATCAAATAATGTTCAAAATTGAGATATAAAACAAAAGATTAAGAGTTGGCCTATGTACATGATGTAGCTATCAGTAGTATGCATCAAGACCAAAAGCGAAAAGCATTAGTCAATAGGGAGAAATAAATTATCTGGAGGCGGCTCATGAAATTTGGGGGGGCCCAGGCCCCCCCAGGCCCATAGAGCACGACGCCACTGGTCACGAGGAAGATTTGATAATATCAACTGAGCTAGCTATGATATACCATGGAGTGATGCATCACCATAGTTATTTATCAATGGATTGTTGTATGAAGATACAGTCTGACACGAAGGTATTTACTATTTTCTGATTGTTTCTTAAGAACCCGTAATATTGCAAAAGCACGAAATTGATATATATCGATCACTTTACATGAACAATATTATACATATTTTTGTAATTTCAAATTTTTTTGATTTTACACATCATTTCTTTGATTTTGTCGCGTCATCCTTGGTGATTACTGAGCATTTTATCCCTATTCTGTGGTGAACTAGAATTCTTCGAAATAAATGCAACAAGCCAAACGTCAAGAAGTTTCAGAGTTGATAAAATTGAAAACAACTACTATAAAGTCAATTGCTAAGCGATGTGGAATTTCTTTGAAGACCGTGTATAATGTCAAAGCTACAGTGTCAGATTCCAAAAATTTGAAGCATCGAAAAGGAGCTGGTAGACCAATGAAAATGTCCAAAAATAACAAGATATCTCTTGTAGCCAAGCTCCGAAAAATCCACGAGTATCTGTAAGAAGGGTAGCAAGTGAATTTCAGGTCACTCAGGGTTTAGATATATCTAGAGAGTCGATATGGAGGACAATAAAGAGTATGGGACTTTATAAGAAAGTTCCGATCAGAGGGCCGGGAATCACTCCCCAGAATGAGAAAATACATGTAGGGTCGGCCAAGAAACACAAGAATATTCACTGGCACAAGATACCATATTCACGGATGAATGTTCTATCTGGCTAAATCAGGGTAGAATTCGAATGTGGACAAGAGGTGAACGAACAACCCTCAACATTGCACGGCATACTCCCAAAGTACACATTTGGGGAGGAATGTCTGCTTGAGGTGCCACCCCAGTGAAGGTATTCAAGCATAACTTTAATTCAGAACAGTATTGTAATGTTCTAAATGAAGTTCTGTTTCAGACTGCAGATACATTATACCCTGATGGATGGAAATTGCAAGAGGATAATTCGAGTATCCGTACATCAAAGTTTTCATGTACTATCAAAGAGACACACCGTGTTAGACGCATAGACTGGCCACCCAAACGCCCGGATCTCAACCCTATTGAGAAATTATGGGGTGTACTGAAGCACAGAATAATGGTCAAGGCTCCAAAGACAAATAAGGAAAAGGAGGGTATGATATATTCTCAGTGGGAAACGTTAGAACCGGATTTTCTTTCAAAGTTCACAAGTTATATAGGTAGAAAATTGAAACTGACTGTAAATAATTCACATGATTCAGCAAACAAGAAGTAGTTTGTTAATGATCAAACTGAGTGAAATGCTATGATTTGCACTATATATTGTGTATTATGTTGTGGTATTTGATATTGAGTCAAAGTACTTTGCCTAGTGTTCTTTCCCAATTCTATGTGTAGAATATTGAAACAGACTGTAAATAATTCACATTGTTCAGCTAACAAGAAGTAGTTTGTCAATGATCAAACTGAGTGAAATGCTATGATTTGCACTATATATTGTGTATTATGTTCTGAAATTTGATGATGAGTCAGAATAGTATGTTTAGTGGTCTTTCAAAATTCTATGTGTAGAAGATTGAAACTGACTGTAAATAATTGACATGATTCAGCAAACAAGAAGTAGTTTGTCAATGATCAAACTGAGTGAAATGGTATGATTTGCAAATACATTTTGTATTATGTTATGATATTTGATATTGAGTCACAGTACTTTGTCTAGTGTTCTTTCCCAATTCTATGTGTAGAATATTGAAACTGACTGTAAATAATTCACATGGTACACCTAACAACATATAATCTGTTCCCAATGAAACTGAGTGAAATGGTATAATTTGCACTATATAGTATTTATTACATTCTGAAATTTGATATTGAGGCACAATACTTTGTTTTGTGTTCTTGCCAAATTCTATGTGTAGAATATTGAAACTGACTGTAAATAATTCACATGGTTCAGCTAACAACTTTAAATCTGTTACTAATCAAACAGAGTGAAATGCTATGATTTGCACTATATATTGTGTATTATGTTCTGATATTTGATATTGAGTCACAATACTTTGTTTTGTGTTCTTGTCAAATTCTATGTGTAGAATATTGAAACTGACTGTAAATAATTCACATGGTTCAGCTAACAAGTTTAAATCTGTTACTAATCAAACTGAGTGAAATGCTATGATTTGCACTATATATTGTGTATTATGTTCTGATATTTGATATTGAGTCACAATACTTTGTTTTGTGTTCTTGTCAAATTCTATGTGTAGAATATTGAAACTGATTGTAAATAATTCACATGGTTCAGCTAACAACTTTAAATCTGTTACTAATCAAACAGAGTGAAATGCTATGATTTGCACAATATATTGTGTATTTTGTTCTGAAATTTGATATTGAGTCACAATACTTTGTTTTGTGTTCTTGCCAAATTCTATGTGTAGAATATTGAAAGTGATTGTAAATAATTCTGGATACCGACAATTCGCACCACGACAATTCGCACTGCGACAATTCGCACCTTATTTGATTGGCCAATTTGATATGATATTAGTTAATTAATTTACTCTAAGTACACATAAATAATCAATTTTCTAATAATTATTTCTGCACACGGAAAGTCTTAATTGGATACATAATTCTAATTTTAGATGACATGATTCCATGAATCCATTTAATGATATGAATTCCAAAGATTGCTATAGTAAGTATTAAGTAAACACACACGAAGTAAATACTCTTAGGTTATACTTGGTAAGGAGCAATGTAGTAAACAGGATGTGATCACCTGTGATATTTGCAATCTTCGGACATAAATAGAAAATGATCTAATTCTAACTCAGATTCATTTTCTCATTATATCTTATTAAATTGCATCTTTGAAATTTAACAATACTTAATGGCGGAACCTCTTGATCAGCCGACCTTTAGGCTGATCAAGTCACAAAGAGGAGGAGATAAGCTGTTGGAGAATGGATTTTTATTTGGAGTGCAGAGGAGAGTTGGAGATGTGACGCATTGGTTGTGTGAGCAAAGAGGGGTCTGCAAAGCTAGAGTTCATACCAAAGGGATGGTGATAGTCAAGCGCACGAATGAGCACTCCCATGGGCCTGACGAGCAGACAGCGGACTGTTGTGAAGCGAAGGCAGGCATGAAGAGGAGAGCACGGGAGTCCCAGGATAGCACACACCACATAGTGGGCGAGAGTTTGCAAACAGCATCAGAGGGTACTGCTGCTAAACTCCCCAAACTGGACAGCCTGAAGCGGACGATACAACGCCAACGTGCTAGTGTACTTGCAGCTCCAGCACAGCCTACCACTCTAGCAGAGCTAGCTCTACCAGCAGACAGCCAAGGGAGAACAGTTCTTGCTCTACGACTCTGGTGCAGACGATGTACACAGATTCCTCATCTTCGCGACACAACACAACCTCGGGATGCTGCAGCGAAGCAAGATCTGGCTAGCTGATGGCACCTTCGAGACGGCACCGCCCCTCTTCGCCCAGGTGTATGTGGTGCATGGACTCCGTGGAGGAGATGATCCTATGAAGACCGGTCATCTGTTACCGAGCCTGTTCGTGCTACTGCCCAACAAGACGGAGGCTGCCTACCTGAGGATGTGGGAACAGATCCGCCTACTCTGTCCACTTGCCCAGCCTCAACAGATGCTCCTGGACTTTGAGAAGGGCGCGATTACCAGCTTTGAGCATGTCTGGCCTAACACAGTAGTGAAGTGCTGCTTCTTCCACCTCACACAGAATATCTGGCGGCATGTGCAGTCTGTAGGGCTGCAGTCTGCCTACACACATAACGAAGAGTTGGCTATGCGCATCCGGAGGATACCAGCCCTTGCTTTTGCCCGACCAGCAGACGTACCCGATCTGTTTGATCAAGTGGCGATGGACCTCCCCCTTACGCCTGAGATAGGCGAACTAGTCGACTACTTTGAGAGGACGTATATCGGCCGCACACTTGCCACCGGATACCATGTAGCGGCGACGTACCCTATTCACCTGTGGAACAACCACATCGGCACGCCCTTAGGACTCCCCCGTACAACCAACGCCGTAGAGGCATGGCACCGCAGCTTCAATGCCACTGTCGGCTGCCATCACCCCACCATATGGAAGTTCCTCCTCTCCCTCAAGCGTGAGCAGGGCCTAGTGGAGGTGCGGCATACTAACTACCTCGTTGGCAAGCCACCAACCAAGCGGAGGCGGTCCCAACAGTGTGAGGAAGCGCTGAAGACTCTAGTTCGTGAATATTATTCTCCAGATCGTTCTAAAATGGAGTCCTTGCAGGGTGTAGCACATCATTTCAGTCTGGGAGCC